>CM032449.1:91303044-91328044 GCA_019049505.1 Pachyrhynchus sulphureomaculatus | reverse complement strand
CAGGAGTATATATATATATATATATATATATATATATATATATATATATATATATATATATATATATATATATATAATATATATATATATATATATATATATATATATATATATATATATATATATATAAATATATATATATATATATATATATATATATATATATATATATATATATATATATATATAACATATATATATATATATATATATATATATATATATATATATATATATATATATATATATATATATATGGTATATATATATATTTTTATATATATTTTTAGATACAAACAAAATTATATCCGAATTCTGTGTGAACTAGAAGCTATGGAGTTTTAGACAGCAGATAAGAACAACTACACAAAGTATAACCTACACATACTGGGGATAGAAATATAAAATTTAAAACATAACAACTGTAAAATCAAAATCTAAGAACACACGGGAGAAGTAAAATAAGACGTACCAAATATAAATTTAACAGGGAAAATATACTAGGTATTTGTTGGTAGTTCTCTCTAATCCAGACTATAGTTCTAAAAGAAAATATACGTGTATTTGAAATTACTCTAATCTTCTCAAGGGGAGCGTTAAATAATGTACGCTCTGTGTATACTATGAACCTCTGAGTGGCTGTGTAGGTCGATTGTGAAATAGCTATATACACATTCGCGAAAAGGCTTGTGAAAATACCGTGCGCAACCATACTCCTTCCATATTTAAAACTAGTTTCCATATATGTCAAGACATTACTAATGTATGGTTGTCTAAAACTTAATAGATTACTTTTTTTAAAGAGATTTTCTGTAAAATATTTATTATTTTATTATTAAAAACTTTAATTGTATGCTTTTGAGTAACAATCAATGAAGAACCTCACAAGATACACTTCCCCACACACTTACGATGTAATTGAAAACTGCTTTATCCATTACTTGGTAAATTATCATTAGAAGGTTTCCAGAAAGAAACTCCTTGAGTCTGTAAAATTTATATCGTTTTTCTAATTTAAGTGCTTATATAAGATGCATGAGTATCGTACGTAAGATCAATGAAAACCCTCAGGTATTTTACATTACCCTTTGACGATACGCTTTGCTTACTAGTGTAGTCAACAGAGCCAGTAAAACATAAAAAATAAATTTATCTATGACATATAGTATTCTGTCCGTTCGATAACTTCGGACTTGTGATTACCCGTAATCATGATGACTGTATCATCAGTTTAACATATACACTGTTTCTATAAACATCAGGTAATGCCAGAAACAAACCATTTACCTAAAGGGAAAACATTATGCTATTGAGTCCTTGTATCCTACGGGACATCCAACTCCAGTCCCTCCTAATAATTTGATTTATAATTGTTACGTATGATTTGAATAAATTGCATGCAGTTCCTCTTACTTCAATATTATAAAGTTTTTGAGGGATTATTCATTGAACCACGGCATCATATGTCCGAGCATAGTAAGTAAATAAAAATCTCTAATGCCCCTTATAAGCCCTCATTAAAAATTTTAATAATATAATCAGCGACATGTACAATGGCATGCTTAGTACTCATTCAAGCACTGAATCCATAATGAAAGTTATATAAAACACTATTTTCATTTACAAAGCTATCCAATCTCAATTTTATTAATTTTTTAAAAAGTCTGTTAACCACCTTAGTAACTCAATTCTGTTTCTAGAGAAAGTAAATTTCGATTTTTTTATGATATGCACCCGAGCAGTCGTTGCATGGGAATTCATATATAACATGTGTTCTTTTATTTTTGTGTGTTTTAGTTTTTAATATGGTGAAGTCTTGTTTTATTATGTTTTAACTTTTATGACATGTCTTTATATTATGTTTTTGGAACATAGTTTGAAGGTTCTCCGACAGTCTATTTACGAGTATATACACGTATGGTACAACTAGATAGTTTTCCTTTTTATTTTGGTTATCCTATTTTATTTATGTGGTATTTTTTAGTTTTTCAATTCAATGTATAATGTATGTGTACGGATTTTTTTGGGATAAGTAAAAGGTAAGCTGAAAATCAATAACAGTATGTAGGATAGACACAATGTAAATAGAGACAATATGATTTATTGACGAAAACGTTTATTGTTGCATTTTGTGAAACTGCAATTCGAGCGCAATATCATAGTGGTACATTTAACAGAAACTGAACACTTTGTTAATGATGATTGGTTATGGAGACTGTAGGAGAACACAACAGGAGATGTATGATCTTTTTAACGCAGAATACCCGAATCGAGAACCTATTACCCAATCCGTAGTTAGCAAAACATTAAAGCGATTTAGACAATCACGTCATGTTAAGGATCGTTCTAAATCTGGTTCTCCAAAAGTTAAATTAAGCCATGATAAAAAGTTAGATGTTTTATTGGAAATTACAGAAAATCCCCATACAGCCGCAGATTTAGAACGATATGAAATGACCTGATTGTCTAAATAGTTTTAATGTCTTGCTAACTACGGATCGGGTACTAGGTTCTCGATTCGGATATTCTGCGTTAAAAAGATCACACACCTCCTGTTGTGTTTTCCTAAGGTCTCCGTAACCAACCATCATTAACAAAGTGATTCTTTCAGTTTCTGTTAAATGTACCATTATGATATTACGCTCAAATTGCAGTTTCACAAAATGCAGCGATAAACGTTTTCGTCAATAAACCATTTTTTGACGAGTCAAGTCGTTACCTGACAGTAAATGTTTGACACAAGCCAGCTTAAATTTTTATTTTTTAATTTGATCTAAATTTCAAATATCAATAATTCCAAAACAGTTCAATTTAAACATATGGTACGTTAGACAAATAATATCTAGAATTTTTAGTAGAACTCAAAAATAAAATAATATATAGGGCTTTCCATTTAAAAATAATCAAGATGACGTAATTTCTTCGAACTGACAGTTCAAAACATTTTATTGTCAACGTCAGCATATGCGCCGTATAACACCCTATAACTTTTATTTAAACGTTTTTTTGGATCGATGTCTGCCATATTGGATACGAAATCTTGAATTTTTAAAATCTTACTTTAGATTTGTGATCACTAATCATCGGCAACCTGTGAACTACAAACAATTTCATTACACAAAATCTTCAATCTGAAAAAGTGTTAACGCTTACCTCACTTGCAGCCGCATATTAGATCAGCCTTTTAGGAGATGAGGTCTTACCATTCAAAAGATAAACATATTTTAAAAATATAAATAAGTTTATAACCGCACTTCAGAGGCCTCAAGAACACGTAATATATCAAGTTCTATGAGAATCAGAGATCTGATCGATTTTGAGGTCCGCCATGTTGGACCTGACATTTTGAAATTCTCCCCCATGATGCCAATGCACGAAGGTGGATGGGTAAAATTTATAAATAGTAATCTGAATGCTTTTTCCAATATTTTATAGGTGTTTTTATAGTTTTAATAACTTTTTTCGACGCAGACCTTACTTGTTGCCGTCATTTGGGACCCTCTGTTTTGAGTAATCATATGTTGTCACTCAGTAATCGAAAATATTATTGTATTACCAATAATTTGAGCCGTCAAACATTATTTTTCGTCGCCTACAATTTTGGGCAAAGCTTTGTCCCGGTTAAAGTAAAACATCATATATATATATATATATATATATATATATATATATATATATATATATATATATATATATATATATATGATAACTGTGTGTCTCGAGTCTACTTCGAGATTCCATCACCTAAGCTTTGAAAAAGATGGGTGAGATCCCATTGAAACGTCAGCTGTTAAACAATCCTTCTCAGGATATCCAGCCTACAAACCCGAAACACACAGTTATCATATTACACCCGTGAAAACATCCGTCAAAACATGTGCGTGTGTGTATATATATATATATATATATATATATATATATATATATATATATATATATATATATATATATATATAGATATATATATATATATATATATATATATATATATATATATATATATATATATATATATATATATAGAGATATATATATATATATATAGAGATATATATATATATATATATATATATATATATATATATATATATATATATATATATATATATATATATATATATATATGTACAAGTATGAAATGCGGATTTCAGACAACAGATGGTGTACCAATGCAGTTTGTGCTATAAAGATTTGACACTGCACCATTTTGTTGTGTCATCAACAAGTCTCAGACGCGCACGAGTGATAAATTGGAAAAGTGTTGTGTAGTTGTGTTCAATATGTCGAAATTTATACCGAACAAAGAGCATTAGCGGACAGTATTAATTTTTTGTTTTCATTTGAAGAAAACTGCTGTTGAATCATACCGATTACTTCGAGAAGCTTATGGTGAGCATGCTCCATCGCAATATACGTGTGAACGATGGTTTCGGCGTTTCAAAAGTGGTGACTTCGATGTTGCAGACAAGGAACGTGGAAAACCGCCAAAAAAATACGAAGATGTGGAATTGCAAGCATTGTTGGACGAAGATGATTCGCAAACACAAAAACAACACTCCGAGCAATTGGGACTTAGTCAACAAGCTGTTTCCAATCGGCTACGAAAGATGGGAAAGATTCAGAAGACCGGTAGATGGGTACCACATGAGTTGAACGACAGGCAAACGGAACAGCGCAAAAACACGTGTGACATTTTGCTCGCTCGGTACAAAAGGAAGTCGTTCTTGCATCGTATAGTTACAGAGGATGAAAAGTGGATTTATTTTCAGAATCCCAAGCGCAAAAAATCATGGGTAGACCCAGGCGCACCATCCACATCGACCGCAAGACCGGATCGCTTTGACAGAAAGACGATGCTCTGTGTTTGGTGGGACCCGAGGGGCGTGGTCTATTATGAACTGTTAAGATCTGGGGAAATGGTTAATACTAAACGTTACCAACAATTGACCGATTTGAACCGTTCGCTGCTTGAAAAAAGGCCAGAATGCCGAAAGAGGCTACACAAAGTCATTTTTCTTCATGACAATGCTTCGTCACATACGGCAAAACCAGTTCGCGACACGTTAGAAGAACTCAGCTGGGAAGTTCTACCCCATGCGGCTTACTCACCAGACTTGGCTTCTTCCGATTACCACTTGTTTGCGTCGATGGGTCACACACTTGCTAAGCAGCGCTTTGGTTCGTACGAAGTTGTGAAAAAATGGCTCGATGAATGGTTCGCAGCAAAAGGGGAAGATTTTTACTGGCGTGGTATTCACAAATTGTCCAAAAGATGGGAAAAATGTATAACAAGCGATGGAGCATACTTGTTTTTTTTAGAAAAAAAATCCGCAATTCATACTTGTACACCTGCTATATATATATATATATATATATATATATATATATATATATATATATATATATATATATATATATATATATATATATGTATGTATATATATATATATATATATATATATATATATATATATATATATATATATATATATATATATATATATATATTATATATATATATATATATATATATATATATATATATATATATATATATATATATATATATAATACATTAAAATTCCGGGTTTCAATCCGTTCGTCTAACAATGAATTTGCACGACGTTTCGCCAAAATCTCATTTGGCATTTTCAAGTGCTCTTGCTACTGCTGCTACTCGATGCTGTGATCTTGCTGCTGCTACCGCTCGAACCTAACTTAGTAACGAAATTAGCTTCGAGTGGCAGCAACAGCAAGAGCACATGAAAATGCCAAATATACATATATATATATATATATATATATATATATATATATATATATATATATATATGAAGGTAACATATGTAATAGAAAGAGTATGTACATTAAAGTGGAACTGAGCGGGGCATATTGGAAGGATAAAGAAGAACAATCGGTTGGCACGAAAAGTTACGGAATGATTATCTGACGATAGATGCAATAAGCTAAAGAAGAAGAAGATAGCAAAATATCGGTTACATAAATACCATCCTAAGTAATATATGGCAATATATCAATAACGATAGTTCCGCATTTTGATATACTAAATAAAAAGTGACTTAAGTATAATTTAATCTACGTAATGTAAACAAGCCAGCCTGCCTCAATGCAATTAATAATTTATATTCTACTTCTTATGTTTGTTCATCTTTTCGGCTCGTGACAAACGGGGGCCTTACATACAGTAAATGCTGACAGCTAACATGTATATATATATATATATATATATATATATATATATATATATATATATATATATATATATATATATATGTTACAATAGAGGTTTTCACGGATGGTGGAATGTAATATATTAAAATTCCGGGTTTAAATCCGTTCGTCTAACAATGAATTTGCACGACGTTTCGTCAAAATCTCATTTGGCATTTTCATGTGCTCTTGCTGTTGCTGCCACTCGAAGCTAATTTCGTTACTAAGTTAGGTTTGAGCAGTAGCAGCAGCAAGATCACAGCATCGAGTAGCAACAGCAGCAAGAGCACTTGAAAATGCCAAACGAGACTTTGGCGAAACGTCGTGCAAATTTATTGTTAGACGAACGGACTTAAACCCGGAATTTTAATGTACATATTACATTCCACCATCCGTGAAAACCTCTATTGTAACATATATATATATATATATATATATATATATATATATATATATATATATATATATATATATATACATATATATATATATATATATATATATATATATATATATATATATATATATAGATATATATATATATATATATATATATATATATATATATATATATATATATATGTTAGCTGTCAGCATTTACTGTATGCAAAGCCCCCGTTTGTCAGGAGCCGAAAAGATGAACAAACATAAGAAGTAGAATATAAATTATTAATTGCTTTGAGGCAGGCTGGCTTGTTTACATTACGTAGATTAAATTATACTTCAAATGCGGAACTATTGTTATTGATATATTGCCATATATTACTTAGGATGGTATTTATGTAACCGATATTTTGCTATCTTCTTCTTCTTTAGCTTATTGTATCTATCGTCAGATAATCATTCCGTAGCTTTTCGTGCCAACCGATTGTTCTTCTTTATCCTTCCAATGTGCCCCGCTCAGTTCCACTTTAATGTACATACTCTTTCTATTACATATGTTACCTTCATATATATATATATATATATATATATATATATATATATATATATATATATGTATATATGTATATATATATATATATATATATATATATATATATATATATATATATATATATACATATATATATATATATATATATATATATATATATATATATATATATATATATATATACATATATACATATATATATATATATATATATATATATATATATATATATATATATATATATATATATATATGTATATATGTATATATATATATATATATATATATATATATATATATATATATGTATATATATATATATATATAACACATGGGCTGAAAAGTCCCGGGCCTAACACATAGATGGCGCTAGTTTTATTGCAGTCATCTTTTTTTCAGTTAATACTAACCTTCAAAAGACAGCTGTTAAAATTTCATGATATTCTATTCATTAGTTTGTGAGTTATTGTGCTAAGAGTGACGCTACTTTTGTTATTTTCAAAACAATGGATCAAAAACAATTTCGTGTTTTAATTTTACACTGCTTCTTGATGGGAAAAAATACCGTTCAAGCGAAGCAATGGCTTGAAAAGTGTTATGGGGACTCCGCTCCATCAGAAACAACAATAAAACGTTGGTTTGCTGACTTCAAACGTGGTCGTAGAGACACCGATGATGCAGAACGCAGTGGACGTCCAAATGAGGCGGTAACACCAGAAAACATCAAAAAAATCCATAAAATCGTTTTGAATGATCGAAAACTGAAGTTGCGTGAGTTAGCTGACATCGTAAAGATATCAAAAGAACATGTTGGCTTTATATTGCATGAGCATTTGACTATGAGAAAGCTCTGTTCAAAGTGGGTGCCGCGTTTGCTCACTGTTGATCAAAAACAAGAACGTGTTGATGATTCTGAGCAGTGTTTGGCCATGTTTAAACGTAACAAACCGGAATTTTTGCGTCGATATGTGACAATGGATGAAACATGGATCCATCACTTCACTCCGGAATCAAAACGATCGTCATCTGAGTGGACAGCAACTGGTGAACCTCGTCCAAAGCGCCCGAAAGCACAACAATCGGCTGGAAAGGTTATGGCCTCGGTATTTTGGGATGTGCGTGGTGTAATATTCATCGACTATCTTGAGAAAGGAAATACCATCAACAGTGAATATTATATAGCGTTATTGGAGCGTTTGAAGGCCGAAATTGCAAAGAAACGACCGCATATGGCAAAGAAAAAAATTTTGTTTCATCAAGACAACGCACCGTGTCACAAGTCAATGAAAACAATGGCAAAACTACATGAATTGAACTTCGAATTGCTCCCACATCCACCGTATTCGCCAGATTTGGCTCCCAGCGACTACTGGCTGTTCGCAGACCTGAAAAAAATGCTCGCCGGTAAGAAATTTCGTACGAATGAAGAGGTTATCGCTGAAACTGAGGCCTATTTTGAGGCAAAAGATAAATCGTTCTACAAAAGTGGTATTGAAATGTTAGAGCGGCGCTGGAATGATTGCGTTGCTCTTGATGGAGATTACGTTGATGAATAAAGCTAATTTTGAACCAAAAAAAACCGTGTTTTCTTTGTTAGGCCCGGGACTTTTCAGCCCATGTGTTATATATATATATATATGTATATGTATATATATATATATATATATATATATATATATATATATATATATATATATATATATTTGTTATAGAACAAAGTTTTCCTTTCAACTAATTATGAATTAATTATGCATAGGTTTGTTATAAAAAAAATTTAAAGGTAAGAGTGGACGCCACGATATTATTGACGACGTTACAGTATTATTTCTTTCTTTCGGAAATTGAACATCTGCACGAAAGCGAAAGTAACTACTAAGAGACGGACGGAGATGACCTACTTTTTTATTTCGATAGGCTTAGTGGTATAATTTTTTTAGTGCATTAGGACATTTAAATTAATAAATTTTAAAAATCTCAAATTTATTCAAATTAACAATATATATACGGGGCAGAGACTTATTTTAGTCAGTTCGAGGTCCTGTAAAAACGGATGACTTAGAAAATACCCTGTTTAATGTTGACATGTGTATTACTCATGATTTATCGAGAGATTCAGTAATTGGATAGTCTTCGGTTCAAATACGTGTCTATAGCAAATAATTTTAAACATAAAAATTAATAAAAAATAAACATTTAAAATTAATAGTCTTTTTTTCCATTATTTAAACGTATCAACTTAATTTAATTTTATATGAAACAAATTACTTAGCAACATAAAATAAAAAGCAAAAAAATAATTTTGTTTACCAAATCTAAACGTGATAAATCGAAGCACGCCTGTTATTCTTCAATCTTATTAATGTTGTTAATCCATCATCGCCAAGATAGGAATAAACAAAACAATGAATATTAAAATCGCCACCCAAGTATCACTTTACTACAATCAGTTTTAAAATAACATATTTCGAGAAAGCATGGATAGTTTACAAAAAATAAATAAAATTATTTCTATTATAAAAAATAATTGTTTTTTAAATAAACATGTACCCAAATCTAAAGAGAACTGTGAAAGAATTTTTGATGGTTATTACTGTTGGCCAGAAACCCAGTCTGGGATGTTAGGAACCCAGACTTGTACAAATGAGTATATTAAGTCAATAAATAAGGTAAGTTCTAAGTATACAAGTAAAATATTTGTAAGGGTGGATTTTAATTATTTCAAATTTATAAGAGTAAAATAGGTGTCAATTTTAGCTTTATTTGCAATAGTGACGTAATTATTGGAAAATCTCATACCTGAAGCTTATCTGAGAAAATCTCAGTACTTCTAATAGACTATTACTAATGTTTTAGTTAATCTTTAATTTTCTGAAAAATTAATTAATTCTCTGAAAACTGTTCTAGCAATTCTAGTAATTCTTGTATAAGTCAGCCTACTATCTGAATCTAGCTGATGAGTAAAACCTGGCAGTCCTAGTACGCCAGGGTTGTCCATTACTCTTTGACATCCGTACTTGTTATGCAAAGGGAACACTTCGGTCTTGATCTGATAAGCCCTTGTATGTTTTTTTTTTGAACAAACTTTAAATTAATAAAGTCACTATTTTTTTATTTTTTGTCTAAATGTGAGGTAGTATTACAATAATAATAATAATAATAATAATCAACCGATTACATGTCTCCCAACCATAAACAAAATTATCACAGCCCATACAAGAACATATAGAGTGCCACCAATTTCTTACGGAAGAACTGAAAGGCTGCAAAAAATAAAGTCAAGTGAGTAAAGAAGAGGTGATTATTGACAGTGGCACCCACCAGCGAGCACAACAAAGAAAACGAAACCTCTTTATTACATATATAGATTCCAAAAACCCATTTGTAAAAATATCTCACAGCTGGCTCATATACCCTATCATAATTCAATTTCTACAAATAAGAATGCAACACTGGCGCACAGAAATTCACGTCCGTACGGAAAAAGAAGTCTTAAAATAATATCCGATCAAGAGTGGCATATTTCAGGGAGGCTCAGTGCTTTGAGTTCTGTATCTCTCTCAAACTAATCTCGCAGATTCTTAATAACACTAAATATGGATTCGACATCAAACACAATAGGAACAAGAGCCACAAAATAAACCACTTATTTTGCAGGAAGGGCATAAAATTATACACAACATTAAAATCCAAATGTATTCTCTTAATAAAATAGCAGAAAAAATATCATCAGATATACGCCTAGGATATATGAGCTATACCACCACTCACACGGTCAGATATTACTATTGAGAAAGTCACCTTGTTAGCTGAATCCTTTGCTTCATATTCCACAGTCAATTTCCAAGAAAAAAACACTACTAACTATTCCTATAAGGCATTCAAGGATGCCCGATATTGTGTTCGGACAGCGTTCTATAAAACGTATTTTAATTACGCTAGACACCAAAAAAGCATCCAGCGCTGATAGAATACCCGTTATCGTACTCAAAAGACACCGGAGCAAACTGACAGCAGTTTTTTGTAGACTCTTCAATCTATCCTATAGAAAGAGAATATTTCCTTCCTGCTAGAAATTCTCTATAATTCGACTGTTACCCAAAAAAGTAAAAAGACCTTGCCAAATAACTGACCTTACGAAATATCTACCGACAAGCCGTACTGCTCAATCAATATGACTTTCGTAAGCAAAGGCCAACAAGAGATCTTCTGGCTTATATCGCACATGTTTGGAACAATGCCATGGAACATTTTGGCGAATATCGAGCCATTACATTTGATATATCCTAGCTATTCGGCAATGTTTGGTATAACAGATTGTCGACTAAGCTACGCTCGTACGTTTACAGCTCTCGTGTTTCCTCAGAGAGCATTCTTTACGAATGGCAGAGGGATTTCTTTTCAATAACTTCACTATCAACGCTGGTATACCCCAAGGCTCTATACTGTCTCTTAATATCTTTCTCCTTTACATTAACGATTTGTTGGAATGGATCAGGAATTCAGTCTACTTGCACTCCATTCTTCTAGCATCGTCACACAATTTGCTGGGCATTAATTTGGGAATAAATATGTCTTGTCATGAACATGTAGCATGCATAGCAAGGAAAGCTTCTCAAAAGCTGAGAATATTATTTCGACCTAGAAATCGTTACATTTCACAACTGTCATTTCTTTACAAAGCTCAAGTTCAAGCAACGATGAAATACTGCTTCCATGTATGGCGATCTGTTTCTAAACATATACTGTATTGGTTGAATTTTATTCAAAAGAGAGCTGCTCGCCTGATTAGAGATCCAGAACTCACCAGCAACTTTATTCCTTAGATTATCGAAGAACGGTTTGCGACTTGAGTCTATTCTACATGTGTTTTCAAGGAAAATGTTCGATGGCTGTAGCGCGATTAATTCCTCCCAGAGCGGTGCATGCTAGCTAATACTTCACATCCGTATCACACTGTAACCATAGACTCCAATTTTTACATACTTGTAATTTTGTCATTTAGTACTTTCCTATATTTCCTATTAAGGTTTAGATAAGTGGCCGATAGATTGTATTCAGTTGTTAGGGGATCTAAATACATGCATCACTCTGTAGTAATTGTACCTTTATAAGTAATTTAGTATAGGTGACCATCGAATAAACTATCAAATCAACAGCCCTTCTGGTCCTCTTTTCTGAGTTATTAGGTAGGCTGGAACGTAACTTCAACTCTGACTTATCTATTAATTAAACATTCTTTTTTTCAAAAATTTTTTATCTCTTTGGCCCACTTTAATAGCCTACAGGGTCAGCTCAAAATAAAATAAATTCGGTGATGCCCATCTGATTACGACTGATCTCTGAAGTCTTGACCAAATTAGTTGGAAAAACAAAAGACCGAATCTATCCTGAGGTTGAACTAGTGGAATATAACTCTAAAGGCACTTGAGAGTACTTTGGTTCTTATGGGTAAGTGCTAAGCTGTAGAACCTATTGGGGCGGAAGGGCTAAATACTGTACTGTTTTATTCGACTTAGAGATTTTCTTGTATAATAGTTTTGGTTTTGGCCAGTTTTATGTCTCGTGTAAAGACAAGAATAATAAGCGCAGTGAGAGGGGATTCCTGGCTGGGGTACTTCGAGCTTCCATACCGTACTAGGGTTTTGTGGGTGGCGTCCAAGGTACTTCACACTGAGAGAAATTGTGCTACTAGATAATCTCTAACAGTTTTCTGGCGAGCCATAAACAAGAGGTTCTGGGAGTGATTCAGCCAAAGGTATAGTAAGAAAGATTTTAGTTTCGGTTTTTTTTTTTAATTATAACAGTGTATCGCACACTCTTTCCTGCAGAATTTAAATATTTAGGCTTCGAACAAACCATTAAAATAAACCAAACTAAACTCAAACAAGCATTCACAGAGAAGTATACAAACATACTTGAACAATAGTAAAAACTAAATTAAATACTAAAAATATATCAAAAGCAATAAATACGTAAGTCACACAAATCCTCCCATACACCTTTGAAATGTTAAAATGGAACGACGCGGATCTAGAGCACATCAGTGGAAAACAAGAATCATTCTAACAAAACACAACATAGATCATCCGAACTCCAGTATAGAAAGAGTATACTAGTAGGTAGTTTGTGGGAACACCTCCTCCTTTTTCTCCTAAAAAGAGAGTGACTGCCCCCCATAAACACAGTAACTTTTCCTCCCAAGAACAATAAATTTTAAATATTAATATATGCCTCCTCCCAACATACAGAGTGACTCCTCCCAGCAAAATAACCTTGAACTAGGTCAAATTCCTTCCATGTGAAGAGTAGTAGAAGGAATTAAGAATTATGTAGAGGCTGGCTAAACTGACATGTGCATTCAATAATATAAGGATGTAATATCAACATTTAACCAATCCGTTAGTGATTTATACCAACAAATTAATAAATTACATATAACGAACAGTTCTATTATTCTATGTAAAACAGACCAGATTGGATCAATTATTACCATGATTTGTCACTATGTAGATGATGTAGAATCTTGGGACCATTATTTTGAAACACTGAACATGTTAGAATTTGTAAAGGAATTAAAGAAAAATGGATTTTTTGTAGGAGCTGTCAGTTCGAAAAACTATATTCAAAATACTGTTGTTAGAACATATTAGTGAGGTTGAACAAGAACTTTTAGACCTTTCAGAGTATTAAAACAATGTGAAAAAACTTTTAGAACATTCTGTGTAAAAATGGAGAAATTAGTGATGGAAATGTATGAAGAGTTCATTATGTCAGAGGCATGTTCTCGATAGTACTCATTGGCTGGTGAAGAAATTGAAGTTGAAGATTGGCCATTATAGTTTGAGTTAATAAATTATATCTTACTATGTCAAAAAGTAGCACAAGCATGTAAAGACTATTTAAAAACAAAAAAGAACTTATCAAAATTATTGCTAGAGTTTGAATTGTTAGGACCCAGTTACTGATTTGGAATTGTAAGCTGGACCAAAACTGACTGATAGAAAATTTACAGAGAAAAGTTAGAACACTCCTTACCAGAAACTACCCTATAAATATTATCCTCGGATTGCCACTGAAAAGACAACGCTCCCCTCACGACATCTAGAACGAATAACAACAATAAACCTATGCACATTGTTTCAAATACTTTCTCAACTTCTTTACTACACGGGGCTACATGGGAAACAAATGATTTAAGACCCTTGCGACTTAGGAAACATGAAGTGCACTATCAGCACTTACCAAACCAATAGAAGCTGCAAGCCTGGTTAGCAAAGCCACTTCATGGAAGACATTCAAATGAGCTGCCACGAACTACTTACTGGTTGATGCCTGCATGGAGACAGAAGGCTTCTTACTAGCTATATAGGCCCATTCGCACAAAAAAACTATCTGAGATAAATAGCTCTCGACTCATTCATACAAATTGATGGTAGTTGTCAAACATTGGAGCCCGTACAATATATGACAGAAGGTATTTGTAGTGTCAGAGTATATTCTAACCCAATTGGTTCGTACTTCTAGGCGTGTAGCTGCAAACTCATAGACGTGATTGTTATATCATCGCCAATTGCATTCTCGAATACTTGTGTTATAAAAATGAAATGTATTTCTGATGACAGCTTAGAGTATACTGAATTAAACATAAAGACCCTCTATTCCAATCAAATTTAAACCATATTGTGACTACTAAAGCTTCAATTATATTAATTTTTTAAACGAATTTTATAATATTTGGATGATTAGGTAGATTCTGATATGTAAAATTGCAGGAATGTTTGATTATTAGGGACCATATAAAATATCATACTTACCTTAGTTAATATAGGTTATAATGAAGCAGCTTAGCAAAGCTTTGTCAAAAAATAAAAAAACAAAAACAGATACAAGTTGGAGAGCGTACAAAGATGTCCGCAATTACATTACAATGGCAGTTAGAAATGATAGTATAACATAAGTTTAGGGTTGACCCGTAGGATTTTTCGCGGACTATAATGAAAATGAATATCAGTTATTTTTTACATCTCAGCCTCTAAATATCAGTAAACTCTGACAATTCCTACAACAGACGTCACTGTTATTAACTCCTTCATAAAACCTTAAGAAATACTTATTTTAAGAATAACTTGGATAATTATATTTTTTCCAAGGTTGTTGTAGAATAAACAAATCCATATATTCCCAAAATGAAGACAGGAGCACTGTGAACAATGGGATCAGCCATAAAATCCTTTACTCCGGTACTATTTACCATTCTCCATTAATATCATGTATTATAAACATCTTGCCTACCGACAATCTTCTAAACATCTGACGACAATGGCGTAAAATGGAATGAAAAACTTCATAAATCGTAACATCTTCGCTCGTACCAGGAACAGATGCAAAGAACTTATCGATGAGGTCCAGGAGGCACACAGTCAAGTAATAAAAAACAAGCTTCTAGCCTTCCCCAAGAATTCTAGATCCTTTTGTTTGATCGCTAAGACCATTAGTGGAAATTTCACTAAATCCATCACACACGGCCAGATAATACCGTTGCAACAACACCTGTTGAGACAATCCACTTGTTATATAAACTCTGTGTAGTCAAGAATGCGCTGTATTGTCTTCCGACGGCGTACCATAAAACGTATTTTATTAAAGCTAGACACAAAAGAGCTTCTGACGCTGATGGAATACCAGCCATAGTACTCAAAAGATGTACGAGTAAACTAACATCAGTGTTCCGTAGACTGTTTAGCATATCCTACAGAAAGGTAATATTTCCTGCTGGAAATGCGTTACAGTTCAGCCGATACTCAAAAAAGCTACTACCGACCAGCCGCACAGCTTCCAATAATTTTAAAAATTATGGAAGAAGCTATCGATCAGCATCTAGAGGAATTCAATATTATTAACGAAGATATTTTCACTTATGTAATATATGTTTGGAACAACGCAATTGAACATTTTGGAGAATTTCTAGCAGTGATACTTGATATATATATATATATATATATATATATATATATATATATATATATATATATAGATATATATATATATATATATATATATATATATATATATATATATATATATATAGATATATATATATATATATATATATATATATATATATATATATATATATATATATATATATATATATATATATATAGGTTTTGACCGTGTTTGACATCCCAAATGGTTCACTAAGCAATGCTCTTATGGTATGTCTGAACTATTTTGTTTATACCTCTGTTGTTTGTGGCAATTGAAGGGTTTATTTCTAATGCCTTCACTATTAACGCTGGTGGCTACATGCTGTCTCCTATTCTCTTCCTCCTTTACACTAACGATTTGCTAGAAAGGATCATAAATCCAGTCTACAGCATTAAGGATGACAGTACGCGTAATTGGAGAAATAATTCTACATTTACTTTGAATGCTTGAAAATCGGCTAGTCATACAGATATCCGCAAACGGTTAGAAAGTCGCTCAACTTAACAAATGCTAAAAAATTTCAGGAGGCGTTTTTTTCTAAAAAAGTTAACGTTACGGAACCCAACATGGTTTTGTTGGGACACTCGATTCCTCCAGCATCCTTACTCAATTTGCCAGGCTTTTAATGAGAAGCAAGTATGTCTTAAAATGAACTTGTATCGCAAAGAGAGCTTTTGAAAAGCTGAGAATATTATTTCGAACTAGAAAGCTTTACATTCCACAATTGCTAATTGTGTACAGGGCTCAAATTCGACCAACGATAGATATATTGCTCCTATATTTGGGACTCTGCTCAAAAACATACGCTATATTTGTTGGATTCAATTCAAAAGAGAGCTGTGCGCATGATTGAAAACCTAAAGCTCACCAGTAACCTTAAATCCTTGGAACATCGAAGAATGATTAGCGACTTGAATCTTTTCTACAATTACAGTCATAGAAAGTGTTCGATGGATGTAGCCTGCTTAATTTCTTCCAGAACGATGCATACCAGGAATACACGTCTAACTAATACATCATAGCTGTAAGAGATTCAGCTTGTCACTTCTCGTACAACCCTTTCTAAGCATTCTTTGATATGGAGAACCTCATCCCTTTGAAATGATTTCCCCTGGACTGTGTTTCCCATTGAGTACAATTTGCAGCGATTCCAGACCAACGTGATTGGCTTTTTCCGCTTTAGGGATTTCCCTATAGCAGCAAAAAACAGGTGTTTCCTATCTGGTTCTTTCCCTCAATGATCTAGTGTGCTAATTTTCAGTCAGGTTTCTAATGTTACCGAAACATAAGAATTTTGCCCCATCAGTATCTTAACCACTTTGAATAAGATACTTAAGAAAGTTGTATATAATCAACGAAGCAAATACATAGTTGAGCAAATTATTCTAACTAAGCACCCAATCTGGATTTTGTCATTTATACAGCACTATTATTATTGCAAAGCTTTTTTAGAAACTGTCTTACTTGGACTTAACAGACGATGCAATAAAAAGTTATATAGAGAGAAGAACGGAAAGAGTTAAGATTGATAATGATTATTCTGACTCTCTTTTTCTTCAATAGAATTGTACGCCAAGACACCATATCGGGCCCTTTATTACACCGTTGTATTATTCTTTTTCAACAGAGGATATAACGGAGACAACTGGTAAAATCATCTTAGAAATGACCCGGTGTCATGTATTGTTAGTTAAAGGCAATAAGTCTAAACTACTACTGCTTTGGCCTCGCAATCGGAGATTAGAAATTAATGGCACAATGTTAACAACGTCAGATATTTGCGGAAATCTAAAAGTAACTTTGCTTGAAAACCCCGTTATGTAAAGTACGTTTCTAATTTATTAAAAAGATGTTATATCGAGTTCAAGACTTGCTTCCAAAATGGACAAGAATTGTGATTATTATAATTATCAGTTTGAGGTTGAGATAACTCTAGCGAAGCGAAAAATTTTGATTCGAATGGCCCAAATTAGATTCTGACATAGGAAGTTGGGCCGTAAGCTTTTCTTCATACTACAATAAAATCTTCCAAATTAAATACAAAATTTTGTCTTTTATTTCAGTAAGAACAATATCATTAGGATTATGATTCTGAATATCCACACTATCATGAGTTGTAGTAAAAAAAGATTACAACCTAAACCAGGCAAAACTAAATTGCACAAAACAAAATTAGATAAATCTAAATTTGGCATAACTAAATCTGTCAATTACGTATTACTTACGGTTTGATTATTAAAAACGTATTATTACTCGCACACAGAAACAACACCTTCAAACACATTTGCAAAGTTACAAAGGAATATGTAAATAAATAAATAATTCCCGATTTAGGCGTAACTTTGGAATCTGTCTTTATGTCAGAAGCGACCTCTCTTGCCAACGAGAAGAGGCTCTGGAGCCCCCAAACTTTGATGTTATGTGGTTAAAAATAGCGACCCAACCAACCACAAGGTTCGTCTGTATCCTCTATCGACCACCAAGTGATACAAACTTTAGAACACTTTTCGCTTCTCTTGCAGACACCATAGATCATTTACAAATTAACTATCCAAATGCCGAAATTGCCATCCTGGGCGACTTTAATGTCCACAACATCAACTGGCTTAAATATTCAAATACTACCGACGAACAAGGTCGTGAAGCCGAATCATTTTCAATCAGTTGTGGCTTGACTCAGCTTATTGATGAACCAACACGGATCCCTGATCGAGACGGAGAGTTCGCCAGTCTTCTTGATCTGTTTTTAACCACCAATCCGGAGATTTACACGGTCAGCGTAAATCCACCGTTAGGTTCTTCCGACCATAAACTGCTTTCGACATCGAGTATTCTACCAATCAGTGACAGAGAGGCGCCCAAACCGCGCAAGATTTGGCACTACAAATCTGCTAAATGGGAAGATCTCATGGAATATTTTCGAACTTTCCCTTGGTTGGACGTTTGTTTTCGATCCGACGACCCATCTGACTGCGCCAGGGAGGTTTCCGATGTTATTTTGGCCGGTATGGATGCTTACATCCCTTTTTCGAAGAAATGCCCTTCCAACGGCAAGCCTTGGTTTGACCTAAAATGCAAAAAAGCTGTTGCTTCTAAACATCTTGCATACCGACAGTGGCGTGAAGATCCTAACACCATAAATCGTAACATCTTTGTTCGTACCAGGAACAGATGCAAAGAAATTATCGACGAAACCAAGGAGGTACACAATCAACGGATTAGAAACAAGCTTCTCGCTTGTCCCGGCAATTCCAGGTCTTTTTGGTCGGTCGCTAAGGCAGTTAGTCAAAATTTCACCAAATCCACCATACCGCCACTCACACGGCCAGATAATTCTATTGCAACGACACCTGTTGAGAAAGCGAACTTGTTGGCTGAACTCTTTGCTTCACATTCTACTGTCGATTTCCAAGGAAAAACACCACCTACTGCACTATTCCCATAGTGCAGTCAAGGATGCCCGATATTGTCTTCAGACAGCGTATCATAAAACGTATTTTGATGAAGCTAGACACCAAAAAGGCTTCAGGCGCTGACGGAATACCTGCCATAGTTCTCAAGAACTGTGCGAGGGAACTAACACCAGTTTTCTGTAGACTTTTCAACCTATCCTACAGAAAGGGAATATTTCCTTCCTGCTGGAAATGTGCCACAGTTCAGCCGATACCTAAAAAAGGCAAGAAGACCTTGCCAAATAACTACCGACCAATCGCACTACTCTCAATAATATCGAAAGTCATGGAAAAGGCTATCAATCAGCATCTTCTAAAATATCTTGAAGGATTCAACATTATTAGTGATCACCAATATGGCTTTCGTAAAAATAGATCAACAGGAGATCTTCTGACTTATGTAACACATGTTTGGAACAACGCAATTGAACACTTTGGAGAATCTCGAGCGGTCGCTCTTGACATATCCAAGGCATTTGACCGTGTTTGGCACGATGGGCTGTTGGCTAAGCTACGTTCTTATGGTATGTCTGAAAAGTTCTGTTTGTGGCTCTCATGTTTCCTCAGAGAGCGTTCTTTACGAGTGGCGATTGACGGATTTCTTTCTAACACCTTCACTATCAACGCCGGTGTGCCCCAAGGTTCCATACTGTCTCCTACTCTCTTCCTCATTTATATTAACGATCTGCTGGAAAAGACCGAGAATCCAATCTACAGCTTTGCAGATGACAGTACACTTATCTCTTCATTCACTTTGAATGCTCGGACATCGACTACTCAGACGAATATCCGCAGACAGCAGGAAGTCATTCAACTTAACAAAGACCTGGAAGAAATTCTATCTTGGGGTGACAGTAACCAAGTGGAATTTAACGCTACAAAAACCCAGGCGGCAGTTTTTTCTAAAAAAGTTAACGTTGCAGAACCCGACATAGTTATGTCGGGGCACTCCATCCCTCTAACATCGTCACTCAATCTGTTAGGCGTTAATTTGGGAGCAAATATGTCCTGGCATGAACATGTTGCAGGCATAGCAAGAAGAGCTTCTCAAAAGTTGGGAATATTGTTTCGAACCAGAAAGCTCTACACTCCACAACAACTGTTAATTCTTTACAAAGCTCAAATTCGACCAACTATGGAATACTGCTCCCATGTTTGGAGCTCCGCTCCCAAACATACACTGCATTTGTTGGATTCTATCCAGAGAAGAGCTGTTCGTCTGATTGGACACCCGGAACTGACCGACGGCCTTGATTCGCTGGAACATCGAAGAACGGTTGGCGACTTGAGCCTATTCTACAAGTACTTTCATGGAAAGTGTTCGAAAGATGTGGCCCGTTTAATTCCTCCCAGAGCGGTGCATATTAGAAGTACACGTCGCGCTAATGCTTCACATCCGTATGAGGTTCAGCTTGTTACTCCTCGTACAACGCTTTTCAAGAAGTCTTTTATATGGAGAACATCATGCCTTTGGAATGGTTTACCCAGGACTGTGTTTCCCATCGAGTACAATCTACAGCGATTCAAGAACAACATGAATCGCTTTCTCCGCACACGTGTCGCTCCTGTAGCGCTTTAGGGACTTCCCTGTAGCACGTGTGCTAGACCCATAAAAAAAAAATAATAAATAAATAAATAAGAAACACGCACACACCTTACTTTGCGAAGTAACAAATTCTAATGACGAGTATGACAAAATAACGTCAGGATTGTAGATGAGCGCCGAGCGGCGCGATCCTCTATGTGCGAAGCGCGGCGCTTAGAGTGTCAGTCACGATTGTAGTATGCGCAAAGCGCTCATCGAATAAATGACCGCTAAACGCTCATTGTTTGTGTGGAGAGCTCATTGATCGTGCGTAGCGCAATCGCTTAGACGCGAAAAGCGCGCTTATAATGTCAGTCACTATTGTAGACGAATGCGAAGCGCCCGTCAAATAAATGATCTCGGAGCGCTCATAGTGTCAGTCACGATTGTAGATGAGCACGTACTTCACGCAGCGCGCGAAGCGCGCTTATGATGTGACTCACAATTTCGAGCGCTTCGACCACTTAGCGCGAACTGGTAAAGTGCGTGAACCTGCGCGTAGCGCAGCGAACCGAACGGAGCGAAGTGGATTTCGGTCGGGGGAGGTTAGGGGCACGGAGAAGGCGAGGGGCCGGGCCGAAATTTTGGAGGAAAACAATCAAATTGCTCGTCAGAATGCCTATCACTCCAAATAGCTGATTCTACTTGACGTGTCCAGAAGAAAATGGTCACGTGAGTCCAACAGATTTTATCGTTACGAATGGGTGGTTGACTACTGAAGGGTGGAGCCCTTTCATGCCTCCTACACCAACACCGAGTCCACCTATCCAAGTTCCGGTAGATAAGAGTTGGGATATCTGGCCAACCGAAGTTTTAGTAGTTCCTTCGGCGTCACTACCCTACGATGAGAAGTGGGCTCTTCCAGCTCAAATTCGGCAAGAGGAAGAATCAGAAGAAGGATCGGAAGAAAAGTATGAAGAAGATGATTCATATAAAGAAGAATATTTTTAATTTTAAATTTTTTTAATTTTTAAATTTTTAATTTTTAAATTTTTAATTTTTAAATTTTTAATTTTTTAATTTTTAAATTTTTAATTTTAATTTATTTTATAAATTAAGCACATTTAACATTTATAATGTTTTAATTGTTAATATGTATGTTCAACCAAACCACATAACAAAAGCATAGAATTCAAAATCTTGTATTTTGATGTCATTTAATATGAAACTAACACCTTTTCGTTCACTCTGGCCTTAATTCGGTATCCATCACTAAGAATTTTTTTAAAAATTTTTATTTCTTTTAAATAATGGTTTAAATAGATAATTTGTACAAGAAATACCGTTATAAATTACGTACTATTTGGCAGAGAGGATTTGAATATTTTATTTTTAGTAGCGTATAATCAGAATGAGAGAGATTGAGTATTATATGTTAAGAGGTAATTTATGAGAATATTGATGAGAGGTGGACGCAAAATATTTGCCTCTTTGGAGGCAAAATTCACGGTATTGAAGAAGCTTAAAGCAATAATTTATTTTGTCAATATCAAAAAAAAAAAAAATGAAAAAAATTGAAGAGGTTTTGGCACAATTATATGATCTAGAATTAAAATATCAAACTAATGTAGATAATAAATTAATAAAAGGGACAGGATCTTTAAATGAAGTTGTAAGATATATAGTAGAAAAACATACAAAGGAGAAGCTCTTAAAAAACAATTAACAAATAAAATTTACAGATATAAAGGAGGAACTAAGATTATATTAAGGATATATACACTCATCAGGGTCGAAAATTATAAAGAATATATTAGAAATAAAACATGTGAGAGGTCAGTTACTTAAGGAAAAGAATTTAATGACACTATGAAATTTGCCCCCTCGGAATTAAATTTTACAGTAAACGGAATGAGTGATGCAAATAATTTAGCAAAGGTTTATACTAAAACTAAAATTAACGTAAAGTTGGAGAACTGAAATATAAAGTCGGGGAGATTCAAAACAACAGCATAAGTGAATAGCAGCTCTTCAGAATAATATTAAAAATATTAAAATATAGGTTGCTCAGTTAGTTAAATAAATTAATATTTGATTGTTATTTAAATGAAATATCCACGAATAAGCATTAGTAGGAAAAGGTCAACATGCATAAAAATATGAAGGAAACTTCGTTGAAGAATTACATAAACCAGCTAGAAAAAATTAAGTAAGGAGTAGAGATATGCCTGTTATAAAAAATATTTAAAATATATGATAAATTACAACATACATTTTTATTTGAAGATTTAGTTACATTAAAATCATTAAAAGTTTTTAAAATATTATCATCTTTATTTCTTGTACACTTTTTCATATAATTTGTCAAAAATAGTGTTGTTGTAATAGTATAGTATTTTGAAATATTTACTATTTTCTTATGCGTTAAAAATTTTATAAGAAGAGACAAATCTTCTATTCTCATAATTTTTTTTCCAAATTCGTATTGTGATAATTTTAATCTATTGTCACATTTGTGTCATTTGCGAAACATATCATACCATATATCACATTATGATGACTATATACACATAAAGTATCTCTTAATATAATCTAACAATGCAAATTGGAGAATCGAAGTCATTGAAACAACTATCAATATTTTACTCAGTATATATCACCACTACACCAAACACTTTATTTTTGAACTCGACGCGCGTTTCGCTAATCATGACCATAGCTTCATCAGGAGCGATGATTCATCATCGCTCCTGATGAAGCTAACATGGTTAGCGAAACGCGCGTCGAGTGCAAAAATAAAGTGTTTGGTGTAGTATTGATATATACTGAGTAGTATCATTGTGCTAAAGATTCCACATTCCCAACTTAGTATCAATATTTTGATATTTTTATTATTAAAAAGACATAATAACAAAGGTTTGTGTAAATGATAGACTAACAAAAGTCTTTCCTTTTTATTGTTTAAACATGTTAAGTAATGTAACTACAATTTGTACTAAAATTACAAAAACACACAAGGAAAATGTATCTTGATATTCATTCTTGTTGTCTTGCAACACAAATACATTTTTCATTTCATATCGTCTCAAATACTTAGCTAAATCAAAATTTTTATAAAATTTGGAATGTTTTTATCGACCGAAAAACCTTCATATATCCACTTAAATATTTTAACACCACAATAATAACATTTACATACATCATATATCATTAGATAATAAAATCCAGCAGCAGCTAGTATTTCAGGATTCAACTTTCCTTTCCATTTTGTTTATAGGTTCTATAGGATATATCATCTGTTTCCTTGTCATAAGGTTCTAAACACATATTTACAGCTTACTCTTCGAAGTGAGATTGAATATTGAAATACTGAACATGGCAAACTCTCAATATAACAAATATGTCTGATGGAGAGGGAATATTTTAAAAAGAAAAAAAGTTCCTCATTTTCCTCGATCAATTTATAAAATAAGATATCCTCGTGACCCCAAGCAGGCGCATCATAACTATTTTGAATTTTGAATCTTTTATCATCAATGGAGGATAAAGCTAACTTAGTAACTAACTCAGTGCACATGTTATGCAGTCTAGACCGAACTACATACCTAAAACAAAAGCTTATAGAATTATTTACTACCACATCCTTTGTTTATTAATACTGCTTTTTTTAAAGTCTTTAGCCATTTTAAGTAATTTATTTTTAGGTTTCACACAATATACTTTCACTCGTCAAATTTATATGTTGCATATCTTTATAGACATTATACATATTTCCAAAATATGTAACGTTATCTTATCTTGATATATTGGTTCTAAGAAATCATAAAAGAAACCATACATAAAAGTTTTAGATGTGTCTAAAATAGA
>CM032449.1:91228044-91298044 GCA_019049505.1 Pachyrhynchus sulphureomaculatus | reverse complement strand
TGAATTCGGAAGAATGATAAAAAGTGCTTTATTCAAAGTATGCTCCATAGCTTTTTATACATTTTTCTCATCTTTCGGGCAATTTGTGAATACCACGCCAGTAAAAATCTTCGCCTTTTGCTGCGAACCATTCATCGAGCCATTTTTTCACATCTTCGTACGAACCAAAGCGCTGCTCACCAAATGCGTGACCCATCGATGCAAACAAGTGGCAATCGGAAGGAGCCAAGTCTGGTGAGTAAGCCGCATGGCGCAGAACTTCCCAGCTAAGTGCTTCCAACGCGCGCGAACTGGTTTTGCCGTATGTGATTCTGGTCTTTTTTCAAGCAGCGAACGGTTCAAATCGGTCAATTGTTGTTGGTAACGTTTAGTATTAACCGTTTCCCCAGGTTTTAACAGCTTATAATAGACCACACCCCTCTGGTCCCACCAAACACAGAGCATCGTCTTTCTGCTAAAGCGATTCGGCCTTGCGGTCGATGTAGATGGTGCGCCTGGGTCTACCCATGATTTTTTGCGCTTGGAATTCTCAAAAAAAAAAAAAAACAATTTTCATCCCCTGTAACTATCCGATGCAAAAACTACTTCCTTTTGTACAGAGCGAGCAACATGTCACACGTGTTTTTGCGCTTTTCCATTTGCCTCTCGTTCAACTCATCTACCGGCTTTTGAATCTTTCCCATCTCTCGTAGCCAATTGGAAACAGCTTGTTGACTAATGCCCAATTGCTCGGCGAGTTGTTTTTGTGTTTGCGAATCATCTTCGTCCAACAATGCTTTCAATTCCACATCTTCGTATTTTTTTGGCGGTTTTCCCCGTTCCTTGTCTGCAACATCGAAGTCACCACTTTTGAAATGCCGAAACCATCGTTCACACGTATCTTGCGATGGAGCATGTTCACCATAAGTTTCTTGAAGTAATCGGTATGATTCACCATATTGAACACAACACTATGCACGCACTTTTCCTATTTATCACTCGTGCGCGTCTGACACTTGTTGATGACACAACAAAATGGCACAGTGTCAAATCTTTATAGCACAAACTGCATTGGTGCACCATCCGTTGTCTGAAATTCGCATTTCATACTTGTACACCTGGTATATATATATGTATATATATATATATATATATATATATATATATATATATATATATATATATGTATATATATATATATATATATATATATATATATATATATATATATATATATATATATATATATATATAAGATTTGGTGATATGTTATCGACCGTGCATCAATCTGATATATATATATGATTATCGGGAATCGGTCTGGACTGTAAATAAAACTCTTTTCTTCTTTAAAACTCAATATTTCGTTATCGTTTGATAACTTCTTCAGGAGTAACTACAAAATTAATACACCTATATTAACACACTATTCTCTTTCGTCAAAGCATTAAAATATTGAAATATAAAACAAACAATTATGAAACAAACGAACAATCAATTAAAACACGTACGAAAATGCGAGTTTGTCCTGGAAACCAACAAAATCGAGATGTTGAATGTTGGTTTCCAGGACAAACTCGCATTTTCGTACGTGTTTTAATTGATTGTTCGTTTGTTTCATAATTGTTTGTTTTATATTTCAATATTTTAATGCTTTGACGAAAGAGAATAGTGTGTTAATATAGGTGTATTAATTTTGTAGTTACTCCTGAAGAAGTTATCAAACGATAACGAAATATTGAGTTTTAAAGAAGAAAAGAGTTTTATTTACAGTCCCGATAATCATATATATATATATATATATATATATATATATATATATATATATATATATATATATATATATAAGGATAGCGGATGGATGGCGAACTATATCGAATTTATGCTAAAGAAAACAAAAAGGCGAATTTTTAAAATAAATTCATGTTATTGCGCATTAGCTAATGTAAAATTATTGTGTAACTGTAGAAATTGCTGGAAACAAAAGTATAAATCAGTAAATATTTGTTTAACTCTTCCTCCCTATCAGTCAAAAACTGCAAAATGATTTAATGTTTTTTATTAATCACAAAATTTAACTTTTTTGCTAGACTGGCTTAAATATTCAAATACTACCGACGAACAAGGTCGTGAAGCTGAATCATTCTCAATCAGTTATGGCTTAACTCAGCTTATTAACGAACCAACACGGATCCCTGATCGAGATGGGGAGTTCGCCAGTCTTCTTGATCTGTTTTTAACCACCAATCCGGAGATATACACGGTCACCGTAAATCCGCCGTTAGGTTCTTCCGACCATAAACTGCTTTCGACATCGAGTATCCTGCCAATCAGTGACAGAGAGGCGCCTAGGCCGCGCAAGATTTGGCACTACAAATCTGCTAAATGGGAAGATCTCATGGAATACTTTCGAACTTTCCCTTGGATGGACATTTGTTTTCGATCCGATAACCCATCTGACTGCGCCAGGGAGATCTCCGATGTTATTTTGGCTGGTATGGAAGCTTACATCCCTTTTTCGAAGAAATGCTCCTCCAACGGCAAGCCTTGGTTCGACCGAAAATGCAGAGAAGCTGTTGCTTCTAAACATATTGCCTACCGACAATGGCGTGAAAATCCTAACACCGTAAATCGTAACATCTTTGTTCATGCCCGGAACAGATGCAAGGGAATTATCGACGAAACCAAGGAGGCACACAATCAACGAATTAGAAACAAACTTCTCGCTTGTCCCAACAATTCCAGGTCCTTTTGGGCAGTCGCTAAGGCAGTTAGTCAACATTTTACCAAATCCACCATACCACCACTCACACGGCCAGATAATTCCATTGCAACCACACCTGTTGAGAGAGCGAACTTGTTGGCTCAACTCTTTGCTTCACATTCTACTGTCGATTTCCAAGGAAAAACACCACCTACTATTCCCATATTGCAGTCAAGGATGCCCGATGTTGTCTTCAGACAGCACATCATAAAGCGTATTTTAATGAAGCTAGACACCAAGAAGGCTTCTGGCGCTGACGGAATACCTGCCATAGTTCTCAAAAACTGTGCAAGAGAACTAACACCCCTTTTCTGTAGACTTTTTAACCTATCCTACAGAAAGGGAATATTTCCGTCCTGCTGGAAATGTGCCACGGTTCAACCGATACCTAAAAAAGGTAAGAAGACCTTGCCAAATAACTACCGACCAGTTGCACTGCTTTCAATAATATCGAAATTCATGGAAAAGGTTATCAATGAGCATCTTCTAAAATATCTTGAACGATTCAATATTATTAGCGATCACCAATATGGTTTTCGTAAACATAGATCAACAGGAGATCTTCTGACTTATGTAACACATGTTTGGAATAACGCAATTGAACACTTTGGAGAATCTCGAGCGGTTGCTCTTGACATATCCAAGGCATTCGACCGTGTTTGGCACGATGGACTGTTGGCTAAGTTACGCTCTTTTGGTATATCTGAAAGGTTCTGTTTGTGGCTCTCATGTTTCCTCAGAGAGCGCTCTTTACGAGTGGCGGTCGACGGATTTCTTTCTAACACCCTCACTATCAACGCCGGTGTGCCCCAGGGCTCCATACTGTCTCCTACTCTCTTTCTCATTTACATTAACGATCTGCTGGAAAAGACCGGGAATCCAATCTATAGCTTTGCAGATGACAGTACGCTTGTCTCTTCATTCACCTTGAACGCTCGGACATCGGCTGCTCAGGCGAATATCCGCAGACAGCAGGAGGTCGTTCAACTTAACAAAGACCTGGAAGAAATTCTATCTTGGGGTGACAGTAACCAAGTGGAATTTAACGCTACAAAAACCCAAGCGGCAGTTTTTTCTAAAAAAGTTAACGTTGCTGAACCCGACATAGTTATGTCGGGGCACTCCATTCCCCTAGCATCGTCGCTCAATTTGTTGGGCGTTAGTTTGGGAGCAAATATGTCTTGGCATGAACATGTTGCAGGCATAGCAAGGAGAGCTTCTCAAAAGTTGGGAATATTATTTAGAACCACAAAGCTTTACACCCCACAGCAACTGTTAATTCTTTACAAAGCCCAAATTCGACCAACTATGGAATACTGCTCCCACGTTTGGGGCTCCGCTCCCAAACATACACTGCATTTGTTGGATTCTGTTCAGAGAAGAGCGGTCCGTCTGATTGGGGACCCGGAATTGACCGGCGGCCTTGATTCGCTGGAACATCGAAGAACGGTTGGCGACTTGAGTCTGTTCTACAAGTATTTTCATGGAAAGTGTTCGAAGGATGTAGCCCGCTTAATTCCTCCCAAAGCGGTGCATGTTAGATATACACGTCGCGCTGGTGCTTCGCATCCGTATGAGGTTCAGCTTGTTACTCCGCGTACAACGCTTTTCAAGCAATCTTTTATATGGAGAACGTCATCCCTTTGGAATAATTTGCCCAGCGCTGTGTTTCCCACCGAGTACGATTTACAGCGATTCAAGAACAACGTAAATCGCTTTTTCCGCACTCGTGCCGCTCCTGGAGCGCTTTAGGGACTTCCCTGCAGCACGTGTGCTAGAACCATAAAAAAAAAAAAAAAGAGAAGCATCATCATCCTCTGATTCTATCATGGGGTGCTCCGTGATGGGTGGCTCCATTATCGATGGTTCCAAATTAAAAAGTTCCATGGGTGGTTCCTTCGTAGGCGGCTCCAAATCTGAAAAACCCATGGTGGAAGAGAGAGATATTTTCCATCCCAGTTTAGCCATCTTGACCGACCATCCCAGTTTAACCATTTTGACCAGCTTGATATATATATATATATATATATATATATATATATATATATATATATATATATATATATATATATATATATATATATATATATATATATATATATATATATATATATATATATATATATATATATATATATATATATATATATATATATATATATATATATATATATATATATATATATATATATATATATATATATATATATATATATATATATATATATATATATATATATATATATATATATATATATATATATATATATATATATCGAAAACATCGTGGCTAACGCTCCCGACAAAATATCAAAGTTTTGGTAGTTATAACTAATAGAAAATTGAGATTTTTTATACAGTGATGGGTTTCGTGATTTCCTATATAGTTGATTAATTATTGACACTTGAAAACCAGTGCATTATCCTAAAATTTTTATAAATACTTAAACAATAACGCAAAAAAAAAGAGCATTCATAAAATTCCATCGACGAGCAAGCCGTTTTTTTTATTTTTTTGCCACTTCGGTATGCGGGATAGTGACTAGTAAAATATGTAAATAATAAACATGTACTGTCGGTGTAAATAATAAGCAAACAAAAATGTCGGACGTTGAACTTGGTGATGATGAGTGCGTGGAATGTAAACAAACTTGTCTAGAAGAATATTATAAATGTGATTCATGTTTAAAAAGGATTCACAAAAAGTGCGCAAATATGACACCATCCGAAGTGAAATGTATGCCCCTCCAAAAAAGAGTCTTGTTATTGATATGCAGGGAGTGCAGGTTATTTGTAGCCAGGATGCCTTGCATGATGAAATTGATGGAAGAAATGAAGAGGGATATAGAAGAAATAAAATCCGAAATGAAATCGTCTTTAAAGAATGAATCATATGCAACAATATAACAGAACAACCAGAATAACAAAGTTGACATCAAAACAAGCTTGCCAGCGATTGTTATTAAACCCAAGATAGCACAAAATTCACAAAAAAGTAAACAAGACATCCAAACATCAATAAACCCAGCAAAGTTAAGCTTGGGAATTAGAAATGTGAAAGAAACCAAACAAGGAAACATAGTGGTTAAATGCGAGACAAAACAGGATATAGAACGATTTAAGGAAGAAGCTGAAAGAAAACTTAATGGAAAATATGACATAGAGGTGCTAAAGAAAAATTCTCCAAAAATAAAAAATACTGGAGAAGAATCAGTTGAAAATTTAGAAGTTAAAATTCGCAAACAAAATAAATGGATTGATACATTTGACCATCTAAAAATAACATATATCAGAAGACCCAAAAATAAACAGAATTCTACCATATATGCTGAATGTTCGGGAAGTTTATTTTGCAAGATGCTAAATTATGGAAAGGTGTACATCGACTGGGAACGATTACCGGTATATGAGGACCTATCGGTTTCTCGTTGTTATAAATGCCAGGGCTCTCTTCACAAGAGTACTAAATGTGAAAAAAATGAAGTACGTGGAAACTGTGCGGGAAATCATAGTACCTTTGGATGTGAATGGCCAAAAAGGTGTATAAACTGCAAAGTAGCCAATGAAAAATATAACCTACGGCTTGATACAGATCACACATAAATCTTTTAAAAAACAAAACTGATTATACACGTATTTCGTAAAAATGGTATTTAACGTTCAGGACGATTTATTGGAACAAATAAGTGAAGAAAATGGTGTTCAAGGCAAAATGGTAGACCAGAAGATGTTAGAGATCATTAAGAATGACAAAAAATATGTTTTTAGTTTAATTCATTTTAATATTAGAAGTTTAAATAGAAATATTGACAATCTTATTACTTTTTTAGAAACATATGAATTACATCATATATATATATCATTGTACTCACTGAAACCTTTCAAATTGATTCGATAGATAACTATAATATTCCGGGTTATCAAATTTTTTATAATGAGGCTAATTATAATAAAAATGATGGAGTTGTAATATTTGCTAAAAAACATTTAAATGTTGATTTTTCTTTCACTCAATTGACAAACTCAGGAACAACCCTTAGTAGAATGAATTTTGAAATAAATGGCACAACATTTGGTTTGTCAGCAGTGTATAAACCACCACCTGTTCCAAAGATGGATTTTATAAATGACATAACATATATACCTACCTAGAAACATTGACTCTTTCTAATATCGAAATTTTTGTGGGTGACATTAACATAAACATTTTGGAAAAAAAAAAAAACGATAATCATGTTGCAGATCACTGTCAAAAACTTGTCTAGATCACTTATTTATTAATCAAAAATTAAAATCTAATAATTTATGTTTTAACTCGTATATATTAGAAGAAGATATAACAGATCATAGTCCAATTATGTTTTTCGTCAAACAGAAAGAAGAACCTCGGGAAAATATATTAAGACCCCAAGAAAATACAACTAAATTTAAATTGAATATCCCCAAATTTAAACTACTTTTAAAAAATTTTGATTGGTCAATTATACTGGAAAAAAATATTTCAGAAATAGCAACAAAAATTTTCTTGGAGACTTACCAACAATTATTATCCAGCGCCATGGAAATTTACACTATTAAACACAAAAAACACAAAAAAATTAAAGAATGGATTAGCAACGGAATTATCACATCAATTAAAACTAGAGATAAAATGAAAAAAAAATTAAGTAAAAATTTTAGCGCCCAATTAGAAAAAGAATACAAAGAATACAGAAACACTTTAAACAAACTTATACATAAACAAAAGAATCAATATTATAAAAATCAAATTGAAAATAATAAGAATGACATGAAAAAAAAAACTCTATAAAATAATTAAAGATGCAACTTATGAAAATAATAACAACAATACTTTCCATAATATAAAAAATATGGATGGCCAGAATTTCAGTAATTCACTTGAGGCAGCGAATTTCTGTAATGACTATTACATAAATATTGGAATGGAAATGGAAAAGACGATTCCACCACCACAAGTAGAACATCATGCAGACCCGCCTATAATAAATTCTATTTATTTAAACCCCATAACGAAAAATGAATTAATCAATCATATTTCATCTTTAAAAAACAATAGTTCACCGGGCTACGATGGTATACAAGCTAATATTATAAAACAAACACATTTAGAAATTATTAACCCTCTTTTACACATATTAAATTTAATAATAACCACTGGGAAAATACCATCTGAATTTAAAACCTCAATAATAACACCCATTCACAAAACAGGATCTAAAACCTCCATAAGTAATTACCGACCAGTGAGCCTAATCAGTAATTTTGCAAAACTTTTTGAAAAATGCGTAAAGTTCAGGATAATTAACTTTTTAAAAATTAATAGTATTTTATCAACAAACCAATTTGGATTCATCGAAGGCTTCTCTACTGTAGATGCCATGCATAGATTAATAACTGAAATTGTTAATAATTTAAATTCAAATAAAAAATGTTTAGCCGTATTTTTAGACCTTGCTAAGGCATTCGATACGGTGCCTCATAATGAGCTTCTTAAGGTACTGGGAGTAGCTGGGCAACTGTTCGGGGATTACTTGTCGGAGCGTATACAAATGGTCAAGCTAAATAACATTATGAGTGACAAACAGAAAATAAAGATTGGTATTCCACAAGGAACAGTCTTAGGACCAGTTCTTTTTATAATATATATCAAAATTGTGTGTTGATGACTTGACCATATCTTATGCAGATGATACACTCTGATTGTTTCTGGAGATCACTGGGAAAGTGTAAAACATCAAACAGTTAATAGTTTAAGAAAAATTAAAAACTGGCTTCAAACTTATAAACTGACATTAAATTTAGCAAAAACAAATTACATAGCTTTCTCACTTACTAGTGCAAACAGACCACCATACAATACTATTGTTGTTGATAATCATTCTATTAAAGAAACTTCATCTACAAGATATCTTGGAATTGTAATTGATAGATTCCTTAAGTGACAACCTCATATTGATTATGTATCCAACAAAATTCGTAAACTTATTCATAAATTTTATTTATTAAGAGAATTCTTAAATAAAAAAACACTTATTACAATTTATAAAACATTTGTGGAATCAATCATAAGATACGGAATATTGGTGTGGGGTGGACTTTATGAGAGCAACCTGTATAGATTGAACATAATACAAAAATATATACTCAAAATTATTTATAAAAGAAATAGATTATACCCTTCACATCTGCTTTTTAATAGGGACATTGTTAATATTAGATCAATTTATATTTTTACGGTATGTTCTTATATATGTACATACTCGACCTGATTTAAAACCTTTTGTTGTGCATACTTATGAAACAAGAACCCGATACAGCAGGCAAATTAAACTGCCAGCAAGTACTAATAATCTTAACCTAAGATATATAAATTATTTTGGTCCTAAACTTTACAATTTGCTACCAACCGAAATAAAGAATTGTACTAAGACAAAATGTTTTAAATTATTAAGTAAAAAAGTCATCATCAATTTGAGAGGTATTTTGGTTGATTGTATATTTTGATGGCAGATTTTGTTTGAGATAAACTGTTATTTTTGCTTTTCTTCTCTTCTACTTATGAATGTAATCAATCAGTATATTAATAACTATATAAAACATTTCCAAACAATATTGCACATACAGATGTTTCACATCTAGGTGCTTAAAATAAAGTAGCATGATACATAGGATGTAGGAGAAATAATATATTACATTTATTTATATTGTAAGAATAATAGAAAATAAAACAAGTTTCTTCTAGAAATAATAAAAAAAAAAAAAATATATGTATGTATATATATATATATATATATATATATATATATATATATATATATATATATACATATATATATATATATATATATATATATATATATATATATATATATATATATATATATATATATATATATATATATATATATATATATATATATATATATATATATATATATATATATATATATATATATATATATATATATATATACATATATATACATATATATATATATATAAATATATATATATATATATATATATATATATATATATATATATATATATATAAATATATATATATATATATATATATATATATATATATATATATATATATATATATATATACGTATATATATATAAATATATATATATATATATATATATATATATATATATATATATATATATATATATATATATACGTATATATATATATATATATATATATATATATATATATATATATATATATATGTATATATATATGTATATATATATATATATATATATATATATATATATATATATATATATATACATTTAAAATTTTTTCACAGATGTCAGGAACCCACTGACAATAGTGTTGTTGTACTCATTAATTATAAGTTGTTTTAAATTAAAAAAAATTGTTTAAAAAGACTTTTAAATAAATAAATTAAATTAATTGTTTTAAAGTAAATTAAATTTAAGTATCTAGGTCCAATTCTCTCTTTAACTAGTCTTTGGTATTCAGTCGCCTTTCCTTGTATTTCGGCTGTGGATGGTCTGAATACTTATGTTGCCTTCTTTTTTCTTTTCATCTAGAAGTTGACTACGATCTTACATCTAACCAGCCTGTGGTCGCTGTCCATGTGAATTCGATTAGGAACTGAAGCCTCTTTACACACTTTTTTGACAGATAGCAATATGTAGTCGATTTTTTTTTTTTTTTCAGAAAACCATCAAGGCTAGCCCATGCCCACTTACTTTTTATTGACTTTTGGAAGAATATGGTCATGCAATAGAGGTTCTCTTTCGTCAGGAAGTCTATCGATATTGGACCTCTGACATTTGTGATTCCCAGTCCAAACTTTCCAATGTTATCGAGGTCAGCCCCTATCATCGTTCTAATCTTGGCATTGAAGTCTCCCATTACAATTTTAAGCTAACAGGCCGCTTCAATTTTCGCTGTAGCAATATATTCGTGAGGCTGTTCTATCTGTTAGTCTAACTATGTTGAGGTGGTCGCATACACTTGTGTAATCTTGAATGCATATCATATTTTGGGTTCGGTTTTAAAATAATGTAAAAGAATCGGTTGGATATTGTTTTTGTTCTCATTACAAGGTATGATGTCTTTATGCACCATGAGTGCAACATCTTCCTAACGTGTCGTATTCCCGTTTCGTTGGAAGAGTAGATGTCCCGATCTAAGAGTAGTGACTTCTTCTCCCGAAAGTATTGTCTTGCAAAATCCCACCACGCTCCACTTTATGTTGGAAACTTCCTCTTCCACTGCGTTAAAGGGCTCCTCTAATCTCATTGTTCGAACATTGTATGTAGCTATGTATAATTGTTCGTTTCTCCGTTTTCTCTTCGTTTCTTCTTATTTTGATGTCGGATTTTTATCTCCCTCCCCCAGAATCCATGATTACATAACAATATGGGATTTTGAGCTTTTTTCTCTACCCGTCTGAGTTAGTTCAGTTTCGAAATTCGGCATTTCCATACTTGCAGGGTTGTTTGGCAGTTGAAACACCACGTTTGCCATGCCAATGAGAGGTGGTGAGTTTGATAAATCTTTAATACGTTTTTTAAAATGCTATCTTTTTCATTAATTTCAACAACTTCAGTTACCAGCCTAAACCATGGTATAGTTCTGACCAATTAACCAATTTTTGATCTTCATCAACTATAATGGTTCTTGTAAATGGGGGCTTAAATAAATAATTTGCACAACGAATACCATCATGAATTACTAACTCTTTGGCAATATAGTCAAAAGAGCAATTATATACCTGAATGTCAAAAAACACGTCTAATTCGAGCAAATCTATGTTTGATGCTTAAATAAAATTGACAATAAAAAGATTCTTTCGGTTTGGCTCGAGTTTTTCGTTTTTTTGTTGTTTTTTTTTCTTTTTCTTCTCTTGAGCATATATAATTTGGGAAGATTAGGCATATACATGTGAAATTTATTAAACTTATTATTGGGAGGAAGAGTTACTCTGTTTGTTGGGAGAAGTCACTCTGTTTGTAGGAGGAGGAGGAGGAAGAAGAGCAGGTTTTCCCACAAACTACTTACTACTATTATTTATAAACCACTTTCTTTGACCAGCAAATGTAAATAAAAATTCCAGTTTTTTGCAGACAAACTGGACGCACGTATTCTTCGAGTGCTTCACAGACAACGTTGCTAAATTGTTTAGGCTTTATTGAAGTAAAGAAGATTTATATATAATCCTATTTTTGTTTTAATTCATTGCCAATTATGTACTGAAAATATATATTTTAAAGTTTTTAATTACGTATGGCCATGGTAATATCTGCTTAATTTTTTTTTTTTCAATTTCCTCTTAATATTTCCCTGATTTTTATTTTTAACTATAATCTGCAAATAGTTCCTTATACAACAAAATTTTATGCTTCAAAATATAAAAAAAAATAGATTCAAAACTTTGATCAGACTCGAAACAAAAGCAAAAATTAAATTTTTTCTCTCTCTCGCACTCTTGCTTGACAAACACGTACTAGAGAAGGATTCCTGTTATGCATGACAAAGGTAATCGTTTCAAAAATAAAACCTCTGAAATGGTCTTAATAATTTTCTTCAAAATGAAAGTAGCATCTCGGAGTCTGTTCTCAAAAATATATGATTGTTGACATTTATTTTTAGTCATTTTCGATATATAAAGAATCAGAGTTATATAATATTAACTTTTAGCTGTCACTCGATTTATCATTCATTTATCCGGTATCTTTAAAAAATTCATTCCCTTCTAGGATTGGTTGTTCACATACTCCTGGGATTTCTTAACATATCGGCTGGTTGGAACTTTATATCATAACTGTATATCATATCATTAAATAGCATTGTTCAGTCCATTTTCAAAAATATTTTCCTTTAATATTTATTTTTAGTCGCCCCACGATACAAATATAATCACAATTTTTACACATTCATTCATTCACAAAATAGAAACTAAGGTAGCATTTTTACTAAGTGTTTTTCTATCATATATAATGTTTGGTAAAGGAGCTAAATATGTTACCGAAAATATTTTTACCTATCGCATTTGATAGTTTATTCCTGTAAAAATATTTATGTGGAACTACTCTTCAGTATATTTGCTAATGATTCTTGTCATTATTGGATTCTTGTTTAGTAAAATATTGTGACATTACACTCAACCCTTTTTGGCGTCCTTGTTAAGTATCTCGTATTCGTGATTCCTAGATCACGAAAAACATATTCACCTATTTTTGTCGGTTTGTCGTTCTAACAGGTCCCTCGAATGAAATCAGATCAACTTCGAACATAGTACATGTGAAATAGCTCACGAAGGTATAAAATATATAGTTTTTTAGCAATATCGCAAAAGGTGAAAGGGGTGGTGGAGGAGATTAGAGGGAATGCTTCATATTTAATTTGTTACATATCCTCTTCAAGATTTTCACAGTCGAGGAATCTGAAAATTAGATTATTTTTCCATTACTTATAATTTTAACTTGGAAAGGGAGTGAAAAACGTGCGGATCGTTAAACATTTTATAGTTTCAAGGAGTTAAAAAGGGCTGGGATGGGGTTAGAAGGGTTACGTTTACGGTAACATTTACTATGTGACAATAAAATTACTATCCACTTCACAATAGTTAAACTAATTTAGAGACAATAATGAGTTTTCGTATAGTTTGAATAGACTTTAAATAGGAAAACCTTTGACAATCGCTACCGATTTTACGAGTAACGCGACATATATTTTATATTAGACAGAATACACTATATATTTGGTATTTTTTTAATTCTGCACAATCAGACAACTTTCGTCTACTACTCTCTATGTCAAATGTCAATAGTTTATGAGATAATGGCCTCTAAAACCCAGGCAATTTTTAACTTTCCATTCTTTAGGACGTTTTACGATTACGATAAAAGAATTATTATTTCTTATTTAAGTTGCAATATGTTAGCTAATAAAAAAATTATACATACATACAACAAACGAAATCTAGCATATCAGTTTGACATAAACTAGTCACTAAATAAAAAATCACATCTAAAAACTAGATACAATGAAGTAGATGAATAGTATATTTAAGACATAAATATTACAAGAGAATAAGTTAATTTTAAAAAAGAGGTAAAACTACATAATATTATCCAACCAAGATAACCCATAGACTCTCGGACAATGCTTCAATAAATAATATATTTTTGAGTCCCTTTTTTAAACCATCTAAACCAAAAATTTTTGAGAAACAGGTAACACATTATGTAACACAATAATTTGATCAAATAAACCGAGCGAACGAGATCATTCCGAGGAATGTAGGAAGTACTTGTAGAGGTAGAATTGTATTTTGTTTTTCCCTTAAGCAACGTGAACAAACATCTGTCTGCGATCTTTTTTAAAATAATCTGTAAGATCCTCTGAATTCCAAATTATTTATAACTCTTAAACCTTATATGAGCACGAAAGATTCCTAAATTTCTTGTCTCAATTCTCCAAAACTCAGCTGCATAAACCATTTTTGAATGGAAGTACCCAGAGTAGACACTTTTTAGAACTTTTGGTATTACTATATTTTTCAGAACGCATACAGAGAAATATATTTGGTTAAGTTTAAGAATGTGATTTAAATTTAAGATTTAAATCTATAAATCAGCCCTAAGAATTTTATTTCCAAAATAATGTTGATTGTATAATGTAAATGTTTTCACATAAAGTTTCAGAAGGTCTGTGTTTAAACAGGATCTGATTTGCCAATATTAAATTTTGGTCTCTTAGCATCAAAGCAGATAGTTAACTAATTGATATATTTTTCAGTTGTTGTCTCTAATTCTTTGTTATTGTCATTATTTAAAAGACAAGTCATTTCGTCTGCATGCATTACAATTTTTGACTTGGCATGTTTGGGAAGATCATTAACAGAATTACTGAATAATAACGGTCCCAGCACAAATCCCTGGGGACCTCAAGTTGTCACATTCCGCAGATTAGATTCAGACAAATGACTACCCGAACGAATACCAACTTACTGTTTTCGACTACACAGATATGAATGAAACCAAGTCAATATCACACCATATTTTTCGAGTTTTTGTAATAATATACTATCTATAATCTATAATATATATAATGGCCAGGTTATAGGCTATATTTTATAACATTAGGTAACATGAGGAATAAGCAGTGACGATAATAGCGATTCATATCGGAAAAAAGTTTGCCGCTAGCGCGTTCTCTTGCAATACACTACCTAAACCAATAAATATGAAACAATATCATGTAGCAAAGGATATCTATAATATATATAAAATGCAACGTCTCTCTGTCTGTTTGTCCGTTTGTGCGCTTATCACTGGAGAACCACTTATCCAATTTATGTGCTTTTTTACACATGCTAAACCATTAAATATGGAACAATATGATGTAGCAAAGAATATCTATAATATATATAAAATGCAACGTTTTTCTGTCTGTCTGTCCGTTAGTGCGCTTATCACTGGAGAACCACTTATCCGATTTACGTGCTTTTTTTTAAACATACATATCGTCCCTACCATGTCAAACTATCGAATGTGAAAAAACTAATTTAAAGTAAAAAAAGATTAAACTGACTAAATCTTGATAACATCCTAAAAAGATTTAAAAAATGTGTAGGAAAAGTATTAAACTTTGCAATTTTGGCAATGTGCTAATTTTGTCTTCACTATTAAAGTGTTTTTTTTTTGTTCTTCTGAAAACTACCCATTTTCGTATTCGATAGTTTGACATGGTAAGGACGATATGTTCTCTGGCCAGGTTATAGGATATATTTTATTACGTTATATGACATAAGGAATAAGTCGGAGAAAAGTTTGCCGCTAGCGCGTTCTCTTGCAATACACTGCCTAAAGCATTAAATATGGAACAATATCATGTAGCAAAGAATATAATATATATATATATATATATATATATATATATATATATATATATATATATATATATATAATGCAACGTCTCTCTGTCTGTCCGTTAGTGCGCTTATCACTCGAGAACGACTTATCCGATTTACGTGTTTTTATAAATTTATACATATGTTCTATATAATTCGATATAAGCCTAGATAATGGGAGATAAGGTGAGATAATGGGAGATAAGTATAAATAATGGGAGATAAGGAGAAATAATGGGAGATAAGCAGAGATAAGCCTAGATAACGGGAGTTATGGTGAGATAATGGAAGATGAGGAGAAATAATGGAAGATAAGGAGAAATATTGCGAGATATGCCTAGATAATGGGAGATAAGGTGAGGTAATGGGAGATAAGGGAAATAATGGGAGATAAGGAGAAATAATGGGAGATGAGCAGAGAAAAGCCTAGATAATGGAAATTATGTAGAGATAATGGGAGATAAGGAGAAATGATTAGAAATAAGGGGAAATAATGGCAGATATTTTATTACGTTAGGTAACATAAGGAATAAGCAGTGACGATAGTAGCGAATCAAGTCCACGAGAGCGGAGCCGCAGGCACTGCTAGTGATATATTATAATATGCTTTCGATAAATCACACAGCGCAACGACACTATTTTCCCTCATTTCGCATATTATAAACATAGTTTATAATATATACATAAATTTGATTTAAATAAATGATGAGGTGAAGTCATCAAATTATTTTTTTAAGAAGCTTACGTAGAGAGTTGTGCAGCCTTTTCAATAATTTTTGTGATAATATCAGCTAGTGAGATTGGACGATAATTTATTATTATATATCTGGAAATCTCCCTTCAGTAAAAAAGTCATAGATCAAATATGCTAGCCCCGGTGATAAAATATCTATATTCATTTTAATAAAATTTAATAGTATCTCATCATTACCAATTAAATTACTATTTTTGAACGATGGTGTTTTTACTGGTTACCGAATTTATTTGTGCTAATGGAAATTTAGACAAATTAAAATTGTTAGTCACATTAATAAAAAAAAAGTGTTAAAATTAATAGCAATGCAAATCCATGATTTCTTTTTCATGTACGGTAGTTTTCCACTCATAATGTTTATTTGCTTTCCTTGACCAGTTTCATTATTTTCTAATTTCCACACAGTTTTAGATTTATTTTTCGACCTTCTTATTTCGCCCTCAATAACCATACTTTCACTCTCTCTATAAACCCTTTTAACATTTTAGGATATTTTTTATAAAAGTTATTAAAAATTAGAACGGGATTATTTTTTTTTATCACTTTTATGTCGCTAACAGTTCAATATCTACTGCCATCCATGCTTGTGATTTAGAATTAGACGTTCGTGTAGGAATTATAAAGATAGTTAAACTTTTCTTGATTACTAACCTCTGTCATGTCTATAGAATTTATGTAATTTTTTTTGTTTTCAAGATTTTTGGCCGGAAGTATAGGTATATGGTGTGTCACACTAATGAGTGTGACATATAGTTTTAATAATATTAGGGAAATTTTTCTTAAATTTTTGCTGATATGAAAGACAAGTTTTATATGTGATTATTTATAATAAAACATATACAGAGTTAAAAGGATGAGGAGAAAGAGTTTGCTTCAAATATTTCGTGTTATATGTCCTTTTCAGGGTTATTGGAAGGGGGTTACATGGAAGGTTGTATATATATATATATATATATATATATATATATATATATATATATATATATATATATATATATATATATATATATATATATATATATATATATATATATATATATATATATATATATATATATATATATATCGTAATATTATCCATTTCAGAGTTGGTGGAGTTAAAGAATCTGAAAATGGTGATATTTATACATTATTTGCATTTATTTGTGGTAAAAGCTTATGAGTTTAAATAAGTATATATCATATTAAATGTTCTCTTCAGGTTTCTTGAAGTTAAAGGAGCAATACTGCTCCAAAACTATAGATTTCACTTCAAGTATTATATTACCATTTCTTTCCAGAGTCATCGTGCCAACAGATCGATAGTCAGACTGTAACGTAGTTATATAAATATTTCTGGGGCATTATGCATGTCAAGTCTATCTTTTTTAGTATACCTAGAAAAACGTTCATTCTTGCTTTAATAAATGTACCTACGGTTAGAATCCACCTACACAATCTGTCGTCGGAAACACAGAAAGCCAGCTGTCCAATTTATCAGTTGCGTCTTGAAGCCCTGTCATTCATAGAGATATTAGAATAGAGGAAGTAAGTTCTCACGAGAAGCGTGGTGGTCATATAAGGAGAAAAACCTAATATAAATCATTCTCTCTTACTCGGCACACGCCTACAACACTAAGTTAAAGTGCGTACCCGTGCGAAAATGCTATTCGTATTTCGTCCGGAACTAATGAAGAACAAGGAAAATCATTTGTTCTTCGCTCGCTCTGGGTGAAATACATGTAACATCCTCGCAAGGGTAATGTTTAAATAGGAATAGAAGTAGAGAAGGATTTTAAAAGATGAATAAATATTAATAACATTTTTTTAAAAAAAACTTTGTTTATAATACAGTATAACTTGGCTCATGGAACATAGAAACTCTGACATATGAATAAAAGTAACAAATTATATTAATGCATATAATTATATTATAATATATTAACTCAGACAATTATATTATATTTAGCATACAATACGTATGCTAAACTGAAACTCACTTACTTAACCTGAGTATATCGAAGATTCTCAAATATTTAAAAATTAAATATCTAGTTAGGTTTATAGTTTTTCTGATTGAATAAAAAGACGAATAAATTTCTGAAAATCTGAATACATTTTTTAAATATCGTTTAAAGTAATGATTTCTTCACTAAATATAAAATAACATCTTAAAGCGAAAAAATGTTTACCCGACAACTAAATAAACACTTGATACAGCTTGTATATTCTTATAAATATAATATAAATACTTACAGATGAAAACTTAAAGGATTAGTAGGAGTTGAGTCCTTTTTGCATAGAATGCAAATTCTAACCAGTTTGTAAATATTTTATCAAATCAATCCAAAAACTACTTAAATAAACAAACCGAAAAGAAATATATCGTCGAATAGTCACATGATGCTTTTTTACACCGCTCAAGCGCAGAGAGAGACAGAGAGAGAGAGAGAAATTGACTCATATTATTTCCTTCCCTTTTTAACGACTGTATGCTCTCGCTTACAGCAGACTATATACTTTCGCTCCTTTATTCTAATATCTCTATGCTATCATTCCAATACCATGGTAGCGCATCCAGCAGGAGCTAATGGTATATTGATATTGCCAGCACGTGTTGATGCCCCGGTTCGCTACATGGCCACGCCGTGTGTCTATAAAATCGCAATACGCAAACTTGATCTGTCAGTACCGACCAGGTTATTTAAATGTTATGGCCAAGTTGGTTCCTTATAAATTATTTTTTCAACCAGACCTCTGCAGCATCACCGTCGCAAAATTTTATTTTATAATGTTTTCTTGTTTTTAAGATTAGCAGTAACAGAATAACTAATTTATATTTACCGGTTGCGCGATTCTATTATTTTCTTTCTCTCTTTAAGGGCATAAGAGAGAGACAGACAAGAAGTGAACTGTAAAAAAAATTACAATTTTTTTGCCGATGGCTACCATTCTCTGGTTAGTTCCAAAAACAATTTAGTTTTTAGTTAAAATTGGTATTATTAACATGGTGATATCCTGTTGTAAAACCCGAAGTGAAAGTTAAAGTGCATAGGCTCTACAAAAATTAAGATGTGAGTATAGAAAATTTACCATTGCTTATAGACGCCTTCAAGCAATGTTTTACCGTAGTTTAGGTTTTTAATTAAAGACAAATGTATCTTGAGAATATGTTATTTTAAATGCGAGTTAAGAAGTTGCATTAAAATATAATTGTTTTAGGGTTTTCAACAATGTCCAAAAAAGTTAGAGTTTGTGACGATCGTTTTGGGTTTGAGCCTGTTTTTGAGAAGGCGATGCGAACTTAACATTGAATGCTGTTCCAACTTTAAGTATTCCTGATCAATCTCAAGGTAAAAAATTATAATATGATAATAATAATAATAATAATAATAGTCATCATCATCAAACACCAAAAAGTGAACCAACATAAAATTAACGACCTTCTATATATCGATGATATAAAACTCTACGCTACCACAGAAACACAGCTGAAATAACTCCTCAAAATCACAGAAATATTCACCGTAGATATCAATATGGAATTTGGTAAAAGTAAATGTAAAGTGCTCCACATCAGCAAAGGCCAATTGAAAGACCACCATCAGACAGAAACAATCAACAATGAAACACTCGATAACATCCTCGACAAAGAAGCATACAAATATCTAGGCTTCCATCAAAGCACCAAACTCAACCACACTCACATCAAAACAGAGCTCAGAACCGAATTCAAAAACAGACTCACGAAACTTATACGAACAAAACTGTCACAAAAGTCATTAACACGTTCGCTATACCTATACTCACACTTTCATTTGGTGTCATCAAATGGTCACACACACACACACATAGAAAACATTCACATCCTTACACGTTCTCAATCAAGAAAGACTTACCATCAAAAGGAAGGCAGGAGGAAGAGAAATCATAGATATAAGATCACTACACACAAAAAAAATACAAGCACTTAGAAAATTCTACCACACCAAGCAAACCAGCCGCCACACAGCAACAGTGACAACAGACAAAAATACACACCTCTCGACTTATACTGGGCAGACCACCCAGCAGATACACAAAATCACACCCAATTACAACAGGAAAAGATGAAAACGTAGTCAGAAAAAACACTACACAGAAAACATAGGTACCACATAGAACAAGACCACGTAAATAAAAAATCACCATACACCTGGTTAAAGGATGGACAGCTATTTCCTGAAACAGTTATTTCCTGAACATCCAGGATAAAGTCATATTAACCAAAAACTACCAAAAACATAGCATCAAAAACCCAACTGTTACAGAAGACAGATGCAGGGAATGCCACCAGCATAAAGAAACAATCGAACACATAACAAGCGGATGTAAAATATTAGCTGGAACGGAATACACAACCAGATATGACTCAGCGGCAAAAGTAGTTCACCAAGCACTAGCCACAATATACAAACTCATAGGAATCATAGATCCCTACTACAAATACACACCAACATCTATACTTGAAAATAAAGATTACTAGCTCTACTGCGACATCAGTGTTCATACAAATAAAACAGTCTCCCCCAATAGACACGATATAACTTTTCGATGCAAAAAAGGGAAAGTCACCTATCTAATTAAGATAGCTGCCCCAACGACACAAACATCCAAATGAAATACACAGAAAAAATCTCCAAATATACAGACCTTACAACAGAAATAAAAAGGCTGTGGAAACAAAAAAAAGTCATCATTGTCCCTCTCGTCATATCAGCCATAGGCCTTACACCAACAACATTCACACCACAATTAAGACAGAACAAAAACATTGAGAAGTCAGTGATTTTGAAAACATGTAACTTTGTCAGGTCATTCTTTAATACACAATGACAATTGCGTTTGTGCTGACTTGGATTGGACCCGTCAACCAAACATGGAACCACACTGACCAAATGTGAGAAAGAAGAACAAAAATAATAATAATAAGCCCGTGGCTGTTATTGGATCTGCTATCGGGAGCCGCCCCTGGCGAGGGGTACACTCGCTGATTTTTCGGAGCCAGAGGGTAACGGGGAAATAAAATACCCGTGCTGGATGCGATAGCCGACAAGTCACCATTGTGAGGGATTCAGAGGAATCAGCGACTCTTACGGAGGAATCTGAAATGGCCACTGGAACAGCAAGCTCAACACCAAGGAGCACAAAAATCACTCCTTCAATATCTTAAGTTAGTCTACCTCAGGTCAGTGATACCAGAAGCTCTAACAAGACTTCCGTAAAGTCCCACTATAAATGGAATCATGGAGATAATTGTGATATTTTGCAGGCATATCAAATCGTATCGAAATTCGGTGCAGACAAGACAGGATACTGTTTAAAGTTGTACCAAGAATTAAGGAAAATCAAACATGACCTAGCCAACTTTACCGAACAAAATATAACAGACAGGTATAGGTACATAACACGTAAATCATTTCAGCGTTAGAACGAAATATTATTAACTCTTTAATTGTGTTAGCCGATGCTTGTTGGAAATTCACCTCTGAAGAAGCCATTGTATGGTGAAACAATTGTCAAGACATTTTAAATATATTAGAAATTAAAACATAGTGTTGTTTTTATATAATATTATCAAAGATGAAATCTATAGCTCTCATATAAAAGATACTCAACAAAACATTTCAATAAATTCTAATGATAGCGAATCAAATAATATAGGCACCTCAGAACCAGCAAAGGACAATACAAACACTGAATTAGGAAATGAAATAGAAAATGACCGAAATTTGATACTTTTTCATAAATGTGCTGGAGAATAATTTAATGAAATACACAGGTATAGACCCCGCTGAATGATCATCATTACCAAAAATCCATCCTAATAAACAAATGTTTCATCTTTTGGAGGTTATAAACCAAATTCTTCAAAACAAAGTGATTGATACTATGGAAAACATCCAACTACATGTATACTGTGTGGCGTTGATAATACTATCAGAAATGAAAATTATTTTAACAGCTTGAAATGATGAAATTACTAAAAAAGTAGTAAAAAAATAGCAGCATGAGAACGGCGAATCGAAACCAAAATTAACAAATTCAGAAGCGACCTCGCGAAAAAACCTATATGGATAAACCGAAGAAACGACACTACAGAAAATTTTTTATTATCATAACGTAAAAACTAAAAGCCCAAAATTCAAAGAGCACCTAGCCCTATATATCGACACACTTAAACAAAAGATTGCCGCCCCAGGGAAAAGATTACGCCGTTATAGTATATCAAGTAAACGAAAGTCAGAACCAAAAACAATTTGACAATTTAACAGAAAACTTGATAACAGGGAAAGCTCCTACCTTACAACAGATCGACCGGTTTTGGAGATGGTCAAAACTAGTTCAATACAACAATAATGCTGACTGGCTTGATGAAGAATCTAGCATTAGCACTTAAATCTGAACAAATTCCTATCAAACATGGTATATCTCAGGGCGACACATTTAATCCATTATGGTTCTGCCTGGCCTTAAATCTTCTTTCCAACATGCTCATATTAACACAGAATTTAAATTAACATCGAAAAGGGAAACTTTATACACAATCAACCATATGGCTGACCCTAAAATTATATGCCAACAATAAAAATGAACTAACATCACTTATTAACATCACGTCGCAATTTAGTACGGACATCCAAATGAATTTTGGCATGGACAAATGTGCCTGCCTAAATGTCATTCCTGGCAAAGTTCAGGAACCAGAAACCATCTCACTGATCCTTAAAAACGTCAATTTTCCGGCAATTAGTCCTGAAGATTCATACAAATACTTAGGTTATAGTCAATGCCTCCCGAAATCTAGCAGAGACTTAAAACAGCCATTCGAAAATAAATTCAACAGATCCTCAGAACAGAGCTTATTGCAAAAAATAAACTAAAAGTAATCAATACCGGGTCGATACCAGTTTTAACATATTCTTTAGGAATATAAAACTTATCTAGAAGCACTGAACAGACTAATCCATACGACCCTAACTAAATACAGGATGCACCACTCCAAGGCAGCTACAGAACGGTTGTATCTTCCCCGAAAAGAAGGAGGCAGGGGACTACTTGATATCAAGAATTTATGCAACAAAGAAATTGTCTCATTAAAAAAATTTTTTGTGACGAAAGCACAAAGCTCCCCGCTGCCTAACGCCATCGTAAAATCCGAGTTAGCCTACACGCCGCTTGATCTCTCAAATTCGAAAGTCAGTCCAAGTGTCATGTCTGTTAAAGACCGAATTGTAGCCTGGAACTCCAAAGCTCTCTGTGGAAGATTTCCCCAGTTCCTTAATAATACCGCTGAAGAAGCATCAGTAGGCTGGCTAAGGGATGGATCTCTATTTATATACGAAGGGATTCATCCAGGCTATACAACACCAATTTATAGCTAAGAAAAATATCAGAAGTACATAGAAAAGCTAGACGTGGTGGACTGTTGCAGAAGATGTCATAGGGAATCTGTGGCAATAGATCATTTCATATCCAGCACTTTTCAGCTTAGAGTGTCTGCATATTCGAATCGTTGTGGGACTAGCGTATAAAGTTGCAAAGAGTTCCGATTCTCTCCTGGAATTGGTCTGCTGCCTTTCTGTTTTAAACTGCGGAAGATGCAGAACAAAAACTTGGTCTGGCAGTAAGCTTTTACCGACGTCATCGAACAACAAAATGATGAGATTGGCATTCTAGATCTAGAACTGTCTAGACTTAAGACAGTCATTAAACTTGCAGAACAACAAGAATTTTATAGGCAGCAAATAGAAAAACCCCAACATGTAGTGTTTTATAGGAACATTCAGTTTTCTACGGTCAGCAAGTCTTAACTCAGAGACCGAGGGATTTTTACTAGCTTGTTAAGATGGTGTGATTAATACCCTATTGTACTGCAGTCGATTTACCGAACTAGCCGACATTAAGTATAGAACATGCAATAAAGAACCAGAATCTCTAATACATTTACTTTCAGCGTGTCCTGTTCCCGCTATATCATCTTACATCTATCATCATCATGCAACGTTGCGTGCCATACATTAGCATCTTAGACATTCGTACGATATTGAGGATGTTCCCAGACTGCCGTATCTTTCGGGAGAGATCGAGTCGGTTGTAGCGAATGGCAAGTGCCTCATTTACTAGAATTTTGCCTTTGCGACCACAAAGCGTTTGCAAGCCAACAAACTGGATATAGTACTTCTCAATAAAACAGCACAGAAAATTTATGTAATGGAGTTTTCGTCATGTGCAGAAACAAATAGCAATTAAAGAGGAGGAAAAACGTTCTAAGTACAAAGATTTAAACTATGAACTTCGCACTTTGTTCCCTCGACATTCGGTAGCAATGGTGATCCTAGTCGGAATTTTGGGAGAAATTAAGAACACATTATAAAGAACCTTAAGAAAATCATTAAGAAAAAATGTATAAATGATATTGACTTACCCAATATCAAAAGAGAAATCGGTTATCTAATCCAACAAAGACATCACTTAGATAGGGAGGATGAAGCCCCAGACGCCCTAGGCAAACAAATCACTAAGGCGCCTGCAAAATCAACAATCCAAGAAAGAGTACCAGATATAATCAATAAATTCTATAGCCTTCCTTCGATGCGACAAATCCTTTCAATCCTGTATTGTAACATCAACGGATTCAAAGAGATCCTAAACCAAGTGAACTAAGTGCTCCGAGACTATTTACAAACTCCACGAAACTTGTACGAAGTCTATTTGGCCTATTATGCCGCTATCACAGTGTTGGACCTAAATCGCCAGAGAGCTTATATGCCGAAAACTTCCAACCGAAAACAACCTGCTGCTATGCTAGCCTGGAAGACAAAGTGGAAAAAGATACTGTTAGGTTTAGAGGAAAAGCTGATATTATAACAGAATATGTAGCTAATAAGAGGGCAGAAGAAGAACGAAAAAAAACTTTAGAAAGAGCCAAAAAAGAAAAAATAAATATAATTGAAGAACCAGAATTCCGAGAATAATTGCTAGAGTTAAAAGACAGGTTTAGACAGCAAGCTAAAATAAAGCGAGCGAGGCTAACTAGATCAATGAACTTACTAAAAGAAAACAGTAAAACAGCAACTTTACACATAACAGAAGAAAGTTTTTTAACTCACTGGAAAATCCTGCTGACAACAGATCAGTCGAAATGGATGCCGCTGCGTGGACGGAATACTGGAAAAGCATATGAAAGAAACCGGAAGGGCACAATAAAACTGATGAAAAATAGATAAAGATATAGAAAAAAAAAATCTGAAAGTATCCAACAGATAATCGACGTGGAGTTTTCAAAGTATGCGGTTACTAGAGCAACACGTGGCATCTAGAATTGGAAAACACCAGGACCGAATAGATGGATCGAGACACTAAACAACGCTGTCTACCTTAGCCCAAGAATTAATGCCAAACCAACCATATGGTGATACAGATAATAGAATAAAGAAAAGCGTGTAGAAAAGGTCTCAAGAAAGATTCAGGAGGCTAGGCAACAAGGTTTTCGTATTCAGTGTGTGATTGAATATACAACACCTAGACGACCATTTACAACCAAAGTGAGGAAAATAATATAGAATTTCGTCATATCCGTCACAGACATTCTAAAGACACATTGAACACCATCAAACGACATTGTCTAGAACGACTAGCAATGTGAATAAAATCTGTTGTAGATAATATGACTTTTCTCACACAACCATCTGGCTTACTGGAGGAAGGAACACCCAAAGTTGAAACACCGCCATCCATAGAACAAGAACATTCTGAAGTCCGAATCATAGATTCTCAGCCCCGTATCGGGCTACGTCGAATGCGTTGTTATTAACCAATCTTAAATCATAAAGGATACAAATACTACATGAAAAAAGGTGTGGCATATCCTGTAGCTTCCCACACACATACACAGAGGTATCTTGAAGGTCCTGGAGTTCCCATTTAACTTTGTTTGTTTTCACTGGACCCACGCCTGTTCGGTTTCTATTGAGCATCCTCCAGGTACTCCAATTCCAGTCAAGACCAGCTTTTCCTAGATTTAATCTATTTCGCAGGTTGTTGGGCTTCAAAGAGTGCGTGACGCTCAGTAAAATTTTTGAACGTATTCTGCAACTGATCTTCGATTGGTAGGAGTTGCAAGGCCTAGTGCTTTGTACAGTAAGGAGAGTGGTGTAGGTCTCATGTAGCCTGTAGTTAGCCTACAGGTTCTGTTTAAGGCAATGTCGACCTCCAAGGCCAATTTCAGACAAAGGAACCATTGAACACAGACACTCCTGCTCTAGGCTACTTTGGAACTTACGGTGTACAATTCCAGCAACAGAACGAGGCATGCAATTTCAAAAAAGAGGTTTCAAATGCCAATAAAAGCACGAATATCAACAATATTTGGAGAAAAAAATACTCTAGCACCCACAAACATCTCGAAAGAATATTTTATACCTGGTTAAATAGGACAACCAATTCCTAAGTGATTTATAAGGAAAAACGGTACTTACTACTACTTTGGAGTAATCAAGTGGACGAAAGAAGAACTGTGAGAATTGGATGTTAGCACACGAAAAGTCATACACATAAATATAACTTTTACGTCATCAACAGGAAAGAGGACTTAAGAGCTTATAGTGTCTGCATAATCGAATTGTCGTGGGATTAGCATGTAAGGAACATCGAATCACTGCAGCTGTCGAAAAAATCCAGTCAGTAACTCTCGAGTCAGAGATCAAGGGATTTTTACTAGCTAGTCAGGATGGTGTGATTCTTATTGAAAAGTAGCCGATTTACCGAACTAGCTGACATTAAGTATAGGGTATGCAATAAAAACCACAATCACTGATGCATTTACTTTCAGCGTGTCCTGTTCCCGCTATATCATTTTACACCCATCATCATAATGCAACTATATTACAATTTTATATATTCGTATGGTATTGAAAACGTTTCCAGACTGCCATATCTTTCGGGAGAGATCGAGTCAGTATAAAATGACAGGTGCCGCATTTACCATCATTTTGCCTTCTCGATCACAAGGCGTTTGCAAGCCAACAAACCTGATATAGTAATTCTTGATAAAACAGCAAAGACAATTTATGTAATTGAGTTTTCGACACTTACAGAAATAAATGTAGCTAACAAAGAGGGGAAAAAACGTACAATAATTTAAACTACGAACTTCAGTAACAACGGTAGTCCTAGTCATCGGAGTTTTAGGAGGAATTAAGATCACATTCCTAAGGAATCTTAAAAAGATATTGATTTGCTGTGGCTTGGCTAATTCAGCAGCAATGAAGATGCAGAGGGCAGTTATTCTTGGTTCTCTCAGATTGCTGAGGCAGGCGAATTTGGGCAACGGTTACTAAACGAACGGACGTGAGGCCTGATCATCATTTTTGGACCACACCGCATGACAGCCTGTGTGGGTCGAACCACAGGATTTGTCCCGTTGATTTTTTTTTCTCTAGTTAATAATAATAATAAGCCCCCCTCAGGGGTTAGGGGAATCCCAGGATTCTCCTAGTACGGGCATTGACGATCCAGAGGTACCTGAGTCATGTTGTGCTGTCTTGTGTTGTCCAGATTATGTGTAACAAAAACGCAAATCTTAAGGTGTTTACCGTGCCAAGAAGATGAATGGCTTATCGTTTATGAGTCGCGAACGGTTCCCCCGGATACCGGGCGCCCTCCGGGATTTAGTAGCCTTGCTGTGGCATCCAGGCTCTGCCGCAGTTGAACCCTCTTTCCTAGGATGCTAGAATACTATGTTAAAGAATAATAATTATAGTAATGATAATGGAAGGGTGTTGCGGAGGCGGACCCCTGTCGTCCAAACAGCTATAGCAACACCACAACAACAACAACCACAGACGACCCAAACAACCGCCTCAGCCGAAACTACTCCCGATAGTTTTACCAGATCCGATATTGTAGGTGATGGAAATTGCCTTTTCCGTGCAGTTAGCTTACACTTATACGGCCACCAAAACCATCATGAGAAACTCCGAGAGGTTGCTCTAAGATATTTACAACAAAACTGGTCGGAACTTCACACATATTCATTAATTGAAGTCGACGATATAAAAGACTTCAATAACTACTATAATTATATGAGGAAAAATGGCACCTATGGAACGAGCCTAGAGATACTTGCCCTCTCGGAAACACAAAATAGCAACTTTCATATCTTCTCAAAACAACGAAGAACAAGACATATAAAAATAACTTTTACGGACAGACCAACAATAATAAGCATGGGAAAATACAACAAAAACTATTTACCTTCTACTAACAGGCAACCCAATGTCGGGACACTTTGAGCTTCTGACACCACAAAACATTGAGAACATTCCAGACAACAGCAGACCAAGAAAAGAAGCATCGGGCGAGCGACGTAACGGTCGAGGACGTCGCGGGAAATGGCAGCTCGACCAAAACGATGAAGACCAGGCAACCGAAAATGGACCTGCCAAAAGTGTTGTGTCGGCAACTAAGCCGACACCCACCAAGGCGGGAGAATCACAGCAGCGCATGAGTTGCACCACAGGAATCAACGAACACGCCATGCGTTGCTGTAATGAAAACACAAAACCTGACAAAGAAATCACTGAAAAGAGAATCACTCGCCGCTTGGACCCACCACCATCAATCCCAAGCGCAACCGACGTAGATGCGGGGCAAACACAACCATCAAAGCCCGGCCAGGGCCCGCATGTTTTGCAAGGACAAAATGCAACTACTAAGGCTGGCAAACCAAGACAGCGGTTAAAGTGGACGGATGAGATGAACAGGACGGTAATGCGTTGTTACTACACCGCCACCAAACTCGAAACAATAACATCGGGCTACAGACCGGAACTGCACAGACTTTTCTTGACCGAATATCCACATCTGCAACTATTTGTTTCAGAACAGAGAGTAATAGACCAAAAAAGAGTTATTACCAAGAACAATCGTCTCACACCTTTCGAATTGCAAACCATCAAGGACACAGTGGCTGTTGAACTGAACACAGGCCAACCAAACAATAGAAACAATAAAGCAGATACCGAACCAGCCTCACACACACAACCACCCAGTCGAACACAACAAGACCCACCACCCAGGAGGAGCATAACGCAAAATAATATTGCGAGTACCGCGCAACACCATATCACAAACAACAAAATGAATCACTCGCCACCCTCAACAACATCCACACAACATCACCCCGAATCACCTCTCATACAAACACTCAAAGAAAAAATGGAGTCACATCTAGCTCGATGGTCAGGCACCGACCCCACAACAAGAAATTCCATCCCTCGTTTAATCTTCAAACAGAGCACGCAACCAATCCTCAACACACTAAACAAGCACATAATACCTCAGTATATAACAGACTTAAGCACAATCGAAGACATTTACACAATAATATACGCAGCAGCAATCACCACTCTAACACAAAATAATCAAAAACTCCCTCAACGACAAGGAAACCCCAACAGGACAAAACCAAAATTCAAATGGCAAATAAGAATAGAAAACAAAATCAACAACATCAGGAAAGATCTAGGACATCTTACCCAGTTTATAAGCGGGAACGCGTCCAAACATGTCACACAGGGGTAAACAAGATCAAATCTAAGTCTCCCAACAGAACACTGCCAGAAATCCTCGATACCTTGAAAGAAAAACTATCTGTATATGCCGCAAGACTCCGAAGATACAAACAATCAAACGAGAGGAAAGACACCAACAACCTCTTCCGAAGAAGCGAAAAACAGTTCTACCGGAAAACTATGTACAACAAACAGACCACCAAACAAACAAGAACTCACAGATTATTGGAAAAGTATCTGGTCAGAACCCAAACTACACAATAATAACACCCCCTGGATCAAAGCCGAAGAAGACAAACATAAACATGTGAGAGAACAAGAAAATCCCACATTAAATACACAAGAAATTACAGAAACTATCAAACACACACACAACTGGAAATGTCCTGGAATAGACAATATACAAAACTTCTGGTACAAACAGTTTACCACCACACACGAAGCACTCGCACACCAAATCAACAAAGCCATTCTACAACCACACACATTTCCCACTTTCCTTACACACGGAATAACATACGTGAAACCCAAAAGCTCAGACACCACAAACCCGTCAAACTACCGACCTATCACCTGTCTTCCAACCCTATACAAGATCATCACAGCCACAATTTCGAAGAAAATAGAACAACACCTAACAGACAACAATATTCTCACAGAAGAGCAGAAGGGGTGCAGGAAAAATAGTCGAGCCTGCAAAGAGCAGCTGATTATAGATAGCGTGAGCAGAAATGCAGTCACATCTAGCTCGATGGTCAGGCACCGCCGACCCTACAACAAGAAATCCCATCCCTCGTTTAATCTTCAAACAGAGCACACAAATAATCCTCAACACAATAAAACAAGCACATAATACCACAGTACATAACAGATTTAAGCACGATCGAAGACATTCACACAATAATATATGCAGCAGCAATCACCACTATAACACAAAATAATCAAAAACTCCCCCAACGACAAAAAGACCCCAACAGCAGAAAACCTAAATTTAAATGGCAAATAAGAATAGAAAACAAAATCAACAACATCAGAGGAGATCTGGGACACCTTACCCAGTTTATGAACGGGAACGCATCCAAACGTGTCACACAGGGTGTAGACAAGATCAAATCTAAATCTCTAAACCGAACACTGCCAGAAATCGTTGATACTTTGAAACAAAAACTATCCGTATATGCTGCAAGACTCCGTAGATACAAAGAATCATACAAGAGGAAAGACACCAACAACCTCTTCCGAAGAAGCGAAAAACCGTTCTACCGAAAAACTATGTACAACGAGCAGACAGTAGTAACTGAACCACCAAACAAACAAGAACTCGCAGATTATTGGAAAACTGTCTGGTCAGAACCCAAACTACATAATAATAACACCCCTAGATCAAATCCGAAGAAGATAAACACAAACGTGTGACAGAACAAGAAAATTCCACACTAACTACAGAAGAAATTACAGAAACAATCAAACACACACACACAACTGGAAATGCCCTGGGATAGACAATATACAAAACTTCTGGTACAAACAGTTTACCACCACACACGAAGCACTCACACACCAAATCAACAAAGCCATTCTACAACCACACACATTCCCCACTTTTCTTACACAAGGAATAACATACATCAAACCCAAAAGTTCAGACACCATAAACCCGTCAAACTACCGATCTATCACCTGTCTTCCAACCCTATACAAGATCATCACGGCCACAATTTCCAAGAAAATAGAACAACACCTAACAGACAACAATATTCTCACAGAAGAGCAGAACGGATGCAGGAAAAAATAGTCGAGGATGCAAAGAGCAGCTGATCATAGATAGCGTGATTATGGGACAAACCAGAAAAGAACACAGAAACCTTCACATCGGTTACATAGACTATAAAAAAGCCTTCGACTCCATTCCCCACAGCTGGTTAATCAGAGCCCTAGAAATCTATAAAATCAACCAACAACCTCAGGCAATTTCTCGCGCAAATTATGAAAACATGGAAAACCAAAATACGCCTAGAAACACAAAACCGAATGCATCCAAACAGAAGAGCTGTACATCAGACGGGGTATATTTCCGGGAGACTCGCTCAGCGCTCTATGGTTTTGCCTCTGTCTCAATCAACTCTCAAATATACTAAACAGAACAGAGCATGGCTTCAACATCAGACAGCAAAAAGTGAATCAACATAAAATAAACCACCTCCTATATATGGATGACATAAAACTCTACGCTGCCACAAAAACACAGCTGAAAGAACTCCTCAAAATCACAGAAATATTCACCTTAGATGTCAATATGGAATTTGGTATAAGTAAATGCAAAGTGCTCCATATCAACAAAGGCCAGTGGAAGGGCCACCATGAGACAGAAACCATCAACAATGAAACACTCGATAACATGTTCGACAAAGAAACATACAAATATCTAGGCTTCCAACAAAGCACCAATCTCAACCACACTCACATCAAAACAGAGCTCAGAACCGAATTCCAAAACAGACTGACGAAACTTTTACAAACAAAACTCAACTTTAAGAATCTCACTAAAGCCATCAACACGTTCGCTATACCTATACTCACATATTCATTTGGTATCATCAAATGGTCACAAACAGACATAGAAAATATTCACATCCTTATACGATCTCAATTCACCAAATACAGGAAATTACACCCCAACGCATGCAAAGAAAGATTTACCATCGAGAGGAAGGCAGGAGGAAGAGGAATTATAGACATCAGATCATTACACACAAAACAAATACAAGCACTTAGGAAATTCTTTCACACCAAGCAAACCAGCCTCCATACAGCAACAGTCAAAACAGACAAAAACTATACCCCACTCGACTTATCCCGGGTAGACCACCCAGCAGATACACACAGTCACACCCAATTACAACAGGATAAGATGAAAACGTGGCCAGAAAAAACACTCCACGGAAAACACAGATACCACATAGAACAAGACCACGTAAATAAAAAACAATCATACAACTGGTTGCGGGATGGGCAGCTATTCCCAGAAACAGAAGGCTTCTTACTTGCCATCCAGGATAAAGTCATATTAACCAGAAACTACCAAAAGCATATCATCAAAGACCCAACTATTACAGAAGACAGATGCAGAAAATGCCAACAGCAGAAAGAAACGATCGAACACATAACAAGCGGATGTAAAATATTAGCCGGAACGGAATACACAGCCAGACATGACTCAGCGGCAAAAGTAGTTCACAAAGCACTAGCCACAACATACAAGCTCATAGAAAACACAAATCCCTACTACAAATACACACCAAAATCCGTACTTGAAAATAAAGATTACAAACTATACTGGAACATCAGTATCCATACAGATAAAACAGTCTCCGCCAATAGACCCGATATTACTTTTCAGTGCAAAAAAGAAAAAGTCACCTATCTAATTGACATAGCTGTCCCCAACAACACAAACATCCAAACGAAATACACAGAAAAAATTTCCAAATACACAGACCTTGCAAACGGAAATAAAAAGGGTATGGAAACAAGAAAAAGTCATCATTGTCCCCCTCATTATATCAGCCACAGGCCTTACACCAACAGCATTCACACCACACTTAGTACAATTAGGACTCAACACAAACATACACAAAAACATTCAGAAGTCAGTGATTTTGAAAACATGTAACATTGTCAGGTCATTCCTTAATACACAATCGTAATACGTTTGTGCTGAATTGTTTTTTTTTTTTTTTTTTTTTTTTTTTTTATTGGTCTAGCACACGTGCTGCAGGGAAGTCCCTAAAGCACTCCAGGAGCGGCACGAGTGCGGAAAAAGCGATTCACGTTGTTCTTGAATCGCTGTAAATTGTACTCGGTGGGAAACACAGCGCTGGGCAAATTATTCCTTGTTTGTTGTTTGCGCCCGTCTGCCAAACATGGAACCACATTGACCAAATGTGAGAAAGAAAAACAAAAACAATCATAATAATAATAATAATAATAATAATCACCGCTCTAGCACAAAATAATCAAAAACTCCCGCAACGACAAAGAAACCCAACAGGACAAAACCAAAATTCAAATGGCAAATAAGAATAGAAAACAAAATCAACAACATCAGGAGAGATCTAGGACATCTTACCCAGTTTATGAGCGGGAACGCGTCCAAACGTGTCACACAGGGTGTAAACAAGATCACATCTAAGTCTCCCAACAGAACACTGCCAGAAATCCTTGATATCTTGAAACAAAAACTATCCGTATATGCCGCAAAACTCCGTAGATACAAAGAATCAAACGAGAGGAAAGACACTAACAATCTCTTCCGAAAAAGCGAAAAACAGTTCTACCGAAAAACTATGTACAACAAACAGACAGCAGTGACTGAACCACCAAACAAACAAGAACTCACAGATTATTGGAAAAGTATTTGGTCAGAACCCAAAATACACAATAATAACACCTCCTGGATCAAAGCCAAAGAAGACAAACATAAGCATGTGACGGAACAAGAAAATTCCACATTAACTACACAAGAAATTACAGAAACAATCAAACACACACACAACTGGAAATGTCCTGGAATAGACAATATACAAAACTTCTGGTACAAACAGTTTACCACCACACACGAAACACTCACACACCAAATCAACAAAGCCATTCTACAACCACACACATTCCCCACTTTTCTTACACAAGGAATAACATACGTCAAACCCAAAAGCTCAGACGCCACAAACCCGTCAAACTACCGACCTATCACCTGTCTTCCAACCCTATACAAGATCATCACGGCCACAATTTCGAAGAAAATAGAACAACACCTAATAGACAACAATATTCTCACAGAAGAGCAGAACGGATGCAGGAAAAATAGTCGAGGATGCCAAGAGCAGCTGTCCATAGATAGCGTGATTATGGGACAAACTAGAAAAGAACACAGAAACCTTCACATTGGTTACATAGACTATAAAAAAGCCTACGACTCCATACCCCACAGCCGGTTAATTAGAGCCCTAGAAATCTATAAAATCAACCAACACCTCAGGCAATTTCTCGCGCAAATTATGAAAACATGGAAAACCAAAATACGCTTAGAAACACAAACCGAACGTATCCAAACAGAAGAGCTGTACATCAGACGGGGTATTTTTCAGGGAGACTCGCTCAGCGCTCTATGGTTTTGCCTCTGTCTCAATCCACTCTGAAATATACTAAACAGAACACAGCATGGCTTCAACATCAGACACCAAAAAGTGAATCACCATAAAATAAACCACCTCCTATATATGGATGACATAAAACTCTACGCTGCCACAAAAACACAGCTGAAAGAACTCATAATCACAGAAATATTGACCTTAGATGTCAATATGGAATTTGATATAAGTAAATGCAAAGTGTTCCAATGGAAGGGCGACTATGAGACAGAAAACCATCAACAATGAAACACTCGATAACATGTTCGACAAAGAAACATACAAATATCTAGGCTTCCAACAAAGCACCAAACTCAACCACACTCACATCAAAACAGAGCTCAGAACCGAATTCAAAAACAGACTCACGAAACTTTTACAAACCAAACTCAACTCCAAATATCTCACTAAAACCATCAACACGTTCGCTATACCTATACTCACATATTCATTTGGTATCATCAAATGGTCACAAACAGACATAGAAAATATTCACATCCTTATACGTTCTCAATTCACCAAATACAGGAAATTACACCCCAACGCATGCAAAGAAAGACCCGTCGTGAGGAAGGCAGGAGGAAGAGGAATCATAGACATCAGATCACTACACACAAAACAAATACAAGCACTTAGGAAATTCTTTCGCAGCCAGCAAACCAGCCTCCGCACAGCAACAGTGAAAGCAGACAAAAACTACACACCTCTCGACTTATCCCGGGCAGACCACTCAGCAGACACACACAGTCACGCAGAATTACAACAGGAAAAGATGAAAACGTGGTCAGAGAAAACACTCCACGGAAAACACAAATATCACATAGAACAAGACCCCGTAAATAAAAAACAATCATACACCTGGTTACAGGATGGGCAGCTATTCCCTGAAACAGAAGACTTCTTACTTGCCATCCAGGATAAAGTCATATTAACCAGAAACTACCAGAAGCATATCATCAAAGACCCAACTATTACAGAAGACAGATGCAGGAAATGCCACCAGCAGAAAGAAACGATCGAACACATAACAAGCGGATGTAAAATATTAGCCGGAACGGAATACACAGCCATACATGTCTCAGTGGTAAAAGTAGTTCACCAAGCACTAGCCACAACATACAAACTCATAGAAAACACAGATAGTAGGGATCAAATACACACCAACATCCATACTCGAAAATAAGGATTACAAACTCTACTGGGACATCAGTATCTATACAGATAAAACCGTCTTCGCCAATAGACCCGATGTTACTTTTCAGTGCAAAAAAGAAAAGTCACCTATCTAATTGACATAGCTGTCTCCAACGACACAAACATCCAAACGAAATACACAGAAAAAATTTCCAAATACACAGACCTTGCAACGGAAATAAAAAGGCTATGGAAACAAGAAAAAGTCCCCCTCATTATATCAGCCACAGGCCTTACACCAATAGCATTCACACCACACCTAGAACAATTAAGACTCAACACAAACATACACAAAAGCATTCAGAAGTCAGTGATTTTGAAAACATGTAACATTGTCAGGTCATTCCTTAATACACAATGGTAATAGCGTTTGTGCTGACTTGGCTTGGGCCCGTCAGCCAAACATGGAACCACATTGACTAAATGTGAGAAAGAAGAACTTTTTTGCGTAATAATAATAATAATATTGTCTTTATTGTGATTATACAGTATACAAAAGGCGCAGCCAAAACTATGCTTCCTCACGTAACCTATTTATTTATTATACAATAATACTGACCTTAAAACTGAAAAGTAACAATTATTTATAAACCAGTACAGAAAGTGTAACAATTAGTTTTGTTTGTGGAACCTTCAGAAAGGATTTGATTCTCAACAGGTTTTTTTGGCTCTGAGACCTAGAAATGTTGTAATTTTCCATTATAGCTGCTATTTCGTGCTTGAACAGACTAGTTGTATTAAATTTCGTATCGAGTTTCCAAATATTTAAGTTGTAACACATTTTAGATATGGTGGGACATTGTTACATGTTTAAGAAATCTGATAACTAAATGATCTTCCATACAGAGCTGTTTTGTGGGACGGTGAAGTGATCCAAGTGTGGAGTGTGCCTGAGATCCAAGGCAGGAGTCTATCTGAACTTTATTTTTTGGTCTAGAGGAAGTTTTTAAAAAATTATTTTATTATATAATGTGGCACATTCTTCTTTCTTTCATACTGAACCAATCAATTTCCCTCATTTTGACATTCACCTCCCATCCCTTCATATTTTCTTATCTTACCTAACATTCGCACACAACAGCCAGCCAGCATGGTCCATATAAAGTATCACAAAACATGAAATACGACAGCACCAGGCTGTCGCATAACGATTTCTTCAGGTTAACTTTCAAGAAATGCATTTTATTAAAAATCTGTTTTAAATTGGCAAATGGTTTTCTTACACAACCATTAGTACGTTCAGAGAACCTCAGGTCCATGTCTGCCATAGCCTGAGATTTTTACAACAGTGGAATAGCCTAGAATTTCATTGTTTAAGTTAATACGGAGTAAATTTCGATATTGATCTCTAATATGTGCACGCCCGAAAAGAAGTACTTGACACGTTTTAGGGTGCAATGCCAGACAGCGATCATCTGCATATAAATTCTTGAGGCACGCCACATGTGACGCCCGGTGAGCTGGACAGTGTATTGTTGATTTTAACAGATTGGATGCTTTCAGAGAGATAGTTCACCAGAAACTGACGATTCTTTGCTCAAAACCAAGAAATTGAAGAATCGCTGAGAACAATTGATGGTTCAGTCTGTCAAAGGCCCTGGAATAATCGGGGAGGATCAAATCTGTAAGCTCAATCGAGTCCGTTGCCCCCAATCGGTAACTTTTAAAATACCAGTGGCACAGGTGTAAGTGCTGAAGTGACGGCAGTAAGTCCTAGAACTGACAATACTTCCGAATTTGTCTCTCCAAAACCCGTTCCAAGGTCTTTGTCAGAGTGGGGAAGTAAAACGGAGTTTTTCCACATTTTAGAAAATTTGAAATTTTCGATGCATGAGTTCATTAGGTGTACAATAAAAGGTAGAATATATGGGCACAGCATAGAGTCCAATCCCATCAGTACCAACCGCGTATGATTTAATAGAAAAGAGATCCGGATGGTTTCATCACTAGTGGCAAGTCTAAATTGAAACGATTCGACATCCTGTTTTTTATTGTGTAAGTAGTAATTTATGGTATTTGGATTTAAGGCTATGGCTGTAGCAAAGGTAAAAAAACAATAATTTATGCCATCTTCATTTACTAAGTATTCAGGGATTGATAAAATGGCCTTAGAATATACTCCAAGAACCCTGAGTAACTTTCAGTTATTTTTTGGATTATCCCTGCGGAAATTTGTTTCAAGGAATGCTTTCTTTTCGTTTTACTTAGGGATAATTACAACATTGCGAACTAATCTTTTGAATTGAGATAAAGCTTTGTCTCTAAACTTCATAGACAACTTAATATTATGCAAGGGGCATTTTTCTTAGTAATTCTTCTTCTTCTTCTTCTTCTAAATAGAGTATGGACGTCAAAAAGATCTATGATATAGAAATTGATAATCGTTATATTGTGGTTAACATTATCTATACGGATTACGTTGTGAAAAGGAATATTTAAATAGTGGTGTAATACCGCCTTTCATGCTTCTGAACACTTTTTATTCCAATGTAAGTTACAGGTAAAAGTTTTAAACCGTAAACCTTTTAAAGAGTTGATTGATTGGTCGGTTAGTTTGTGACAGTACATTTTAACAATAAAAATACTTAATTACTTTGTTAACTGTCACTAAATATATTTGTAAAGATTTTACAATTGCGTTATCGCTATCTAGTAGTACAACTACATTGTCAAACGCTTAACTAAGAATAAAACAGATTTTTGGTATTTTATGTTTATATGATGAACAGATGTGGGTCTATTATATACTAAAACAGTTGGAATAGAACGAAATTTGCTACGTCTAATTGACTATTCAGTAAATTTATATTATGGTCCTTTGAACGTCCGTAAATTTGTATGGATTCTAACAAATTGAGTTTTGACCCTTTAGGTGCCGTATGGAATATTTGTAAGCAATTGATATTGGGAAAAGTATGGCCTGTTTCTAAGAAATGTTTAGCAAAGTGTGATTTTTCATTTTTTAGCCTATAAGAGGCATTATGTTCTGCGAATCTTGTTTTGAAATTCCGTCCCGTTTGGCCTACGTAACACCTATTGCACTCTTGACAATTAAGTTTATAAACTCCTGATTTATTGTTATTATTAGTTTTATTTCTTTGGCATTGAAAAATATATTGGATAATTTTTGAGCGGGTTTTAAAGCTATTCTTGTTTTTTGGCCGTGAGAACTTGGGATATTTTATCCGAGATGGAACCAAAATACGTCAGAGGTATGAATGTTTTCTTTTCTCGGTATTCTTTTACGGGGTAGACTAAGCTGAAAGTGATTTGTTTTCATTTACGGCTTATTAATGTATTAATTATTTTAGGATGGAAGCCGTTACTGAGTGCTATATTTTTGATTGTGTCCAGTTCTTTTTTTAAATTATTTTTACTAAAAGGGATATTGAAGGCTCTATGGAACATAGATCTATAGGCTGCCAGTTTATGGGAGTTGGGATGTATTAAGTCAGCTGGGATGGTGACATCTGAAAAGGTTGGTTTGCGGAAAATATCGAATTCTAGTCTATTTCCCTTCTTTGAGATTTTAACATCCAAGAAATTTATTTTATTACCTGTTTCCTTTTCCAGTGTGAATTTTATGTTGGGGTGTATATTATTTAGATAATTTAAAGTAAAATTTAGTTCAATATCATTTCCATGGAAACATACTAAGATGTCGTCCACATATCTAAATCAAAAGAGAATATTTTTTGCGTGTTGGGTTTTCAGAAAACTATTTTCCAGTTCTAACATAAAAATTTCCGCTAGCAAAGGACTAAGTGGAGACCCCATGCCAAGACTATCTCTTTGTTTGAAAAATTGATTATTGAACTGAAAATAATTTCCGGTTATACAAAATTCGTTCAGTTTCAATATATCTTGTTGTATTGTTATATTGATGTTTTTTTGTAGCATAGTTTTCATAATTTCTAAAAAATCTTTATTTGGGATATTGGAGAACATATTTGTTACATCAAATGAAACTAGAAGGACGTTATTTGGAATGAAGATATTTTTAAGTTTATTTGTGAGGTCAATAGAGTTTTTTGTGTTGTATTTAGGATTGATTGATGTAATTTCTTTAAAGATGGTGTTGAGATGTGTTGCTAGACTTTTTAAGAAGGTGTTGCTGTACGATACTACTGGTCTTATTGGCGAATTTTCTTTATGTATGTTTATCAGGCCGTAAATTTTTGGTGATGTAGGATTTTGGTTTATTATTTTAAACTTTTCTCTTTCATCCACAATGCTCAGGGTCTCATTTAACAGGGTCTTGAGTTGTTTTTGAATTTTATCAGATGGATTTTTTTAGTTTTATTGGATTTCCTTTTTCCAAAAAATCATTTACTTTTTAAATCTACTGGTTTTTATCAAGAGCTGTGATGGAGCTGCCTTTGTCTGCTTTTGTTATTATTAAGTTATTCTCTGACTGAATGGACGCTATCGTTAGTTGTTCTTTGTTACTGCAAGTAGTGTTTTTTGTGTTTATGATTATATGTTTTATTTTTTCTTTTTTAATATTTAGGTTACCTATATTTTTTGTGACTGATTCAATTTCGGATATTAGTGTTTCTGTAGTATTTTTTATACTAAAGTTAGGGTTACATTATCGTCAGCAGTTTTTTCTCACTTTCTGTGAAATTTGTATTAGACATATTGATAAATCTATCACAGAAGGTTTTTTGTTGAGTATTGTCTAAAGTTTCAGTATATTTTTTGTTCTTTATTAGTTTTTTAAGTTTTTTTAATTGAGTTAAATAAATTTTGTGAATAATTTGGTTAATTTTTAATCTAGTATTATCATCAATGATATCGAATTCTATTGGGTGGAGTTTATAAGCTAATTCAGAGTCCAATACCTTGATATGGAGTACTAGGTTGTCTCTGTTGCTAAACCATTTCTTAGCTTCTTCCTCCAGCCATATGATCTTGAAGGAATGGATAGCTTTCCGGGCCGAGGTTGATTTTACGTATGTGTATTTTGGGAAGTGGTTGTTTCTTAGACATTCTTGGTTGAACCAAGCGTTTTGAACTGATATACGGTGTTTGAGTCTTAATTTAAAGAGTTGATTGATTGGTCCGTTAGACATAACAAATTCCGTTCTGTTCCAACTGTTTTAGTACATAATAGACCCACATCTGTTCATCATATAAACACAAAATCCCAAAAATCTCTTTTAGTCTTAGTTAAGAGTTTGACAATGTAGTTGTACTAGGAAATCGCGATAACGCAATTGTAATAAATATATATGTATATATATATATATATATATATATATATATATATATATATATATATATATATATATATATATATATATATATATATATATATATATATATATATATATATATATATATATATATATATATATATATATATATATATATAATATATATATATATATATATATATATATATATATATATATATATATATATATATATATATATATATATAATATAAAAAAAACTTAAATATTTATAGCAACATACCCCGGTTTAGAGTTTAATTTTGTAATTCTCAATATGTGCTGAAGTGACAATCCTAATAGCACGACATTTATCATCCCTCCGAATAAATATTTGTTCGTCCTTGCACCATACAAATTTAAATCCGTGCGACTTTAATTGCATGACCGTCAAGAATGGTTTACGAGTATGCTTAGACAGTCTGAATTCACATAAATATTTCGTTTAATATAAGGCACAATTTCACACATCTCTGTGTTGAGGCGAATGAACACACGCTGTTTTAACATTGTATCTCAACTCTTGGTTTATAAAAATGACAAATACAGGTTTCACATTTAGTTCACAATGACATGTTTATATAATGTTCTGATGGCAGTTTGCTTGATCATTTAGTCCCGTAATAACTATATGCTTGCTTTTAGCATTAGGGAGACCTTTGGATGTACTTCTACTTACTTCTTCTTCCAGCTCTACTATTCTACACTTCAACTGGTTTAGGTCAATATTAAGGCTCTTGTTTTCATTTGTAAAAGTACTCGTATTTATTACATCTTCCAGTTGTTTCATGATTATATTATAAAAAGTAACTGAGCGCTTTAAGTCTTCAAAGACTTTTTCCATGGCCGTCAATATATGTTGGTTAGACGGATTGGAGACATGACAGGCAAATTAGCTATCAAATATAATATTATCGTCGTTAGAACCATCTTCAATTCTCATTGGCTGTGTAGGAATAGAAGAATGCGCTCTGATTGCGCTAACTCTGTTGTGAGCGTTAGAAGATTTAGTGACTCCTTGTATCTGTTTAGTTTCAAGGATTCAAGGGCAAGCCTATTTTTGTGTCACCCGCCGAAGTTGTAAGTCGAAAATTCCTCATCACTCAGTCCAATGCAATCTTTATGAAGCCACCGGCTACCATTTCCTGTACATTGTATTTTTATAGTGTCGTTTAGTTATATTATGAATACAGTTTATACATACCAAAGGTTTCTTTTATTGGCGCATCTCAAAAAATAACAGGTCCGAGAACTTCAAGACCGTGATTTTGAACGACTAATAAACTATTGTACCACCATGAATGAAGCAATAGAGGCCGATCCAAATTTTTTATCCAAAATAATGTTTTCTCATGAAGCTACTTTTCGCAGTCATGGATCAATTAACAGCCATGACATGCATTATTATTCAACAGTTAATTAATCTATCATTTTGGGTCCAGGAAGTTCAAAACCAAAACCATTGGTCACTTAATGTATGGTGTGGAATATTAAATTTTCGAATTATTGGTCCATATTTTTTCCGCGCAAATGTATATTCAACAAGACGGAGCTCCTGCTCATTACCACCGGGAAGTTAGGGAATTTTTAAACGATTGTTACCCACAAAAATGGATCGGTAGGGATGGATTCATTCAGTGACCCCTTCGATCATGTGACTTAACACCTCCGAACTTAAGTTAAACACTAGTAATTCACCTCAGAAGCTGCTGTCCAATATCTCCAAAATTACTAAAATTATATGAAAACAACACTATGTTTTAATTTCCAATATATTTAAAATGACTTGACAATTGTTTCACCATACAATGGCTTCTTCAGAAGTGAATTAGAAACAAAAATGTTTGGTAATTATACTGGTTATATAGTGCTTAAAACTCTCCTTAATTACATAAGATTATGTTAATCGTTTTATTATATTATTTACTGACAAAGTTATTTTAAAGATGCAAATCTGTGGTACCATTTCAGAGAACAAATAAAGATTAAGTAAGAGTGAATGGTTGGTGGTCTACCTGTTCGTTTAATAATAGATTGGAGTTTTTCCGTTTAATAATTTCAAGACATTCAAGCCATATTTAATTTTTTAAATTTATTTTCTACATGTAGGATTTTGAATGTATCATCAAAATTATGGGATTCGTTTATTATATGGGTTGTGTAATTTGAATTCTTGTTGTTTTTTAAATAAATACGTTTATGTTCTTAAATGCGAGTTTCAAAAAATCAACCAGTTTGCCCTACATAGGTTTTAGTACAAGATCCATAACTTAATAATAAATAAACTCCCGATTTTAAGGATTAAATGAAGGTCTAATAATGGATAATCCTTTAAGTCCTTTACTAGTAGAAATTTTCATAGTTCATTTAGAACTAAAAATTCATCAAAACGCGGTAAGCAAAAATATTGTTTACTGGCATAGATATGTTGATGATATCATTTCCTGTTTCACGGGAACAGATAGAAAACTAACAATCTTCCTTAACTTCCTAAATAATTTGCATCCTAACATTAAATTCATCTTAGAACTAGAAACTAATAACTCTACAAATATATCTATACCAAAAGTGAACAATATATCTATACCAAAAGTGAACAATAAACACGATTTTTTTCGATTTTTCACAAGCCTTCACACACTGACACAGTCATACACAATAGTTCATCCCACACTTATACTCACAAAATGGCAGCTTTTAACGCTTTCATACATATACTGTTACATATTCCTATGACTAAAACTAATTTTAACAAAGAATTCAACATAATCAAACAAATAGCAAATAATAATGGATTTGACCCTAGCATTATAGATATTATCTTGAATAAAAAATCGTTTAAACAAGCAATCTCTCCAATTTATACCACCATTAATGACAAAAAAAGAAAAATTTAGCACATTGACGTACACAGGGAAAATAACTAGAACAATTTAAAAATATTTAACAAAAAAGAACAATAAAACAGCATTTAAAATCAGTAATACCCTAGGCAATATAATTTTGAATAACAAAACTAAATCTAATTAATCCTTAAAATCAGGAGTTTATTTATTAAATTGTGCATTTTGTACTAAAACATACGTAGGACAAACCGGTAGATCTTTTGAAACTCGCATTAAAAAACATAAACATAGTTGTTTAAAAAACAAGAACGATTCACATTACGCAACCCATATAATAAACGAATCTCATAATTTTGATGATACATTCAAAATCCTACATGTAGAAAATAAATCTAAAAAATTAAATATCCTGGAATGTCTTTAAATTAACAAACAGAAAAACTCCAGTATATTATTAAACGAACAGGTAGACTTAAACCATTCACTCTTACTTAATCTTTATTAGTTCTATGAAATAGTACCACAGATTTACATCTTTAAAATAACTTTGTTAGTAAATAAAATAATAAAACGATTAACATAATCTTATGTAATTAAGGATAGTTTTAAGCACTGTATAACCAATATTATTACCAAACATTTTTCTTTCTAATTCCTTTCTGAAGAAGCAATTGTATGGTGAAACAACTGTCAAGTCATTTTAAATATATTGGAAATTAAAACATAGTGTTGTTTTTATATAATTTTATTATGAAGTTCCAACAAGTATCGGCTAACACAATCAAAGATCCAAAATTACTGCAGTTTTACCACAAATTAAAGGAGCTCAATCGCAAAACACTTCTACATCTTCACTCACTTATATATAATAATAAATTATTTTCTTTCAGGCTATTCTTGGTAACTACACACAGAACGCATGTAGGGCACTAATTTATTGTAGTATAGCACGGTGTAGTATGAAGAGCATATATTTACTGTTTCGGTGATATTTCAGTAAATTAACAAGAGTTGTAAAAATGTTTTGGATCTAGTTGTTGACTAAAATACTTAAATCTTTATGTTCAAAAAGTTCAACCCTATGATTTTTGACGATACTATTGTATATTTTTTATTCTTATTAAATACTCCCGACCAGTTTTTCATATAGTCGTTATTAGAATTTTAAAATAAATCAACTTTTAACTTTAAGGCAGAATTACTTGAGGTATAGTTAGTAAACTAATTTTATAATTACTAACTACACACTTGACGCGCGCTTCGCTAACCATGTTAGCTTCATCAGGAGCGATGATTGACTAAAGCTAAACTATAAATTTACACTATTTATACTTAGCCTAACATCTGAATTACTCAAGTGGAACTAATGGCATGGGCGAGGCCATCAGTTCTGATCAAGTAATGTTTTTTTTTTTCATTTTTATAACTATAACTTATGATTGTTTTAAAATATTGATTCATTTTTTTAGGACCTACAGATGACGATGCAGACTATCTGCTAGTCTGCTTGAACACGATGTTCTGAATGATAAATGGGCTCACAATTATCAGTTAATATCCAGATAGTATGGAAGAGAACCAGGACTATAAGATCTTTTATATTGTCAATGCCATCAAATAAAAGTGTCTGATATTTCATAGCCTTGTAACTTTAATTAGATTAGTTTAAAAGTTAGACATTTTCAGTAAATTAGACAGTAAATGTTGTATGTTTTTAACAATTTTGAAAAGATTCCAAAATATTTTGTTAAAATTTCTCAAAAATAAATATCATCAAGAATTTCTGTCTTATATTTTTTTTTAGCCAGAAATATTTTTGTATTCAATTGTCGTGTTTTAGGCATTTTTTTGCTAACACGAAAACTTTTGAATTCAAAATTTGAACATTTAAAAACGATTTAAATGAACCGCCATTCATTATTGCGATAGTTATTTTTTCAACCAGACGTAAGTGTCGCCACTTTCAAGAAACCAATCTTGTGTAGTAACTTTCATATCTATATACTGGCAACTGATCCGAAACCTTCGTCTATGGTACCGACTTATCTTCCATTTCGAAGTAACCTGAAAGTATCCGACGACCCAATTAACCAATACAGCCTGGTAGATCAAGAGGTGAGCAGTCCCCCCAATCCAACATTGCCAACCATTTTATGTTTTATAGATATCGCTTCCTTATTAGAGTTATATGCTTGTAGGTTTGACAAACTGATTAACTGACAAAGAGCAAACTAACTTTCTTTCTTCCTCTGATACAGACACCGGCGCCGAGAGGGCGGACTAGTTGGGACTTATTATGAACAGTGTTGCAGACACGTTATAATCAACATCCTCCTCTTTAGGGAACACATCAGAGATAGATAAATCCTCACATACACCGGCAAATATGGCGGACTGACTGTGGACCTGTTATGACCAGCAGTCAATCTATTCCCAACCCGCACCTAAAGGCATACTACGGACCCATGCGATCAATATGCACCTGTCTGCGAACCTCTACAAACACATATAAATCGGCAGATAGGGCAGCCTAACACGCACTGAGGACCCGTTCAACCAATATGAACCTTTTTGCGATTCACCATATAGACATTTACACCGGCTGATAGGGCGGACTGTTGCAGGTCCGTATCATCGGCAATCTGTTACTGTCTAGCACACATATATAACTATATTGCGGACCTCTTCGACAAGTATGCTTCTTTCTGTGATATGCATAGGCTTAGACTTACCTCATGAACGGACAATCCGACTTCCTAAGGAGATAAGTTCTCGCCGACGTACCTATACACTACAAGTATATCGAGTAAAAACACGGTGTTTAACCGAGAAATTAGCATTAAGTAGTTGAACCGAATCCAACTTACTACCAATTCAGAGGAAATTTCCGTACAGCCACAAAGAGTGAGAACTAACATCGCCTTCAAGACTGCTGCCTTACGATAGACCCACAAAGCTGCTTATCAATAACCGCTTTGTAAAAGGCCGTAAGTCGCCGCCCACAGAAATCAGCGCATCTCATCTTCATCCGTGTTCCCTTTAACTGTCACCTGCGCGTATGCCGCCTACCGTCGTAAGGTGACGTTGTATCAACAAAAGATTTCTGACAAGGTCCGAAAACCAAATGTTGCCGAAAGAGAATACCTTGTGCCGTTAAAGAGAAGGTATCTATCGAAGTAAGACTCTGACATGACCATGATAACTGAAAGAGAATGTCTTACGCCGTGAGAAAAGGTACAAGCCGAGAAAAGGTATTCTGATCTATCTGTTTATCGCACCGCCACCTGCCGTCAATGATTGACATCCCTGCCTGCCATGATCAACCAGATCGTTTGCCGTTGTTTCAGTGACGTCACTGTGCCCTCCATTATCCGTCGTATGAATTTCACTCGATTCCAAGTGATATTCACGCATATACGCATACTGCCTCCCTCCTCACACTCCCATCTGTATCTCGTTCTTGTGAACCGCTCATTTTATTTCTGTCTTCAGTCCCTTATACTTTGCAGGGCGTATCTAGAATAGGACACTATCAGCTAATAACGCATTGACTCCTGGTTTACCGTTTCTCTACTATAGCAAATACCATATATCAAAAAAAATGGAACACTAGATTTACCGTTGGATAATAGAACCAAAAGTCACATAAAGTCACCAAAAGACATATGGATAATCGATACCCCATGCACCAAACTGTTAAATATTGTTACAAGACAAACAGACCGACAGAAATGGAAAACTATATTTTTCGTGATTGGGAATGCTAAGACTCGAAAAAAAGGAAAATTCTCAGGGGGTAATTTGTCTACACAAACACTTCAGCAAGCGAAGTAAAACAATAATTTACCTACTATGCGACAGATAAGTAAGTTTCGGCCAATTTAAACCGTCCTTGAGAAGGGCATATGACACTCCTTTATACTTAAAATATACACCAAATAATACACAAGGGATAACAGTTTACTAGTTATACCCAGTCACAAATCAACTTTCTTTGGAAATCTTCCCTCTACAGTTGCATCAGCAATGGATTGCCTGCAGAACTGCGAGCTATGCGCGACACGAGATTTGTTTCTGAGGTCAAGTCTCTTTTACTGGACAATTTTACTCAGTAAGTGATTTTTACAAGAACTGATGTTGGAGAACGGGAGTACTGGTTGTGAAAGAGTTGTGAAATTTTTATTTACATATCTATTTATTCTTTTTGTTTTTAAATTGCTATTTGACAAGCCTGGAACATCTACACTAGTCGGAATGAATTGCTTACGTGTGTTTGTTTAATTTAACTTTGACTCTTGTACATTACTTTGTATGTATTTATGTATGTATTTCTGTGCACGTATCACTGTACTGTTGTTTATTTTTACTTTGTTTTCATCTTATTTTATTTAATTTAATTTATCTGACAAGACGAACCAATGTACACTCTGTTGTATTTTGACGGTAATATATGTATTATTATTATTATTACTATTATAAGCTTAAAATTTGTACAACTCTGGTAAAAATATTTAATGACCCCACACCTTTTATCCTCTTTCTGCGTTAAAATTTAAAAATTGAGAAAATAACTTAATGATCCTTACAAGAACATATAACAAAATATATACGAAGCATTCTTTCTACTCTCCTCCGCCACCACTTTTGTCTCATATATGTTTTACTATAAATATGTTTGCATAAAATTTGTTTATTACCTCAACAAAAAAAAAACAGGAAAAATGACTTTGTCCCCTCTTTGGGTGCTAGACATGTACTAAATTTAAAATTCATATTTATTTTTAGTCGATAGTTATCAGGCCAACAGAAGACTATGTTTTTCGTGGTCTAAAAAACCTAAAACGTGAAGAAAAGCAGAAATTTCAAAATGTGAATTATACTTATAATAAGTTAAAATTCCTAGTTATCAAGTTTAGTTTTATTTTTGACCCTATTATACTACATTTGTTTAACGTTTTATTAGAAAATTTTAAATGGTAATCGAAAACTAACAGCTTGGATTAAAAAAACTGTTAATATTTAAGAATTTTAAAAATCATATTTTAATCTCTTTATTTACAACTACAAACAAATTTTCTGAGCTCTGCTTAGCATCGTAGCTTTAGTTAGCTTACTGGTGCTATTGTCCACTTAAACCCCTCATTGTTAAATTCGACCAATTTTAAAATATACCTATTTAGCGACAGTATATATTCATTTTATCAAAGGTCTCCTGAAACAGGTTACATATTTTAATTAACACGGATTGGAAGCTTTCACGGCCCTTGTTAGATGAAAAAGGATGATTCTTGAGAATAGACGTGTCAAATTTAACTTACTTTTGCCAACGATTGTGCGGAATATCTTCATGGCTCCTTACTATTCACTACAATTTGACTTGGTTTAATAGCGAGAACCATAATTTTTCATATTTTGATTGCCAATAAAAGATATTTTTACCGAATTCTTTATTTTGTAGACTGGAATAGTGACGAAACAATGTACTGAAAATGGCACATGGTTCATAAAAGAAGGTCAGCCATGGACAAACTTATCCCAGTGTGGCAGTATTTATATTTTTAATGAAGATTGGGCTAAAATTAATGAGACATTCCAGATCTACGAAAAATGGTTACCCATAATAAAAAATTCAGTTTACATAGGATACGCTGTATCTATTATAGCTCTCATTATTTCTCTAGGCATATTTATTAATATTAAGTAAGCAATTCTCACAAATTAATTTAAATAATACTTTAAGAGCCTTTTCAAATTTAAATGGACAATGAATAAGGAACTACTTTCTTTAACTGAATATATGGTCCCATTATATAAAACTTTAAAATAATAACTATAATAATTGTCGCCATATATCTTTGATTTGTATATTTTTTGGACTGTAATCATGTGTCGGGTGTCTATTAATAGAGGTTAGGAACTATTTACTTTAGTTTCTTGAAATTAAATGATGTATATATATATATATATATATATATATATATATATATATATATATATATATAAATATGTATATATATAAATATGTATATATATATATATATATATATATATATATATATATACATTTATATATATATATATATATATATATATATATATATATATATATATATATATATGTTAGGAACCTAACCAACAGGTTATTATTAAATTTCTGAATTTCCTACTCTAGAACTTTTTATCGGTAATCGCATTAAGAACTCGACAAAATGTTTAACTAAGGATAGGCGGGCACTAAGAGTTATTGGCCGTGCGGCGAAATAACCTGCAACATTTTTACGTGCAGCAAAAATAATAAAATAGAGCAGGCGCGCGCACTACGGCTTAATACCGCATCAAAATAATCAGTTTTAAAATGGATTTAGTAGAAGTAGCTTGTATTTCCGCTCTTATAATTAGGGCCCTTTTTTTTTTTTTTTTTTTTTTTTTATTGGTCTAGCACACGTGCTGCAGGGAAGTCCCTAAAGCGCTCCAGGAGCGGCACGAGTGCGGAAAAAAGCGATTCACGTTGTTCTTGAATCGCTGTAAATTGTACTCGGTGGGAAACACAGCGCTGGGCAAATTATTCCAAAGGGATGACGTTCTCCATATAAAAGATTGCTTGAAAAGCGTCGTACGCGGAGTAACAAGCTGAACCTCATACGGATGCAAAAAAAAAAAGATTTTGGTTACATCCTCTTGTCAATGCAAGGGGCAGTTCTGTAAAATATTTGGTGAACTTAACGATTATCCCAAAAAGTTCTTACAGTATTATAGAATGACTAAAGAATGTTTTTATGAACTTTTAAAACTAATCTGGACCTTGTATTACATATAAAAATACTCGATTCAGAGATGCAATATTACCGGAAGAGAGACTTTCAGTAACTTTAAGGTAAGTATTTACAATTTAACTCAATTTACATGTTTGAATAATATTTATTGTTAAAAAGACATTACAATGATTTTCTTTTTAAATTTTACTACAAATTGGTCACGTCAAATATTTCCGAATCTTCATTAGGGGATTGGCAGAACTGTACATAAAAGTTACGAACATAACTTGTTCTTTCTGTTGGGATTAGTATATCCTGCTGCAGTATTGATGTTGGTGGTGCTGGCGGCGGGGGGTCGGAGTTGTAGGAGGCGACGACTGTCTTGAGGATGGCGATGTTGACAGTGTTGGTGATGGTGACGGAACTAATGTTGACATATATGTATTACTTCTCCGTATTGTGTTTTGTGGCGGCAAATAAGACTGCATAGTAGATATGTACCTACACTCAGGCATTGGAGACATGTACGTACACCCAGGCACAGGAGACACATACTCTAAATTTTTTACTTGTCTCATCACTAGCAAAATTTCAGTCTTTTTAAAGAACTCTTGCTTCATCATCGGTATTAAGATAATTGCGAAATTTTTTATTTTCATCTACTTCTACTTCAGAAGACGATTTTTCTTTAAGAATATTAATTAGCTGTTCTTCAAAAGTTTGTGAAGCTTTTTTCTTTTGAGTTGTTCAATAATAGGATTCGATACTGGATTTGCAAAATTTGGTGTCGGAACAGGAATTCTTGTCCGTGGAGCTGAGAGACCTGATGAAGTAGGCGTTGTGTTTTGAATTTCGTCGCTGGACTCGGAGATTTGCTGAGAATTTTGTGCTTCAATGTTGCTAATTGTTGATCGATGATCCATGGAAGGCAATAAAAAAAAGTAAATTTTCGAAATAGTAATATTTTCTTTTTTTTTAGCTGCTTGGCCTGACTGCACATTTTTCTGCAATGCCAGCTCTTTTCTAAATCTATCCTTTAAATTTCTCCATTTCTTCTGCACTTCTTTACCTATAACAAATTATAGTATAACATTACACTGCAATAAATTGAAATTTCATTTTCACAGGTATCTTGCGACTGGGAATAGTTTCTACTCTCAACATTTCGAATATTTATTGGGTCATACGACAATCAGAGAAATAGTCGTGCAAACAGTTATTTAGTTGCTTACAACCAATTTACATGCCTGCTGAGAGAAATGAAGGAGAATGGAAAGAGATTGCTAAAAACTTTTTATCAAAAACAAATTTTCCAAACTGTGTTGGGGCTGTTGACGGCAAATAAATGAGAATAAAAAATCCCGTAGGCGCTGGTTCTGAATTTTACAGCTATAAAAATTTCTACGCAAAGATTTTACTAGCAATACATGATGTCAACTACAACTTTATTGCGGTAGATATCGGAGCCCATGGCGCAAATAATGACTCCGGTGTTTTAAGCTTTGGACAGAAACTAATAAATAATCAATTAAATATTCCTGCGCCAAAAAAATTGCCTTTGTTCTTGTTGGAAATGAAGCTTTTGCTCTCTCAACTCAAAATTCTCAGACCATATCCACGGAGAAATTTGAATATAAAACAAAAAGTTTACAATTACAGGCTAACTCGAGCACGTCGTTTAATAGAATGTACATTTGGCATATTATGTAATAAATGGCGAATATTACACCGAGCAATTGATGTTAACTCCGAATTTTATGATGGTGTAATAATGGTATGATTTTGTCAGAAAAATTAATTCGAATAATAATTATCAAGATGAAGAATATGACTGTCCTTTACAAAGTTGCAGTTAAACCAGAGTGAGTAGTAGTAATGGAATGAACACAAGAGACTATTTTGCAAGTTTTTTACATCTCTAATAGGCTCTGTTCCGTGGCAGTATGATTGTATTTAAGGAAATAATATAATTTCATATATATATATATATATATATATATATATATATATATATATATATATATATATATATATATTTATATATAAGGTGATATTTTTACCATGAGAAATTTCCAAAATTCGCAATAACATTTTTTTACGTTTTCATACCATAACTACATTAGTTCTATCGTCTCATCATAATCTTTAGTTAATAAAATAATACCATATACTGTTACAGGGTGTTTTAATATGCTTATAATGCTTATTTTTTATTACCTATGTCGAAATAAGTACTGTATACTCTTAGTAGTAATAAATAAAAAAAAACAGTTTTGCTTACCTTTTTCTCTTTGTTGAGTTTAATTCATTGCACTCCATCTTTCAAACAAATTTTGACAAACTTTTACCCACGATCTCTTTTTAATGTTTCTATCGCTGTATTCTTTTAAAGTTATGTCATATAAAGGTGATCTTCTCTCAACTTCAGTAATAAACATTTCAATATTAAAATCTTCATTCAGATTATCAGAATCAAGGCTCAATGTAGCAATCGTTGCTCCAGAAATACAATAAAAATTATAATAAATATTTATAACATAAAAACCATTCAGCGAAACGCCGTAGTGCGCGCAGTCTAAGTCTAATTAATATGTTACAAAAAGACGATCAACCGCCGCGCCACAGACAAGTTGTAACTTTTTACAGACTTTTCGACGCGGAGACTTTACCGTTAAGTGCGCGCAATAAAATTGAAAACTCTATGTTAAAATACTGCAGCGCGACATAATGCTGCAGCGCTTTTTTGCCGTGCGCGCCTACCCCAAAATTTGAAAATATGCTAACTAAATTTTATGTGAAACACACTGCTTTAGCACATCATATTAACGATTGACAGAAAAGCGAATACGTGCTCCAATAAATATACATAATTTTACATTACCTTAATTCAGTGCAACAAACTGAGTAACATACAGTATATATACAGTGATATGAATTTACAGTTTATGCAAATAGGTGCTATTCACTATGTCATCGAATTTTTCTTAATTGAACAAGTGCCATTATGCCTTTAGAAAATATCTAAAATAATCTGTTACAGAAATATAATATTATGTGTAGTGTTTTTTTAAAAAACTGAAAGTAAAAGTTAACACAAGTCTTTATTATCGTAAGACTTATTTTCTTATTGACAAAGCACATAAATAAGAATAGTAAAATTTTTATATTAAAAAATAAGTTCCTACACTATAGTTGTCATAACTCAGTAAACATTTAATTTTTATACTCGAGGCCCATTACATCAACCTTGTTAGCATCATTAGGATCGATGATTGACTAAACCTAAGTCTAGACTATTTATACTGATGATGATAATGATGATTTGGTCAAATGAAATCTAACAATTACAGTTTAGTTCCGGCCAAACACCTAGCACAAACGACTGAAGGGAATAGGCGATCTGTCCTTATTTTTACATTTTATAATTTCAATACTTTTACATGCATCTAGTAATCTTCTATGATGCATGTTTAAGTAACCTTACCTTATTTAATTTTACGTTAAAGGGCATGTTTAGCAATGCTTGACTTATCTGCTCCACCCTACCTCAAAAGAGCTAAATGGCCCTTAAATCTTGTCTGAATCGACCTTCTAGTTTGACCAACATATTTTCTGTTACAATTTGTTTCACGTTCGTGTACTACCTAAGATATTTTTTGAGTTGTCGGAAGACTTATAGACTAACTTGTGGTCTTTCATATTGCACCCCCATTTACGTTTGTGGATATTATTCTTGGGCTTGTTAAGATCTTTTCTAATTTGTATGATGACTATCTAACGTGGGGTCTATTTTACTAAATAACCATTGAGTCCTCTCGTACATTTTTCATTATATAGCATTAAAATATATTTCATCTTAGTCTACTATTGTGTAAACAAGGTGGAATTATGAATATTTAAGCTAAATGTATGTCTATCCAATAACTAGGTCCATATTTCAGCACTCTTTCCACTCTTCTATCACTTGTCAATCCATCGCGAGACGTATTTCACCGTATCACGGCTCATCACAACTAAATGTTTATCACAAGACTATTTTAATAATTTTAGAATTTTGTAAGTCGCATTAAATACGGCTTCGAAAGTATTTAAAATTTCTACTTTTTAATAAAAATGTCATTTTAAGCGAACTTTCATCGCCAAAATAGCCCTCAATTCGAATTTCAGCTTTACTATATATACGGAGACTTTTAAAAAAAGAAAAATAGTGAATATTTTTGGGCTTGATGGTAGATTGAAACAGGTCAAATTTACTGTGGGTTGCGTAAATTATTCTCACAAAGGTTTCATTATTCTAGTTTTCAGCTTTATTGTGTATCCGGTGCTTTCAAAAAAACTATCCAATGTCAAGTTTTCGGATCTTAGTGATAGAGTGAAACGGTATGGTATTGGTGATTTCGTGTTCCCATTATGTAATATAACTTCTACAGTGTTGTAGTGTTAGATCACTTTGAACTTCCCAAATAATGTTGAAATGTCAAAACTTTTTAAGATGTCAGGTTTTAAAAAATAACTCCTTAAAAAGATGTCATCACCAGCTGATTAACTCACTGATTATTCGTGGTCTAGCTCAAACTAACAGCTCACTGATTACGAAAATGCTCATCATTATATATATAAGATATTTTAAAATTCTGCTCCTAAAAAAGAAAATGGTGGTTTTGAATGAATTCTTCAAAAAAAATCTTTAAAGACCTTATCAATTTTTCTACGTAAGAAGTAACATGCAGGCTGGCAGAAAGTTCTAGATTTGATCCATTCAGGATGATGAAAAATTATTATCGGTTTATACTCACTAGGGTAAAGGCCCATATTTTAATGATGGTGTGTTAAAAATAATATAGAAATAGGTGCCTCCTTGGATCAAATAAAAGGAAATTCAATATATATATTTTTTTCTTTGAATATTTTAAAACATGCTAAAACTGGTTTTAACGCGCTAACGGAATCGCTTGTGATTTACATTGCTTTAATATTATCTGTCGGGTCAGAAGTAAGTTAAATTTAATTTAAGTATATACTAATATTGGTAAACTTATGTGCTGTTTTAGATCCTCAAACAAAACCACAAGCAGCTGATTTGCTTCCATTCGTATTCTTAGGAAATGTCGAAATATCTACATTATCTAGTTTTTGTTATGAAAATATATGTAAGTTTCACAAGATTGTTTAGATTACATAAACTGCCAAATCATTATGTTAGAATATTTTCAACTTACTAATAATTTTAGATACTTATAATAAAGCAGTTTTAGAAAGTACTTTCAAAGCCCCAGAAAATATATACAAACAGATTATGTTTGGGCTTTTTTGTCTAGTCTAGCCTACTCCTAGTCATCATCATCGCCATTTTCTCCACAATAATAAGGATTATTTGGCTTACCCTCTTGTACCCAGCTCTCTTCTAACCCCAAATAATTCTTTTTTCAACATCTTTTTAACAAAAAAAAAACACATAAGGGGTTTTTGGTTAGACGACCGTTACCCTTTGCTACCCTCATATAAGGCCTTTGTCAAATATTTTTCAAGAAAAATAACCCATATTAGGCCTTTTTGACAACTTTTTAACAAAAAAAACACGTTATATTAGGCCTTTTTCACCAACTTTTTATCATAAAAACAACCCAAGTTCATTAACGCCTCTTTCATATCTACACACGCTCACATCAACCCTCCTCTAATGCCTTTTTAGCAACCCTTTTTTCAAGAAACAACCATTAATCCTCTTCTAATGTCTTTTTGATAAACTTTTTATAAAAAGAAAACTACTAACTTTGTTGACGCTTTTTTCACATGTAGCCTAACCCCATTACACACTAAAAATAACCAAGACAATTCTAACAATAAACCTCATCGTCATTATAAAGATTTTTTAACCGAGTCTAGAACACCCCTTATCACCATAATAAGACCTTTTAGTCAACCAACATTTTTTTTTATGGGTCTAGCACACGTGCTGCAGGGAAATCCCTAAAGCGCTACAGGAGCGACATGTGTGCGGAAAAAGCGATTCACGTTATTCTTGAATCGCTGTAAATTGTACTCGGTGGAAAACACAGTCCTGGGCAAATTATTTCAAAGGGACGATGTTCTCCATCCATCTTTTATCTGCTTGAAAAGCGTTGTACGAGGAGTAACAAGCTGAACCTCATACGGATGTGAATATTAGCGCGACGTATATTTCTAACATGCACTGCTCTAGTAGGAATTAAGCGGGCTACATCCTTCGAACACTTTCTATGAAAATACTTGTATATTTAGACTCAAGTCGATGTTCCAGCGAATCAAGGACGCCGGTCAGTTCCGGGTCTCCAATCAGACGAACAGCTCTTCTCTGAATAAAATCCAACAAATGCAGTGTATGTTTGGGAGCGGAGCCCCAAACATGGGAGCAGTACTCCATAGTTGGTCGAATTTGAGCTTTGTAAAGAATTAACCGTTATTGTGGGATGTAAAGCTTTCTGTTTCGAAATAATATTCCCAACTTTTGAGAAGCTCTCCTTGCTATGCCTGCAACATGTTCATGCCAGGACATATTTACTCCCAAATTAACGCCCAACAAATTGAGTGACGATGTTAGAGGAATGGAGTGCCCCGACATAACAATGTCGGGCTCAGCAGCGTTAACTTTTTTAGAAAAAACTGCAGCCTGGGTTTTTGTAGCGTTAAATTCCACTTGGTTACTGTCACCCCAAGATCGAATTTCTTCTAGGTCTTTGTTCAGTTGAATGACTTCCTGCTGTCGGATATTCGTCTGAGTAGCCGATGTCCGAGCGTTCAAAGTGAATGAAGAGATAAGCGTACTGTCATCTGCAAAGCTGTACATTGGATTGCCGGTCTTTTCCAGCAAATTGTTATTGTAAATGAGAAAGAGAGTAGGAGACAGTATGGAGCCTTGGGGCACACCGGTGTTGATAGTGAAGGTGTTGGAAAGAAATTCCTCTGCCATTCGTAAAGAACTCTCTCTGATGACACATGAGAGCCACAAACAGAACTTTTCAGACATACTATAAGAGCGTAGCTTAGCCAACTGTCCATCGTGCCAAACACTGTCGAATGCCTAGGATATGTTCTCACATACACACACAAACACACACACACACAAATACACACACGCACACACATACACACACACATATACACACACACACACATACACCCACACACATACACACAAACACACACAACACACAAACAACACAACAAAAACACACGAACACACACACACACACACACACACACACACACAAACACACACACACACACACACACACACACACAAACACAAATACAAACACACACACACACACACACACACACACACACACATACACACAAACACACACAAACAAACACACACACGCGCGCACACACACACAAACAAACACACACACACACACACACACACGCAAACACACACACACACACACACACACACACACACACACACACAAACACACACACACACACACACACACACACAACACACACACACACACAAAGACACACACACACACACATACACACATACACACATACACACACACAAACACACAAACACACACACACACACATACACACACACACACACACATACACACACACACACACACACACACACACAAACACACACACACACACAAACACACACAAACCACATACACACAAGCACACACACACACAAACACACACATTGATATTAGGTTTTTTGTTTAGATATAAAATCAACATATTTTTTTAATTAAGGACTAATTTTCTTTTAATTTGTAATATGCAGTATTAACCTAATCTTTTTAAGTAGAGTAAACAATGTAAAATACCTCTGCGTAGTAACAAAGAAAATTTATGGTAATCCTCACCACTTCAAATTTTTAACGTAATCAAATTTTTAACATTACGTTTTGTCTGGCTTAATTTTCTTCTGAATTCTTATCGATGTACCACAGATTGTTGGAAGCTCAGTGTTTGTCTAGGTGACCACTGAGTATGTATTAATTCTCTATTAGCACGATTTACCTCATTTGGAGAAGAACTACCAACTAAAGTGCCGACATAACTTTTGATAATCCTATCTTCGTTAAAAGTTATATAATAAAATATAATTCACCCTTTTGCCAAGAATCTTGGTTTTCAATCCCTGCCAAATTTTTCTTCTCTTTATTCACGCATACCTGACTTAATGGAAACTCAGTGTCTATAAAGTTGTACAGTAACTGTTTATGCGGAATCTTTGAAGGAAGAGACTACTGCCGAAGGTGCATTAATAGTTAGTTTTTTTCCAAGTTTCACATAATAAATTAAATAGTTTTCTCCTATTAATTAAAGCTCGAAGTCGTAGTAAGGTATCAATTGAAAATGACTGAATACGAAACTGTTTTACTGAAGCGTTGTAAATTTAAAAATAATCGGATTCAACTTTGAGAATTTTCATGATAGTATTGGTTTTGGTTAGTTTTATGTCTCTTGAGAGGATCTCAACAGAATGACTAAGTGCAGTGGGAGATGATTCTTAGCTGAGGTATTTGAAGCATCCATACCGTACTAGAGTTATTTCGGTAAAGTCTAGGAAACGTCAGTCTGACAGAAACCGATTATACTCGACAGCCTGTAGGAGTTTTTTACCAAGCCTTAAGCGAAAGAGCTTTAGGGGTTAATAAAGCTAGGGATTTAGAAAAAACTTTATTTTATATTTCATCACTTCATCTTTACGTTATGACGGCCATAAACACCTATGAAGAGTCAATAAAATGTCTTAACTAAATTTCTCAAATCCAAACTCCTTTGCATATGAAATTCTAATTCTAAGTAGTGATCAATAATGATTAAGTATCAACCAATGAACTTATTATACGTAGTATCTACAAAATAAAAATACGTTCACATAGAAATCGTTGATCATATGTTTGCCCTTGTTGTGTAGACCAGGGATTATCCAATTATTCTTAAAAAACAAATATAAATTGCATTGAATTTACCTTTAGTGACAGTATAGCAATAATAAAATGTGTGAAAAAATAATTAAAATTAAAAAAAAGTTCTACCTACGCGCCAACAAATAACAATTTGTAATATTGTACCAAAAGATTACTAGTTTTAAAAGACTAAAAAATAAAACAAAAGTTTTAAGTGGTGTATTCTTAATACCTGATCATTTATTATTATTTAAGAAGACAAACCAAAGTAAGTAATTAGTAATAAATTATCTCCACCTCTCGAGTTAATGTTATCGGAAGTATCTAAATATATTTTTGTTCTCTCTCATTGGATTTGTCACAAGAAAATTGTTTAGCAATTCGGAATTACTCTTGGAATTGTTATTAGAACATTTCACAAATTCTGATTCCAATTTACCCAAACATGTAAAGTTAACGTCAACATCAGCCGCTAAGGGGCAATAACCTAAAAAATGTAGAAACGCACATCTCGTCGCGCCTTATCAAGGAATGTCCTCTGAAATAATTGATAATACATCTTTTTCATTATGATTACCACAAATATTATTTTTTCTAGAGATGTGTATTATTTATTATAATTTTAAATTACTATTAGTTGAATTGTTCCATAAATTTTAAAATTTACAATTATTAAACACAATCGTCTATTTGGCAACAATGAGAAATTTCCATATCTTGTTGGTTTTCGTATTCTTTAATCCAATAACAGCCATTGATATAATTTCAGGTGAGGGTTGGTTTGGAGGTTAAATCCAGTCTTGACCTCTTTTCTAATTTTTCGAACATGTTAAATTACAAAAAAAGTTCTGCGTGTGTTTCTGTACGACCCCATGAGCCACCAAATTCAATATATTTTTTTTAAAACTATATACATATATATATATATATATATATATATATATATATATATATATATATATATATAATATAAATATATATATATATATATATATATATATATATATATATATATATATATATATATATATATATATATATATATATATATATATATATATATATATATATATATATATATATATATATATATATATATATATATATATATATATATATATATATATATATATATATATATATATATATATATATATATATATATATATATATATATATATATACATTTACATATATATATATATATATATATATATATATATATATATATATATCGTATATATATATATATATATATATATATATATATATATATATATATATATATATATATATATATATATATATATATATATATATATATATATATATATATATATATATATATATATATATATATATATATATATATATATATATATATATATATATATATATATATATATATATATATATATATATATATATATATATATATATATATATATATATATATATATATATATATATATATATATATATATATATATATATATATATATATATATATATATATATATATATATATATATATATATATATATATATATATATATATATATATATATATATATATATATATATATATATATATATATATATATATATATATATATATATATATATATGTATATATATATATATATATATATATATATATATATATATATGTATATATATATATATATATATATATATATATATATATATATATATATATATATATATGGTATATATATATATATATATATATATATATATATATATATATATATATATATATATATATACTGGGTGCCCCCTTATAGCAACACTGATTGCAGAAAATTCTTCCGGATTAAACGCTAAAGCATTAAAAAAATTTTAACCTTTTTGTCCAATACTACAAAAAGTACTGTAGAAACAGTGGAAATTATATCAACTCCTTACAAAAATATGTTGAACGAAGATTTATCACGAACCAAAAAAGGAAAAGTACAACTAAAATAAAATCGACCAAGTGCAAGTCGGAATTGGGCAATTAGTGTTCCGTACGGTGATTGCCTTTAAAATAAAAAAAATTATTACAGAGATATAAAATGATCAGTGACTTCATAAAATACACCCCAAATGAGTTTTCAACAACGTTCGTTTCCGATATTTGTTGAAAACTGATAATCTTGAAATTTTTGTTTTTTTACATACCAGATAAATTATCAAAGGTAACGTGTGATAATTTTTGCTCAATCTACACTTATGGAGAATGTTCCAGAATTTTTTCAAAATTTTTTGATCAGTACTTTTCGAGATAGGGTGGGTGGACAGGGCTTTTTGGTCATTTTTTTTTTAAATACTACAAAGAAAAGTGTGCACAAGTAGTACATCATATATATTTTTGCACTCATGTTTTCACAGACTTTAATTTGACTCACCACTCGATGACCCGATAATTTTTTTTTTTTCACTTCCGATTTCACCTCCCAAAACTAACCTTTTAAGTCAAAATTTATCTTCCAAAACTACATGGATCTAATTGGGCCATTACTTCCTATACTTATGCCATATTTCTCAAATAGTTTCAGAGAAAATCGGGTGTGATAGACACAAATAAACAAAAGAAGTAATTAAAAAAAAAGAAAACGATAATAAAAAAAATAATACCAATTACTCAACTCTCTATCCACCTAAAATAAACTCTTCCGCATACACCTAAAAAACACTTTATGGGCGATCGGAATTTCTTTAGGCACCGCACAGTCGAATGAAGTACTAATAAGTTGGACAAAATTCTGTTGGCCCTTCAATTTTTTATCGTTTTGTAATAATTTTCCTTTTAAAATGCTCGTAATGAGTGATACTTTAGTTATGTTAGGTTGGGGTAATTAAAATAAGTTTATCGTAGAGATGATGGAAATAGCTAAAAAGTAGAGTATATTCGTATGTTCACTAGAAAAACTCGAAAAATGTTGACAAATGTCCAAATTTGGTCAATTTTTTTAAGGACCGACCATTTTGAGTTTAGGTTTATGGTAGAGTTGGTACATTTAGACTTTAAATAATTGTCAAACATCTCAAATGTAATGCTCATTCTCACAGTTACTAAACAATATAGAAAACGGCGAAAAATGGCCAAAATTTATAAATACTTGAAAATCCCACAAATTAAAAAAAAAAACGGTTACTTTATCGTAATCTGCGACTCCAAAAATCTATTATAGCATTGGAAAATTTCAAGTCCAAGTAAATGTTTAGGATCCGTAATTATCCAAATATCTATTTTACGGAAAATTTATAATTTCTTCATAAAAAATCGGTTTTTATTAAAAAATAAATAAATAAACTTACAGGTACGTTCATTTTTTCACAGAGCGAACTTTGTCCAAGTTAGTACAATTCTCTCTGCCGTTTAATTTTCATCACTTTGTAATATATTTTTTTAAATGCTCGTAATGAATAATACTACTTTAAAATGTACCTGTGAGTTTTTTTTAATTTTTTTATTTATTTTTTTAATAAAAACCTATTTTTTATGAAGAAATAAATTTTCCGTAAAATAGATATTTGGATAGTTACGGATCCTGTACATTTACTTCGTCTTGAAATTTTCCAATGTTATAATAGATTTTTGGAGTCGCAGATTACGATAAATTAACCGTTTTTTTTTTAATTTGTAGGATTTTCAAGTATTTATAGATTTTGGTCATTTTTCGCCGTTTTCAAGATTGTTTAGTGACTGTGAGAATAAGCATTACATTTGAGATGTTTGACAATTATTTAATGTTTAAATGTACCAACTCTACCATAAACCTAAACTCAAAATAGTCGGTCCTTAAAGAATTGACCAAATATGGACATTTGTCAACATTTTTCGAGTTTTTCTAGTGAATATACGAATATACTCTACTTTTTAGCTATTCCCATATAATCTCAAGAATGTAAAGCAAAAATGTAACAAGAACGTTGACCAGAAATGATCTAATCTGAAAAATCAGGCCAAATTCGACCATTTCTCACCTTTTCTATTGCGGTGTTCTAGTCAATACCTACAAATTTCGCATTACTTTTGTGATATTGGAAAATTATTTTTTTAAAATTATATTTATATTATGAAAACTCCTTTGGAGTGTATTTCGTGAAGTTACTGATCATTTTTACCTCTGTAACAATTTTTTTTTTTTTTTAAAGGCAATCACCGTACGAAACACTAATTGTCCAAGTCCGACTTGCACTTGGCCGGTTTTATTTTAGTTGTACTTTTCCTTCTTTGGTTGGTTATAAACCTTCGTTCAACATATTTTTGTAAGGAGTTGATGTAATTTCCACAGTTTTTGTACAGTATTTTTTGTAGTATTGGACATAAAGGTTTAAATTTTTTTAATGCTTTAGCGTTTAATCCGGAAGTAGAGGGTCACTATTTAAATATAGTAATTTATTTGGAGATATCAGGTTGCTTGTTTTCATTATTTGTAATAATAGAAGCATCTTTTAAGATCGACGTGCTTTTATTATTTCAGTTTGTTTTTATTTGCATTTATACTTTCAGCTGCTTTAAGCAAATGTTCGGGAAAGATGTTCTTGTCCAAAGGTCAAACTGCAGCCGCTTTAAATCGGTACATCAATGGTAGTAGCCCTTTGTTAAGCTTCTGCAAATAAACTTGCAAGTTGATATTGCGTTACTTGATGTCCTGGATTTGTGCCTAGCCATTTTTTTCTGTTGCTTAATTATAATAACTGATAATAAGTTTATAAAAAGGCAAGTGTCTGGAATAGCGACAACACTATCAGAAGGTGTGCCATTCCCCAATTCAGGATTTTGTTTCATTCTTTTGAATATAAGCATCGGTGGCACATACTGTCCAGGCACACTGGCACAACACAAGGCCTATTTTCCCGCTTATGATTGCGCTGATTTGTTTCTTCCTTTTTAATCCTAAAACTTTTTGCATTTTTTTCTGAATGGTGGAAAATCCACTTTCTTCAACGTTAATTATGTATGTATATTTAGAGGGTCAATTTTCCTACTCTCCTCTGCTTTGAAAAATCACCTGTTATGGGGCAATGATCAGTTGTTCTTCGGCCTCCCAAGGAATTATTTCTTATCGATGTCAGTATTTCATAGGCGGGTTTAATTTATAAATAATTTGATAAAAGGGAGTTTTGCCCCTTTTTTTAATCAAATTTGATAAAAAGAAGTATTGAATGTGCTTCTACATGACTCCACGAGTCACCCATTTCAATATATGCAGTGAATTTTATTACACCCAATATACATATACGTACATATATTTATATATATATATATATATATATATATATATATATATATATATATATATTTATATATATATATATATATATATATATATATATATATATATATATATATATATATATATATATATATATATATATATATATATATATATATATATATATATATATATATATATATATATATATATATATATATATATATATATATATATATATATATATATATATATATATATATATATATATATATATAATATATATATATATATATATATATATATATATATATATATATATATATATATATATATAAATATATATATATATATATATATATATATATATATATATATATATATATATATATATATATATATAGAGGAGGAAGGTAGTCTTGACCGACTAGTTAAACAGCAAACCCGAAATTTTTGGGGTAAGCGGTCATGAGAATAGAGCTAAAAGGTTTTTAACCTTTTTAGCTACGCCAAGCTTATGAAAATATTTTATTTTCTGCTTCAGGGCTATAAATACAGTAAATTACTAGTATTCGGATGTTTACAACAGAAAGCAACCTAAATTATTAACGTCAAAACTACTTATTGCTAAGTGGTGCTTTATGGATAATTCCATTTAACAAACATCCACATTATTGTTAATATTTATTAGAAAAACATGAGAACATTTCGACAAAAATACTTTTAAAGAATATAAAAAAAAATATAGCATATAGTACGAACAACTATGTGCTTCTAATGTGATTTTATTTAAAATTTTTTATACATTTTACATTCCTTTTGTTAGGGCCAGCGTCTTTTTACCTTCTGGTAAAGTAGTGGTTGCTTTATTCTAGGAAAGATAATGACGTTGACATTTTGTTTAATTTTTTCTAAAAATTGTTATTATTATAGAGATGTGTCTGATATATTTTGTGAATTATCCTTTTGCCAACCTGTCTGCAATAGATTAGAGAAAATTGAGCTTAAATCCTTAAGGACACATATTTCGAGAAATGCAATACTATCTTGCAAGATCAGAACTACTGCACTGAACTCGCCAGAGATCCCATCTCTACTTATCAACAAAAGGCTAATCAACTAGTATCTAAGTTCAAGAACCAAGGGAAACTGACGGATGAAATAGCTAAATCTCTAATGATGTATAATCATACTTCACCAAAATTCTATGGGCTCCCTAAAATTTATAAACCCGAGTTAGCTATGAGATCCATTATTTCATCCATCAATGCCCCTAATAGCAAATTGTCAATGTTTCCTTCTGAAGTTTTATCTAACGCATATGTAAAAGAAAATGATTATTATGTAATTCCTTTGAATTTACTAACTTTATAACGAGCAAGCAACTACCTCCTGGTTTCGTACTGATTATCTTAGATGCTGTCTCTTTATATAGCAATATCCCTCTTGAATTAGTAATCAAAAGCATCAAAAAGCACTGAACTGATATTCGCAAATATACTAAATTAACACTTAATAATTTTCTTGAAATTTTGGAGTTTGTTTTTCAGTAAACATATTGCAAATTTAATGAGCATTTTTACAAATAAATAATGGGTACTCCAAAGGGAGCTACTCTTTCTCCAATTATATCACAATATGGAATGGATGACCTTCTGAAAGAATCCATATCTAAACTTTCTTTTAATCTACCTTTATCAGTTCAATATCAAATGATGGTTAAGATGAGATCCTTAGAATATTCAATAGCTTTCACCCCAAACTTCAATTTAGGATCGGGAAGGAAAAAAATAATATTGGTTATTTCCTAGACACATTATGATATAGAAAATATGACAACTCCATTATCGTAGATAGGTAGACCAAACCAACCTACTCATAAAGGTATATCAACATTCATTCCTTCCACACCACGAAAATCAAAATAAACACGATTTTGGGGTTGAAGTCCAGAATAGAGAGGATCTCTCATCCCTCTTTCAGACTCAAAAACTCCAGTAATATTTTGCTTACTAACTCTTATTCAATCAAGATGTAGAACAGACTATTATTTAACTCAATATCACCTATCTCTCAACAAGACAATAATCTTACTTCTGATATCAGTGAACCTGAAATCTGAAAACCGAATCATATATCACTACTCCTTCCCTTATCTCAAAGAAAGTTCCACTAAAATCACTACACTTTTTAAAAATCTTCCTAATTTATTATTAATAATATTTTTACTAGTTTAAAAGACAAGGATGAAACTACAAAAATCTCGAAAGTAGTATACAGCATCCCTTGCATTCAGTGTGAAAAAATTTATATAGGACAAACATTAAAATTTAAAAAAAAAATCACCTTAGAAGCACACAGTTGTTCGTACCATACATAACAAAATGGAGTAAACTATTTTTTTATATTCTTTAAAAGTAATTTGTCAAAATTTTCTCATGTTTTCCTGATAAATATTGACAATAATGTGGATTTTTGTGGAAAAGAATTATCCAAAAAGCACCACTTAGTAGTAAGTAGTTTTTAAACGTTTATAATTTGGGTTGCTCTTTATTGTAAACCTCAGAATACTGATCATCTACTGTATTTGTAGCCCTAAAGAAGAAAATAAAATATTTTCGAAAGCTTTGTGTAGCTAAAAATATGTTAAAAACCTTTTAGCCCTATTCTCATGTCCGCTTACCCCAAGAATTTCAAGTTTGCTATATAATTAATATATATATATATATATATATATATATATATATATATATATATATATATATATAAGATATATATATATAGATATATATATATATATATATATATATATATATATATATATATATATATATATATATATATATATATATATATATATATATATATATATATATATATATATATATATATATATATATATATATATATATATATATATATATATATATATATATATATATATATATATATATATATATATATATATATATATATATATATATATATATATATGTATATATATATATATATATATATATATATATATATATATATATATATATATATATATATATAAATATATATATATATATATATATATATATATCCAAGCTCCGGATTAACCGAGCCAATCTAAGAATCTGATTATCCGAGGTACGCGCGTCTATGCTGCGTATTAACCGAGCTTCTAAAATATGTATGTACATATTTCCATTTAAAATCGTCGGGGCCTTCGGGGAATCCCCCTGGTTCGTGTGAGGGGTTCCCCTATTTATGTTTTTTGGACTCTTTCAGCAAGTAAATTTGCGAGAATGCAGTGCGTTATAGCGTTTACTACGGAGAAGTACGAGTATACTCACATAATTTATTTGGTTTCAAAGGAGTTCTGGTAGTTAAGTGTAATTAATACGAACTGATTTGTTTGAATTTTTGTTTGTCGTATTATAATGGAGCAAAACAAGCGTAAAAAAAATCGTCGTTCCTATTGAAGAAAATTTAAAAGCATCAGAAATTATCAAGCTCCGGCATTATCCGAGTCAATCTAAGAATTGAAGCAGGAGAGACAATTAAAATTGTTGCACGAGATTATGGAGTAGATGAGGTAACAGTTGGAGATTGGAAAAGAAACCGCACAAAAATAGAAAATAGAAGTGGTGTATAAATCAAGCCTCCTCGTCCTCAGGAAGAAAATCAATGAAAACCGGCGACTATGAAAAGGATAACGAAGCTTTATTCATGTGGTTTAACGAACAGAGATCAAAAGGTGTGCCTCTGTCAGGTCCAATTTTACAACAGACAGTAATAATGATTAGTAGGCAATTCCGAGAGATCGGATCAGTTTACCGCCAGTTCTGGATGGCTTGACCGCTGGAAAAAACGGTACAGTGTACGACAACTGACTATATGTGCTATGTGTCATCAATTGAGAAGTTTAAGCAGAACTTTAAAAAGCAAATCGAAAATTGTGGATACACATGAGATCAAATTTACAACTGTGACGAAACTGGTCTGAATTATAAAATGCTTCCATGGATCCGTTGGCATCTCGACAGGAAAAATCAGCTCCTGGGCACAAACGAAGTAAGGAAAGATTAACTATAATGGTATGTTCCAATGCATCTGGCAAGCACAAAATCCCACTGATGGTGATTGGCAAGTCAGCACGTCCAAGAGCTTTAAAAGACATCTGACCCAAAGCCCTACCAGTCTATTACAAAAGTCAGAAGAGCGCATGGATGGATGCGACCTTATTTACTCACTGGTTTGAAGAAGAGTTCGTGCCATCTGTGACTAAATTTTTGAACAAAAACCGTCTTCCTATTAAAGCAATTTTGTTAATGGATAATGCCCCCTCTCACCCTGGAGAAGGACTTCATGTGGGCCAAATTGTTGTAAATTTTTTTCCTCCAAATGTAACCAGCATAATGCAACCAATGGATCAAGGCATCCTCGAAAACATTTTAAAAAATTATAGGCGTTTATATCTTGAACATCTGTTAGAATACACAGAAAAGGAGGATATTATCAATGGGATGAGAAAGGTTATACTGAAAAATGTTATTTATTGGGTAAGTCAAGCTTGGGATTCTGTGCGTACTACCACTATTCAAAAATCTTGGTCAAAAGTTATTGATTT
>CM032449.1:91145544-91220544 GCA_019049505.1 Pachyrhynchus sulphureomaculatus | reverse complement strand
CAGCCGACAGAAGTTCCATCGGCGTCACTTTCCGATAACGGGGAGTGGGATCTTCCAACAAGATTTGTGCAAGAGGAAGAAGAAGAAGAAGAAGAAGAGGAGGTTGAATCCGAGGAAGGAAACTCAGAAAAAGATTTAGAAGAAGAATATTTTTAATTTTTTTTATTTTTAGTTTATTTTATAATAAAGAATATTTAAGATTTTTGATGTTTTTGTTATTACAAACGTTCAACTCAAAAACTTATATAAGAAAAGAATAAAGAAGCATAAGGTTCAAAATCTTGTGTTTTTGCTTTACTTTAGAGTAAAATTAGGTACTTTTGGTTAGATCAGTATATCCATCGTTAAGATTTAAAAAAAAATTGTTTCTTTTAAATAATGATTTAGAAAGATTATTCGTATAACAAAGAATTAACTTACTAGTTCCGCAAGTTCATATATCTCTAAATCATGTATTATATAATTTTAACTTATTGATTACAATCACAAATAGATTTTCATGTGTAGATCTTATTTACTTGGTTTATTGAAGAAAAGGGAATAAGCTAATAGTTCTGGGTCTTCTTATATCACTAAATTCTATTCTCCTACTTCCACACATTTGCAAATTTTATCAGAATGAGAGGGATTAGGTATTATATGTTAAGTTGTAATTTGTGAGAATCTTGATGGGAAGCGGAGGCTATTTGACTCTTCGGAAGTAAAAATTTTGTCTCAGCGAGAGGTAAAAATGTTGCCTCCGAAGACGCAAAGTTTTGCCTCCTCCTTGAATTTCCACAAATACACTACTGATGTAATCTTGTTGGTGACGAAAAAAATATGTAACAAAAAAAAATGCTTAAATATATCAGCAAAGATATTTAAATAAGAATCCAAGCGACAAAGTAGACGAAAACTGCTTAAAAGATGCAATATGATGAAACAAACACCGAAGAATTGAAACCAAATCCTGAATTTACAAGGCCACAATTGAACTTATACCAACCGACACAAAAGAAATCTGACTCAAACATCGAAAACAAAACAAATGTATGAAATAACAGAATAAAAAATAGTTCGCAGAATAGCAGGACAAATCTGAAAATCAACATTAGACAAACATACAAAACAGATAATATAAATGAATGTATTCTAAACAGAAAGATACCATAAAGCATAACATGTAGAATAACAAGAAAAAGAATAGTTAGAATCATAAGCGATAGGGCACCAGTCGGAACAACAGGCATGGGTAGACCCCGAAAACCTTATGGCGACAACCTTTCTAATGTAAGATTGGCAAAAACGGTAAAAAATCAAGTAATTGTGAAATTTGACTAAAATTAATATTAATTTAATAGAATCAAAATGTGTCAGTTGTCGTGACTTAAATAACTTCTTGAGAAACTCTGCAAAAAACTTTTAATAAATCTAAATTTAATATCAGAATCTCTTGAATAGAAAGTTTTAGTGGATCGCGTTAGATGGCGGTGAGGTTTATTGGCCGCTAATATCGTTAGATTTGTCCTTCTTTAATCTTTGCTGTCATTAGAATTGCTTTTTCACCTAGGGAAGCTGAAGAGCTTTGAATTGAAGAGAAACATGTCATGGTAATTATTAGATGGCATGTGTGAATGTTGTATGGGATATATAGGAACTTCCTATACTTAAGAAACTACATGATATGTATAGGCCGTCAGGACTAGCAAATGCAAAAAAATCACAATATTACAATCAAATTTTAATAATTCAAAGACAAGTGCGCTGAGCTTTCCAGAATTTTTTTTTTTATTGGTTCAGCACACGTGCCGCAGGGAAGTCCCTAAAGCGCTACAGGAGCGACACGTGTGCGGAAAAAGCGATTCGCGTTGTTTTTTAATCGCTAAATGTCCATATGAAATATTTAATTAAAAATTAAATAATCTTACATTTGTACTGATGCTTTAAAATTATTCACGGTTGACTTAAAAACGAATTCCGATAGGCGTTACTAGATTTCCGAAAAATATTATAGTTTTTTTTAACATTACATGATACTTTTTTCAGTTATAATGTTCTTAACGGATGCTTACTCAATGAATTAACATAAGAAGGAAATGGTTTGAGCACTACCAAATTCGTTATTCATCGGTCATTATTATAAAATTACTGAGATTGTTGACAAATTATTTGATAAAAATTATCCATGTAAATTCTTAACATTAATATGTCAATATTAGTCCTAAACACAAAAAAGAAGTAAATGGGGTATGTCATTCATAACATCGTTTAACGCCAAATCAACGAACCATTAGAAATTTTATTGAGTGCTGTAAGGACAAGTAAAAAATACTAGACAAATACACATATTAATAGTACCTTGTCTTATGCTAGAAAATTACCTACTATGCTTCTCTGCAACACCGCTAAAAAACTGAATGTTCGCAAGTGGTTTTATAGTAAAACCTACTGTGGATGAATAATGGTGTTGTCACTTATATTTGACAATTTTAATAGGAGGTGATACTCATATCAAGGGTATTCTTATGTATAATTTATATATAATTTATTAAAGTACAAATTTAGAAAATATTCAGCTGTTTCTTAGAAACATAACGTCATTTAATTCCTTCTTTATTAGTTAAAATTATGCACTACATTAGGTTGAACTTTTAGTGACACTGAATTTTTAAAATTTTGGAAATTGGTCATGTCAAATGAGATTTTGTCGAAACGTGTACGACTTACCAGCCAAAACAACACTGACCAACGGATGCATACCGGGTATACAGAAATCGGCTTATTTTAAAATATTTTTACTTTTTAAATATGAACAGCTGTTAAATTTTTGATGCATACGGTAATCAATTTCAACTTTACATATAAAATAAAATTTCTAGGAAGGAAATTATGTCATTTTTTATTTTTCTTTATTTTCCATAATTTTACTGTATATTGATTTAGTTGTGATTTTACTTCTTAACTGTATCTACGAATCTATCAATTTTTAAGCGATAACAATTTTAAAATTTAATTTGAGTGCTTAACTTCAAGAACGGGTTATGCGTTTCTTTTTTAAATTGCCAAAATTTTCTCCGCCCTGATGGAACGATATTTTAAAATTTTAAATCCTTTTTTTTAAAGATTTTTCACAAATACACTAAACTCTGGAATAATTAGAATCCTCCATATTTTAATTATTAAAAAAAATAATTCCAGTTACATTTTTAAAATAAGTATAAATTAGGGGTAAATCGTATATAATCTCAGAAGTAAATGAATTATATATTCGGTTTTGATTGAAATAAAGCCAACTTTATAATAAAATTCATAAGTACCTAATTGTGTCGTCTACACCTACGACTTTATATGTATACCTATTTTAACCATCTTATAGTTGCATTCAAGATTGTTCAATCGAAAAAAGAAATAAATATTTTAATTACTTTTAGTATGACATAATAGCGTATTACTACTTCCCTAAATCATATGTGATTATTTGTATTTATATAATTTATTTTCAAACACATATCATGAAAAAATTTTCAAAACCGAAAATTAGGTTGCCAAGTTAGTCATTGACTAAATACTTCTACAGATGATCGGTCAATTTTATGGCAATACAGGTCAGTGAGTTTAAAACAAAAAATATGATTTAGGTATGTAGTAACAAGGTATTATGTGGTACTAAAAGTAATTAAAATATTTATTTCCATTTCTCTTTCGATTGAACTATCTCGGATACAACTATGAGATGGTTGAAGTAGGTATACTTAGAACGTCACATGTATAGGCGACACAATTAGGTACTTAAGAAAAATTTTATTATGAAGTTGGGTTTATTTCAATAAAAAACAAACATACAATTTATATCTTACATAGATTTACTCCTAATTTATACTTATTTCGAAAATGTAACTAGAATTATTTATTTAAATAACTAAAAACCGATCAAGTGCAAGTTGAACTTGCGCAATTAGTATTCCATACGTTGATTGCTTCTAAAATAAAAAAAAAATAGTAACGGAGGTATAAAATGATCAATGACTTTAGAAAACACATCCCAAATGAGTTTTCAACAAAATTTGTTTTCGATCTTTAATGAAAACTGATGACCTTGAAATTTTTTTTTATATGCCAGATAAATTATTAAAGGTAATGCGCTCGTGATAACTTTCGTTCAATCTACACTCCGTGGAGAATATTCCGGTACTTTTTCAAAATTTTTTGATCAGTACTTTTCGAGATAAGGCGGAGGGGGCAGCGATTTTTCGCGATTTTTTAAAAATAATACAAAGAAAAGTGCACACAAGTATTATATTATATATATGTTTGAACTCGTGTTTTTAGAAGCTTTTATTTGACACCCCACTTTTTTCGCTTTTTTTCGCTTCCGATTTCACCCCCTAAAACTAACTACATAAGTCAAAACTTAACTTTCAAAGCTATACGGCTCTGATGAGGCCATCAATTCCTATATTAGTACCAAATTTCAACTTTCTATGTCAAATAGTTTCGGAGAAAATCAGGTGTGGCAGACGGACAGACAGACGGACGGACAGACACCGAAGTGATCTTATAAGTGTTCCATATGGAACACTAAAAATGGCCAAGTCTAAAGATTCTAGAGAGAGATACATAGAAAGTCGTAAGTGTAGACGACACAATTAGGTACTTATGAAAACTTTTACTATAAAGTTGGCTTTATTTCAATCAAAACCGAATATACAATTTATTTACTTCGGAGATTATATAAGATTTACCCCTAATTTATACTTATTTTAAAAATGTAACTGGAATTATTTTTTTTAATAATTAAAATATAGTGTATTTGTGAACAATTTTTCAAAAAAAGGAATTTTAAATTTTGAAATTCAGGGAGAAGAAAATTTTGGCAACTTAAAAGAGGAACGCATAACACGTTTTTGCAGTTAAGCAAACAAATCAAGTTTTAAAATTGCTATCGAGTCGTAGATACAGAGTTTAGAAGTAAAATCACAACTCAGTCGTTTTACCGTAAAATTATGGAAAATACAGAAAAATGGAAAATGATCGAATATTAAGCTGATAATGCACTGGGAAAATATTAAAGACAACAAGGTTTCTAGAAATTTTATTGTATATGTAACGTTGAAATTGACTACCTTACCATTTATAAATAAAAAAAAATACCGAAGAACACAATTCTATCCTCTTAATAAAATCATATTTTGATCTCTTTGCTCAATAATTATTCTCCTAACTTGAATCGAAGCATGATCAGTTGAAGATCCTTACATTCTAACTGGACAGTTTATAATACGCCGATTTTTGTATTCCCGGTATACATCCGTTGGTTAGTGTTGTTTTGGCTGGTAAGTCGTAGACATTTGGACAAAATCTCATTGGCAATTTCCAAAATTTTAAAAATTCATGGACTATTTTAATGTCATTAAAAGTCCAACCTAATGTAGTGCATAATTTTAACTAATAGAGAAGAAAGTAAATGACATTTACTTTCATAAGAAACAGCTAAATATTATCTAATGTGACAACACCATTACGCATCCACAGTAGATTTTACTATCAAACCAGATGAGAAACATTCAGTTTTTAGCGTTGTTGCAGGGAAGCATAGTGGCTATGTGGCAATGTTATGAATGACATACCCTATGTACTTTTTTTTTAAGTCTAGGACTAATGACCGATAAAAAACGAATTTGGTAGTGATCAAACCATTTCCTTTTTATGTTAATTCATTGAGTAAGAATCCGTTAGAAACATTATAAATAAAAAAAGTATTACGTAATGTTAAAAAAAACTTTAATATTTTTCGGAATGCTTATTCAGAATTCGATTTTAAATCAACCCTGAATAATTTTAAAGCATCAGTACAAATGTAAGATTATTTAGTTCTTAATTAAATATTTCATATGGAAATTATTAATTCTTGAAAGGTCAACCCCCTGGTCTTTAAATTATTAAAATTTGATTGAGATATTGTGATTCTTTGGATATAGCCAGTCCTGATGGCCTATACATATTGTGAAGTTTCTCAAAGTACAGAAAATTCGTACATATCCCATATAATACTCAGGCTTACCATCAAATAATTACCAATATAGGATATGACATGTTTCTCTCCCATTCAAAGCTCTTCAGCTTCCCTAGGTGAAAAAATACTCCTAATAACACCAAAGATTAAGCGCAAATCTAAAGATATTAGCGGTCAATAAACCTCAGCGCCATCTAGTGGTAATTTTATTTAAGAAATATTAAAGGTTTTTTTATTATTATTAGGATATTTATTATTGAAATAAAACGAAACTAAATTGAGATTTATTAAAAGTTTTTTGCAGAGTTTATCAAGAAGTTATTTAAGTCAAGACAACTGACACATTTTGATTCTTTTAAATTAATATTAATTTTAATCAGACTACACAATTGCTTGATTTTTTACCGTCTTTGCCTATCTTACACTAGAAAGGTTGTCGCCTTAACGTTTTCTGGGTCTACCCATTCCTGTCGTTCCAACTGATGCCCTATCACTTCTGATTCTAACTATTCTTTCTTTTACCATTCTACATATATGTTTGATTTATGGTATCTTTCTGTTTAGAGCACAGTCATTTATATTATCTATTTGTACGTTTGTCTAATGTTGGTTCTCAGATTTGTCCCGCTATTATTTATTATCATACATTTGCTTTGTTTTTGATGTTTTGGGTCAGATTTCTCCGATGTAGTTTAATTGTGATCTAGTAAATTCTGGATTGTTGATATCAATCAAAATTATTTAAATATCTATCCTGATATATTTAAGCATTATTTTTTGTTGTATATATATATATATATATATATATATATATATATATATATATATATATATATATATATATATATATATATAACATATATATTTGCACATATATACAAAGTTTTTTTTTACGGACCTCGCACACGTGCTGCAGAGAAATCCCTAAAGTGCAACAGGAGCGATAAGTGTGTGATGAAAGCGATTCATGTTGGTCTTGAATCGCTGTAAATTGTACTCGGTCAGAAACACAGTCCTGGGCAAATTATTCCAAAGGAATGGGGTTCTCCATATAAAAAATTGCTGAAATAGGGTTGTACGAGGAGTAACAAGCTGAACCTTATACGGATGTGAAGTATTAGCCCGACGCGTATTTCTAGCATGCACCGCTCTGGGAGGAATAAAGTGGGCTACAACCATCGAACACTCTCCATGAAAATACTTGCAGAATAGACTCAAGTTGCCAACCGTTCTTCGATGTTCCACCGAATCAAGGTTCCGGGTCTGAATAAAATCTAACAAATGCAGTGTATGTTTGGGAGTAAATCCCCAACATGGGAGCAGTATTCCATTGTTAGTCGAATTTGAGCTTTGTACAGAATTAATAGTTTTTGTGGAGTGTAAAGTTTTCTAGTTCGAAATAATATTCCCAGTTTTTAAGAAGCTCTTGTTGCTATACTTGCAACATGTTCATGCCAAGACATATTTGCTCCCAAATTAACGCCCATCAAATTGAGTGACGATGCTAGAGGAATGGAGTGCCCCGACATAACTCTGGCGAGTTCAACAACGTTAACTTTTTTAGAAAAAACTGGATCTTTGTAGCATGAAATTCTACTTGGTTACTGTCACCACAAGATAGAATTTCTTCTAGGTCTTTGTTAAGTTGCAGGACCCCCTGCTGCCTGCAGATATTTGCATTAGTAGCCGATATTCGAGCGTTTAAAATGAACGATGAGGTCTGCGAAGCTGTAGATTGGATTTCTGGTCTTTTCCAGCAGATCGTTAATGTAAATGAGAAACAGAGTAGGAAGCAGTATGGAGCCCTGGAGCACACCGGCGTTGATAGTGAAAGTGTTAGAAAGAAACCCGTCGATTACCACTCGTAAACAACGCTCTTTGAGGAAATTTGAGAGCCATATACAGAGTATTTTAGAGATAGTAAAAGAGCGTAGCTTAGGCAACAATCCATCATGCCAAACACGGTCGAATGCCTTGGATATAACAAGAGCAACCGCTCGAGATTCTCCACAGTGTTCAATTGCGTGTTATGTAAGTTAGAAGATCTCCTGTTTATCTATGTTTACGAAAGTCATATTGATGATCGTTAATAATTTTGAATCGTTCAAGAATTTTTAGAAGATGCTGATTGATAGCCTTTTCCATGACTTTCGATGTTATTGAAAGCAGTGCGACCGGTCGGTAGTTGTTTGGCAAGGTCTTCTTGCCTTTTTTGGATATCGGCTGAACTGTCACGCGTTTCCAGCAGGAAGAAAATATTCCCTTTCTGTAGAATAGGTGGAAAAGTCTACAGAAAACTGTTGTTATTCTCTCCCGCAGTTTTTGAGTACTATGACAGGTATTCCATCAGCGCCAGAAGCTTTTTTGGTGTCTAGCGTTATTAAAATACGTTTTATGATACGCTGTCTTAGGACAATATCGGGTATCCTTGACTGCACTATGGGAATAGTAGGTGGTGTTTTTTCTTCGAAATTAACAGTAGAATGTGAAGCAAAGACTTCAGCCAAGAAGTTTAGTTTCTCAACAGGTGTTGGTGAAATTAAAACCATGTGTGAGGTTGATTTATTAATTAATATTTAAACATAATTATTAATAACATAATTTTAGCAGGTGTTTATAATTAAAAAAAAAATAAGAGAGAGTCATCTCTGACTACCCAGGATTGTATAACCCTCCGAATACAACTTGCAGCTATTGGCTAATCACTATTTCCGCACAAACATCGTTGTGTAGAAATAGGCCTGTAGCGTGTGGCGCAGCCGATAAAAAAGTCAATTGTGTATGTAAATCTTAAGGTGTATCAAATCCAAGTATAAACCGACGAAACCCAATCTTCCTTCCTGAAATGATATCATGTCGATTCATTGATACTGTTTTAGGTGAAAACAGTCATCCATCATTTTATATGAAGTAGTAAAATATTGCAGACATTCTAGATTAAATATATAATGCAATGTTTGCAAAGTATAATTCAAACAAAACCGACTACCAACTTCTTTAAAATATTTACCTGAAATTTCCAAAACTTTAGAGCACTATATTTAGTCATTTTAAAACCGTGTAATACAGGAAGATATTTAATAAAATTTACTTCATTTTTTCTAAAAAAAAAAAATCTAAAGCAGCATGTGTCTGTAGAATTACTAATGCAATTGACTATAAAACATCTCCATCTATATGTAAGAGCGCAGCATATATATTGGCTGGTATAATCAAATTTTTGAGTAGTGAGAGTTTTCATATTTTATTTCTTCTGAAAAATTAGAAGATAATACTATTAAAACTAAGAAAATTATTTTTTAGAAAACTGCATTGTGAGAGAAATAAGTTACACATACATTTATTTTTATCTTTCGTATCAAGAGCTGTTATGTTCTTTTTAAAGGATTTACTGTTTATCAAAGGGACAGCAATGTCAAACGATATAATTTCCAAAAATGGTCAGACTAAATTCAATTACGTAAGTTAATAATATCAAACAAAACTATTTGACAAACATTTAACATATATTTATCATTTGTTTTAGACTTGGATATGCAAAGTAATTATAAGTGCACGATATTATTTCATTTTATCAAATTTCACGTTTATGTTATTGGAGGGTCTATATCTTCATAATCTTATATTTTCAAACCTATTTTCTGAATCTCATGGCACCTCAGTATACTGTATACTTGGATGGGGTAAGTTTAAGAATAGACGTAATATAAGTTAATTTTACATAAGTTTTTTTATAACCAAGCAAGACTAAATCAAATTTACAAAATGTAAAAGCTCTTTATATAATTCTCGCATATCTGTTTATTACTTATTGGTAAAAAAATATGGAAATACTGTATTTAAGGTAGTACCTGAATATACCATTCTTATAAATTGGCAATTATTGATCCTCGTATGTGAGTAAATCATTATTTTTATTTTTTCTGTTGAAATAGGTAATAGCGTATGCAATAATAATGGTGAACTAGGGAGAAACCTGCCATTCTTCTCGATAAAGAGCACAAATAGACGTTTAAATATGTGAAAAGCAGGTCGAAGCAGGAAAACACCTTCTGTTTTATTTAAAGTTTTAATGATTACTTACATACTTAATATTTTACTTTTGATTTTCTATGGTATAAAGCACAAACAGAGCCTAGTAGAATGCCTAAAATATCACGAGGTTGTTTTCTGAACACGGAATTAAAATATGCACAGACAATACTTTTATTCTGACAGAAAGGTTCAGATTGTCCATATATCGGTACAATTTATCGGATTTAAGTAAAAATATTTCTTTCTAATATTCCTGATGTAGAATTCTAATCAGATTAACTCAATTGATATAAAAACTATTGTTTTAAAAATAAAAACTCCAATAATTTGCCATAGCTATAACCTATAAAATTTTACACATTTTATGTTCAACTCTGGTTTTACATGCTAAGTTTGCAAGATTGTCAAATCAGTGTTAGTCCCAGCAACGGTCACAACCAGTAAAGAGTTTATATCTGTCCTTTTTCTTTTTTTATGGCTATTAAATTATGTACTAATTATTCGTAGCTGCGTAAACAGTGTTTCGGTTAACAATATTTAGAACATTACGAATCCATTGGGTCTGCAAAAATTGTTAATATATGTTGGACAATTTATGCAACAACCTAAATACATTTTTAAAGGGAAATGGGTACCAATACCAGTACATTTGACAATTATATTAAATGACATTTTTATTGAAGGAATCTAACATATGGTATTCTGAGACGATCTAAAGAAACATTGGCATAATTTACCATATCATAACATATAACATATATATTTGACAGAATTTAGTTCTACTAACAAATTTAATAATTCTGGTTATTGATACTAGTGAAATACTTCACTAGTATCAATACTTCAAATCTACAAATTTGTATTCTACGAGAAATCATGGCCCTTAAATATTTTATCCTGGATGGAGTATTGCATTATCAACGGTATACACCTCCCATCAATGACTCTTCCAACATGTTTTCTACAAGACATGCAGTGTTTATGGGGAATTCCATTCCTATGATTGCATTTTCATGCAATAGAATGTTGGCTAGTCTTACTAATATTTTTAAATTTACAAAGTCTTGTCGATCACCCATCACTTAGGCATCTAAAAGTAAAAAGTTGTTATAATCTTAGAGGGTTTGCTCTTGTGGTGGTCTTTAATCTAATACTTAGTCTAGTAGTTGAGGTTAGTCACGTGCATCAGTGGTGATGACATGCGTTCTAAAAGAACATGCCCGAGGTGACTTTTCAAGTAACTTGTAGACAAACCACTTCATTAACTAGAGACGATATCTGCGAAACCTTAATATATTGTTATCGGAATCTTCGGTTTGCTATTTCTAATGGCTTTCTAGATAACATAACCCACAGTAATATCCTGTGCTCTCTTTTTGTTTAAGCTTTCTTTGAGATGGAAGCTACTCTAAGTGCTTTCTCAGTAGCAAACATTTAATTAGTAGATGTTACTAACCGATAGAGCGAAGTAAAAAGATGACATTGAGTCATTAAACTGGAACGTCAAAACTTGGCTAGTGCCCAATCGACTTAAAAAAACATGAGCCTCGTCGTTGCAATCTTATCGTTAAGAGATTTTTTGTACAATGTTACAACTTCCGCATTCAGGGACGACAAAGGTTACTTTCGACTTACGCACCAGTTCTGTTTTTACTCCTTCAACCTCATTTACGTACTTCCGAATATTATAAAGAATCTTCACATCAATTTCCTTGATATTCCCTTGATTTTTAAAATAAAAGATAATTTCGTAAAAATTCCCCAAGAAAGCAATTTTTTTTTTTAAAGACCTATTTAAGTTAAAAAAAAAACTCCTTTAATAAAACGCCATTTACAAAACTTTAGGGAAATCTTATCAGGGGAACTACTAAAATTTTTAATTAAAACCCAGTCAAATATTGAACTTATCTGCGGAACATATATGACCTATAATTACATCCAAGAAGTAGATTTTTATATAACATTAGTAGTTTAACAAGAATTGTGGTATGCAATATCTTACCCGTGGTGGTGAGGGACAGAATATCACCCCTGGTACATTCTGCCAGTCGTAGAAGGCAACTAAAAGAACTAAAAGAACAACTTAGATGGTCATCGCCGGGTGTGATACCTTTTAATCGGCTTAAGCTGCGTTAAGTTGCTTAACGTTCTGGGGCTGTGTCGATGACCCCGGACTGTGGAGAAATGGCAAAAGAAAGCTTTCAGGACCACTAAATTCTGGAGGTAAAATAGCCCCCCCCCCCTCGGATCTCCGGGTGGGACCTGATTCGGAGGCGTCAACATTTTTAAGTAGCTTTTTGTAACAAACAAGGATTGAACTCGAACATAAATTCAGTGCGCACCAACATCTGCAATCAAATAAACCTCATGTACTCGCTCTCTGTTAAATGAAAGTCAGTTCATTGATCAGCAGAGTCAACTTTTCCTATCCTGGGTATGACTTCTATTTCCGGTTTAGGCGTAACTTTGAAATCTATTTCTTTGTCGGAAGCGATCTCTCTTACCAAAGAGAGGAGACTCTGAAACTCCGAAACGTTGATGTTATGTAGTGAAAAATAACGACTCATCAAACCACAGGGTTTATTCGCTGCCTCTATCTATCGCCAAGTGATACTAACTTGAAAACTCTTTTCGATTCTTTTGCCGACACCAATGATCTTCTTAATCTGTTCTTATCTGTTTTTAACCACCAATTCAGAGATTTACATTGTCAGCGTAAATCCACCGTTAGGTTCTTTCGACCATAAACTGTTTTTGACAATGTCCTACTGATCAATGACAGAGAGGTCCCTAAACTGCGCCAGATTTGGCACTATGAATCTGTTAAATGGGAAGAACTCATCGAATATGTGCGAACTTTCCCTTGGTTAAACGTTTGTTTTAGATCCGACGACCCGCCTGAGTGCGCTAAGGTGGTTTCCGATATTAGTTTGGCTGGTATGGAAGCTTACATCCATTTTTCGAAGAAATGCCCTTCCGACGTCAACTGCAAAGAAGCTGTTGCTTCTAAACATCTTGCCTACCGACAAAGACGTGAGCATCTTAACGTCATAAATCATAACTTCTTTGTTCGTGCCTGGAATAGATGCAAAGAAATTATCGACGAAACCAAGAAGGTACACAATGAAAGAATTAAAAACAAACTTCTTGCCTGCCCCAGCAATTTCAGGCTCTTTAGTTCAGTCGTTAAGGCCGTTAGTCAAAATTTCACCAAATCCACTATATCACCACTCACACGGCCAAATAATACTATTGCAACATCAGTTGAGAAAGCCAAGTTGTTAGCTAACCTCCTTGCTTCACATTCCACTGTCGCTTTCCAAGGAAAAACACCACCAATTATTCCAATGATGCAGTCAAGGATGCTCGATATTGTCTTCAGATCATAAAACATATTTCAATGAATCTAGACGCCAAAAAAGTTTCTGGCACTTACGGAACACCTGCCACAGTCTTGAAAAATAAGCGAGCGAACAAAAACCAGTTTTCTGTAGACTTTTCAACCTATCTTACAGAAAAGGATTATTTCTTTCTAATGAAAATGCGCTACAATTCAGCTGATCATCATTCCCCGTACAACCCTTTTCAAGCACTTTTTTATATGGAAAACTACATTCCATTAGAATTATTTGCCCAGGATTGTGTTTCCCCCCAAGTTCAATTTTCAGCTATTCAGGCCGAACGTAAATCACTTTTTTCGTACACGCGTCACCCCTGTACCGCTATAGGGATTTCCCTGCAGTGCATATGCTATGCCTATAAAAAAAAGCAATGATATTTCCTAGAATGTCCGTTGAGCATAATGCAATTTTTAATTTTTCGTTATTTTGAAAATAAGCAGCTCCTGCAATTTTCTGTGTGCTCATAATAGATCAATTAGTTCATTTATCATAGAAGTTATCTAGTGTGGCGGTTATCTTAGATTTGCATAACTTGTTATGATATTTAAAACGTTCTTCTCCTACTTATTTGTTAAATTATCATAGCATTGTCTATGACAGGTGGAACTCCAAACTGTATAGATTTTTAGTCAATATTTTTAAAATGTTCACAAATTCAATAACAGGTTGAAAACTGCTAATACAATCTCTTCTTCTTCTTTCTTCCCTCACCAAAAGGAGGTATTTTATTCGAGAAAAATTGGTATTCGAGATTTTTGCATTTTTTCGCGCTTCAGCCATAGATCACGAAAAACTTAGTCCGCTATCTCCGTCGATTTATGTGCCTGGCTGTCTGTCAGCCTATCAGCCTGTTGGCCTAATAACTCTCGAACGAAATGAGTGATTAAAATTTAGTACACCTATATTACTTTGCAGGAATTAACTGTATAGTGTTTGTGCAATATTGCTTTAGGAGAACTATTATAATAATTTTTATTGATTTTTGTTTGAAATAATGAACAAATTGTAAGCAAAACCATTTATAATCAAACATATAAAGGATTTACGAGGTGAGGGAGAGTGTTAGAGGGGTTATATCGAATATATCGTGTTATATGTCATTTTCAGGGTTTTTGGAAACTAGATATTTGAATTGAATATTTTCAATTTCAATTTGTGATGAAATATGTAAGAGGTTGCTTCGCATATGTTGTATTATGCGTCATTTCTAGGGTTCTTGAACTCTAGAAATTTGAATATTGTTTTATTTTCAATTATTAATGGTTGACCATAATGTTAGTGAGCTGGATGAAGGTGTGAAATTGTATACATCATACGATTCGGTCTTTTCAGAGTTCTTGGATTACACAAATCCGAAAGTTGTTTTTTTATTACTTCTTCCTGGTTTTTGATTGGAATATTGGATATTTAATATGATTTTTTGTAGTAAAATAAATACTCGTGAGGGATAAGCCAGGGGGCTAAAATGGTGTGGCGTGTATATCGTAATATACTTCTATTTCAGTGTTCTTGTTCTTCCATTATTTCAAATTTTAACAAAAATACTGTATAGAAGGGATTGAGTTCTGATTATACAGTAACCTAAAAAATCTTGAGTACAACTGACGGAAATGTACTTACGGAATATAAGGTAAATTTTTGTATTAACTTTCTCCGCTAACAGGAGGTATTGTATTCGTGGAAAAATAACTCTCCGAAATTCTACGTTTTTTCATATCTTAGGGTTTTCAAATGTCAAAAAATAATTTTTATCTGTATCATCCACATTTAATGTAAATTGGCGGAGAGTACGTAACCTGTTTAATTTGATTTTAAAAAATGTATTGTAGTTTTTTAATCATTAAATACCTTTTTTATTTTATAATCAAGATAAACTTATAATTTTTTAAAATAATATGTCACAATAAAGAGAGTGTGAGATAGTCAAATTTAGTATTCATTTTAGAACTGCAGGTTTGTAAGAAAAGTACTAGGTAATTCATTTTACCAATTTTTTTCCTATTGTTAATAATTATTTATGGCAAAATATAAAAGAGATTAATGACATGAAGAAAGGAATTATAGAGGTTGTTATCTATACTCAGTTACCGTGTAAAATGTCCTCTTTAGAGTCCTTGGAGTATAGGAAAATGAAAATTGTGTTTTGTCTTATTATAAATTATTTGTATCAAACATACTATACGAGTATAAGAGGTTACTAAAGTGGTGGTTGTGGGTAGAGAAGTTGCTCCGTATTGATCCTGTGGTCCATTTCAGAATTTTTGTAGTTTAGTAATGATAATAGTGTTATTCTTCTATTATTTTCAATTATTTTTGATCGAACATTTATGGAGCCAAAGCAGAAGACTAGAGGGTTGGCTTGCATATACCGTTTCCTTTTTAGTGTTATTTGAGCCGAGGAATCTGTCTAATTTTCACATCATTTTCAATTTTAATTGAACTAATATGTAGATGGAAATGTCGGGTTTTATCTGTAAATATCTCTAAAGACCATCATTTGCTCATCTCCCTTTGTTACTAATATAACATAAAGTATTTATCATTTCAAGTATTAGCTTTTGCTATAGATTCTTTACTGTAAGCAAATCAGATTCTATGCTTATTGTATAACTAAGTGTTCGCACCGGAAGTACTGGGTAAATAATATAATCGACATTTTAAATAGTAGCAACAGTTTAAGTGAACAATTTTTATAATCTTTTAAAATCGTAAACTGCGAAACGAAGTAAAAATATATAAAAATATAAAAAAATAAATGAATAGAAAATCTAACCGATTTTAGTTCATTTTTCAAACTATGAAGCAATGTATTAACAATTTGTCAATGCAATATGGAGAACGACACCGATATGAGCGTATCAAAATTATTTTTATTTCCATCCATTCAGAAACCAAACCAAAAAAGACCATTTTACTTATTTAATACGCATGATCAGTGTTTACTTAAAGAGATGACCATATATTTTTAAATAATTTGGGTGTATAAAATCCACCAAAATTCTTACGACAGAGGATGAATAACTTAAAATTAATAACAAATAATATGAATATCAGAGCTCTTAAACAGTTATTCTAACACGAGACTGTGATTGAGGATAGCGTTTGTCCATTCAGAGCACCACTTCTCAGCTAGCCGGTTTGAACAATTTCTAGAAATCGTAAAAGATCCTGAAAAAATGGAGGTAGTGTGATATAGTGGTATCACGAACCAGACGCTCTTGACCAAAAGATCTCTAATCCCTTGTGTATACTTGTATGTTTACTTGGATATACCTGTAATAGTATTTTATAGCTTCGTTTAACAAAAAAAATTCCAAAAATTATTTGGAACAATCCTATCAATATTTTTAAACGAAAATGATATATAAATTCATTCCCTTCTTGAGCAATAGTTGTTAATATTTATTCACTATTCAAAGTGTACTCATTAATAATGAGTAACAAAAACAACAACAAGGATGATGGGAGTGAACAAGAAAAGCGTTATTTTACCTAATCATGTCCTTAGGGTGCTCTAAGGCAGGTTTATCTGTCCCAAAATCCAGGTACTATCAACTTGTGTCCTTACCATATTTACAGTAAAACTTGTGACTTGAAACTTATCCACAATATCAACTGCCTATTATTGGATTAGAAATTTGTACTATTGTTCATATAAAAAAAACAACAATCACATTCCTGAAGTTAAGACATACAATTTATTTTAATATGATCAAGAAAAATATAAATATTTTTTTGTTTGTTTCATCTTCTCTAACTTTCAATCAACTCCCATATAACTTATCCATTATTCATATTAGGTTATATATACAGATAGTGTTGCTATTATTAACATAAAATTGATTAAAGTATTGGATAAAGTTTTTCTAATTTAAGTAAAAAAAAAAATGAATTTTTGTGAAATAAGGGATGATTTATTCTCATATTCAAAGAAATTAATAAGGTTATTAATAGAGTTTAAAATATTGTATTAATTAGTTAGTATTTGAAATAAATAATATATTACCGATATAAGTAAAAGTAGCATTATTGAAAATTAAAGAAAACAATGGCAAATACATGTAAGGTATATATTCAATTATTAAAAAATTTGTGTTCATAAATATACATTTAAGAAAGCACAGATAGATGGTGACTTTGAGTGATATAACATACATATTTTGGTATTAAGGCTCTTAAATTTAGTTGATCCTCTATTGGAATTACAGGTTTGAATAAGTACTTTTTAATATACTCTCCTTTTTCGTTTCGTTTAACATTAACAAATAGTGTATCCTTAGTAAATGGCTTGAGAATATCTGCAAAAGAATGAACAGGTGTCTATCCTAAATTCCAGATAATGCCGTGATGATATTTTATTAGCCAAATTAATTGCTTGTGTAATTCTAGAGAAAGCAAATTTAAATCTAAAAGTTGTTTAAATACCTAATGGTCTGTCTTTTGTTCATCTTAAGTAGCTACATATTTAGGAATAAATTTATGTTTTTAAAACTACAATTCCTTGTATATCCGTGACAGGTCTCACATTCATAATTATATGAATATTAGTTATTCTTTAAATTAGAAAACTTCTTGAATCCATTTTCTTTTTTTCAGGAATATTCTCCGATTATTTTTTAAGTTCTTCTAATTTTCTTAACACACTCACTTTTGATGAAACAAGAACGCGTTTACCATATTTTTAGGATTAGAAAATATAATTATCCTTTAGTATCAAAGACATAATCAAAACTGTTGTTTTGTTTAAAGAGTTAATATGTTAATTATTTATCTCCAAGGGTTGTGATTAAATTCAAGTTTGTTGGTTAAATTCAAAGTTGTTTTACTATTTTCGTCAAAAGATTATAGTTAAATATTTTATAATGTCTAATCCGACAATATGCTGTTGTTTTAGCTGGAATTGTTTCCTTTTATTTCGATTTTAACCCTCAGGGTTATTAGACCACTATGTAGTAAATCTCGTTGATAAGAGCAGTAAAGATAGACTATTAGATTTAAATTCTCCTTAACTAAATATATATTCTATTGACAAATTATTATACTTAAAAGAATTTTGAAAACATTTTATATAATATAGCAAATTTATTAGATTAGTTTAGTTACCTAAAAGAAGAGCAATATATATATCAATTACAAAATTTTGTAAATCCTCAACACCACGAAAAAACTTATTTGCTGAAGTATCAACACTAGGGAAATATATTTTGCTGACAGATCAACTCCACAAAAAAAAACAAGATTGGCAAAACTCTAAATACCCAATTACAAACAAATGATATAGCAAAAATCCCCTTTTTCGCACTCATTAGAATTGACACCTTACAACCTTTCTAACATTTAGGCATAGACGAAACACACATTAAATAGACTAGTTAATACCGAAACTTGCAATAATTCGTTGGATCAACTGGATAAATTATCCCATCAGTATATTGATGTTAGTGTAAAGGATTTGATCGTTATTGTGGAACAGTTCACGATTATGAAGTAGAAAAATTTTACTACTACACTAACACCTGTTCAGATTATTGGTAAAGTAAAAGTTTCAGGTATAAGATATCTAGGTACAGCAGATGTTATTTAAATGAGAACAGGCTTATAGCAACAACAAAACGATCTTGATAATTATATAGATATTTTAAAAAGAACTAACGCGTATTGTAGAAATCACGATTTCAAAGAACAGGTCCAAGGAAGTGGATCATACAAGTATTTGACAATAATAGGACCTTATTTGCCAAAGAAAGATATCACTAAAACAAAACTATTAATCATGTTCAGAATATTAGAGATTAGAGATGCATTAGAGCTAATAACGAATCTTCGACTATAATAGGAGAAGGTTTACCTTTAAAAGCCAATAAAGGCTATACAGACTATGTGTACTGGGATGATGGTAATGAGTTTGTTGTTTTTTAGTAATCGTAGCAAGATCTTTTATAATTCGTCGGTAATAACCTACGAGCTCTAAGAAAGATTATTTTGCTCCCAAAACAATAATTAGATAGGACGTGTGGTATACTTTTAGCAATTTTAAAAAGGTTTCCAAGTATTTTGTTGAAAACTGTTATTTTCAATCAAATATTCTAATTTTGTAAAAAATAAGAAATTTCTTTTTTCTTACCCAGAAATATTTGTGGATTCAAAGTTTTTGTGTTCTACTCATTTTTTGCAGAGACAAAAACATGTAAGTATTGCCACTCTTAGGAAAACGAGAAGTATACTGAGTTTCATGTAATATCGACCTACCCGAATCCCTTGTCTAGGACACAAATCAGCTGTTGTACCCGATTTCGTATATCTGCCGGCATTTTATACTCCTTTCTAATAAATCAGGCATATTAAAGTGCCAAACCAAAAATAAGCGGGTTAAAGTATTTAGAATAAATGAAGGTTATATAGCATAAAAATACCATTTTAGTGTTAGTTTCTTCTATTACTTATATTAGACGGGTTATAGTGTTGTAATAGTACAGTTATTCTTAGAATAATAAACTGTTCCAGGATAAATGGGTTAAAATTTTTAGTGTGACATAAATCAACAAAAACTATTCTTTGTATAAAAGATTGTAAAAAAACTGACAGTGCTTTTTCAGTAATTAGAATATTGAAATATAAAACTTGTAGTGTAATTAATTGTTGGGTGTTAGTAACTAATAATTTTAGAAGGTAATAAATTTTTTTTTTTTTTTAATAAATTGTTGTGACACGTCTAGTTTTACAAAGCATCAGCACTGCAAATTTCACATTCTTGTTAACAATCAGCCATATTGTGTATTTGTTTTGTTCACCAGTGGCAGAGCCAAAACAGTATCTTCATTTCGTTTATTGAATGTCTTTACAGTCGATTTTTTACTTTATTTGAGATCCGCTATTTAAGATGAATTTTCTCCAATTGGTCTTGCTACAAGGATGTACCAGTTCCAATATATTAAGTGATTTCCATAACACCCTATATATATATATATATATATATATATATATATATATATATATATATATATATATATATATATATATATAAACCGGGATCTATATTTAAGATTTTGGTTTTAGCTGTTCCTCTATTTTTTATAATACCTTGGATAATTTTAAGAATATGTTTTGAAGACACTCTATGTTGGACACAAAAGGATCAAAAATATATAAGTTTACTATTAGAAGTTCCAACTGGGGTAACAGTCATAGTAAGTATTTTTAGATAGTTATTATTTGTTTTGCAGTTTAAAATATAGATCACCTCCTCAGATATATTGCTCGCATTTTTAAACATCACTTAAAGAACTGATTTAACCAAATAGAAATGTATGCATCCAATATGTTCCAGTTTAGCTAGTAGTTTGAGTCTTGTCTAGTCGAGCAGAAATATTCTTTAGATAAAAAAACTAAGCTTTGTTATTCTCTATGGTAATTTTTTAAATTTTGATCTGACTATTTCACACATAGGTATGCATTTTTTAATAAGAATAATTAACAAATGAATAATAGTAATAATTTCCTGGGAAAATATATGATCAATGCCAGTACAATACCACGATGCAGAGATATATATGAAACATGAAAAGAACACATAAAAATTATTTTACAACAGACAAGACACATAATTACAATTGAATGAGTCATAGAAATTATATAAAGCACATATAGCTGGAAAGTATCCGACATAGATGACAACCTATTAATAAATTTATATTTGAACCCTAAAATACACCACAATTCATAAATCAAGGAAAGCCGTAAAAACAAAACGCTTAAAACTCCGCTAAGAATAGACGCATTCTATGTCTCTCCATATTATAAAATATAATAGCAGCTTCTTAAACACGAATAATAGAAAAAAAACCTCGCACAATTCAATATATGACAGAAGACTTAAAGGCATTTCGAAAGAACAGTCGTAGATGTAAAAAATAAATTATTCCTGTTCCATTATGCCAGCGTCATAATGGAACATGCAGAAAATTAATAATGAAACGTAACAGTACACAACATTGATTACTTGGATTCTGTGTCATATACCTGACGGTTAAAAAGCATGAACATGAACAGGATAAATCCAATAATACAAAACTTTTTGTCCATAGCCTTAGCAAACATTCACATACCTAATAAGTGAAAACTTGCAATCAAGAAACATGTGACTTGGTACAGCCCGTCACGTGAGCTCAAATCCCCTTAAGGTATGAACAAAAAAAATTATATTAGTGTCCCACTCACAAAATCTGATAAAAAGTGAAGGGGAAAGAATACAAAAATACACGAACTGCTAAAGTCAAGCGCATATAGAAACTAAATAATATTGATATAATAATTCTAATAATATTTGTTGAAGGAGTTTGTGCTAACAAAGTTTCATTATATTTAGGATGTAAAATCAATTACATGATTGACCATCTGATACTCGAATATACACAGCATCAGGTGGAAGTGGACCTATCGCTTAGAGTAACTGTATAATTGAATTTTATTGGGACTAGCATGCACAATTCTAAAAAGTTCCGAATCTCTCCTAGGGATAGTCCGCAACCATAAACAGGGAAGAGTGAGAGCCATTCTATTTACGGCTACCGAAGTGCACCGAAACAACTTGTTCTAGCAGTACACTTTAATGAGATCATCAAGCAACCAAATGTTAAATTCTAGATTTAGAACCGCTTAGACTTAAGTTTATTATTACAATAAGAGACCACCAACAATTTTATAGGCAGCCTACAGAAACGCTCCTCCAACATGGAATGTTTTACAGAAGCATCCATTCGATGCAGCTGTCAAAAAAACTACCATTTAGTTTTAGTCTTCAGTTATAAACTGAGAAATTTCTATTAGCTTATCAGAGTGATGTGGTTAATACAGATACCCTATTATATCGTAATCGATTTATTGAACTGGCAGACATTAAGTGTAGGGCATACAGCAAAGATTATTAACGCATTTACTTCCATCAAGTGCAATTCACGCTATATTCTCGTACATCCAGCGTCACAATGCAACGTTTCGTGTTCTTCTTACACATTCGTACAGTATTGATGACGTTCTCAGACTGCCATATCTTCTGAGATAGATCAAGTCAGTCGGCCATAAGGCATTTGCAATCATACAACCTCATTGGAAAAAAAATACAAAAATTTACGAATTAAAGTAGAAAAATTAAAGCAAAAAAAAATTCTGGCCTGGTTGCTTCTGCTTGGGGAAATCAGCTACCATATACCACAGCGAAGTAACAAGATAAAACCAGCGAATTTTAAGGGATCACGACTAACATTAGTGACCTAATTGTGCCCCAAATTGTTCCGGTAGCTCATACCCCATCATTTAACTCAGAAAAGTTGTTGTAATGAGGAACCATGAGATAGATACTTCTAACGACCTATCCGATCGAATAGCGGCGATAGATAAAGTGGAGGAGCTGCAGGGCGGGTGCATGTAGATGACAATCCTGGCAAGCAGACTGATAGACTCGCAGATCATTTGTATGGCTGCTACTAACAGTTCGAGCCGGCTCAAAGAGGATAGTAGTAATACCAAAGTGATTCTGTGACCGTAGCTTTGCATTTTCGATATTTTGAAAATTTCGATGCGATTTGGCGCTAAAGATTTGCTATGAATGATTGAGAAAATGTTGCTGAATGGGCCTTACATAAATATGTTTGATAGTGAGTATCTTCAAAATATCGATACTGTAAAGGGGTGATTATTGACCAAAAAAAAAATTATCGGGTTTTGGTAAGAAAGGCCTTATTTAGGGGTAGATTAGCCAATACACTTTATTGAACTTCGAATAGTTTTTTTAGTAAATTTGTCAAAAAATACTTATTTTGGGGTGCTTTTTGTTAACCAAAAGGCCCTTTGCAGGAAGTAGATTTTGCAGTGAATTTGCCGAGAAAGCCTTGTTGCAAAAAGAGTCTTATTTAGCCTAGAGTAGTTTTTTGTCAAGGAAATGTATTATTTTGGGAGGAATAGTTTTGCCAAAAAGTTCTTATTGCGATGGGTGGGTTTTAGGGATAGCTTATAGGGGATTGTAAAACAAGTTAAAAAATAATTTTATTTTTCAAGGGGAGATAATGTTTCACCTTTGGTGTTATTTAGACGTTACATATTTTATTTAAATTATAGTAAAAAAGCCTACTGTGATATAGTTATGAAATTAGAACCCATGTCAATACGCTATCGATGATACATAAAATGGTTATATTGCTTCATGTCCATTTTATTTAAATTAAAAAAGACAAGTATTTGGAATTTGAACCCTGGTCCTCTGCCATAATTCGGAAACATAGTTGCGTTTTGCGTGTTGATTGATACGTTATCCTCGATACATAAAACAGTTATATTGATTCATGTAGAAGTTGAAAATATACAGGGGCGTTGTAAATTAAAGAAAGTAATGGTTTTATGACTTTTTATTATACAAAATACAAGCAACTAATAAAATATAATAATACCGTTTGAACATATATTAAACATTTTTTCCTTCAATTTTTTACTATTTTTCATAAGTGGTGTTGGACTTGACAAGAGAGGCCTAATGTATTCTAAACTAGGGTAGTTTTTTCGTAATTATATAAAAAGAGGTTATCGGTGTATGTTGTGTTGTATTAAAAGGCATGAAAAAAGCACAATTTCGGTTTTAATGGTTTAAACAGTAATTGATTTTTTACTTAAGAAGGGCAGTTCCTTTAATGTCTCAAAAAAACTTATTGCCAGGAGTAGTGTTTGGTTGATCTAAACTAGGAGAAAACCCATTTATTGTTAATGAGGGGTAGGTAAAGATTCTTGTAGTACTGTATTAGTAAAGTTATCACATTCGAAAAATTTGAAGGTCAACAAATATGATAAAATTATTCAGTTTTACACCGTAATTAATTCTTATTTATAGCAAATAAGTTTCAAAATATAATTAATAGAGGTTACGTAAAAAAATACAGAGGTTAAATTTATACTAAATATAGTACCTTTATCTTCTTCTTGAAATGCCATATCCGATACGGACGTAGACGACTCTCTCGCCTTTGCCTATAATTGGTGCCTTGTTAAGTATTTCCACAGGCAAAGGGGACCTATAGTTTAATGCGGGTTCCAAACGGTGAAAGTAAGAGGGCTTTACTATGCAGGATACTACGGTGGTTTGCCATTGCCTTCCCGAGAGAGGCGACCATCACGTTTTAAATTTTATTTGTTTATTTTATTATTTATTTATCTTTTTTCATTATTATTATTTCCCGAGCCGAGATACGAACTCGAGCCCTTTATCAGCATATCTGAAATCTATTTCTATCACTATTAACAAGTAATATTTATAGGAAAAATAAACAACATTTAAATATATTATGCAGTGATTCAAAAGTAATCATTAACGTGGTAAAATTTATAACGGTCAAGTAATAGATAACATAGTTTAAGTTTAGGCTAAAAATAGACAGATTTTTTAACAATTTATCATACAATACACATCTTATTGAACGTTATTTTTATCATATATGAAAGGTTTTCATAGCCTTGGTCCATCGGTTAGAGGCATAACTGATTGGTTGGTTAAAGTTACTTGTAACAGACAGAAAAATTAATTAGTATCCAATGAAATTAATTATAAATTGAACCAGTTAGAATTTACCAATAAAAGACAATTTTTACCTATGCAGGTAAAATGTTAGTTTGATGATGACAACAACGAACTTATTTCTACTGTACTATTTATTAGTGATTCTAGAGAGAAAAGACAATGTAATTTATTTTTATGAGTGTAAGCTCTAATCTGATGTATCTTGTTGCAAATTCAGATCAGATTTTAATTTTAAGGTGGTGCTAATAGGACATTATTTAATGTAGATTGAAGATGAAACTATGAGGGATGAGTATTGTCAATAAGACTCTTTATCAATAGAGAGTTAAATATATCTTGTGAAAGAATCTTATTAACTGTAGCAGAAGGGTTATATTTAAATTGATACAAAAAATGGCCTCTTACGATGTAGATTAAGGTTAAATATTCGCAATAGAACTACTTTATCAGTATATTATTAATTATGGCTTGTAGCCATCGTTGAAAGAATCTTATGCTAGTCTAGACGGCATTTGATGTTTGTCTAAATTTAATATTCTCCAGTGAAAAGGACATTACTTAATATTTTGAGGTCTGATTCTCGTAGAGGAAAGTATGATGACCAAAAGGGTTATGCGTTGATTGATGTTTAAATTCTCTATAATAGAAGGTTATATTAGGGTACACAAAATAAGTTCTCGTTTGTTTAATTTGAAGTTGACAGGACATTATTTGATACAGATTAAATTGTAAATATTGTTAATCAGTAGAGGGTCTAGTTCAAATTTTTATTATTATTTGTTTAATTTGGTGCTAAATAGACATTATTATAATCATTATTTTAGCATTAGTAGAAGGCTGAAATTGTTGAAAAGACATTTCTCATTCAAGTTTTCTTTATCAATTCCTAACGTTTAAAAAGAAAATAAATATATAAAAAAGAACAAGAGAAACATTTATTTTAAATGCATTACAAATATCTTACTACTAAAAGAGACAACCACATCAACATCAACATTTTTTATATCTGATCCTACAGCTCTTGTACTATATATTCATATGTAATGCTCTTCTACCTAGCCTATTTTCTTATAGAATAAAATTTCTATTATAGGATTCACACTTTAAAAAATAAATAATTTAAACAAAATATATAAAAAAATGTATTTACCAGAAATTAAGAAGTTTCCAAAGATTTCAATTTGTAAGATAAGAAAGGTAAATATCATGTTTTTACCCTTTAGATACATAAAAGTTTGCTTCAGTTGTTTTTTAAAGAAGTAAAATAATTTTTTGCATTAGTCTAAAAATATAAATTCATATACTCCTATTACTTTATTCTATGAATGTGAATTCTAAGAATAAAAAAATATTGTAAATATTGTTCAATTTATTTTACACGCTAGTTCCACGACGATTCGACTATGCAGACACTCTAAGTTCAAATCTCGTCTTTCACCTTGATGACGTGAAAAGTATATTAGAGGAACAGAGAATCGAGGATGAAGACTTCTACTTATGTGCCTGATTTTTCGGGTGCTAACATCCAAATCTCGCAGTTCTGCTTTCGTCCACTTCACTACTCCTACTGATAACGCATACAAAGATAAAGTCACCAACAAAAATAATAAAACAAAACACAGACGAATATCGACAAGTACCGGAAAATCATACAGAAAACATAAACCACCAAACAGAAATTCATGAACTAAACACACGAATAACTAACAGTGTACTTATGACTATAAAACAAACAGCAACGTCGAAAAAAGAAAACACAAAAAAATTAAGTAGAGACACAAGTCTAATGAAACAGAGAAGACTATTAAGAAGTGATCCTATAAATGGTAGATTAGAATTGACAGAAATAGATAAAAAAATAAAGGAGAAGATCAAAGAAGACGTCAAATAATACAGAAACACAAAAATACAAGAAACTATGAAAGAGAGAAAAGTTTGAAACACATAAATAAATGAAGGGCGACATGAAATAATAAAACTTATAAATAACGATAACCAAGAGATAAAAGAAGCTACAGAAAAATATTATCAAACATTATTGACACGAAAAAATTGCCACCACCCCGAAAAGAAGAAGGAAATAGATTGATAGTAAGAAATGTGGGATCTGACGAAATTCCGGATCTACCAACGGATAAAATAATGAACGCCACACAACATATACACAACAACAAAGAACCACGACCGGACGATGAAATAACTATAGAAATGATAAGGTATGGAGGGAAATCGATAATACAATATCTTCAAGCTCTATTTAACAAGTTATAGAAAGTAAAATACCAACGCCTTGATTGTGCTTATTTTTAAAAAGGGGAACAGATTTAAACTGGAGTCAGACCAATCAGCATGTTATCGCTACTATACAAAATCCTTAGCATAACATATAGATTAACTAACAAATTAGACAGTTATCAAGCACGTGAACAATCGAGATTTAGACAGGGATACAGCACTTTGGGCCATCTCCAAACAATTAGATTACTAGTGGAAAAGGAAAATGAATATCATCTTGTGGACAGCAATGGTTGACTACGAAAAAGCATTTGATTTGGTAGAGATATGGGCAGTCCTTAATACCTTAGGTAATAGCAGAGTCGACGAAGGATACACAACTCTTTTTGAACACATACATAAAAATGCCACATCACAAATAAAATAAAGTCAAAATTAAAAGAGGGATTAGACAAGGCGAGTCAATATCTCCAAAACTGTTCACGTAGACTCTAGAAGACATGTTCAAATCGCTTAAGTGGGAAAATAAAGGAATACTAATGGAGGGTGAACGATTAAACGACTTAAGGTTCGCAGATGATGTTACTCTGATTGCCAGTACAAAAGAAGAATTACAAGAAACACTGATGGAATTAAATAACAAGTCTCGAGAAATAGATCTAAAAATAAACTTTACCAAAACCAAATATTTGAACAACGAAACTGAAGATAACATCCAGGAGCCATTAATAGAAGGTGAAATAATAGGAAAGGTACAAACATTCATATATTTAGGACAAGAAATGAAAATATCAAAAAATAATTTAAAAGTTGACTTGGATAGGAGAGTGTCGTTAGCTTGGTCTGCGTTCGAAAAATTACAATCCACATGTAAATTGGACATCCCAAATACAATAAAAGCCAGAGTGTTTGATGAATATGTACTGTCGGTATTAACATATGCCACTAAAACGTGAGCTTTAAATAAAAGTGTAATATATAATCTCCAAATAACCCAAAGAGCAATCGAGCAAATTCCTAACATCAAGATACGAATATCAAAAGTGACAGATGAATACAACAAATATGTACAGGGTGAGTCAACGATAGAGTAAAGTTCATTATCTCATTTGTTTCGGGAATGTCGAAAGAATATTAAATACAATAGTTTTAGAGAATGTTAAGGTGCACAGTTTAAAATTATTTTTGAGTATACAGGGTACTACAAAAAAGTGTTACCGATATAACATATATACATACAAACTTTTATTAAGTAGGTCATATACCTATTTCTAATAGTTATCGATTTATTTTGATTTTTCAATTTTTACCCTTGTTTCTAATACACTTACGCTATTGTGAAAACATAAACAAATAGTTAATAATAATTTTAATATAGTTTAACTTATCTAATGATTAATTACCATATTATGACGTAATAAATGTTCAAAAATATGCCCGTCTACTTGAATACACATGTTTAGTCCTTTTACTATATTTTCCTTCACTTTCCTTAGCATAAAGGGCGTTATTGTCCTGCACGCATCCCGTATCCTATTTTCCATATCTACTTGTGTTATAGGGGGATTCACATAAACACGATCTTTAATGTAGCCCTATAAGAAGAAGTTTAAAGCTGTTAAGTCACATGATCGAGGGGGCCACTGAATGAATCCATCCCTACCGATCAATTTTTGTGGGTAACGATCGTTTAAAAATTCCCGAACTTTCCGGTAGTAATGAGCAGGAGCTCCGTCTTGATGAATTTACATTTGTTCCCTTTTTGCAAAAAATTTAGATATCTAGGCCCGTTAAGCAGTTCGCGGAAAAAATATGGACCAATAATGTGAAAATTTAATATTCCACACCATACATTAAGCGACCAGTGGTTTTGGTTTTGAACTTCCCGGACCCAAAATGGATTAGCTGTTGAATAATAATGCATGTTATGGCTGTTAACTGGTCCTACACTGCGAAAAGTAGCGTCATCAGAAAACATTACTTTGGATAAAAAATTTGGATCGGCCTCTATTGCTTCATTCATGGTGGTACAAAAGTTTACTCGTCGTTCAAAATCACGGACTTGAAGTTCTTGGTGTAGTTTCATATGAAAGGGATGATACTTGTATTTTCTCGTAGTGCAATTAACCGTAGATTGGGATGTGTCAGATAAGTCAGCTAGTTGACGGCTGCTAACTGGGGATTATCTTCAGCATGAAGTAAAATCTCCATTTCTTTTTCCTCATTGGTAGCCTTCTGGTTTACTCCTTCCCGTTTCGTATACTCAATGCTACCACTACCATCAAACCGTTCCATTAAGCACTGAAAAGATTTTCTAGATGGTATACGTCTGTTAGGGTACTTCGCTCCGTAAAGCCTTACTGCCAAAAGATAATTTGTTCCCGCCTCGCCCAGTATATAAATCATATCAATTAAATCATTTTTAGGAAAACCCATAACTATTACCTTTATACGTCACTTACTACAAAAAATTAAACTATTTTTACTTGCTTAATAGACGGGTCAAAATTTGACAATGTCCACGTTTTTGTTTTGTCTTGGCAACTATGATGTTATAGCGTAAGTGTATTAAAAACAAGAGTAAAAATTGAAAAATTCCAAATAAATCGAAAACTATTAGAAATAGGTATATGACATACTTAATAAAAGTTGGAGGGTTTTGTAAAATCTATCAGGAAAAGTAATAATATACAGAATGTGCCATTTAAAAAATTTGAGATTTTTCAATTTAAATTAGTCGAAATTCATAAATTTATTTTTAACACTCGTACCAATTATGAGTATTCCACCTTCATAAACAATAGCCCTACTGGCAATTTTTTACAAAACTGAAAACTAGTATTATTTAAAAAAAAATTGAAATATTAGAAAAACTACTAGGTTTAGGTATAAAATTTTACGCAAAATTTAAAAATAATTTAGAAAATAGGATGTTCCATTTAAAAAAACATATGTTATATCGGCCACATTTTTTTGAAGTACTCGGTATACTCAAAAATAATTTTAAACTGTGCACCTTAACTCTATCGTTGATTCATCCTGTACAGTAAGGCGAAAATCAGAAAACAACTTTTTTTATAAAACCTAAAGATCATGACAATTTGGTCATGGTATCAAGCTAAACTCTGTAAGAATAGTTCATGATATGTTCTGTCGAAATCAGATTAACGTAAAGGGTCACTTTTGTTTGGAAGACATAAGAATACAGATAGTACTCATGCATTCTCAAACATCTGATTCTTGGTAATGCAATTTTAATTGTTGTATGTCAGCAAGATAATACAAATATAAAACATATTTATGATGGTCATGTTAACGTCGATGAGTCATTTAAAGTCAAGTTAAAGCATTATGTTTATTACGTTGAAAATATAATCTTGGATTTTTAGTAGTAAACAAAGATTCTAATATAAAGTGTGGGCGGTGACGAAGAGGATTTGATTCATATATTATAAAAATAAGCAGGATCTTAACAAAATGTTAATTATGGATAAACGGTTGGCAAGAGAAGTTATTAAGTCAAGAAAAGCTGTTAAACAAAAGTATCTAAGTTTGAAGGACACTCTAAAGTGGAAGAGACCTATAGACCAATTACATAATGTTTGCAAGAACTAGTTTCAACATCTAGGAGAATTGAACCAGCTTAGCTAAAAAAAGAGCAGTAAACACCAATTAAAAAATGTTTTGATCACCAACACCATCCTTGACTGGTTTGCTGAAATATATTTTTGTTTACACATCAACTCCACAAAAAACAAGAAGACTATGAAATATCATCATTTGTTAACAATGTTTTTACTATCTGTCAAACATCCTTTGTATTCCAAACAAATATCATAACAATCATCAAAATCTCACAACCTTCCTAATATTGGTGCAGACTAGACAAATATTAATAGATTGGTTATTACGGAAGCTTCTAATAATTGGTTAGACCAATTTGATGACTTACCTCGTCATTTGTTTATGATGATATAAGGGACATAGAACATTAATTTACTCATCCCTTTGGAATAGTAAAATTAACATAAAAACCGGTTAAGGTTATTAGTAAAGAAATAAAAGTTTCAGGTATAAAATATAAAATTAAAAAACAACCCGTTGGCTTCAAATAAAACGAATTTTATAAATATATGGATATTTTAGAAAGAACGCATATCGTAATAATCATGATCCCAGCGACCAATGACAATAAATTAGTAGCAGATCAGAGCTAATAAAATTTTCTCCCCTACAAAGGGAGGTGCTTTAACTTTAAAAATAATGAACTACATACAAGTTATGTGTACTGGGATGATGTTAATGAACTAGTCGATAAATTCCGTTTATTAGTGGCAATGAACGCCACATCAGCCATAACAATAAAATCGTTTCTATTACAGAAGAACTAAAAGAAGCCAATATCCTCATATAAATAATTGTAACAAATAATTTAATATAATTATCGAATAACACTTAATAAGTTTGATTATTTAATTTTGAAAGGTTACACAAATACTGTATATGCACCCTTTTTGGAAAATTCCATATTTTCAAATATTCAAAACAAAATTTTGAAAAATTTTAAAACTTATTTTAAATATGTTTAAACAAAATAATTTAATTTTTTGAATCTGATATTAAAACAGAAAATAAGAGACTTAACAAAAAAAAATGAGAATGTACAAAATATTGCAAAAAAGATAAATTTATTTCTGAACACAATGAAAAATAAAAAAATCTTATCACTTTTCTTAAAAAATATTAAAATCTGAAGATTATGTTCAAAGAAAGAAACAGAAATATTAGAAATTAAATAGTTCGGGAATAGATATGAAAAATGAGATTTCAGAAATTAAAATGGTAATTAAGAATACAGCAAAAATCGATAAGGTGAATTATGACGTTTCTGAGGATGTAATGTTAAAGTTTCCAACTAACACCTCTAAGCTCAATAATATGATGATATGAACAAAAATATTGAAACTATTGATAAAGCTACATTTTAGTGTAGAAAAAAATTAGGAAGGTTATTGACAAAGTGAATGCTGAGTTTTCAAAAGAAATATAGTTACTAACATAAAAAATTAAAACTATATAAAAAGCTTTAAGCAATAACTTATTTGTTAATATCACAACAGAAAAAAATGAAGAGGTTTGACGAAGAGCATATAAATTACACATTACTTAAAGTCAAACATATTCCGTTCGAAACGATTAAAAGCTGAATTGAAGTTCTTAAGAAAGAATTAACAAATAAGAACGGAAAAAAATGAATGGGGAATTAGAAATAACAATAACGATATAAATAATTTTAAATTTCTTTATGAAGAATCAACAATCAACAATTACAAAGGATATATTAGAAATAAAAAATGTGAAAGATCAGTTATCTAAAGAAAGTCTCTGAATAAGTTGGTTCAATAGGCAGCCGAAATATCTAGAAAAAAATTTAATAATATAATGAAATTCGCACGAGAAAGATTCAGTTCTGCAGTAAAGGAAATGAGTGATGCAAATAGATTAGCGAAGGTTTATTAGGAGACTAAAACTAATGTAAAAGTTGGAGAACAAAATAACAACTCTAAGTCAATCGAAAATAAAGTTGAATGAATTAATAAACCTTTCGATACTTACATTACTAAGAAAAAGTCAATATGAATGAAAATATAAAGGAAACCGTTGAGAAGAATTATATAACCTAACTAAACCAAAATTATCAGCGAAGAAGGAAAATGTTAAGAAGCCAAACGATTTATGTGAAGCTCATTTAGTTGAAATGAATGGATCATATAGACGTTTCAACAACAAATGAAAGAATATTAAATAAATTATACTAATTACTTTGTCTAATTTAAAAGTAAGTGTTGTTAATTGGACTAAAAAATGCATTCTGTGGAAATATTTCAGCAATCAAGTTCGATGGATATTTTAAAAATTATTCTAAAAAAATACAATAATACTATGAACTACAGGATACAAATCTGCTGCATTAACAGAAAAAATTAAGAGAATATATTATTAAATCCATTTACTTTTAAGAAAACTTTAAAACATGCCAGACTTAAGGAAAACGATTTTGTTAGGATTTACAGGCAAAAAGAAGAAATTGATAAGAATTGGTCTGTTGAAATTGTTCAAGTAAGAAAGGTGTAGCAAACAAACTCAATAACCAACCTTTTAAAAGATACTAAAAATGGAAATAGAAATGGTGGTTTTTATGATGTAGAACTGAAGAAAGTCAAATATCCTACCGTTTATATCTAGTAGAAAAAAAATTTAAGGAAAAAGTTTTTGTTAAATGGTTAGAATTTGAGAGAAGTAGTAATTTATGGATCCTGAATAAAGATGTATTGTAATATATTTAATGTAGTTTATAAGAAATAAAACAACAATTAAAATTTAAATATATATTCAATTAATATTTTTTAATACCCAACCATTCATTATACATTAATATTCTATGTTTTTAATTAAAAATTTTAAAAAGTATTATTTTATTAATTCTTTTTATTAATTTGTTTTCCTGCTCGTTGGGATATAATGGCAATGTCTTAAACATAGTACATACATTTTTTCTTTTTAGATTCTGCTTCAGATTTAAAACACATTTCTCGAATAATTATTTAATTGAAACACTTTTAAATAATTTAAAAACTCTAGTCTTTTAAAAATTCAATTTTACAATCAATGATTTCTTTTATTTTCCATTATTTATCCTTAAAATCACACACAGTACACATAATACCCACCACTTTTTAGAATTTCTACAAGCTGGCACAGGAATATTTCGTTATGTTATGAAATTTAAAAGGAATTATGTCACCATTAAATGAATAAAAAGAACTGACAAGGACACTTTGATACCTTCGCAAGTTTTTATACTCTTTTTTATTTAGAGACATTGTAAATCCATTTTGCAGACTTGCAGAACTTTGGATAAAAAATCATCCAAGCCGATTTCGACGGTAACAAAATTTTGTTAATGACTTATATAAGTTTTTTTTTTGAATGTAGAAGTCTATCAAATTTACTTTCAATACACTCAACCTCCTCTACTCTTTATATTTCTTATTATGACAATGTATTTCCTTTGTAAAAATGGGATCGTTTCAAAAACATACCATTCTACGTCATCTTATAAGGAGTATGTACATATAAACTACCACTAACATTTTAATGAAAAATTAATTGAGGAATCGAAGTTATTGAAACAATTTTTAGTAATTTATTATAATTATTACTAATACCAAAAAGAGATAGTAATAATACAAATATTTTCAGAATGGTATCAATTATATACTAACCAAAACAATTCCTTTTATTATTTATATGTTTAGTAATGTAAACACAATTTGTACTAAATTCATACAAACATATAAAGGAAATATGATATGATAATCATTTTTCTTGTTTTTTTAACATTCTTAAATGTATATTTTTAATTATATATTGTCGCAAACGCTCAGTTAAATCACAATTTTTAGAAAATTTATAATTTTCATAAATCTTTATATTTCCAATAAAATATTTCAAGATAACAATAATAACACTTACATACATCATCTATCATTAAATACTAAAATCCAGCAGCAGTTAATATTTAAGGATTCAATCTTCCGTTCCATTTTTTAATCTTTGTTCATAGGATTCAGGCAATATGATATATTATCTATTTCTTTGTCACAGACTTTTGAAATTTGTACACTGCTCAAAATAAAATTGAACACTCAAACATTTTACAAGTAAACTCTTAATATAACAAATAGGGAACAACGGGGAACTTCTAACAAACATTGGAGGAACTATATTCTCACAAAACATAAAGTAACGTAGACATCGCCCGATAAGAATAGCTAGAAGAATATTACCGCTCAGAAGAAATATAACATAGAATCTCTTAAGATAGCTGAGAAAAGAAGAAAATTCCGAGAACACTTGAGGGAAAAGCAAAACCAAACCCCCACCAATGTCAATGCCATCTCCTGGAACGAAATAATGAATATGATGGATGATGCCGCCGAAAAAGCACTGGGTGTAACGCAGGCTGAGCGGAGAGAATGGATATCACAAGAAATATGGGATCTCACACAACAAAGACAGAGCATTAAAGCTGCAAGAAGGTTAAAAAAGTGCTAGAAAAGATAAAAGAACCTATCTAGAAGACCTGGCAAAACAGACACAAGTAACAGCAGAACAACATCGTACACGTGAATTATATAATATTACCAAACACTTAAGTGGAAAAGCAAACAACAGAACATCATTTGTAAGGTCAGAAACAGGTCACCTGATAACAACAAACAATGATCTATTATAAAGGTGGAAAGAACATTTTAAAAACTTTCTTAGTACATCAACAAATGAGGACCCATCGGAGGCAAATCAGCACAGAAGAACAATAGATATAAGCCTGTCCTCAAGTAAATCTGAAATAACAAAGGCAACGAAATCATTAAAAAAGAATAAAACAACAGGACCGGATAACATGAGTCACAACTTTTTATAGCCGATACGGAAACAACAACGGAACTTATATAACCACTCATAAAGAAAGAATGAGAGAACAGCAAAATCTCAGACCAGTGGAAACAGGGTACCATCAGAAAAATAGGAGACCTCACCCTCTGTCAGAATTGGAATGGCATCATACTTCTTAACTCCATACACAAAATAATGGCTCAAATCAAACAAAGCCGCCTATCAGTATTACTCAGAAAGAACTAAAAAGGTTTCAGACCTCATCACTCTTGCATAGATAACATCAATACCATCAGAATCATCTCTGGAGAATCTATTGAATCTCACCACTTTACCTAGTTTTCATAAACTTCCAAAGAGCGTTCGATAGCATAATACACTCAGCAATTTCTAGAATATGCAGATAGCATCTGTCTGATAGTACAATCATACGACGACATGCAAAAGAAGAAGGAACTTAAAACGTGAAGCAAAAATATGTGGACTTTTAATAAATGTGGCCAAAGTCCATTAGAATAAGCCAACAAAAATACACCATTCAGTATCTCTGGATCTGATAGAGAGGACTTCGAGAAGTATTATCAACAAAGAAGGAGGTGCTACCGCAGACATACATAATCGAATTATAAAGGCTCAGTAAGCTTTTGGCCAACCAACATCTATATGGACATCAAGACAAATCAACACCAAGCTGAAGATATTTAACAGCAATTAGTGTTGTTGTGAAACCTGAAAAATGACAAAAACCTTAACAGAAAAAAAACCAGCTTTCATTAACAATATCTACGTCGAATTCTCTGCATATTCTGGCCGAACACCATTCGTAATGAAGACTTCTGGCATCTTACACAACAACAGGAAATATTACTACTTAAGGGGGAATGGATAGGTCATTCGTTGCGAAAAGCCCATGACGATATAACAAAAATCTTCCTAGACTAGAATCCACAAGGACACAGAAGATGCGGACCCCCAAGACAGGGACAGAGGCAAAGAAAATAGCAGCCAATAGAGTCGGAGAGTCTTCACAGAAGCCCTATGCTCCACTTAAGAGCTTAAGGAATTAATTAATATATATATATATATATATATATATATATATATATATATATATATATATATATATATATATATATATACCTCTCTGCCTGTCCTACGGACATCGGCGAGGATGTCATAATACCCGTCAACGTTGTCCAAGTGCCGAAATAGACATTTTTGTATTTCACGGCATCTTTTAGACAACGCGGTAGTGCTGCCACGGACGTTATTGCATTTCTGTAAACAACTACTACTTAGGTTCGTGGCCAGGCCAAATATACTTAAATAAATTAATAAATAAGTATGTTATAGATACTGTATTGTATATAGATAGATGGAAGATCAACTTTGTACCCTACATTTTATATAACTCGGACCACGCAAATAAAATTTCTGCTTCTGATGACGAGTATAGTGATACTGGCAAAGTTGTACAAAATAGGTTTGTTTAAAGATCAAATTTTCACTCAACAGCCTATTTCTTATAATCCGAACTAGTCTACAAATTTGCGTTCTGAACTAAACATTAAGATCTCGTCACTATAATAAAATAATATTACTTTCATTTACGATTTGATGACTAATGATGAAATAACCAATCTTCTTTCGCAAAATTCGCATAATTTTTATGAAATATTTGGAAACAAATGAAGATAATTTTGATATGGAAGATGATCGTAATTTAATTTGAAGTACTTCAAATGAGTTTCTTTCAACTGGAAATATTATGAAACACAAGTTAAAAACTCTTGGGGAAAATAATAACAAAAATAAAAATTTTGTTGAAAATAGTATTTCCAAGCCTGATGATGACTATCTCCCTGACTTAATCTAAAACTTTTTATGATATCACAAGTTAATGCGAAACCCACTTCTCATTATTTAGTCAAAGAATTTAATTTTCAGTAACCATTTCAAAATTCTTCAGTTTCTACCAAAAGTATAAATATTTCTGTTAATAACGAAACACAAACCTATAAAAATTATCTTTTGGCTTAACATTTATCTATAATAAAAGAACAACTTTAAAATAAAAGAAAAAACCGTATCCAGCATCAAAAAGTTTGGGGTATGCAATAGACTCTATAAAATATTCAAAATGTTTGAAAAAAACAAGAGGAAAAGTGAGATAGAATTTAAACAGTGCTTGAGCTGGCAAATTACTTCATTTAATTTTGAAATATCCTCCTGTGTCCTCCATTTGACCCACTTATTAAAGAATAGTTTCTTTCAATTCTATCCGTTTCAGATCTGATGTAGAGCAGTGTCACAAGAGGAGAAAACTAAAACAATTCACTTCTCACAAAGGAAAAAAAAATTAATAGAAAAGAATTTGTTATTTGCAAAAACCGTGTTACTCAAATAGGCATAAAACTTTTTTAAAACTGAGTCACACCTATTAAGAGACAAGGTAAGATTATAAAATATATTACATAATAACTGAAAATATGCTCATGGTTTTTACAATTAGATCATATCAACTTGGAGTAAGTTTCCGACGTTTCACTTTTAGTTTTACGAGATATATTCAGGAATGAGATCAGATCTCATGTAACATGTTTAGACTGTGTTTAATTCCAAGAACTATCATTTACTTCAACTACATGACGAAATTTTTTTTTGTTAGTTTCAGAAGCAACAATAAATTGTGACGACTGTAAGAAAACTATTCGAAAAGACTTATGGATCAGCGCTATTAAGTCAACCTCTCACAAAAATCTCTTCAATAGGAACAGAAAAAGACCGTATAATTTTCTCTAGAGTTAAACCTGATGGTTTTCATGTAAATATTAAAAGGTTTTTTAGAAAAATTGTGTTAAAAATTACCCACTTTTTGGAAAAAAATTGAGATGTATAAAAGTATAAAAACTAATTTTGGATTATTGGTATTATATTTAAATCATTTTAATGGCATTTATATTGTGAAATCGTGTAACAAACAGTTTAAAATACTTTTCGACATTTCAGATATTCCCACTACGATTGGAATTAAAGATAAAAAAAACTGATGAGTTGGCTGTTCCGGTAATTAAATTTTATTTTTCATTAGAAAACTTTTGTAGGTTATAAAACTTTTAGGTTTTTCTGGATTTTTGCTGTCTGAATTATGAAGCTTATTCAGAGTTTGCTCTCAGAATTAATTTTTTAGGAACAGAATTTTAATTTTTATTTTTGTTCTTACATTTTTAACTATTTAAAAATTATCTTTTGTTGCAGGCTGGATTTGGGTAAAATTACTGCATTGGTAGGTCAATAATAATAAATACAATCAGCTAAGAGCTTCATTTTGTATTCCCCTACAAAATGAAATTAAACGGAAATATTGTAGCGTAAACATACAGAACTATAATGGTTTTTCTTTTTCTGATTAATTACAGCAACTTTACACCCACCAATAGGATTGAAATATGAAGTGTCATCTTATCAACATTTTTCTACATTAGTGAATATATGTGGTTTTCACCTTTTAAAATATACCAAAAGTTTAAATTCAAAATTCTATATCTATTAATGGTTTCAATACGAGAGATGAAGTTTTAGAACCAATACATTATACAAAAAATAAAGAAATCATCATGTTAATGTACTATTAATTAGCAATGATGAAAGAAATTTTCATTATTGTCAGATTTCTGATTTATCTAGAATAGTATCAAGCCAACTCTTGATACATCATAGCAAGAATTATTTGTGGTGGCTGTATATATTTTCCTAGTCAAAATGATTTAATAAGATATAAGACATGTGGTCATGTTAGAATGAATTTACGATCAAACAATCTAGAATTGAAAATCTGGTAATTTAGTACCTGGAAATATTTTAAAATTTATCAGTATTAATGCAAATTCCATTCGTTATTTAGGTAATATCACACAACCTAAAAAATTTGTTGATTAAAAATTTGTGTTAACATAATAAAGAACTGAAGGTTATAGCACAAAATAAAGGAAAAATAGATTTCATTACAAATCTGTATCGATGCACTTTGGTATTTTGATAAACACATTGAAAAACTAAAAAAGAAATTTTTCTGTATAAGGTTCGTAGAAATATTTCAATTTTTATTATATTCTTTATTAAATTTATTTAATATTTTAAAAAATAAACAATTTTTTCACGAAAAGGAAAAGTATATATTAGTGAAGATGAATATGGAAAGCTTACAATGTGTAGGATGTGTTCAATTATAAGTCAATAGGAGAATATTCAGACATGTATTTAAAATCAAAGGTGTTGCTTCCAATCGTTTCTTTAATTGTAGTGGGAATATCTGAACTGTCGAAAAGTATTTTAAACTGTTTGTTACACGATTTCACAATATAAATGCCATTAAAATGATTTAAATATAATACCAATAATCCAAAATTAGTTTTTATACTTTTATACATCTCAATTTTTTTCCAAAAAGTGGGTAATTTTTAACACAATTTTTCTAAAAAACCTTTTAATATTTACATGTAAACCATCAGGTTTAACTCTAGGGAAAATTATACGTTCTTTTTCTGTTCCTATTGAAGAGATTTTTGTGAGAGTTTGACTTAATAGAGCTAATCCATAAGTCTTTTTGAATAGTTTTCTTACAGTCGTCACAATTTATTATTGCTTCTGAAACTAACAAAAAAAAATTTCGTCATGTAGTTGAAGTAAATGATAGTTCTTGGAATTAAACACAGTCTAAACATGTTACATGAGATCTGATCTCATTCCTGAATATGTCTCGTGGAACTAAAAGTGAAACGTCGGAAACTTACTCCAAGTTCACATGATCTAATTGTAAAAACCATGAGCATATTTTCAGTTATTATGTAATATATTTTTATAATCTTACCTTGTCTCTTAATAGGTGTGACTCAGTTTTAAAAAAGTGTTATGCCTATTTGAGTAACACGGTTTTTGCAAAAAACAAATTCTTTTCTATTAATTTTTTTTTTCCTTTGTGAGAAGTGAATCGTTTTAGTTTTCTCCTCTTGTGACACTGCTCTACATCAGATCTGAAACGGATAGAATTGAAAGAAACTATTCTTTAATAAGTGGGTCAAATGGAGGACACAGGAGGATATTTCCAAATTAAGTGAAGTAATTTGCCAGCTCAAGCACTGTTTAAATTCTATCCCACTTTTCCTCTTGTTTTGTTCAAACATTTTGAATATTTTATAGAGTCTATTGCATACCCCAAACTTTTTGATGCTGGATACGGTTTTTTTTCTTTTGTTTTAAAGTTGTTCTTTTATTATAGATAAATGTTAAGCCAAAAGATAATTTTTATAGGTTTGTGTTTCGTTATTAACAGAAATATTTATACTTTTGGTAGAAACTGAAGAATTTTGAAACGGTTACTGAAAATTAAATTCTTTGACTAAATAATGAGAAGTGGGTTTCGCATTAACTTGTGATATCATGAAAAGTTTTAGATTAAGTCAGGGAGATAGTCATCATCAGGCTTGGAAATACTATTTTCAACAAAATTTTTATTTTTGTTATTATTTTCCCCAAGAGTTTTTAACTTGTGTTTCATAATATTTCCAGTTGAAAGAAACTCATTTGAAGTACTTCAAATTAGTAATCAAATCGTAAGTGAAAGTAATATTATTTTATTATAGTGACGAGATCTTAATGTTTAGTTCAGAACGCAAATTTGTAGACTAGTTCGGATTATAGGAAATAGGCTGTTGAGTGGAAATTTGATCTTTGAACAAACCTATTTTGTACAACTTTGCCAGTATCACTATACTCGTCAGCAGAAGCAGAAATTTTATTTGCGTGGTCCGAGTTATATAAAATGTAGGGTGCAAAGTTGATCTTCCAATCTGTCTATATACAATACAGTATCTATAACATACTTATTTATTAATTTATTTAAGTATATTTGGCCTGGCCACGAACCTAAGTAGTAGTTGTTTGCAGAAATGCAATAACGTCCGTGGCAGCACTACCGCGTTGTCTAAAAGATGCCGTGAAATACAAAAATGTCTATTTCGGCACTTGGACAACGTTGACGGGTATTATGACATCCTCGCCGATGTCCGTAGGACAGGCAGAGAGGTAAACGATAAAAAGAAAAAAAAAAACAGTTCTGTTAATATCGTAGCTAGAAACAGAAATTTTGTCTTGCAAGGTTGTAGAGTTCCTATAACCTGTCACTAACAATTTGGTCAACATCATCAATAGAATTTATATTACTAGTCACACACACAATTTATCAAATTTTAAGAAAATGTCTCGTTACTCTTATCTAAAATCATAAAATTTTGTACTAAATTGACCTATCGACTAATATCGAAAGTGCTATATTTAGCATCAAGCAGCCGAGAATGGTCTGAATCAGGTTTTATGTAATGGTATGAATACTAAGAAGTAGTTGTAGTGGTAGGGTACTTAAGTTACTTAACCTCATTTTGTGTGTATGTGTGCCTCTGAGTCTGTGCGCATGTACTTATGAGCCACTTTTAAGTTACGAAGTAAAGCGGTGTATCTACATACAAAAGGTTTAAGAAAATTGGAAAAAACGCCGAAGGTAGTTGTTTGCAGAAATGCAGATAACGTCCGTAGCAGCACTACCGCGTTGTTTAAAAGGTGCCGTGAAATACAAAAATGTATGTTTCGGCACTTGGACAACGTTGACGAGTATTACGACATCCTCGCCGATATCATTGAGATATGAAAAAAGGGTAAAATCCCTACTGAGGCGGGGAGGTCAGCGATATATATATATATATATATATATATATATATATATATATATATATATATATATATATATATATATATATATATATATATATATATATATATATATATATATATATATATATATATATATATATATATATATATATATATATATATATATATATATATATATATATATATATATATATATATATATATATATATATATATATATATATATAATATATATATATATATATATATATATATATATATATATATATATATATATATATATATATATATATATATATATATATATATATATATATATATATATATATATATATATATATATATATATATATATATATATATATATATATATATATATATATATATATATATATATATATATATATATATATATATATATATATATATATATATATATATATATATATATATATATATATATATATATATATATATATATATATATATATATATATATATATATATATATATATATATATATATATATATATATATATATATATATATATATATATATATATATATATATATATATATATATATATATATATATATATATATATATATATATATTTATATATATATAAATATAATTAATATATATATATATATATATATAATATATATATATATATATATATATATATATATATATATATATATATATATATATATATATATATATATATATATATATATATATATATATATATATATATATATATATATATACATATACTATACATATATATATATATATATATATATATATACATATATATATATATATATATATATATATACATATACATATACATATACATATATATATATATATATATATATATATATATATATATATATATATATATATATATATATATTTATATATACATATACATATACATATACATATACATATATATATATATATATATATATATATATATATATATATATATATATATATATATATATATATATATTTATATATATATATATATATATATATATATATATATATATATATATATATATTATATATATATTACATATATATATATATATATATATATATATATATATATATATATATATATATATATACATATCGCTGACCTCCTCGCCTCAGTAGGAATTTTACCCTTTTTTCCATATCCCAAGGATATCGGCGAGGATGTCGTAATACCCGTCAACGTTTTCCAAGTGCCGAAACATACATTTTTGTATTTCACGGCACCTTTTAAACAACGCGGTGGTGCTGCCACGGACGTTATCTGCATTTCTGCAAACAACTACTACCTATGTACGTCGCCAGACCAAATATACTTAAATAAATTAATACCAACCAAAGTATACCAACCCGCGGGATTGAACCCTCGACCTTCTGCACAATAGCAAAGTACTACGCCACCGAGCCACGGCCAGCCACAGTCGTGCTCGGTGACGCTAAATGATTATAAATGATAAGGACTTACTAATGACAAAGTTCTAAGTTGGGTATTCTTTTGGTTTTTGAGATATGAGGGATTGAAGTTTTAATACATTCGCATATTAAAAAGTACCGGCCTCTACCCCTAACATCGTAATTACAATTTTTAGAAAAAAATAACCCACACAAGAATTGTAGGGTTTTGAACGAGCATTTCAACGGTGACCTTGACCTTAACCCTGGCCTTGACCTTCAAGGTCATTTGAAGGTCAACTTTATAATTTCAATGGAACTGCTGCTTTCGACCCCGGAAATTGGTAGACCAGAAAATTCTACGATCAGATATGATCTAGTCCTCAAATTCGAAGTCAGAATTCAAGGTTAAGACAAGGTAAAATATTTGTTTTAAGGAGGACCTATGTCTTTAACCCCGGTAATAGTTAAAGTAGGAAACTTTACAATCTGATGCGACATCGACATTGCAGTCAATGTCAATGCCCAAGGTCAAAGACAAATGTATAAACGTTAATTCATCGGGGAAACCGTATTTTCGGCCCAGTGAATCGAAACTGCGGTAGATTTTAGTATCGTATATGACCTTCACCTCGATTGATGATACTTAGGGGGTCAATACTGGTTAATGCTCTAGGCATGATAAATCAGACATCAGACTTGTTAACGCAAGATCAATCGGAGATCCGGCCATTTAAGATAAAATCAATCAAAGGTCAAGCCAGTCAAGGCAGAATTTGGCGATCCAGCCAATTAAATCAATCGCTTTTGATCCAGCGAGTTCAGGTAAAATCTTTATTGCTACATTAATTGTTTGCGGCATAACTAAAAGAGCAATTATATCCCTGAATGTCGAGGAATATGTGACTCGAGCAAATTAAAATTAAATTGCAATATATTGCGTAAATGTTAGGATTGTGTACAGAGAAGAGGCATTATTACAAATAACCTACTCTTAATATTGTATCGTCGACAGCGTATTGGTTACGTCTCCAACTTATTGTAGTATATGGCCCATGTTCAAATCCCAACTACTGAACTTGACTTTTTTAAATTTAAATAAAAGAAATATTTTCAATGTCTATGTGAATCAACATAATTGTTGTATGTATTGTCGATGAATACAACTACCCTACCCTAAATGATATAAGGCCTTTTTTGCAACAAAACCCTTCCGCAAAACAAGGCAGTTTTGACAAATTTATTTAAAAAAACGTACCTTCTTCAATGAAGCCTAACTAGCTAGCCTACCGTCTACATAAAGCTCTTTTAATTAACAAAAAACTACCCCAAAATAAGGCCTTTTAGCAAATTTACCTTTTAATAAAGCTTAATTTTCTGATTTACTCCTAAATAAGGCATTTCTCATCAAAAATCCTTTTGGTCAATAACCGCCAGTTTACAGTATCGATATTTTGAAAAAGTTCGATAGTGACTATCGATCATACTTATATAAGGCCCCATCAGCAACCTGTGTTGAACACTTTATAACAATAGACTGCATTAAACTATTCAATATTAATACTGCCCAGCTACGGTCACAGAAATACGTTAGTATTACTACTGAGGATATACCGCTTATGCACATTTTTTCTGATGTGAAAAAAATTTAAAACATCAAAACATATTAAGAGATCATTTTCAGAAAGTATATCATTGAGATATTAAGCAATGTTGTCTACTGCTTTGCTTTAGAATTAATGCTAAACCAACAACATCGTGGTATAGATAATAGAATAAAGAAAAATGTAAAGCATGTAGAACAGTAACCAACCAAAATTCAGGATGTTAGAAATAAGCTTCTCATATTTACTGCGTGGGTAAGTACGGCCATATGCAACCAAGGTAAAGAAAATTGAAAAGGAGCTTTGCCATACTTATCACTGATTCTGTACAGACTCATTAAATACATCCAACAGCACTGTCCACAATCGATGCGAACTCTAGTTGAGGTAAAGAAAGGCTTTACAAAGCGAGTTAAAATTATTGTCGATAATAACATACTCGAAGTCGAATCTTCGGAACCTACTGTGTATAGTTCCAACAGCAGAAGTTAGCGAGACAACTACAAAGGAAGAGATTTTAAATGTGTTTAAAGGATTGCAGTGCTGTGCCACCCCAACTACAAATACTCTCAACATTTTTCGGGGGAAAAAGTTCTCACAAATATTTAGTTAGACTATTTAATGACTGGTTAAATGGGGGACAACAAATTCCTGAGTGGTTTGTCGTGGTGTGCACCTATTTCAAAAAAGAACCTATCCTAAAAACTGTAGACCAATCATATGCTGAAACTATTGTTACAAATTATTCAGTCGTATTATGTGCAGAAGCAGGACAATTAAACCGGTTCTTCAAGACGTTAGGAAGTACCTTAGAGTAAAAAAAGATTCTGGAGGTTCCAGCCGGATGTACTGATTGATAGATTTATCACCTTAGAGTACGTGCAATAAAAAAGCGGGTGACTCTTAAAAGAGGAGTCTCCCAAGATAATTCATTAAGCCAATTTTATTTTATTTATCTACTTCTTTCTTCAGTTGATCAACGTCAAACCAGTGGGTAACTGTAGTCAACTAGAAAATCATAGTCCTTTAAGTATTTTAAGTGAATGACTTCGAACTTTATACTCCTTCAAAAAGAGTTCTAAATGGATCACTTGGAGTAGTTAAAGAATACACGACTGATATTCATAAGGAATTTGGATTGAATACAAATGGCGTTATCAAGCTCGACTAGTTCTAAGTATTAGGATTTAAATATGAACTTTGTGCTCTGTTCGCACCACATTCAGTAAAAATGAGTACCTAATCATCGGAGTTTTAGAAGGGATTAGGAACACATTTCCAGAAAACCTTAAGAGGATATCGGATTGCTGTACCTGGGTTAATTCATTTACAATGAAGAAGCAGAAATGCAATTATTCTGAATTCTCGCAGATTGCTTAGGAGAATGAGTTTGGTCGATAATTATTAACGAGTGGACATGAAGTGTAATCATCAGAATCTGGCAATGCCGCCTGAGAGGCTTTGTGGTTTCGAACTACAAAGTTTGTCACGTCGGATTTTTTTTCTATATCAGGTAATAAAAATAAGAATAATAATAATAATTTCAATACTAATAGTAATGGACCATGTCCATAAATGAATCATTTGTGCACATTTTCTACAGAGTGAACCAACTGAGACCAAACCCAGCCGGTTACAGACAAAAATTTCATACTGAATTCTGGAGAAGCACCTACATCTACAAGCGACAGAACATAGGGTGGTAAGTTAAAACCAGGTAGTACTCAAGAACATACTTATACCAGAAACAAACCTTATATAATCAGAAAATTCAAATCAACTTAGGGCTCTAGACAACAATATGCAAGTCAATAATTTGAGCCGCAACAAAAACCCGAACGACACAGTGAACCGGATAGTAGCACTCATGATCAAAAAAGTCTTCATTAGAAATTATCCACCAAGTTTAGAAGGATAAGGTTTGAGTATGATGGAAGTAACCCATTAAAAAGACCGCTGCCCAAACCTGAGTCTCCTACTAAACATTATAAATAACATAATCATGCCAGGATGTAGTCTTTAGGCCTGCACATTGGAACTTTTATACATGTTGACCTCTTTTACCGAAACTGCCCTATGTAAAGTAATCAAAGTTAAAGTGATCACAGGACAAAAGGTAGACCACTCAAGCATATAGGGGAAAATACCACAATAGGTAAACAGATTAAATAAAAATATCGTGGCTCTCTGAAAAATAGGGAAAATAGTGGAATATATTTGAGGACTGACAACAAAAAAGCTACAAAGACGAGTAAAAGACATAATAAATAGAGTAACGCCACTCACAACAAAAGTTCTTGTGTAACTCTCCCCATCAGTGCCTTTATACGCTAGAGCAAAAGCTCTCTGTGTACTCAGCGATGATATAAGACAATACACTTTTCGAATGATTGGAAACAGTTTTCTAACGGAATTTAAATTCTAAACTTGATACGACCGATATCAGCTAGTCAAGTAATGAGCAAATGAAGGGGATAACTAGCCACATAGTATTCTGTGATATGGAGGATAATTAGGTAAATGAGCAACGCAAAAAATGCGAGCTATTAGCCACCGAAGAAATCTATAAAATTATAAAATAACTCCACAACTGGAACACTTCAGTCACTGACCAGCTCCATAATGTATGGCTTAAAAGTATTATTTGTACTCACCTAATATGTTCTAAATAGAAGGTTCATTCTTTCCTTTAAATGGTGTTATATGTTTATCTTCTACCGAAAGATCTCAAAAGTCTAAAGACTCGACTAAAGATTGATCAAACACCTGTTATGTACAAGCTGATAACATCTTGTTGTACAAAATCTCTCTACGTACATTGTGAATAAAACAACGTAATCGCAAATCAGCAGAAAGGATGTGTTAAGGAACCAAAGGGCTGCAAAGGAAAACTAATTATCGAGGCAGTGATCTGCAAGCAGGCTATATCAGTAAGAGTAATCTCTACGCTTCCTATACAAATGACGATTCAATACTACTTCTAGATCTACTAAAAATCTACAGAATTGATGCTTGTGTGTCAACATAGAGAACTAAGTTGGCGGCCCTAGCTCCGTACCTGATTACGGTGCAGGTCTCGGGTTCAAATCCCAGCAGATCCACATCCCCAACTATTAATTTATTTAAGTATATTTGGTTTGGCGAGATACATTGATAGTATCTGTTGCTGAAATATAATAACATCCGTGGTAGCACCAGCGCGTTGTTTAAAAAGGGTGTTGTGAAATACAACAATATATGTTTCGGCACTTGGACAATGTTGACGGATATTAAAACATCCTCGCTGATATCCCTATGATATGAAAAAAAAATAGGTAATTCATATTCAGGCAGGGAGGTGAACGATAAGAAAAATCCAATTACAACCTTCACCATTGGGACAACAATCTCAATACGAAGCGACACATTTTAAGGTTATTTCTTAAGTCCTCTATGATTCTGCCGGATACTGAAACCATTGCCGAACCCGTTAAATTCCACTTTAGAGTTAAGAACAACGAAGAAGTAGTAAGGCTAAATCATCTACCATGTATACTCTAAAACTGTGCGTCGTGGACGCCCTGGGGCGTCGCGGTACTATCCTAGGGGAGTCGCGAGACGATACGCACAGGTCGCCTGCACGCGACGTAATCAGCTAGTGCGCGGCGCGCGTCTCATCAGCGACTCAGTAAGCCCGCCCTCTATCTTCCCGCGCTTTCGTTTGTTCATCGTTCGGTCTTTTGTTTCGGCGCTTTATTTATTCGTAGTTTACAAGCGTTTTGATTTCAAATGTTTATTTACGCGCACGTATTCATTACTGAAAATGGATAACTTTATTCAAATAAATAGAAGACGTGTTGAAGAAGCAGGAGAGAGTAGAAAAGAAATTGTAAAAAAACGAAAAAAGTACCGAAAATAAGATGAACAATATTTAGATTTTGATTTTGAATTTACCTACGTTAGGAAGGAAATATGGAACTTCCCCAATGTGTTGTTTGTCATAAGGTGCTGGCAACTAAAAGTATGCTTCCTAATAAATTGAAACGTCATTTAGAAACAAGTAACAGTAATTTACAAAGAAAGCCGCCAAATTTTTTTGCAAGGAAATTTTGAGAACTGACACATCAGTCGACATCCTTGTTTTCCAGAGCATCTATTCCTTCCAAAGCACTGCTCGCCTCTTACAAGGTCGCTTACCATATTGCCAAATGTAAGAAACCACATACGATTGCTAAAGATCTTATTTTACCTGCAGCGATTCATATGGTATTAGTGATGATTGGAGAATCGGCGGATAAAGAAATAAAAATATTCCTTTTTTTAACATAACATATCTGAAGACATTAATGAGCAAATTGTGGAAAATCTTTCTGGTTTATTTGACATTCAACTGGATGAACCGACAGAAGAAATAAATGTACGTGAGGATTTGTTATTTTGCAAAAAAATGACTGATACCGGTATGGCTAGTGATTTGTTTGAGATTATAGATTCATACATGGAAAATAATAACATTCAATAAGAGAAGTGTGTCGGTGTGTGTACGGGTGGAGCTCGCGCAGTGTCAGGGCAGTATGGAGGACTTCCAGTTCTCATTAAAACCAAGGCTTCAAATGTAAAATGGTCACATTGCGTCATACATAGGGAGGCCCCGACGGAAAAAAATATTTCACCTGAATTAAATTTTGTGATGAATATAATTATCAAAGTGGTGAACTTCATAAAAACAAGACCCGTAAAGGCAAGATTTTTCAATAAGCTTTGTGAAGATTTGGGTGCCGAGCATACATCTTTACTTTATTACTGTAACTCTCGTTGGTTGTCGAAAGGTAACATACTCTCACGTGTACATACATGAATTAAAAAATGAGTTGTACAATATTTGAGAAATTAAATCTCCTTAATAAATCGTTACAGGGAAACGAAACGCATATACTGCAACTGACTGATAAAATTGCAGCGTTTCAAAAGAAGTTCCTGTTGTGGAAAAGAAAAATAGAAGAAGCACGGAAATATTATTTTCCTGTTTTGAAAGGCTTTCTGAAAGGAAAATCTATTCAAAATCTGGAGCCAAGTTTGCAACTGATATTTATCCAACACTTATCAGCATTAAACACCCATTTTAATAAATATTTTCCAGAGAATCTGAATCAATATGACTGGATTAGAAACCTAGAAGCCCATTCCAATCGACCTCACCACCATCCACACTTTCAGCAGTCGAGGAAGAACAACTGTTAGAACTATCTTGTGATACGAGCCTAAAACTATGATTCGATAAAGACAAACTGTTTCAATTTTGGAGCGATGCATCTCAAGAACGCCCTACTATCAGTACTACGGCTTTGAGGATTCTTTTACCATTTGCTACGCCGTACTTGTGTGAAACTGGCTTTTCTGTAGTTGCAGTCATCAAATCGAATTACAGTCACAAATAAATTTAGAAAAAGAAATGAGAGTAGCAATTTCAAAACTTTAGCCCCGATTTGAGAACTTATGCTCAGAAAAGCAAGCTCATCCTTCTCCTGCTATGTATTGTGTAGTTTTTTTTATGTTTTCTAATAAATACTGATTAAGATTCTATATTCTTTGAGGTTTTCTTTGAATAATAAAGTAATTTTATTGTCTGCTAAAGCTACACACAGGTATTTTCTTTTAGAAGGGCGTTACAAAAAAATTGCAACTGTAAAGGGAGTCGCAGTAAAAAAAAAGATGAGGACCTCTGCTCTAAACTAAGAACAGCCACTTTCTAGAATACCTGCTAAAAATCGTGAAAGAGTTCTCCAGAAATATAGGGATGCAGTTTGGATTGTACAAATGCTATAACTTAAACAAAATTCGGGCAAAAGTACAACCGAGTGCATTACAGAATATTACCTGCACATGAAACAAGTAATAAAAGCTACCGAACAACGGAAGTTGAACTAACAGACTAGTTTATAAGGAGGAGAAAGCATATAGTGCAGACCAAGTTAAATAGAAAAAACATATCTAATGCAATAAATATATATGCGTACTTCACACTCAGCTACACAATTATGAATTGAAGCAAGAGCGACATGGACAATTTGTCTAGAAAAATTAGAACTCTTCCTACCAAGGCCCCGAAACATTACCCGAAGTGCTACTAAAAGAAGAACACTCTTTCAATGTCAAGGAGATAGAGCACTGACCGATATCAGCAAACAACTAGACCAGCAAATACCGTTAAGGGCACAAAAACTGCGCTATTACTACCAAACAGATCAAAAACAAAGTTATAGGAGTTGTTAGCAAAACCTCACTGAAAAGTTATTCAGATAAATATCCACAAAGCTGCGTCGAAGTGGCTGGGGTTAATTCAAGTTCAGGTCAGAGGCAGGGGTTTTTTTGCTAGCTACACAGGACGAGGCTGTTCCAACCAAGAACTATCTAAAATATATAGTTCGGAGCCCCTCAATCCAAAATGAATAGTATAGATATGGATGCCAAATATCAGAGACGATACGGGATGTGACGGGAAGCTGCTAGGTGTTCGCAACGTTAGAGTATGTCCAAAGACATGACACATTTGTAGAGATACTATATCAAGCATTGGCAAAAACTGAAGTTATTACAAGAAGACAAGATGCTGTGTTGCCTTTACTCGCTGGAATCATTCCTTGAAGACAACAACTACATTTACTGGGACCGCATTATTTTAATACATTAAGAAACTTGCCAAATAAAAGGACTTAGAAGCACAAATGGGAAGGCAATGGGAAATGAACAGGATCCAAACGATTTTCATAATATTATCAATAAATGAAATGAATCCATATCCACATCAAACGTCCGAACCTTAGCGAATATTTGTAAAGTGCTATGGAGAAAATAGTGCTTATAGATAATAGAGCAGATTGTCTAAAATTTATGAGCAACCCACAATGTCACACAGGGCTTGAAAATATGAAAAGCGCTCCGTCAGTGCTCTTTCCTGATGATATTTATACATATCTTTATATGTTTCCCTTAGAGGGAGTGCGAAAGCCATATGGTTGAATCATAAGAAAATATTAATAATATTAAAGCAAAAATAACTACAAAAATGATAAGGATAATATTATTTTCCAAAATCGGTAATAGGACTCGACGGTATTTTAAAATCACAAAAGCAAAAGACTAGGTAGTCCGACTGACCCCTAGATTTAGTAAGTTTTTTGAAGAGAACAAGATTGTATAACAGTTAGTTGTTTCTTACAAATAATAGCCTATTTGGCATAAATTAATTTTTTATAGAGTGGTATGGGCTCAAAATTTGTATATTTTTTTTCGATCGAAAATGCAAACTTCAAAGGATTACGACTAAAATCATTGGCATAGACGGCCCAAAATCGTTTCGAGACATCATGTAATACCGGAAACGTCTAGTAACAATGGATTAACACTCCATAACGTAATTCGGAAAACCCGTTGTTATGATGAACAAATGTAAATGCTCTTTACAATCTGATTTGATAGAAGAGGTAAAGAAGCTACAAAGCGGTTATTGACCACCCTTAACTATGGCCAAGGACGCTTCAAGTGGAATGATAGACTCAAGGATGACTGGTTTGGCTACTACCAAAAGTCCGAACCAACGAGAAGAGGATATATGGCTAGTACCTCTACTCTCTGGTGTGAAACTTTTTAAAGATTCATTATGCGCCATTAAATAGCACTGTCCATAACGAATGAGAGCTAGCGAAGGTAAAGGAACACCGTGCAAAGCGAGTTAAGTCTATTGTTCATTATAAAATTTTCCTCGCACAACCATCGCGCATACTTGAACAAAAGCCACCTAAAGTTAAAACACAACGATCCATAAGATAGGTAATTATATTCTGAAAGAACCTTTATGATGCTAAAAAACCATTCAGTGCCTGCTTCGGAACTTACTACATACAATTCCAACAGCGAAAAGAAGTAAGTCAAGCAATGATAATGGAGAATCTTAAAGGCATGAAAGCTTCTGCCGCCCCAGGACTAAATGTCATTAACAATTTTCAGTAGAAAGTGTTCTGATGAAGATGTAGCAAGAATATTTAACATCTAGTTGATTAAGGGACAACCAATTCTTGAATTGTTTGTTCAAGGCAGAATGGTATTTATTCCGCAAAAAGTGTAACTTATCTCAAAAACCGGTTGTCCACATGCTTAAAATATTGTTACAGAATATTCAGAGGTATAATTTATAACAGCATAATCGAATTGCATTGAGACCAGCGAACAAAGAGTTGGGATTTTCTACTAAAAATGATCTGCGTTCATGAGCAGATGAGATGAGAACCTTTTTGTTTAGGGCATCAGAAGGCGCAGTAAAAAGACTTGATCTGGCGATAATCTTTGGCGACGTCACTAAGAAACAAAATTACAAAAGTTCTAAATTTAGAATGAGCTAGTCTTAAGAATGAAATTAAAAGTTCCATGTTGAGCATTTTTCAGAAATATCGATTTGCTACAGTCGTCGAAAGAACTAACATTTAGTTAAGTGGACGAGCCAGAGACCGAGGCATTTCTACTTGCTTGTCAGGTTGGTGTGATTATGCCTTGGTGCCTTATGGTATAGTAGTCGATTTACGAACCCAGCAAACGGTAATAGGAGGACGTGCTATAAAAATTGACATCACTTAGACATTTTCTTTTAGCGTACCCGGTCACGCTGTTATATTTTTTATCTTTACAATGCGGAGTGTCGTGTCCTGTATTACCACACCAATATTCGTACTGTTTTGACAAGACTATTGACTATATGGAAGTATTGATGAGATGATGAAACTAATTCATACCTAAGCATCTTGAAATTATCCAAATACAAAATACTATTCCACAATTTATATAAACGAATATTAAGTTTTTCACTTTTTATATTATTTCTTGTCAGTATTGTTTTATTTTATTCAAAAGTCATATTTGCTAATGTCAATTTTATCTTTAAAACTATTATATTATTAGGAATCATATCTACGATAATATTTTGAAAATACAGTAGCTTGTACTGGACTTTCAACACTGAGAAAATATTTTGTTATTTTATTGGCCTCACCAACTTAATGTATTAGCCACGTGCTTGTAGAGATATGATTTAAAACTTAAAATCTGGGACCTCACAATACTCAACCGCTAGCACTGGATTCAAACCACTTGATAGGCTCTTTACCCATCGCACTCTCGAGGCCGGCACTGGGATAAGAAAAAAATTAATTCCCTCAAGATGTTTCGTATAAGGAATAAAATATTCAAACTTTTTATGGTTTCCGAAAATACCATTTTAGCCCATAGAGTCATTTATATGGAGAACATCATCCCTTTGGAATAATTTGCCCAGAACTGTGTTTCCCACCGAGTACAATTTACAGCGATTTAAGAACAATGTGAATCGCTTTCTCCGCACACGTGTCTCTCCCGTAGCGCTTTAGGGACTTCCCTGTGCTAGACCCATAAAAAAAAAAGAGAGTCTATAGAGTAAAGATCTATTAGTTGTCTAGTAAAGTAAAAAGCTAAACAATTACTGAAATAATCTGTTAAATAGTTATCTGTATCATTTAGTCCAGTACCGGCAGGATCTTAATTTTCATCAAAAATAATCTACACTTTTCTATTATTCAAAGAGTAGTTCTCCCTACTAATGTTTGTTGGTGTACTTTAGTACCTATTAGGTACATTAACATTTGTTTTATTTTAGGGTATTATATTATTCTCCATTTTAATCATGTAAACTTTTTAAACTTTTTGGAATCTACTTGTAATGCTTATAGGTGACTTCAGCTTAAATTACATGGACCTCAGTGGTTTTTACAAGAATGACACTAGTACTCTAATTGGCTTAGAAATAACTACCTTTGATATAAATTATAAAATTCATTATGCACAAAACATAAGTGAACACTCTATTCTCTCGATTGTTTTAATAAGTCTAAAACCTTCTATTAACATAATATCTACAAAAAAGACTAGACCTATGTCTAATATCAATAAGGAAAAAATTAACCTTCGGCTAATAGAAACTGACAGTTCTTTATTGTTAAATTCTACTAATGTAGAATTTATTTTCGACTTTTCCTATCAAAATGTAATGATACTATTACTTACATTGCCCCTCAAAAAGAAATTAAATAACAACAATAATCTACCTTTAGCATAATTTAGAAATAAAAGAATTAACGAAACAAAGAACTAAAATCTGCAAAAAATTCTCTCAAAGCTCTATTGTTATTGAAAAAGTAAAACTTTGGACAACTTTTACAATCCTTGGAAATAACGTTGTAAAAAAACTTAATAAGAAAAAGGGACATTATAAAAAAAAATATATATAAATAAAGTGATAGTATACGTATGTGGAAAACTCTCAAAGAATTTGTTAACCCATCATGTCAAGAATTTCTATTTAAAACAGTAAATTTTCCTCCAATATTATTGCTTATGGGGAACGAGAAATAGCACACTATTTCAATTCATACTTTGTTAAGAGCATCGCTAGTATAATTGATATTATTCTCATACGAATGTGTAGTCATCAGAAAATTTTACCACAAATTTATTCCAAACTCACTCAGTTTACATCTCTCTCACTTAAAAATTATCATCTTACTAGATAATAATTATAAATATAATAACAATAAAGCATATTTTTGGACGCGTTGGAGGTTAGGAACTGGTGAATTTCCAACAAATTTTAAAACTGTCGCTATATTTCCATTCGCAAGAGTTTTTAATAATACTTAAATCAACGAAAATAAATATTAACAGCGGTATTCCGCAAGGCAACGTTCTTGGGCCGCTGCTCTTTGTAATTTATCTTAATGATATTAATAGCTTTGTTGATAGGATATTAATAACTTTATTGATTTTAAATTTATAAACCTTTTCGCAAATGATACCCTAATTTCCTCAGGAAATAAACAAATAGACTTTTCAACCTACCAACTAAAAGTTGCGACTAGAAAAAATTCAATTTTAAGTAAATATTAATAAAATAAAACTCAACGTTGTTAAGACTAAAGCATGTAAATGTTTTCATTTATAACCAGTTATTTTAAAAATAAAATAATTAGACTTTATCATAGATTCTTGCTTAATATAGAATATAGACCAGTTTCTCTATATTCATATAAGAAAATTGCTAAGGAACTTTTCTTCTTTTCAAGAGTAGTCAGTAACCGTTCTCCTATTTCAAGACTTCTTGTTCATTGATGCGTTATACAGCTACATTTTACTTACTACGCAAGCCTCCGCGATAAAAATAGTAAATCTGTTTTTTACAAGAAATAAAATATAGGGGTATGTGAATTGTTTTGAGATGTAATAGGTATTCACCAATATCTTTAATGCTAGACTGTTTAAATTGGCAATCGCTTGAGCTTCACTTTAAATACTGATAATGATATTTACTTTTAAAATAATCAACAACCCCCTCTGAAGTACATAGTTTATAGCCCAAGAGCAAGAAATAATTTCTATATTACAAAAGCTAAACATACAAAACCAATGAACTATCTCTTAATGATTTTAATAATTTGCCTAGGTATGTTAGGGAGTGCATCATTTTAACAAGTTTTTATATGTTATTATATAATACTCCAGAATACCGTGCCTTTACACAAAAATTGTACTTGGTTAAAAAATTGCATTTTTTTGTTACTTAGTTTTTAAAACTAGCTATTCTATTAATAAACCATATATTTTTGTAGTATCAAGACCTGTATTTAGGTAACAAAAATTTAAAGCGTGTGAAATAAAAAATAAGACATCTATTTTCATCTTAATTTACGAGGATGGATTGAAAAGTTCGTCGCCTAGTCAAGAAAACAAAATAACATACTTACAAAAATATTTTTATTTTTCGACGTAATCTCCACCTAGCTCTATGCACTTTTTCCACCTGCTTCCACACCTGTTTGAAAAAAGAAATTCCTCAAGGTCTTCAAATTACTGGTCAACTGCAACTTCGAGTTCTTCATTTAATGAAAATTTCTGACCACCGAGGTGTTTTTTTAGGTTTGGAAACAGATGAAAGTCCGAAGGTGCCAAATCAGGAGAATAAGCCGGGTGGGGCAGCAATTCGAAACCACAATCACGAATTTGAGCCATAGACTCAACAAACGTGTGAACGCGAGCATTGTCCTGATGGAACAAAACTTTTTTTCCCAGTAATCCTGGGCGTTTATCTTTAATTGCTTGACGTAAACGACGCAAAAGGGTGCAATAGTAATTCGAATTTATTGTTTCGCCTTTCGGAAGGCAGTCCACCACAATAATACCTTTATCATCCAAAAAACTGACGCCATCACTTTTCCAGCCGACAGAATTGCCTTCTCTTTCTTTGGGGTCGGTTCACCAGATTTTTTCCACTGGTTGGTTTGTTGTTTTGACTCTGGAGTATAGCGGTGAACTCAGATTTCGTCCATTGTCACAAACCTGTTAAGAAAATCTTGCGGATCAGCTTCAAACATCTCCAAACAGTCGCGAGAAATCGTGAGTCGAATTCGATTTTGTTCAACTGAAAGCAATCTGGGGACCCACTTAGCGGAAACCTTACAAAATCCGAAATCATTGGCAATGATGTTTTGTGTTCGTTCATACGAGATGCCTATAGTGTATGCAATCTCCCTGATAGTTAATCTACGGTCTTTTAATATGAGATCACACACTTTTGCCGATATTTTCTTCAGTCGTAGACATCGTGGGCCGGCCGGGGCGGGGTTCATCTTCGATGCTCTCTCGTCCACGTTTAAATTCTGCAACCCATTTTTTTCACAATAGTATATGACGGAGCAGATTCTCGTAGTGTTGTTTTCATATCATCGTGGATCTCCTTTGGTGTTAATCTTTTTTTAGACAGGTACTTGATGACCGCACGTTGTTCAATTATTTCCATTTTTCCAAAAACGCTGCTCTTGGTCTCACTAAATTCGTTCTAACCTAAAAACCACAAATTCTACAGCAACAAAATTTTACACTGTGATAACCAAAGAAAGCATGAACTTATTGAGGGTAATATAATAAAAATATAATTATTTTTTTAGTGAGGCCACCAACTTTTCAATCCATCCTCGTATATCATTTTTATAGTTACTTTAATTTGTGTTATATTCTGTTTCCGAAGCACGATAGTTTAATTAGTTTATTTGTTTCATTTATTACATTAGGTAAATTTTCTTTGAACTTGTCTAGTTAATTGTGTCTTGTTCGAAATATTTTAGAGGCAGGTAATTCGTTGTTCTTTAAGAAATACGCTATCAATTTAATTTCTTATTATTTTAATATTTTTCTTCTATTCTCATTTTAAGGATGAATAATTACAGAGATAACTATTAGAGGACGGTTTCCATATCAATTCTGACATAATCTTTTTCTCGCATAATTGCATGCTTTCGCGCTGTAGCTGTAGAATATAAAAATAAATATATTAAACCGTTTAAAAAATTTTCGTCAATAGACTGTATCATTTTTTGTTATGCCATATTAGTACCACAGTATTTCAAAATTTTTCCTAGCAAGGGGACTAAAAATGACGTTTAGTAAAAAAATTGTCTTAATATTGAAATAAATTTCACAAAAGAAAAACAAAATAAAATTTAAAAAGATACGTTGAGTGACAATATTAATTTTATGAATGTTTAAATGAAACTACCATCCAGGAGCATTACTCTATTGTATGTTATAGTATTATAAAAGGTTTGTTTTTCAGATACTGACAGATTTAAAAATATCGATACTTACATATTTGAATAAGTACTATTAATAATTACAATAACATTGTTGCACAAATACTGCAAATTTGTACCCCCTTTACACATTTAGAGTGATTTGCATTGTTGGTTAGAGTACGCATGTAGGAGTAGACGGGGGAAGAGCGGGGAACCTGAGTAGAGTAACTTAACTTACTACAGAGCTCTGACAAGAGGTACTCTGGAATAATTATCAATAAGTAACTTCAAATAGGAAAATATGTCGTGTAAATTAAGAAAGTGTGTTTTACTCCCTTCAAGACGCATAACTCTATATTTACTAGTTACGGTACCTCAAAAGACATAATATAATGTATATCAGATTCAAGGTGGAAAAAATTCATTATGTAATTTTATTTAATTATTTAGTTAATCTTCAATAATATCCCTTTATAAGGAGTTCAAGACAATCACTATTTCAGGTGTCAGAAAACCAAACGAGCTGACTATTGGGCTTAAATGTGCTCCTTGTTTGTGGACTTTCGGTAATCCATACATTTTTGGGCATCTTCATGATTTCTCTCTAGGGATAAATTTCTTTTTTGTTTCTTCACTAAAAAAGGAGGCCTTGATTGCAGATTTAGTGGTTTTCTCCAGGTATGTTGTCGGATCTGTTGTTATAGCTTTATACGAAGGATCATTTAAAAGGTTGAGCAATCACCGAACTGAATGCAGACATTGCGGAAATTTTTTGTCAAGAAACAACTAGCATTCTACGCAGATCCAAGCCGCCCAAGAAAAACATATCCGGTGAACTCCGAACCCTGCGCGATCTGCGCAAAGACCGATCAATTATTGTTTTACCAGCCGACAAGGGCAATGCCACCGTGGTTCTCAACTCTGACGACTACCACTTACTACTACCAATTTATCCCTAGGGAGAAATCATCAAGATGCCCAAAAATGTATGGATTACCGAAAGTCCACAAACAAGGAGCACCCTTAAGGCCAATAGTCAGCTCGTTTGGTTCCCCGACACAAGTTTTAGCCAAGCATCCAGCCATGACATCTTCGCTGAAATCTACATGATATAGCAGAGGATTAAATCCTTATTGAGGCGGGAAGTTAAGCAATAAAAAGAAATCATTAAGAGTATTAAAAAAACACATAGAGGAACTGGTTCCACCTTGAATTTTATATATGTTATGTCTCTTGAAATACTTTAACTAGTAAAACTAAAATACAGAAAAAAAAATATCCAGCTAAGTTTAAAGATGTTTGTCCACACATAAATTACACTATTTGTGTAATAATGTATTTGTAGGGATTAATAGTATTTACTCAAAAGTGAAAGTCACGGTATTTTAAAATCTCTCTTATTACTGTAATAGCAAAATAGTATATGGAAAAAAAACCTATTAAAATACACTGTGATAGTGCTCCTGTTAGTAAATATTGGTAGTTTCTTTTTATTTAAACATCCATAAAAGTAATAGTTACACAACATATCATAATCCCATGCTCATTTAAATTTTATTTTGTTTTTTGCTAATTCCTTTTATGAAATTTATTTCAAAGTATTTGTAAGCCAGTTTAAAGCAATTTTGTTAATAAAGTGCCAGATAAGATAAGTTTTTTTTTCGAAATTATATTCATATGGCAACAAAAAATATTAGTAATTTTTTTATGATACAGTCTGTTGGAAAATTTTTTTAAAAATGTATGACAGATTTATTTGTTTTTCTATAGCTATACTCAGAAGCATAAAATAATGACAGAAAAGATTATGACGAAATCCATCGGGAAACTGAGGCCATTACAAATCTTTAAAATGGGAACAGATAAAAATAAATAAAAAGAAGTAAAATTGAAAATATATTTTTAAAAAGCACGATAAAAACAGAAAGAAACAGGGCAAGCCGGTTCTCAGGTTCTAAAACATTTAGAACAAAGAGACAATTATTCAGAAAAATTAAAAAAAAAAACTTAACTAGCCATATAAATGGAAGTAATAAAAAACGATATGCCACACAATAAATATTTTAAATGTCGTGCTTCAGAAATAGAACATAACACAAATAAAATAATTATAAAAGTGATATATATTAATATGAAAATAGAAGCCTTACATTTTAGTTTGTAAGAAGATAAACCACACGTTTTTATTATTTAGAGGATTTAAACATTTGAAGGTTTAAAAGTAATCCCACGCTTTAAATCTTTGGCATCAAAATACCAAACTTTATACGGTATTTATTGATGCAGATAGGTATTTTACAAATTACAGTTTTAAATGTTACAGCCTTAGAACTTTTTCGTTTTTAATCTAAATAATGACATATTTTTAGGTAAATTTCATACTTTTTGTGATAATCTTCCGAGTACTGGTACTAAAAATTCATTTCACATCAACTTTTATTCAGCAGAAAAAAATTAAGTACAGGTAAGATAATTATCTACACAGAACTATGGAACTGAAATACAGGCTCTAATTTATATAAATTATTTGGATTATAATAGGCCGTTTCAAATACAGAATAATTGTTAAAAATTATAAGGTATAATAAATAAAGAAATATATATATATATATAATATATATATATATATATATATATATATATATATATATATATATATATATATATAATATATATAATATATATATATATATATATATATATATATATATATATATATATATATATATATATATATATATATATATATATATATATATATATATATATATATATATATAATATATATATATATATTAATCAACTGAAAAGCCCAAGGAAAACCATATACTATCTTCCCATAATATTTACTAGGAAAAGACTCCAAAATATATTACACAAAAAGGTAAGTTATACAGTTGATAAACAAAGCAAATTATTCGGATTTTTATTTAAAAATACATTAATTTCGAAATAAATATGAGAATATACACTCAGAATAGCTTAGAAAGGTATTTTGGTTTATGCCATAATTTAAAGACTACAAACATTTGAAGATTTTTTTTTAAGAGGTCAAAGTTTGCCCATGACATGTTTATTGCTTCCCCGTGTTTAAAAAATTAGGTATAGACTAGTACCATTAAAAAAGAAATTAGCTTAAATAAACTACGCGGAAACTCGCCGGACTAAAAATTAACAGATTAAAGTTTATTATAAAATTAGTTGAATTAAACAGTTGGAAATCTATAACTGCTGGAGAAAATCATATTTTTGAGAACACAGCTTCGAATTTGACAAAAAAAGTATTGAATGCGCGTCTACATGACCCCACGAGATACCTATTTCAATATATGCAATGAACTTAAATTATATATATATATATATATATATATATATATATATATATATATATATATATATATATACATAAAATAAAGTAATGTATTTGTGAGAACGCAAGAAGGCAAAATTTTGCGCCTTCGGAGGCAAAAATTTTACCTCCGAGAGGCAAAAATTTTACCTCGGAGAGATAAAAATTTGCCTCCTGCCCATCAACATTCCTACAAATTACATCTTAACACATAATACCTAATCCCTCTTATTCCGATTCTATACTCTTAAAATAAAATATTCATACCTTCTCTGCATAGAAGTAGGGGAACGGAATTTAAATCTGTAAGAAGACACAGAACTAGTAGCCTTCTCTTCATGTGAATAATATCTACACATAAATCTTTTTGTGATTGAAATCAATAAGTTAAAAATAGTATAATACAGGGAGTTTAGAGTTATAAGAAGTTGCAGAACTAGTAGCTTATTCTTTGTTATATAAATAATTTGTTTAAACCATTATTTAAAAGAAACGAAATTTTTTTAAAAGTGTCTTAATAATGGATATATCAAATAAACTCTAGAGTAAACGAAAAGAAGCTAATTTCACTCTAAAATGACGCCAAAACACCACAAGATTTTAAACCCCATGCTTTTCTTATTCTTTTCTTATATGAGTTTTTGGGTTGAACGATTATATTAACAACAAAAAGATCAAATATGTTGAATTATTAAAAAATAAACTAAAAATAAAAAAAAATAATAAATATTGAAAATACTCTTCTTCTTCGAAGGAATCATTTTCAGAGTTTTGTTCCTCGGATTCTTCCTCCTCTTCCCCCTCTTGCACAAATATTGTTGGGAGATCCCACTCTCCGTTATAAGAAAGTGACGCCGGCGGAACTTCTGAAACTTCAGTCGACGGGATATCCCAACTTTCGTCCACCGAATCTTCCGTAGACGGATTCGGCGATAGTGTTGGTGACGAGTATGGGCTCCACCCTTTATTAATGAACCACCCAAATGTTTCTATAGATCCCGTAGGACTAACCTGACTGTCTTCCTCAGGTTCGATCGGACATATTAGGTAAAATCAACTGTGATGTGAAATTGGTGCTGAGGTCGCCGAAATGTGCAGAGGTACAACTCGATTATTTTCGTCCAAAATCTCGAAATGAAAATCAGTTTGAATATGGATTTTGAACGTCATTTTAATTTTAAAAAAAAATGTTCATTAACTGAGAGACTAACGAAGTCAGAATATAGCAAATTCTTCCAAAAGCTTTGCACAACAAATTCGAAATAATGGTAGGAGAAGGCGGATGTTTCGAAAGGCAAAAGAAACATGTTCACGATAAAAACCAACTACAAAATTAGGTAGGCGGAGTTAAACTCCAATATTAAGTAGGGAAGCCACACCCTTTCAGCCAATAATATGTCCTTCCCCTTTACCCACCTTTTTTCATTTTAAACACCACTCCTTGTCTACCTCCTTGTCTACCCCTTTCCCCGCCACCATTTTTTTCCGAAATTATCAATTTTAAATCGAAGAAAAGGCCTCAAACCGGCCTTCAGGCGCCTCTAGCGAATCCCACTGAGCACGATTGATTAGCATTCCTCGCTCATTTGTTCGACGACCGCCTCGCGTTCATCCACGATCCTGACTGACAGTATAAGCTCCGTGCTAATTTATTCGTTGAGCGCTTTGCGCTCATCTACAATCGTGACTGACATTATAAGCGCACTGTGAGCGCTTAAGCGCGCTTTGCTCGTGAGTCCCTGTAACCACAGTGGAAAAAAAAACTAACCAATTACTAAAAAAAATAAAACCAGCTACCAACAACTGACCAGTCAAGGTAGAAGAGTCAAGGTCGAGTCACTAGGAAGGTATAAAACCGTTCTTGAAGCAAAGCTTGGTATGATTTTCTCGTACTCGTCATTACAGTTTGTTACTTCGCTAAGAACGGTATGTGCGTGTATGTGTATCGACTTAATATTCTTAACTTTTAACGTTTTTCATTTATTTATTTATATATTTCCGTTGACCTCTGCAAATTCGTTTGAAGCTATTGTATTGTATTAATGAGTTTCAATATTATGGAACTGACAGATTTAGATATGCAAAATTTAGGTCTATCTAATTTTGATTTGTGTAATTTAGTTTTGCCTGATTTAGGCAATAATCTTTTATCAAGTGCAATTATGGTGTGGATATTCAGGATCCTAATCCTAATAATATTGATCTTACTGAACGGATTCTTGCGATATTGACGCTATCGTTAGGGGGTTTTATTAACCAAGTAACACAGAAAATTCAAAATTTAGTTTTTAGTTTGAAAGATTTTATTTCGTTAAATGAAGATAAACTCACGGCCCAACTTCCTTTGTCAGAATCTAATTTGGACCTTTTCAATCAAAATTTCTCGCTAAAATTATCTCACATTTCTGATGAAATTAACCAAATTCCATCCCAAAATTTTAATTTTAACACATAATTTATCAGAATCTATGTCTATTTCGGAAGCAGATTTTAAACTCGATACTAATACAACTGAGAGTGGTTTAAATAAACGTCGTTCCGTTGAAAAAATAGGAAATTAATGTACCAACATTTAGTTGATAACTCTACCGATTCTAATCTGTCAATTCCATGTGCGCAATCTCCACCATTGTCACCATAGATTAATTCACACTTTCAGTCGATTCCACAAGTTCCAACTTCTTTCGAAGCAATCATTTTGGAATCGTGTTCGCGTTCTAGTTCTATCAATTGTAATAACCCTATTGATATGAACTTTTTGAATGTTAATGATAATTCAAACTATTCCGGTATATTAATTCCTTGTCGGTAACATACACCAACTAGACCACTGCTAAATTCACAGTTTGATTGTATTACTCAAGATAACTCTTCAAAATCTGCTTCACCTTCTAGCCCTCCAAATTTAATTAATGAACCTTTTTGCATGAAAACATTCGAACTTTCTAATAATTCTATTTCGACTGAAACTAATGTTAGTTTGACGGATCGCGAAACACAAACTTTTCCATCATATTCCTTGGAAACTAAGGATTCTTTCATCGTTAAGGCTAAATATAAAAATACAAAATTTTCCCGAAAATTAGTTTAAAATTTAAAAAGTCTTATCTTTTCTATTAAATTCTTAGAATAAATTTCGAAACGTTTGTAGTGAAGAACAGATCGTGTGGGATAGATTAAAATTGTGCTTTGACGAATTGACTAATAATACTATTTAATTTTAACTCCTTCTTTATTCGTTTATTTTTTATTATATATAATATTTCTTTTTTCGATTTGGAATTAGCTTTATTCGAGATTCATAACCATGCACAACTGCAAAACGTTTAATAGAAAATTTACTAGACGTGACAATCTTTATCGACACATGAAAAAATTTTGTAATTCAATATTGGTCAAGCAACAAGGGTCTTCATACTTAAACGATTGTCAACATTCCTCCAACACTAAATGAGGTAAGTTTTAATATTTCCTTTTAATTTATTTGTTTTGCATCCCTTGAATACGCAGTTCCGTCGTCTTACAATAAACAGGTATCGACTTTAAGCTCGCAAACTACAATAATTGCAACAGTCAAGTCAACTGCTTCTCACACTCGCACATTCAGCAACAAAACTATTTTATTCCCAGGCTTGCTTGTATTCGACATATTAAGGTCGACTTGGGTTCGAAGACGATCAACTGCTTTTCCACTGGCACACCCAGCAACAAAACTACTTTTTATTTCCAGGCTTGCTTGTAATCGATACATAGAGGTCCACTCAGATTCTCACACTGGCGCGCCCAACAACATAACTTCTTTTTATTTCCAGGGTTGCTTGCATCACTTACTTCGAGGTTGGCTTGGGTTCGAAACTCGTCACAAACCCGTGTGAAGGTTTTTGAAGCCACGTCGCCTTGGATGTTATTGATGCGAGCAACCATGGGAATCAAAAGAAGTTTATTATCCTATTCACATTAGCTCACTTTACCAATTCCCTTGCATATACAAAGTGACTTAAAAGGTTGAGATTTATTTCTGTTATAATTATTTTACTATTTCTCTAATTTAATATTTCGTTTGTTTCAGAAGTGGCCAAATACTGTCAGGACTGTAAGAAAGATGTAATTAAAAAACCATGGAAAAATCATTGGAAATCTAACGGGCACAAACAACAGGTGACAACATCTTCTAGAGATTTTGGAATTGAAGTAATAAAGTCGGCGTTTAAGGAACGAATCATTTCATATCGAGTCAATCCTGAGGGATATCATGTAAATGTTACAAGTTTTTTTGAGGAACTTGCCCATAAAGTTAATGGTATATTGGAGCGAGTAGTAGGACAACACACCTGTATCGAAACCAATGTGGAACTCTTCAGGCTCTATTTATATCCTACTAATATAACCCACAGTATCAAGTCTTTCAATACACAATACAAACTCATTTGCAGCAGTTCAGATATCCCAGATATAATCCAAGGGTTTTACGATAAAGCTAAATTTAAACTTTAAATAATATTTCCATAAACGTTTATTGATTAGAGAAGTTGAAAACCGACCTAACTTATTGTTATGAAGTTGCAGGATCAATGTATTATACAAAATAAGGCGAGAACGTCATGTTAATTTACTATTGATTAGCGATAATAAAGGGAATTTTCATTATTGTTGCATTAAAGATTTACCTAGATTATTATCTAATCAGCTTTCAAAACATCATGAAAAAAAGCTTCTTTGCGATGGATGTTAACAATATTTTCCAAACAATAACAAGACATAAGGCTTATGATTGTGATCATATTAGAATCAATTTACCATCACCGACACCGGAAATTGATAAGTTTGACAAAAATACGAGCATATTCCATATTCTTTTGCTTATTATATAAAATGTTAATTTGATGACAATGCATCTAAATATGAACTTTATAGGGGTTCTAATTGCGATCAAGTTTTTATTAAGTTAATAGAACGAGATGTGTTTGATATCTATAATAAATATTTAAAATTAAATAAGCCCATACATAAATTGAACGAGTTGTATAGAATATATAATAATTATACAAACAAATGTCATATTTGCAATAAGATTATTACTGACGAATGTGATAAAGTTGCAGAACATAATCACCTATTGGGTCTTTATAGAGGACTAGCCCATGCGAAATGTAATTTAAATTTCAAATTGCCATACCCCGATTATACTACATAACTTAAAAATTTATTTATCAAAAATTTATGTCAACATAATGAACAATTGGAAGTTAGTGTAGCGAACAAGGAAAATATATTTCATTTGAAAAAAATATTAATGTAGATATATGCTTCGATAAACAATCAAATAAGCTCAAAAAGAAACTGTTTTACATAAGAATTATAGATTCTTTTCAGTTTTTATCATCTTTAGTATTAAAATTATCTGACACTCTAGAACAACAATGTCAAGAAATTTTAAAATTTTTCAATGAAAAGGAAAAGGTCGATTTGATTCGTCAAAAGTGGGTTTTTCCTTTATTACTAACTGTAATTATATTAAATGAAAATGTATTGCCAGATAACGATTAAACAGGGGAACATATTACTGAAGATCACTATAATAGAGCAAAAGTTGTGTGGAATTTGTTCAAGAAGAAGATATTTGTAAATGTTATTATTGTGGTGTGATATATTTTAATGGATGTATAAAGATTGTCCTACGCATAAACATTTTAAGCTTTATAAACATTATGATTTAATAGATAGATGTTTGCGAAAAAAATAAAAATATAGAGGCAAAAGTATTACAAATTATTATAAAAGTATATTTTATTTGTATATTTTTATGATTTTTCTACCTACCTTAAAATATATAGATAATATAACAATATATAAATATTTAGAAATTTATTAATAATGTTATTAGACTCTTTGTTATAGTAATAATATTTTTTATTACTTCTGGCTCACAATTTATAGTGTTATATTACAATTTATAATTGTATGTTATATATATATATATATATATATATATATATATATATATATATATATATATATATATATATGTATATTATATATATATATATATATATATAATATATATATATATATATATATATATGTATATATATATATATATATATATATATATATATATATATATATATATATATATATATACCCATATCATGCAAGACGTGGTATGATATGTTTTTCAAATGATAGTGATCTGACCACTAACGACTTATGTTATAATAAGATATTTGAAAAAATTATCAGTAACGTATTTTCATCTAAAATTTTTAATTTAAAAGAAAATAACGATTTTTTCAAAATTTTATAGTACTATAATAACAAGACCAATTTTGACACAAACTGGATAGAAAATCTTCATATGATAAATTGTACAAGAAATAACAGCAAAAACATGTGGAATAATTTTAATGTAACAACTAAGAAAACCTCTTTTAATTTTTCCTCAGACTACAAAACTATTGAGACCAGTGAAAAAATATATTGTATTCTATCTTTTATTTTAAATATAATTTATATACATTTGTGTATCGTTATTCCTAACATTAAGAGGAGTTATATATTATAGGTATGGTATAGTTTAAGTTTAGGTGAAGGGGAATAGTGGTCGGGAATATACTATAATAATATTCTCATTATATCGGCTAATTCAGTTATATTTATATATATTGAACCATTACCGAATATAGCAATTATTCCATCTCTGTTTTCATAATGAACAGTAGATACTCTACAATATACAATGATAGTATTGAACATAGGAGTCATCCACTTCTCAATTTAAAAATATATTATTTAAACAAATCTTCATCAAAACTTGTAAATGTTGGAATTAGTTTGTGTGACTTTTTTAGCAATAGTTGTTATTGGTAGACAAAAAGAATTCAGTATGACTTTAAATGAAGAAGATTGGAAGAATTTACTGAGATACGAAGGTGTTATTGTGTATTATTTTTATTCATATAATAAATTTACGAGGCCTATTAAATTTGTTAATATAAAAATATATTTTGAAAATTACAATAATTGTCCTGTTATAAAATTGTAAGAGAATAGTGGTTTAAAAACTAAAGACTTCATCATCTTATTAGGTAATTTGAAACTGACATCTCATTTCGTTGGAGAGTTAGTGTGCCAACAGAGCTACAGACCGACATAACGACAGACGGACAGACCAACGGAAATTAGTATGTTTTCCATGATCGGTGGACCCTAGAACGAAAAAAAAGCACAAATCTAGGATTGTGACTTTTTCACAAATACAATACCTTCCTTTAGCAAGGAAAGTTAAAATACATAATTAGAGAAAAGGAGAGCAATATTCTCTTCAAGTGATCAATATCTATTTCTTTTGTCTTCTCCCCTACGATTCCAAAAAAACAAACGAAGAAATCTTCTTCCTTCTAATCTGGAAGTACTTCACTAATTCTACTAAATGCGGTCATTAACGTTCGATTTCCACTTGTAAATGCGCACCAGAACTACACTGCGTCGAGGACTCAGTTTATAGTATCTTCAACAGTTCTGGCTCTATCGCGCACGAAAATTTCATGAAAATCTCTTGTTTCAAACTCTCATGTCTCTCTGATGTCGTTACACCTGACAGTCCGGATCTACACACACACTTCCAGTGGTACTGTGGCTGTTTTCATTATAATTCCGAGGATCTTGACATGGCTTCATGGATAAAAAGGATACCTTGGCCAACTCAGTCATCTTACCGGCGCAATTGTAGACTACAATCTCTGCTTTTGCCAATTTTATAATGAATATACCTATCAAAGTTTCCAACCACATTTTTTTATAAAATATAAAAACGAATTAACAACTTCGTACCCTTTGATTAATCTTATCAGTTCTAACTATTTAAGTATTACTACTATGGGTAATTACATCCACATTACCACTAGTTCGATTTCTTATTTATTTATTAAAAAAAAATTGGTAAAATTTATACTCACTACTTTCCTTGCTCATGTAAAGCTGTGTGTTTTCTTTAAATTGATTCCATCTCGTTCCTAATGATAACAGGCGTATTTGGTGTACTTATATTCCTTATAGTTTTTTCGAGATCACTACCCCAGTCTAATGGGAGTTTTGTAGATTGAAACTGTTACCTACTGGAACATTAGCTAGTTGGTTGTTAATATAGGTCATCTCTAAACAATGCTTCATTCTATTCGCATGAACTTTCATAGCCCCTTACCATGTATCTCTTTTATTTCCACTATTGTTGCACTTATATTGATAATCCAATAATGCTTGGATAGTTTCTTGCTTAGTCCAGTCTTTTCTGTAGGGACGTAGAGATAGACCTTATTATTCACCTGAAACTCTTTTTTCTGTCTGGACTTTTCTTCTCAACTAGAACTACGGGTGCATTCCAAGGAGATACGGAGGTTCTAATGATCTCGTCTTTCAACCTTTTATCTACTTGTTTTTTAGCTTCTTCTCCCAATTCATAATGTATTCGATAAAAAGCATTGACAATAGGTGCATGATCACCCGTGTCGATTTTATGTATCACTAGAGTCATGCCTTTAGATTGTTTATTCTCTCCTGTGAAAATGTCGCTATATTTTCTAAAAAACTAAATCATCCTTATTACCCACTTGAAACTCTTTTTTCTGTCTGGACTTTTCTTCTCCACTAGAGCTACCGGTACATTCCAAGGAGATACAGAGGATCTAATGATCTCTTCATTCAACCTTTTATCTACTTGCTTTTTAGCTTCTTCTCACAATGCATAAGGTATTCAATATGATGCATTGGCAATAGGTGCATGATCACCCGTGTCAATTTTGTCTGTGACTAGAGTCGTGACTTTAGATTGTTTATTATCTCCTGTGAAAACATCGCTATATTTTCTGAAAAACTAAGTCATCTTTTTTTATCGTGCTGTTGTAAATGAGGTTGAATATCTCGTAATACAACCTGGTGCACACCAAACAACGAGCTTTTTCCTATTATTACTGCTTGCCTACTAAGCGAATAATCAGTGGTCACTCCCTAACCAAAAAAGTTGCCTCTGCCTAATTCAAGAGTGGTGTGTTTCTTAATGGTCGTATTGAAGGAACATTAAGTATACGAACAACGATTTTTTTCTATTTTCTTTGGTATCTGTTTCTGGAATATCTATAATATTACCTCCCGTGCAAATGCCGACATCTGTGCGATTTAATAGCTCACAGATCATAATGCTCGCAGGTACCGGGGCGTCTTCAAAACGCCATAATCGCAGACGTGAAATGCGGGAATCCTCAGGTCTTCATGCAACAAGATTGAGATATTTTGAACTGCCCTCTTGCTATTACGGGATCAGCCCTTCGTATTAAACTACACTGCTCTATTGTCATCCTGGGTGTTGTTCTCATACTTTTCTGGACTATTTACTTCTAGCTTGTCTTCCTTAATATTCTCAAGGTGCGTAACCTCTCCGGATAATTTCAGAGGATTTAAAAACGGATGACAGGCTGTCGAACCAGAGCTGTCCAAAATACAACAACATTAAGAACAATAAACAATAACAACTGTCGAACCAGACTGGTCCACCTCTATGGACCTCGAACTTGGTCCAAAATGGCTTATCGGCCCCTCATGGTTCCTCTGCATTCAGTCATCGGCACTAAATCTTGCTCAGTCCAATTTTTAAAAAATTAGATATCATTATTTTTCACTATATTTTATATTAATGGCAAAAAAGAGTTAAGTAAATGAAGAGCTTCAAATGTATTTTCAACTAAAACCCGACATTACTTTTTCTAAATTTAAAAATAATGGAAAGATAACATATCTTTCTAATATATCGACTATAAGAATCCTGAGAAGGAGGTATAGCATGATACTCACACAACAACCTTTCTAACCCTCCTTCCCAATCTCAGCATTTGATAATAAATAATTAAAATATTTGATAATAAATAATTAAAAATATTGACAAAATAACAGAATTGTCAGATTTTTTCATGACTTTTAAACCTGTAAAAAGAAGTTATAACATGATTTATTCAGGTCAACAGTTTAACACCCTCCATGACTCTTTTAACCTCTTATATGTTTGTATATCAAATAATTATTCTTAGAATTTGGTCATTATCCAAATAAAACCTAGATAAATTTCCATATAATTGTTGATAATATACAAAATTTATCAAACCTCATCCTGTTTACCTCCTTCCCCTAAAGCTATTTCGCTAAAACATAGATTCCATTCTTACTTCAAGTATTACATGTATACTAAAATTTGAAATCGATATCCCATTTCGTTTGAGAATTATCGTGCCACCAGCCGCCAGACAAACAAATGGCAGATGATTTTTTTACGAGTATAATACTTCCCTTGACAAAGAGAAGTTAAAAAGTAGTTAAAAGCTGAAGGAAGAATGTCCACACAGTAAACGATCAATCTAAACAGCAAGATAACGAATGTATTATAAATACTAATCAAATTATCTTCATTTATGCATAAAAATAAGAAAACGGCAAACCCACAATATAAATATAATATTACAATTGTAACTTTAAAATAAGAAGTTTTGTGCGAAAACTGCTATTACATGTTATAATAAAAATAAAATCGTAAAATCTCCTAATATACATACATGCTCCTACCTACCTCTGTTATTACTGATGTCCAATTGGCAGCCAAAAGTTAGCAGCCGAACTGCCGAGAATTACCGAATAGTCGCTGGCGTCGGCTTCTATTATGGTAAAAATTATATTTTTTCTATGAATCTTAAAATATCAAAATTTAAAGACATTTGGATAACATTAGAGAGAAACAATCTACAAATTCATTTAAAATCAAAAACTGAAAACAGTATTAAAGCGTGAAGTCAAGTTTCAAGTCGATTCAAATTCTTATTACAATGACTCCTAAGATATTTTTATTAATACTTTATGATATAACTACCATAAATCTTAAAACCGCGTATATGAAGTAATTAGGTGACTTATATTATGAATGGCATCAGTGGCATCAGTTTGCTAGCAGTTTGAATACTCCGTTTTTTGGCAGCTCACTCGTTTTTATTAATACCATATTTCAAAAACTCGATATGTTAACAGATTAGGATTTTAGGTTGTAAATAGGGTTTACTATGGACGTCTAATCTGAGAATCCTAATCCGTTGACATATCTAGTTTTCGAGATATTAAAATCAAGTAACCGTATATTGAAAACGGCTTGCAAGTAAATTTCTCTAGTGAAAACTGCAGCACAACGGACTCTAACTTTTTAACTTGAAAATCCTAATTTGTTTGCATGTCTAGTTTTTGAGATATTAATAAAAATAATTTCGCAGCCAAAATAACCGGATATTGAAAACGGCACGCCAGTAAATTTCTCTAGTGCCAACTGTAGTACAATAGGCCCCATTTCTACCCAGAAAATCTTAATCTGTTTACATGCCTAGTTTTCAAGATATTAGTAAAAAGAAGTTAGCATCTCAAGTAACCAGATATTGAAAACGGCTTGCAAGTAAATTTTTCTAGTGTAAACTCTAATACAATAGACCCGGTTTCTAATCTGAGAATTCCAATTTGTTTACGTGGCTGGTTTCCGAGATATTAATAAAAATAAGTTAGAAATTTCAAAGTATCGGATACTGAGAAAACAACTTGCAAATAAATTTCTCTAATGCGAATTCTATTATAATATTCCCTGTTTCTAACCTGGGAATCCTAATCTGTTTACATGTCTAGTTTTCGAAATACTAATAAAAATAAGTTAGCAGCCAAAATAACTCTGGTACCATAGGCTCTGTGTCTAACCTGGGAATACTAATTGTTTTAAATGTCTAGTTTTCGGAATGTTAATAAAAATAAGTTAACGGAATATTCAAACGGCTGGCAAATATTAGGAAGAAGGCAACGAACTATCTCCGTTGTGTTCTCGAGCGTCCCTGATTCTCGCCGTAAAGTCAGAAAGATTTATAATTCCTGTGATCCCAAATAAATCCTTCAATTGTTGGGATATTTGAAGGCAAGAATAATTTTTATAATTTATCACTAAGAACTCGCTGATGTAATCCAAATTTCATTTTCTTATTTTATAAAAAAAAAAAACATTTTTATAGTAGAAAGAAGCTAAACATTTTAAAAATAGCTACATCAAGGTCTCTACCAAATATCAAAAAAAACTCCCTTATTTCTTGGGATATTCGAGAAAATTTAAAAAAAAAAACGAAAACATTTATAATTTTTTAACACAAACCTTCTGACGTGAATCAAATTTTTATTTTCCTATTTTTATTGTTTTTTAATATTTTTAGGAATAAAAAGAAACTAAAAATAAAAAAAAATAGCTGCACTAATATCTGCGCATCTAAACATTTTTTAAACGTTAAAATTAAATTGTAACTAAGGAAAAAAAATTGAGTTTTTCTAAACTGCAATTTGTAAAACCGTTCTAGTCTAGCCTGTCTTGAAATAATTACGGTTTGGCGAATTTCACTATTCGTAGATAGATACCTAATATTTTCTAATCACAATAATTTAACAAAATAACTTTATTTTCATTTACAGGAAACTACTGAAGTCCACTCTAACATTAATACCACTTTATGGATTGC
>CM032449.1:91035544-91140544 GCA_019049505.1 Pachyrhynchus sulphureomaculatus | reverse complement strand
CTAACAGGAAGTATTTTGCTTAAAAAAATAAGGCTACGAAATTGTTCTTTTTATCAAATATTAAGGTTCTTAGATGACGAAAAACTTATTTTTTTTAACTTCTAACTGCATAACAAATAATAATCTAGCCACATATCACATAAAAGGGATATTTTTATTTACATATTAAAAGTTTTTTTTTGGCATATCTGACAATTTTTATTTGTATCATCCACATTTGAATTTTATTCTTTAACGTTCGTTGGCGGAGAGGACTTGGTTTTTTTATGTCATTGTAAAAGAGAGAATTGTAATTTTTTAATCATTAAATACTTACAAGGTAATTTCTAATTTTTTTATTAATATTTCACCATTTGGATTGTATTCTTTAGTATGAGATAGTCAAATTTAATGTTTATTTTAGAACACCATGTTTACAAGGAAAGCACTAAGTAAATCATTTTACCAATTTTATGATGAGTTGATTAATACTAAATAGTTAATTAGTTCTAAAGGTTGAAGTTCTCAAAGCTGGTTAGAACATATTTCTTGGGTTCGACCAACTGGAGTGACTCTTCAACGTTTTCTTTATACTACCAGGAGATTACTTGCCAAACTCATATTTTAATATGTAAAAATTACTAAAATGATTTACTCAGTACTTCTCTTGCAAATATTCAATATGTCTAAAATAAACATTAAATGGCTATCTTTCACTAAAGAATACAACCCACTTTATGGTGAAATATTAATAACAATAGTTACAAATTTATATAATAAAAAAAAGTATTTAATGACTAAAAAACTATACTCCTCTCGTTTAAAATCACATGAAACAAACTGCTATTAAAGAAGGAAATTAAAATTTGGATGATATAGATAAAAAATTGTCAGGTGTGCCAAGACAGTCGTTTTGATATGTAAATAGAATTAAAACTTTTTTGTAATGTATGGTTAGATTATTATGAAATTAGAAGTCAAAAAATATATTTTTTCGTCATATAAAAACCCGAAAATCCCAAAAGTAGGGAAAGTAAATATAATTATTTATGTGCTACTCCATAAGTACATTCCCGCCAATTTAACCGTCTGTATTTCTAAAACTTACCCTATATTCAACTCAACAGTTTTATAGGTTATTGTGTAATCAGATCTCAATTCCTTCTATACATTGTTTCTGTTAAAATTGGAAATAATGGGAAAACAAGAACACTGAAGTAGAAATATATTAAGACATACACGCAGTCACCATTTTAGCCCCCTATCTCATCCCTTTGATCCGTATAGATTTTTACTATAAAAAAATTATTTTATGCTAAATATCCGATACTTCATTCAAAAACCAGAAAAAATTCGTGTTGAAATTGAAAAGGAACAGTTTTTTCCCATGTTAACGATAAACATAATGAAAAAAAATGTAACGTTTTAATTCCTTGACTGAAAGAACTCAGAAAAAGATTTATAACAAGACAAATACGAAGTCCTTTTTCTATCTCCCTTCTCAACCCCTTTGGCAGCTTATATATTTTACAAATAATTATGTTTAGAATTTGCCCATTCTCTCATCCAAAAACCCTGGAAAATTTCTCATAATCCTACTGATACTATACATGAATCTCTTTTATTACCTTTCTATATTAAAACTGGTATCTAAAAAAACTTAATTTTTATATCCTTACAATCTAAGAAGCCTAAAAAGAGCATATAGCACGATATATATGAAGCAATCCCTCTCAACCCTCTACCTTATCCCATTAGCCCCTTATATATTATACTAAGCCTAAAATTTGTTAGTTAGATCAACCAAAAAACTTGGAAAAAATATCAAAATGCTATTAAAACTATACAATATTTAACCACCCCCACCCCGTTCTAGTATTAAACTTAAAAATAATGAAAAAATAACCTAACGAATTCGTCGACTCCAGAAAATTATGCTACATTAACATCAAATGAATCTAACAATTTACAAAATCAAGGTTGTATAAAAAAAAGATTTCACACTATTGGATTTTAGTAGAAATTTTAAGGTACGTATACTCTCAAAAATCTTGATGGAGTTTGTAGAAGATTTTAAAGAAATAATAAATAAATTCCTTAAGAATCACTTCTGTCTTAAGTGCTATCATGCATCTGAAAAATTAAACGACAACTATAAAGTTAAGCCAATTAAAGTGTTATAGAAAATGCCACATGTCACAGTTAGTGACAGCCCCAGATTACGATTATTAAAACTAATTGAAAGTAACAAAGATCTTAATGTAGCATTTAGAAGTTGGAAACTAGGTGAATACCTACAATTTCAACAAGTTGCAAATTATGCTCGAAAGGTAAAAAATTCAAATCAATTAAAAAAAAACAAGATTCATCATGTTCATACTTCAGACTAATATCAAAAAATTATATCAGTAAAGACGTGAGTCATTTCAATCATTGTAATTTAACCAGCTTGAAGGTTTATTTAAATTTAAAGATGTTTTCATACGACAATTTAAAAATAGAGTGTGATAATAACAAGTTTGCTTTGTTGTATGAAATGTTTGCACAATTCCAAAACTCATACTATAATACCAAATCGTGGTAAACGTCATAGTGAACCTAGTTTATGTCCTATAAGATTTACAATGCTCCGTTAGTAGTTGTCGATTGTTTGCATCAAAGTGAAGACGTTCAGTCGACATTTGTATAAAATTTGAAACAGATATACTGCCGAATACCGGCCAGTACAATAGCTTATTATTTAGTACTACACCCTTTGCTAAAGTATCATCCTCTCACCAGTGCCGTTAAGTGGAGAAAAAAAACAACAAAATGTTTTTCAGTAGATTTTCAACGTTTTCAATTCGAGGATAGTGATTTCATATGTAAAGATATACCAGTAAATAATATTAATACAGGAGAACATTTCCACTATTTTATTAATTTCTCTCACCAAGCAGTCTAACATTAAAATTAAGAGACAAATGCAGTGAACCATTAATAATGTACTTGGATTAGATTGGGCCACTTGTAGTTTTAGTAATTTACGTATTAAAAAGTTTCCTAGGAGACGTAATAAACTGCGAAAAAGTGTTTGTTACCAATTTGATCCCTAACTAAGCAATAAATTTATCTAATTAGGATGTTATAATTTGGATTAAAATTTAGAAAGCCTAGTAACTATCATTGTAATAATCATTCTATTAATATTAATTTATGTTGTGTTATTAAGAAATTGGTATATCAATAAAAAAAACTAATAGAAGGTGAAATTAAAAAAAGAAAAACTTTAAATCTGTTTGAAGTAGGTTTTATTTTATTCTAATATTACATATTTTTGACTTTTAAGGTTATCTGCCTCAACATCATAATCATATACTGTTGTATATTAGTTGATGTAGGTGAATGTAAAATCCTCTTTTCTAATATTCTAATTTTTTTCTTTAAGGTGATTCTACTTATGCCTCGTGGGATGTCACCGCTATACTCTCAAAATAATTAATTACATTATTTGAAAAAATTTAACCTTAAAGATTAATTAAAAATGTTTAGACAATTTAACCTTTGATTATGCAAATGATGCTTATTATACTCATTAATATTAATGGGAAAGTTAAAACAAAATATTCCAGATAACTAATTATTGTACGATTACACAAGATTGCGTGATGTTTATACTTTATACACAACAATTGTATGCCTGGCACAATGTCAAATAAAATTAAAGAATTAAGTAAACAAGAGGATTCGGGTTGTGCCCTTTATGAAATTTTACAATTAAAAATTAATTTTAAGCCATTAATGTTGTTAATGTTAATATTCCTATGCCTAAATATATAAACAATTTTAAAGGGGTTGTTTTCTCTAGTCTATTGTGGCTGCACTACAACCATGCCGTATAACTCAAAAAACATGTAGAACATCTTCGTACCATCATTTTAGTGATATTTTACAATATGAAGAAATCGAATTTCCTATAACTTTAAAAAAAAATTGTAAAAATGAATATTTTCTATAACATTTTCAGAATTCAAAAAAGATACGTAAGCGATTTTGAGTGTCTAACCAGCATTAACTTACTAAAGCTTCTAACGGAACATATGAATGGTGATAATGATGTTCCTTCTCAAGATTTCACTAATCATATGTTTAATTTTAAACCTATTTATCATTCTGCACTAATTAAGGACGTGTGCATAGACAGAGTGGTGATATAAAAAATATTACTGAGACAGCTGTTTTAATAATTTTTATCCACAAGAAATATTTAAATGAAGACATATTTACAAACAGAAATATAAAGCTAAATTAACATTACATAATGAAAAGAGAAACATATTTTGTTTAAAAACTAGTCATAAAATAAAAGTTCTAATTGATATTTATACTGACGTTGAAACTGATGACCAGAACGACAATAAAAATACATTAAAGTATTAAAAATCTCGTAGTAATGTTTAATATTTAATATGTAGTTATAACAGTTTATTAACATTTAATAGACGAGGACCGCCTTTTAGATTTTTACAAACTACCACTAGATGGCGTTATTGAGATGTGTAAAATTTGTCATTTGTTATTGTTAAAATAGTGGCGGCTCAAAAACTGGCAGAGTAGTTTGTCTACAGTAAGCTTTAAAAAAACAGTTTTATGAACAAATGGAAATTTCACTTGAAGGTTTTCGTTGGATGATTTTTTACGATTTTAGTTAAGTTCTAACTCAACAACGATGCCTCGAATCGCTTCGTTCAACTTTTGGTAATGAATCACCATCAAAAAAGACTGTTTACAAGTGATTTGCAGAATTTCGTCATGGTCGTGCTTCCGTCAGCGATGAATTTCGTGAAGGTCGACCAAAACCTAGTTGCTGTGCGCAACAAGATTGAAGAGGATCGGCCTGTGACTTACCGTGAGATAGAGGCATCCTTAGGTATATCGAAGACTGCAGTACATTCGATTTTGCGTGAAGATTTAGCTGTGAAAAAAATCTGTTCCCGCATAATTTGACTAAAACTTAAACAGAGGCTAGTGTCAATTGATATAAGAAAATGCTAAAAAAATTATACCGAGAACATGTAAAATCCGTAAACAACCTCGTAACAGGGGACGAACCTGGGATATATTCGTACTAGCCGGAAACTAAGCATCAATCAACGATTTGGGTGATCGAAGATGAACCGAATCCAACAAAAGTGGTTCGTTCGCGAAGCACTTCTAAGAAAATGATCGCTTGTTTCTTTGGTTATACCACACATGTTCCAACCATTACTTTAGAGGATCGAAAAACAGTTAATGCTAAATGGTATACAACAACTTGTTTGCCAGAAGTCATCAATGATATCAGGAAAATTAACTGAAAAATGGGCATCATTCTTCATCATGATAATGCCAGCTCTCACACAGCATGTCAAACAATTGAATATTTGACGGAGAAAAGCATCGAATTAATGTCTCATTGCCCGTATTCGCCTGATTTATCGCCCAACGACTTCTTTTTGTTCACGAATGTCAAAAAAAAATAAGCGGGCAGCGATTTTCATCACCTCAAGAAGCTGTTGAATCTTTCCAAAACCATGTTTTTGAGATACCAACTTTAGAGTGGAAAAAATGTTTCGAGAATTGATTCGAACGCATGCAAAAGTGTCTAAATCTTAAAAACGGATATTTTGAGAAACAATAAACTGATTTGCACCAAACAATTTGTTTCTTTCATTGTTTTTTGTAAAAACTAAAAAGGTAGCCGTCGTATATACAGTGGAAAAATTGAATAAACTGGTTTTATAATGAATTTTAACAACTAGATTTACAATTACATTACACAATTATGGAGGTGGCCATAACGTACGGCTTAGAATATCTAAGGTCATATATTGGTCCTGGGATAACCTACAAAACCTATCTCCTGCTGTTCCAGGCATATGTTTAGAATTAATTGTGTCACAAATAATAATGATTGAGGAAGAAATTAGAGGTGTAGATTTTCAAAGTAATAATCGGTATGGGAAAGCAAATAACGCATATATATGTGGAAGGAGTATAATCCTAATTTTACTGCTTCATATTTAATGTAATTTAATATAAATATTTTATACGGTAGTCAACCTCTTCCTACAGGTGAATTCAGGTGAATGGATAATAGTGAATATTACTAGCAAAATATTATCAATACATGGGACGATTCAGAGGAAAGGTATAAGTTGAAGTAGACTTGAAATATCCTGCACAATTTTATGATTTACATAAAGAATTACTTACTACTACTTCAAAACAACCAAAATTACTAATAACCCTATTTGATAAAAAAAAACACTATGTCTAATAAATAATTAATATTAAACAAGCTCTTAATTCGTTAATTAATTGAAAATTTACAACTTACTTCATAAAATTTTAAAATTCAAACAATTCTCTTGATGTAATAATTTGATGATTGATTTAAACACATGTTTGAAGCAATAGACTAAAAATAAATTTGATTTTATTTGTAAATAAATGAATAATGCAGTTTTTAGTAAAACGGTAGATAAAATAAACGTTAAATTGATGACAACTTCGTCAAGATGATATGGAACATCAAAACCGAATTTCCATAATTTAAATATTTTTGATAAAGTTACAGTTACTATAAAAATGAAAAAGTTATATATAAAATTTAATAAACCTATACATGCCAGTTCCGTATTTTGGAAATTTTGATGCGATTTTCATTATAATTATATAAAACCAAAACTTAATGATGCTGCAAAATTATTATACAGGATATATTCCGGATCATACTCACACGTGTGATACATCTGATTATCCTTTTGATAAGATTTATAATAGCCCTTAAAAAACAAAAAGATTTTAGGCTGAGTGAAAAATAAAGATGCAGAAAAAATTATGTCTGAATTTATAGGCCCTAAATCTAAAATGTATTCATTTAAATTCTTTTTAACCTAAATATTATCAAAAAAGCAAAAGGTACTACTAGTACTTCTTTAATGGCATTCAAGTTTATCTAGTTTTTAAATAAAATTTTAATAAAAAATGTTTAATAAAAATGAAATTTACACCAATGAATCTCTCTCTCTAACTCAGAGAAAACTTTCCCTTACACACTATGATAATAAAAGAATAGTAAATTATTTACTAACAGGTACATTACCTTATGGTTATAAATATGTTTATTCTAAAATATAAATGTATTAGTTTAATTTAGTCTTTTTTGGTATTTAATTAAATTCCTCATTAAAACAATCATACTTTAAAGTTTATTAAAATTGTTCCTCATGCAGGATATGGTATAAAAGTTTTGATGATAAACTTATTCCAGAGATGGAAAGAGCTAAAATTACAACCGGTCTAAAGTTCAAATTACCTAAAAATTGTTATGACATTATAACATTAGCTACCAAATCTGAATTGGCTAATTCACTTCATTAATGTAGGAGGTAAGATTTCCATACTTGTTAGCGCCACAAAATTTTACGTGTTTCTTTCATTAGAACACAATTTTATGTTATTTTGTTTCACCTGGTGTTATCGATGCTATGAAGAAAAAATATAGAGGGTCTTATTAAATTATTCCAACAAAGACTTTCATGTTAAATCTAAAGACTGCATTGTTTGTGACGTAACTTAGCTTAATTTTAAGTTATATAAATAAATGCAAGACATAATGATTCCTTATCTTTTTAGTATAAACCTGAACTCTCTTATATTTTACTTGATTTTTATTAATTTTATTTGAAAATTATTATTACTTGTTAATAATAGTATATATGATAATTTCAATTGAAATGGCAAACCACACTCTCACAAGAAGAGCTTTTTGACAAAATTTTCCTTAAGTAAAGCATTTTCAACCAGCTTTTGCTAAAAACTACCATAATTTATGATAAATAAAGCTCTTTCTTCAACAACTTCCCCTAAATAAAGCCTTTTTTGACATATTTTTAATAAAATATATTTTTCAATACAGTATAATATCTATAACTTCCTACCTTCCTACTTAAGGTCCTATTGACTTCCAAAAAACAAGACCTTTCAATAATTTAACAAAAATTTAGCGAACCCTTTTTCGTTCAAAAAAACAGTAACGTCTTTTTGCTCAATAAACACCACGTTTAGCACATATGTCGACAAAGACAACTTTTTTTACTAACACACATTTATTTACAGTATCGATATTTCCAAAATATCGACAATATGGTTCTAGTACCTTGTTATTATTAAAACTGACAAAAGTCACTCGTGCTGACGACTTTATGGACTAGTCGAACGAAAGAACGTGGTTCTTGAGCACGTCATAGTCTACGTTACCAAATTTTTTAGGCATTAGTTAAGTGAAAAAGATTCGCAAAAAATGTTATTTTTCTTCTTTTTAGTGTTCCGTATGGTGTCTATCTGTCCGTCTGTCACACCCGTTTTCCCTGAAACTATTTGACATAGAAAGTTAAAATTTGGCACTAATACAGGGATTGACGGCCTCATCAGAGCCGTGTAGTTTTAAAAGTTAAATTTTGCCTTAAGAGGTTAGTTTTGAGGGGTAAAATCGGAAGTGGAAAAAAAAAATTACCAGGTCATCGAGTGGGGTGTCAAATGAAAGCTTGTAAAAACATGAGTTCAAAAATAAATATAATGTAATCCTTGTGCACACTTTTCCTTGTTTTATTTTTAAAAAATTGCGATAAATCGCTGCCCCCTTTATCTCGAAAAGTACTGATCAAAAAATTTTGAAAAAAATTCTGGAATATTCTCCACAGGGTGTAGATTGAACGAGAATTAACACGAGTGCATTACCTTTAATAACCTATCTGGCATATAAAAAAAATAGAAATTTCAAGGTTATGAATTTTCAGAAAAGATCAGAAGAAAAACTTTGTTAAAAACTAATTTGGGGTGTGTTTTGTGAAGTCATTGATCATTTTTTACCTCCGTAACAAACAATTTTATTTTAAAAGCAATTAACATACGGAACACTAATTGCGCAAGTCCGATTTGCCCTTGGCCGGTTATTTTTTTTATCTTAAACGAATTTGGTAATTGCAAAATTAAGCTTCTAAGCTTCAAAATATCAAAGAGTAAGAAGAGCCTATGTGTCTATATTTTATAATTATACAGTGGTTTATTTTAATATCAACTATATACTTAACTTACATATCCTAAGGTATTTAATTTACCTGTGGCCGGAGTTCTATTTACTTAATATCTTTTCAAATTTCATACTACATTTTCCTGTTTTTTTCGAATTATTTCACTTTAAGCTATAATCTGCAAATAGCTCCTTTCACAACAAGTTTTTATCATCGACGAAAAAACGGAACCAAAACTCTTCTCAGGCTTGAAACGAAGGTAAAGTTTTTTCTTTGTCTCTCACTTTTTTACCTGGAAACGTGGCGGAGAAGGATTCCGGTTATGCATGATAATAGTGAACTTTTCAATAATAAAATCTTTAAAACTACCTACTTTTTCCATAACGTAAGTGTAATTATATTAGGAATAATTTTTTTGAGTTGTGTCATTTTTCCATCAAAAGAGTGTTGTTTTAATATAAAATATTTCTATGTTTTAATATATTATTTATAATGAATGTATGAAAAAATGATGTAGTAGTGGTTTACTTTTTATAAAATTTTATTAAAATAAAATTTGTTTGTGGTAAGTATCACAGTGGCCACAAGAAAGTCTAAGAAGTCGAGTGTTTAGACGAAGAAATGATCAAGACGGCGCTGATGGTCGTTAGCCAAAAGGACTTATTTGTGTTGTTATGTATAGGGAGAGATAGCCAAATAGACTATACTGAAAGGTATTTTTTTGGTATATGTATGAAAAGAGCGTAATTTTGTGGCGTTTTTTTGTTGTAGAAAAGGCCTTATTTATCGTATAGTAGAGCAGCTTTTTGTAAATAATTGGTCAAAAAAGGATGGTTTGGGTTAAACAAAAGAGCCTTATTTAACCTAGTCAATGAGACTGCATTGAAGCTTACCTTCTTGGTAAATTGATTAAAAAGTATTATGGGGACGTTTTGCCAAAAAGTCTTTATTGCGCATAGTTTTGCTAAAAAGTCCTTATTGCGAGTGGATGTACATTTAGGGATAGTTTATACGGTTTGATAAAAAATAAGTAAAAAAAATATTTTGTGTGTATAATTTGGGCATTAAATATTTAGTTTAAATTAAAAAAACAAGCGTGGTAGTAGTAGCTGAGAAATCTGAACCCGGTTTATCTTGTAAAATAAATCGAAGACGTAATCTTTGTGCTATCCACGAAACATACAGTGGTACTACTGATTCATCTAGACATTTAAAATATAAAAGGGTGTGATAAATTAAAGAAAGTTATAGCTTTATAACTTTTTATTGTACAAAATTTAATTTAATAATAAATAATTTTCAAGTGGAATTAATGAAGGTGAAGTAAAATATAACACATGTAACGTTAGTACTGAACATAGTATCAACAAGTCTCGAATCTATTGGGATCACTATTAACAGAAAGTAATATTTAGAGGAAAAATTAAAAAATAGTTAAATGTATTACGTATTTATTAAAAAATAATCATTTGCACGTTAATTAATAAAGATGAAGTAAAAAGTAACAAAGTTGAAGTTTAAGTTAATAATATACAGGTTTCTTTAACAATACACCATTCAATATACATCTTCTTGAACGTTATTTTTCTCTAGCCAGCTCTTATATTTGTTATCAAAATCTAACCGTAACTAAAAACTTTATTACTACTATTTCTTTTTTATAATATTTCAATTAGGTAAATATCGGGATGTTTAACGCTTTGTAATTGAAGTTCATAGAAGCAGCCTTTAATATCTTGATGATTCTCATCTTACAGTAAGTATGTGACAGAATTTGTAAGAATAACTATTCTTACCTTAAAAATATCAGTGGACCAGTTTAATCTGTGTTGTTTATCGGAAACATCTCTAAACTTCAATACCGGTACATAATCACCGACTTTAAATTTAGTTTAAGGTATAAAAAAAAACTTTACAAACTTTAAAACTTCAGAAGGTTTTTAACCCGTAACTTCATATTTTTTTATTGTTATAGGTATCTACGGCTTTTTGGTGTAAATCAACCCAAAAAGGTTTATTCTTGCATCAACAAGTAACTATAAATCTACGCACAGTAATCCATCCATATAATCTTTTCCGAGAAGCGCGGAAAATCAGTTTTCTAACCGCATCACAGGCTGCTATTATTCCCATACCGACCTGCCGAGCCTCCGTTAACTGACTCCGTCATCGCCAACACGCGTCGATGCCTCGATACGAGCATCTACCGCCTGCACCGCGGCTCTAAAATAGCGTTACGTACACTGAAATGGTCAGAACCAGTTGATCTTCGAACCGTCAAGCAGATCAGCAGCCTGAAAGGTGAGCAGCTATCCCCAAGCAACAGCAAAGGTTCAACGCTACCGACCATTATATATATTTTTTTATATCTTTTTTTTATTAAAGGTATAAGCTTGAGGAGATTGACGGACTAACCAAGAGAGTTTCTGCGTATCGACTCATAAACATACACCCACACACACAGTCAGTTACACCTCTAGATCAAAGAGACTGTCTGCCGACTCGTTTTGACCAGTAGCTGTTGTGACACGTACCTAGGAGAATACTGTGGATCGGTGCGACCAGTATGCGCCTTTCTGCGTACTCACACTCACACCAGTAAATAGGGCAAACTGTTTGCGGATCCATTTTGACCAGCAGTCCGTTTCTGTCTAGACCAGTATGCTTTTCCTTGTGACTGACCCAGACGTAGTGAGAGTTAGTCTCAGATTGACATACCTATAATCTACAAGCGTATCGAGTACCAAACATTTACTGCCAGTCCAGAGGAGCTTTCCACGGAGTCACAAATAGGGAAAACTGCCATCAGCGCCGCCTGTGACTAAACCGCAAAGCTGCTCACCGCTCGCTACTCACCACTTCGAAATCCACCGCTATTCTCCGGAATCAATGATCCCGTCCTCATCCGCGATCCTATTCACCCGCGCCCGTGCCGCTTTTCGACGACAGGTGACGACACATCGGCCAGTGTACTCAATAGGGCGCGATAAGTTTTACTACGAGACCGAGTGTTGGTGCAAAGAGAATGCTTTGCGTCTCGAGACCGACCGAGATAGAACATTCCGGTGCGACTGAAGTTATTGCTGGAGAATGTCTGGTGCTGTTTGAAAAAGGGCACCGACCGTGGTAAGGCATCCTAGACTATCCTATCGTGACGTTACCACCTGCCTCCCAAGGTTCGCGTCTGTCGTGATCAATGGGAATGTTTGCCACCGCTTCGAGACGTCACCGTACGAACTTCGTACGCATATTTTCGCCCAAACATGCATACTGCCTGCCCCCTCACTCCACACCCCTTATCTTCATTTAGTTGTACCTTTAATAAATAGTTTGTTTTATTTCTTTTCCTCGTCCTTTCGACCTTTCAGGACGTATCCAAGATAGGCCACCATCAGCTAGTACCTATCCTGCGCATTGAGCCTTGGGTTACCGTTTCTCCACTGTTATCCGAGGTTCTTAAAGGTCCTATTAATACATTCAATAATAGAGGCTTTTTTCACTGTAGACAAAGTAATGATGGACTTTATATTTTTTCATTACATTTTATACCCATTTTCCTGTAAACTCGCCTCCCAAATCTCTACACGAGTGAACGGGTGTTTGAATTTTAAGTACACTTTCTAAAGTTCCAGCTACTTCGGATGCTTTGCTTTTTGAATGGAAACTCCTACACATAAATAGAAAAAAACAATTAGTTATCACTAAAGTCAGTTTATATCCTTTGTTGGCCATATTAGTTTCAGAAAGGTTTAAAAGCCCCTTTATAATGACCCATCTATATTTAAAATTAATTCGGGCAGGTTTGTCTATTTCTTGAATAATTTAATGTTTTATTTCTGTGGCAAATCGTGACATTGTATATATCTTTTTTTTACTCTATAATATTTTTTGCAATAACTAAAATGATCTCGTTAGTATTTCCTGTATTACCTGCGGGTAGACAATATTCTAATAGATTTAATCGTTCCGAAAACTCATTTGGACCATCCCAATATATATAGTGTTAACTTATGAGAAATTTCCATAAGTCATTCTTTACCTTGTTCATAATAGAATCTCTATCATCATCATTATTAGATATAAATACTTTCACACAATAAGTTTTCATTAAAGGTTCAGCATTTTTCTTTTTTTAATTTAGAATTTCTACTTGTAATAAATCATTATTGGCATTAAAATGCTTTTTATTGCATTTGTTCGATATAAAATATTGACATAATTTTTTTGCATCTTCTCTAATCTATCTAAAATGTTACATATATATATATATATATATATATATATATATATATATATATATATATATACAATAGAACCCCGGTTATCCGAGGTAACGTGGGGGGGCACCCTCCTCGGATAACTGACAACTCGGATAATCCGGATTTGTTTTTTATTCATTCACAAAATAAACACCAATACTTTAAACCGATGTATTAACGTTTTTAACATATAAATAGGTACATACACTATAAAACTGTGAAATAGGTATCTATGCGCTTCTGTTTCATATTGCATCTTCTTTTTCTCGCTGCAATGTTTCTCCATCTATTAAGAAAAAGCAAATCCGCCAGACAACAACCAGAGGCAACCCTCTGGTTGTTGTTCGATATACCTCAAAGCTTTTTCCAAAGAAGCAAAACCTTCTTGATGAGAGATCTTACTGGGAGACTGTTCATCCACCGCCGCTTCGTCATCGTCATCGTCATCTGATTTTTCGGTTTCCTGAAAAGCATTCGTTATTTCTTCAATACGCATTCCTTCTTCTAAATCATCTGCTGTAATCCATTCAACAACATCTTCTCTTGTCACATTTTCGCAACCTTTTAATTTTTGCATTAATTCAAATAAACTTTTTTTTTTTATCTCGCTGTCAAAATTTGAACAGGACATTTCTCCATGGCTTCTCAATTTCAAAGCTAATTCATTTAGTGGAGTATCATCTTCACTGCCATTATAGTCCTCAAAATCAATAACTTTTGAGCAAGATTTTTGAATAGTGGTAGTACGCACAGATTCCCAAGCTTGGCTTACCCAGTAAATAACATTTTTCAGTGTAACCTTTCTCATCCCATTGATAATACCCTCCTTTTCTGTGTATTCTAACAGATGTTTAAGATATAAACGCCTATAATTTTTTTTAATGTTTCCGCAGATGCCTTGATCCATTGGTTGCATTATGCTGGTTACATTTGGAGGAAAAAATTTCGCCCACATGAAGTCCTTCTCCAGGGTGAGAGTGGGCATTATCCATTAACAAAATTGCTTTAATAGGAAGACGGTTTCTGTTCAAAAATTTAGTCACAGATGGCACGAACTCTTCTTCAAACCAGTTAGTAAATAAGGTTGGATCCATCCATGCGCTCTTCTGACTTTTGTAATAGACTGGTAGGGCTTTGGGTAAGATGTCTTTTAAAGCTCTTGGACGTGCAGACTTGCCAATCACCATCAGTGGGATTTTGTGCTTGCCAGTTGCATTGGAACATACCATTATGGTTAATCTTTCCTTACTTCGTTTGTGCCCAGGAGCTGATTTTTCCTGTCGAGATGCTAATGTTTTTGTTGGAATCATTTTATAATTCAGACCAGTTTCGTCACAGTTGTAAATTTGATCACATGTGTATCCACAATCTTCGATTTGCTTTTTAAAGTTCTGCTTAAACTTCTCAATTGATGACACATCAGCAGAAATTTTATCATTTTTCCGAATTTAACATGTTTTTTTAGAAAAAAAATCCGCATTTCATGCTTGTAAACCTGGTAGATACATATAGTGTATTTGAATAATCAATTATTCTAGTTTTGACATACATACAAGGTTTACTATAAGTGACTAAATAAACTATAATGTCAAAATTTATTACATTATAGTCTGAATATTAATGTAATAGAAAAAATGCTTATCATATGTCAATATCTTATGAAATTATTTGGTATAGGTGTAGTGATGATTTAAGTAGATTTGATTGTAGAATTAAAGTATCTAGTAATAGGCAGATGTTGGAAAATAATTGGCAATGAAGTTTTTCAGGCAGAAGGCTTTACCATTTTGATGGCACCTACAACGAGTGAGTTTTGTATATCCACTCAGATAGTCAGACCGCACTCAAGAAAATCTCTAGATCCACAGCAAACTAAGCCCTGACTTAAAAGTGCGGATATACGCTATACAGTTATTTAGAAGGAAGTAAGTTGATGTCTGGTCAAGTGTGGGTCTCTGGACATTAAGGGCTACAAAGCAATGATGGAGTGCAAACTCCCCAGACTTTTAGTAGGAATTTCATGCCTGGAGCCCGAACCACTTGACAGTTGAAACTTAGACAAGCAGCAACCATCAAGCAATGGAACGATCGGTGTTCAAAACAGCAGTGGTGTAAAACCTTGGGTGCAGACAGACTACCTTTTATATCGTGGCCTGCACGGCACAGCTTGAATGGCTGCTTAAAAGAAGTAGACGTCTCCTAAATACTCAAGATATTGTAGGTTGAATAACATTTAACTCTGTTAGGCGTGGAAGACTATCTGACCCATCCTGGTTATGTCCCTTTAAGCCCACGAGTTACCGGGGTTACTCAGGTTTGGGATTCTTGGATCGACAATACTTCAAAAAGATGAGAAAAACACTGAAGTGAGACAATATCTTGGTTGTCATAATTCGGCAGGAGAAGTTCCGCGGAAATCATAATGATTACAGCAGTTTGGGGGAATCGATCAGCAGTAATATGTTAGATGTGTATTTTCAGTTCTTTTGTTAATTCAGAATTGTATATACCGCCTAATGACTTATATGTTTTTGTAAAACTTTGTTCTTTTCTTCAAATATAAAAATAAAGATTATTTTATTTTTACATTGTTTCTAATATCAATAGAAATAGCATGTAAACTGAAGTGTAACTAACAAGGTCACTTTGCAAAGAAATCAAAAGTATTACTTGACTTTTGTTGTTTTTGGTTGGCAATAAATAGTTTATTTTTAATATAAGGAGTATAGACGGAGAGGAGAAGATTATATATATATATATATATATATATATATATATATATATATATATATATATATATATATATCATATCAGACGTCCTTAACCGATCTTTAACTGAAATACTATGTAAAGGGAACTGGGATGTTATAAACAAAGTGTTACCGAAGACACTACTGTACTAAATATTTGAGAAAAAAGTATTTGTACATTTTATGCGTAAAATATAAGTTAGTACGTTTGTATGTCTATTTATTTGCACGCTTTTACAAACTGGTTCTTCTTTAAAAAAAAAACTTCTTCAATGTCAAAAGTAATTTTTCTTCATTAATTTTTTTTTTCAATTTTAACATTAAGAGTTAAAAATTATGCTACATTCATTGTTTTAACAATAACCGAATTGATCTCGTTAGTATTTCCTGTATTACCTGCGGCTAGACAATATTCTAATAGATTTAATCGTTCCGAAAACTCATTTGGACCATCCCAATATACCAGGTGTACAAGTATGAAATGCGGATTTCAAACAGATGGTGCACCAATGCAGTTTGTGCTATAAAGATTTGACACTGTGCCATTTTGTTGTGTTATCAACAAGTGTCAGACGCACGAGTGATAAATTGGAAAAATGTGTGCATAGTGTTGTGTTGTTGTGTTCAATATGTCGAAATTTATATCGAACAAAGCATTAATTTTTTGTTTTCATTTGAAGAAAACTGCCGTTGAATCATACCGATTACGTCGAGAAGCTTATGGTGAACATGCTCCATCGCGAGAAACGTGTAAACGATGGTTTCGGCATTTCAGAAGTGGTGCCTTCGATGTTGCAGACAAGGAACGTGGAAAACCGCCAAAAAATTGCAAGCATAGTTGGACGAAGATGATTCGCAAACACAAAAACAACAATTGCCGAGAAATTGGGCGTTAGTCAACAGGCTGTTTCCAATCGGCTACGAGAGATGGGAAAGATTCAGAAGACCGGTAGATGGGTACCACATGAGTTGAACGACAGACAAATGGAAAAGTGCAAAAACACGTGTGACATTTTGCTCGTTCGGTACAAAAGGAAGTCGTTTTTGTATCGTGTAGTTACAGGGGATGAAAAGTCGATTTATTTTGAGAATCCCAAGCGCAAAAAATCATGGGTAGACCCAGGCGCACCATCCACATCGACCGCAAGACCGAATCGCTTTGGCAGAAAGAGGATGCTATGTGTTTGGTGGGACCAAAGGGGCGTGGTCTATTATGAGCTGTTAAAACCTGGGGAAACGGTTAATACTAAATGTTATCAACAACAATTTACCGATTTGAACCATTCGCTGCTTGAAAAAAGGCCAGAATACCGAAAGAGGCAACACAAAAGTCAAGTCATTTTTCTTCATGACAATGCTCCATCACATACGGCAAAACCAGTTCGCGACACGTTGGAAGCACTCAGCTGGGAAGTTCTACCCCATGCGGCTTACTCACCAGACTTGGCTCCTTCCGATTACCACTTGTTTGCATCGATGGGTCACGCACTTGCTGAGCAGCGCTTTGAAAAAATGGCTCGATGAATGGTTCGCAGCAAAAGGCGATGATTTTTACTGGCGTGGTATTCACAAATTGCCCGAAAAATGGAAAACATGTATAACGAACGATGGAGCATACTTTGAATAGAGCAGTTTTTATCATTCTTCTGAATTTAACATGTTTTTTTAGAAAGAAAATCCGCATTTCATACTTATACATCTGGTATATAGTGTTAACTTATGGGAAAGGCATTCTTTACCTTGTTTATAATAGAATCTCTATCACCATTATTAGATATAAATACTTTCACACAATAAGTTTTCATTATGGGTTCAGCATTTTTCTTTTTTTAATTTAGAATTTCTACTTGTAATAAATAATTATTGGCATTAAAATGCTTTTTATTGCATTTGTTCGATATAAAATATTGACATAATTTTTTGCGTCTTCTCTAATATATCTAATATACACACTGAAAATGTTACATATATATATATATATATATATATATATATATATATATATATATATATATATATATATATATATATAAGGCTGGTTTGAAAAGTCCGTGCAAAAGTAAAAACTACTTATGTGTTTGGGGTAAACCTTTTTTATTTTTCGACATGGTCTCCTTTTAGGCTTATACACTTCGTCCAACGATGTTCTAGTTTGTTGATCCCTTCCGAATAATAAGATTTGTCCAAGTCTGCAAAATATCCATTAGTGTCTGCAATCACCTCCTCGTTTGAATAAAATCTTTGTCCCGCCAGCCATTTCTTCAAATTGGGGAACAAATAGTAGTCCGAGGGAGCCAAGTCTGGAGATAGGGGGGATGTGAAACGAGTTGGAATCCAATTTACCATTAATTTTGCGACCACAACTGCTGAGGTGTGTGCTGGTGCGTTGTCGTGATGGAAAAGGACATTCTTGTGGGCCAATCGCGGGCGTTTTTCTTGCAGCTCGGTTTTCAAACGGTCCAATAACGATGAATAATATTCACCTGTAATAGTTTTACCCTTTTCCAGATAGTCCATGAGGATTATCCCTTGCGAATCCCAAAAGACAGTCGCCATAACCTTTTCGGCCGAAGGAACGGTCTTCGCCTTTTTTGGTGCAGATTCCCCCTTGGTAACCCATTGTTTAGATTGTTGTTTGGTCTCAGGAGTATAGTAATGTATCCATGTTTAATCCACAGTGACGAAACGACGCTTAAAGTCCTCCGGATTCTTCTGGAACAGCTGCAAACCATCCTTGCAACACTTCACACGATTCCGTTTTTGGTCAAGCGTCAGCAATCGCGGCACCCATCTTGCGGATAGCTTTCTCATGTCCAAATGTTTATGCAAAATATTATGTACCCGTTCAGTCGAGATGCCCACAGCACTAGCAATCTCACGCACCTTAACTCTTCTGTCATCCATCACCATATCATGGATTTGATCAATGATTTCTGGAGTCGTAACCTCCACAGGCCGTCCAGAACGTTCAGCGTCACTTGTGCCCATATGGCCAGTCCGAAAATTTTGAAACCACTTATAAACTGTTCTAATCGAAGGTGCAGAGTCACCATAATGTTTATCAAGCTTCTCTTTAGTCTCCTGAGGCGTTTTGCCTTGAAGCTAACGATGTAACTTACTTACTGAGTATTTTTTTATATACCCGGTATCCGAAGAATATGTGGAGGAGCAAAGATACCTTTTTTGACTGTTTGAATTCTATATATATATATATATATATATATATATATATATATATATATATATATATATATATATATATATATATATATATATATATATATATATATATATATATATATATATATATATATATATATATATATATATATATATATATATATATATATTATATAATATATATATATATATATATATATATATATATATATATATATATATAATACATATATATATATATATATATATATATATATATATATATATATATATATATATATATATATACATATATATATATATATATATATATATATATATATATATATATATATACATATAGTGTATTTAAATAATCAATTATTCTAGTTTTGACATACATACAAGGTTTACTATAAGTGAACTGAATAAACTATAATGTCAATATTTATGGACGACACATTTTATTATTTTTTCCAACAAAATAAGCTTTATACAAAAGTTGAAGCTAACGATGTAACTTACTGAGTATTTTTTTATATACCCGGTATCCGAAGAATATGTGGAGGAGCAAAGATACCTTTTTTTGAGTGTTTGAATTCTACGGTCGATTCTAAATATACTTTATGTAACATACCTTATTTTCAAATCAAAAAAAATCTTCTTTTTTTATGGATCTAGCACAAGTGCTGCAGGGAAATCCCTAAAGCGCTACAGGAACGACACGTCTGCGGAAAAAGCGATTCACGTTGGTCTTGAATCGCTGTTAATTGTACTCGGTCGGGAACACAGTCCAGGGCAAATTATTCCAAAGGGATGAAGTTCTCCATATAAAAGACTGCTTGAAAAGAGTTTTAACAAGGTGAACCTCATAAGGATGTGAAGTAATAGCATGACGTGTACTTCTAGCATGCCCCGCTCTGGGAGGAATTTAGCGGGCTACATTCATCGAACACTTTCCATGAAAATACTTGTAGAATAGACTCAAGTCACCAACCTTTCTTCGATGTTCCAATGAATCAAGGCCGGTCTCCGGATCACCAGTCAGGAGAACAGCTCTCTTCTGAATAGACTTCAATAAATGCAGTGTATATGTACATGGAAGCAGTATTCCACCGTTGGTCAAATTTGAGCTTTATACAGAATTAACAGTTCTAACTGTGTTTTTGTAGCGTTAAATTCTACTTCGTTACTGTCACCCCAAGATAGAATTTCTTCCAGGTTTTTGTTAAGTTGAACGACCTCCTGCTGTCTGAGGATATTTGCATGAGTAACGGATGTTCGAGCGTTCAAGGTGAATGAACAGATAAGCGTACTGTCATCTGCAAAACTGAAGATTGGATTCCTGGTCTTTTCCAGCAGATCGTTAATGTAAATAAGAAAGAGAGTAGGAGGCAGTATGGAGCCCTGGGGCACACCGGAGTTAATAGTGAAGGTGTTAAAAAGAAATCCGACTACTCGTAAAGAACGCTCTTTGAGGAAACATGAGAGCCATAAACAGAACTTTCCAAATATACCAGGAGAGCGTAGCTTAGCCAACAATCCACCATGCCACACGCGCTCGAATGCCTTGGATATATCAAAAGCAACCGCTCGAGATTCACTAAAGTGTTCAATTGCGTTGTTCCAAACGTGTGTTATATAAGTTAGAAGATGTCCTGTTGATCTATGTTTACGAATACCATATTGATGGTCGCTAATAATATTGAATCCTTCAAGATATTCTAGAAGATGTTGATTGATAACCCTTTTCATGACTTTCGATATTATTAAAAGCAGGCCGATAATTATTTGGCAAGGTCTTGCCTTTTTTGGGTATCGGCCGAATTGTGGCGCATTTCCAGCAGGAAGGAAATATTCGCTTTCTGTAGGATAGTTTAAAGAGTCCACAAAAAACTGGTGTTAGTTCTCTTACGCAGTTTTTGATACTACGGCTGGAATTCTATCAGCGCCACAAGCTTTTTTGATGTCTGACTTCATTAAAATACGTTTTACGATAGATGTCTGAAGAGAGAGAGAGAGTTAAGATTTTCACGCCATTGTCGGTAGGCAAGATGTTTAGAAGCAACAGCTTCTTTACATTTTCTGTCAAACCAAGGCTTGCCGTTGGAAGGGCATTTCTTCAAAAGAGGGATATAAATGTCCATATCAGCCAAAATAACATCGGAAACCTCCTTAGCGCAGTCGGATCGAAAATAAACGTCTAACCAAGGGAAAGTTCGAAAATATTCCATGATATCTTCCCATTCAACAGATTTGTAGTGCCAAATCTTGCACGGGTTAGGCGCCTCTCTGTCACTGATTGCTAGGATACGCGAAGTCAAAAACAGTTTATGGTCGGAAGAACCTAACGGCGGATTTACGGTGACAATGTAAGTCTGCGGATTTGTGGTTAAAACAGATCAAGAAAACTGGTGAACTCTCCATCTCGATCATCCGTGTTGGCTCGTCAATAAGCTGAGTTAAACCACAACTAACTGAGAATGATTCAGCTTCACGACCTTGTTCGTCGGTAGTATTTGAATACTTAAGCCAGTTGATGTTGTGGACATTAAAGTCGCCCAGGATGACAATTTCGGCATTTGGATATTTAATCTGTAAATGATGGATGGTGTCTGTAAGAGAAGCGAAATGTTCTAAAGTTCGTATCACTTGGTGGTCGATAGAGGTAGCCAATAAAGCTTGTGATTTGTTAAGTTGTTATTTTTAACCACAAAACATCGAAGTTTCGGCGCTCCAGAGCCTCCTCTCGTTTTCAACAGAAGTCGTTTCTGACAAAAGACAGATTCCAAAGTTACGCCTAAATCGAGAACAGAAGTCGTACCTAGGATAGAGAAAGTACAATCTGCTGGTCGAGGAACTGACCTTGGTTTCACAGATAGCGAGTACATGAGGTTTATTTGTTTGCAGGTGTGGTGCATTGAATTTATGTTCGAGATTAAACCTCGTATGTTGCAAAAATCTATTTTAAAATTGCGATCTCACAGTCCGGGGACAACGGCACAGCCACGAAACGTTGAACAACTTCACGCAGCCTAAGCCGATGCGCTGGTATCACACCGGACGATGCCTGGTGGGATCTGGGCATCTACCATCTAAGTGGTTCTTTTAGTCGCCTTCTATTACACGCAGAATGTGCCGGGGGAGATATTCCATCCCGCACTCCCACGGGTGAACGGGTTCGAGAAATTAAAGTATGAAAATCACACAGGGCGATGTCTGGTGGGATCTGAGCATCTACCAACTAAGTAGTTCTTTTAATCGCCTTCTACGATACGCAGAACGTGCCGGGGGAGATATTCTATCCTGCTCCCCCACGGGTTAACGGGTTCGAGAAATTAAAGTATGGAAATGATATTTCTTATATTTTCACCGGATATGGCGATGAAGATGAATTTTACAAAATGGCTCTTATGTTCCTAACTCAGTATCTGTTTCTCTTCGAATAAATGTTAAGTTGTGACGGATCGGAACCATGATTTTTTTTGACGCTCAGCCACTTCCGGTAAGGACATTAATTCACTCGGTCAAAGGAAGATTTTCTTTAGGTGGTTGGAAAACTAAAATAGGAACATGAAAGTCATTTTGCTTTGAATGACATCCTTTAAATATTTTAACCTCCTAAGTTCTTTGAACAGTAATGCAATTCGACGCAACTAATCTCATACTCAATTTTTTAAGCTTCTGTACCACCATTGATAAACTAGATCATTTGCTGATTTGCAATAATAGCACATTTGCTTTTACTATGATGAGGAAGTATTTTATGTCTTGGGATACTTACTTCTAGAAAGTTCAGCCTGCGCTTAGTTGTGTGCAGTTACATTATAGTCAGAATATTATTGTAATAGAAAACATGCGTGGTCTGGGCGGCACAGCTTGAATGGCTGCTTAAAAGAAGTAGACGTCTCCTAAATACCCTTTTTCCGATTCTCCCAAGATATTGTAGGTTGAAAAATATTTAACTCTGTTAGACGTGGAAGACTATCTGACCCATCCTGGTTATTTCCCTTTAAGCCCACGAGTTACCGGGGTTACTCAGGTTTGGGATTCTTGGATCGACAATACTTTAAAAAAATGAGAAAAACACTGGAGTGAGACAAGATCTTGGTTGTTATAATTCGGCCGGAGAAGTTCCGCGGAAATCATAATGATTATAGCAGTTTGTGGGAATAAATCAGCAGTGATATGTTAGATGTGTATTTTCAGTTCTTTTGTTAATTCAGAATTGTATACAGCGCCTAATGACTTATAAGTTTTTGTAAAACTTTCTTCTTTTCTTCAAATATAAAAATTATTTTATTTTTACATTGTTTCTAATATCAATAGAAATAGCATGTAAACTGGAGTGTAACTAACAAGGTGACTTTGCAAAAAAATCAAAACTATTACTTGACTTTTGTTGTTTTTGATTGGCAATAAATAATTTATTTTTAGTATAGACGGACAGGAGGAGATTATATATATATCATGTCAGACGTCCTTAACAGATCTTTAACTGAAATACTATGTAAAGGGCACTAGGATGTTATGTACAAAGTGTTACCGAAGGCAGTACTGTACTAAATATTTGAGAAAAAAGTATTTGTACATTTTATGCGTAAAATATAAGTTAATACGTTTGTATATCCATTTATTCGCACGCTTTTACAAATTCGTTCATCTTTAAAAAAAAACTTCTTTGATATCAAAAATAGTTTTTCTTCATTAATTTTTTTTTCAGTTTTAACATTAAGGATTAAAAATTATTCATTGCTTTAATAAAAAGAATGTTTTAATGTTAACTAAAATGAGCTTTTAATTCAGTATGTATCAGACAAAATAATTTTGCTAATTTTGATTTTTATCTCGAAAAAGACATTTTTTATAAGAGCAAGAAAAATTTTCCTACAAAATTGTGATTATCATCGTGCTACAATAAAATTCGTAAAAATTAACACATAAAAATTAACTATTCGCTATAATGGTGACACATGCAAGCCAACATATAAATAATTTTCATATCATCATCATTTCAATGATAATTTTGACCATTTCTTCATAATTTTAATTTTCAACTACGCTTCTGTTTTAAGTTATACAAAGTTAAACAGCCGCTTCTAATTGATGTTGCATGCTCGTTGATTCACTATATTCACTAGCTACTTTAAAATAGCTTCATAAAGGGTAAAAACTTTAGCTACAAGCTACTTTATTTAACGCAGACTTTTTGATTGAACTTGGCTTTCATTTGCTATGGATTAAATAAAAGTAAAAAATGTTTAAAATTAAAAAAGAAAACTCCTAATTTCCTTGTTTGACCTGAATATAAATACATGGATACATAAATACATTTTAATTATAAACGCTTAAACTTTAAACAAAAGGCTCAGTTAAATAGAGGTATTACTCTAGTTGTAATATTGTTTTTTTTTCTTTAAGATGTTTTTGTCCTAGAATCTAGTTGATTTTAAATATGATTAATTTTTTAATTGATTTCTAATGTTAGAGGGAGGATATTTTAATATAAGGGTACTTTGGAATACTTCATCTAATGGTTCTTCCTCGATGCTATGTCGTATTTTCTATATTCCGCTACAGAAATAAATAAAAATTATTTGTAATTATAAAATATTTTTTCGAAACTTTTTTTTGCAAAGTAACCCTAATAAGTTTGCAACTTAATTTCTGATTTTTTTTACTTTTTTAGATTTCTTTTGAATGAATCGTAAAATTTATACTCATCACCAGCCACTAAATAAAAATTAATTTTCGTTTTCCTTGTAGAGGGAATTCACATAGTGATTATGGTACACAGGAACACAAAAAAGAAGTTTTGTAGTTGAAAGATGAGATACCATACCATGTTTTTTAGTGTGCTGAAAACGAATCCGAGATTAGAATTGTCTTATCACTCAAAGATTTTGAAAAAACCTCAAAAAAACACCTCGAAAATGATCAAAAATACTTTTACAAACTAATTAAAAATGTAAATGAGCAAACTGGATTTTGTGAGGTTATTTTAAGATCTTGACTTAATAGGTCAATTCTTCTGTTCATTTAATTTGTTAATTTATTAACAGATGTATTTCTGATCATTTTTAGGTTATGTCAAATGCTGACATAATAGATGAATTCTGACCATGGATTGGATTTCAGCACCCCAAAATACGTGTAGATATGGTGGTCTGCTCGTTTACATTATTTGTAAAAATATTTTTGGTCATTTTCGAGGTGTTTTTTGAAGTTATTTTAAAATCCTTGAGTGATGAACCATTTCTGACTTTGATTTCGTTTTCAGTAGACAAAAAAACATATGGTATAATATCTCACCTTTGAAATACAAAACTTTTTTTTGTGGTCCTGTATTATCTTTTTTTTCTCTTCTTTTTTCTTTTCAATTTAGAACTAAATGATTACTTGAAACTAACTATACCCAAATAACTTTGAATAAGAAATTTACTTTGACAAACTAAACAATTTTTAGCAATAAAATTTAGGGGACGCGGATATTTTTGTTTGTAAAAAAAATAATATTGTAAGCTTGGGCTTTTAATTGTGTAAACCGGTTCTGTTTAAGTACACGGAAAAACACTTTGATTTTTTTAAATCTTTTAAATTGGAAGACTAGTAGCAATGAAAATGTATAATTGGTTTACAACATCTTAGAGCAAATATTAAAAAAAAAAAACATTGGACGCAAATTTTATTTGTTGTGTTTAGAAATGATGAATATCATTAGAATTTTAATATAAGACCCACATTTTTATATTTACATAATATATAATTTTTAGTATTAGCTTTACGTTGCTAATACTAAAAATTATATATTATGTAAATATAAAAATGCAGGTAATGAATGATTCTCCATATAGTATAATAAATTATTTTAACGTCTTTCTTTCCATGTGACTATAACATATTATGATTATCATTATTTTTGTCTCTCTTTTTCTTTTTCATTTAAAACCAAATGCACACTTGAAACTATATATGTAGAAAAATAGTTTTGCACAAAAAAAATACTTTGACGAAATAAATAATTTTTAGCAATAAAATCTAAGTGACGCTAATATTTTTGTTTGTAAAAAAAAATAATTTAGCAAGTTTAGTTTTCCTATTGTATAAATAGGTTCTGTTCAAGAACACAGAAAATTACTTAATGTTTCAAATTCTCTAGATGATTTGGAAAATTAGAAGCATGTCACTAATTTTTGTATTACTAATAATTTTATTGATTCTCTTAGTCAAAACTAAGTAAAAGCATCCCCTTTTTCGTGAAATCGAGTTAACTGGATATTTGAATAAAATAATTAAAATTTATACTACTATATAGCAAATATTCCAAAATAAAATTTAGAGGAAAATTTTATCCGATTTATGAAGTAATGATGATTCGATTACAATTTTAATGTATATGAACAACATTTTTATATTTACACAATATGTAAGCTAACGATTAGTTTTTACGTGCTGACCATATATAAGCAAATAATGAGCAATTCTAGATATTAATATACAAAATTATTTTATGGTCATTCCCTATCATGTTACCATAATATATTATGATTATCAGTTTTATTTTTTTCCTTTTCTTGTTAATTTAAAACTAAATGCAAATTTGAAACTAAATGTATAAAAATAGTTTTGCATAGCAAAATTACGTTAACCAACTAAACAATTGTTAGCAATCAGGTAATGCAGATTTTTTTTGTTTGTGAAAAATAATTTGCTAGGTTTTAGTCTCTTATCGAATAAACAGGTTCTGTTTAAATAAACAAAAAAACTGTTTATAAATACCCGAAATAATTTGAAAAATTTTAATATATATAATATATATAGCAAGTAAAATAAAAGAGAATGTGAGAGAAAGTGAACAAATTGCCTAGCCAACCTATCAGGAACTCTATGTTTCTTGATGAAATATCTGAGGCCGAGTTGACGAATGCCATTGGCTCAATGAAGAATAGGTCCGCTGCTGATGACAATATTTCTCCCAGGATGTTAAAAGAGAATCATGAACACCTACTGAAACCTTTATTACATGTAATAAATTTAATGTTTGAAAAAGGTGGTTATCCTAAAATATTAAAAAGAGCTATAATTACACCGATTTATAAAGCGGGGGATAAGACAAGTAAAGAAAATTACAGACCAATCGCTGTAACCAGTTATATTGCTAGGCTGTTTGAAAAATGCGTTAACCTAAGATTGGATAGTTTCTTGAATAAAAACAAGGTATTATCGGATTCCCAGTATGGATTTCGACCTGGATTGAGTACAGAGGATGCGATAGTCCATGTCACTGAATATGTAATAAATAGCTTTAATGACAGACGTAAAGCAGTGGGTGTGTTTGTGGATCTGGCTCGTGCATTTGATACTATACCTCATCGGATTCTTTTAAAAAAGCTTGAAAATGTTAAAATTAGAGTGATTGACAATTTAATAGAGTCTTACTTAACAAAACGCCTCAAACAGTTAAAAATTAATAATACCTCGAGTAGAGTGGGCCCCATACTATTCTCACTTTATATAAATGATCTGTTTGCTGCGCTGTCAAGTTGAAGTGGCGATGGTGTCTGTTACGCCAATGATACTGTTATTTTGGTTAGGGGTATATCCCGGGAGAAAACGACCCACAAAGCGGAAGAATGTATATCAATAGTTTGCGGCTATGGATGGACCAGAATCTCTTAACCATGAATGTCAAAAAAACGATATACGTACAATTTTCAATGAAGAACAGGAAAGAATTTGTATTGTATTATAGTACATGATTACTTTTTTGTATTCTTGGGCTGTCTAAGGAGAGTTCGTTATGTCTTTTAGAATATCGGATGCAATTCTCTCTCCAGTACTTTGAAGGGATGTTTGAGCAGCACGCATTCTTCTTTATCTATACCACTACGTACTTCCTCTGCTTTTCTACGTTTACTCCTCTCACTTGATTCTTCAAATGACTTTGTTGATCGACAAGAAGAACGGCCTTCTACCCTAGGTATTTCAAATGTTCCTTGTAACCATTCGTCATTCTTAAAGGAAAATTTCTGCTCCTTTATGGGCTTCTGTCCACTTTTTCTTGAATTATGACTTAAAATAGGAGAACACTTCCTTCCTTTGCTCATCACATCTTGCGAAAAAATATGATTTTCAAGATATATCCATTTTTCTTTAAAATTTTGTTCCTGTATTTTGTTAAAATGTAGTCTAAGCACTACTGCTCGAGCACCTGAAATACCCTCGGATCCTAGAACAAAATAAAAACTGTTTAAATTAAAAAAAAAACAAATAAATACAAAATACTACGGCTAATATTGATGTATTTGTTTAGTGCAAATACTCTTTTTTCCAATAAAATCGCTGAGACGCACCCTGAAATATAACAATTTCTAGTAACAATTTCTAGTAACAATTTCTAGTAACAATTTCTACCTTCAAAACATTACTAATTATTTAACAAAAAATACATAAAAATTATCAATATATATGCACTCTTACCTGTAATATTCAAACCAACACTAAGAGTGACGATCAAATTGTTCTATGCCTTTTCAAAATTGTTAGATAGCAAATATTTTCTACCTAGGACAAGTTTTAGGAAATCAATTTATGGCTGCCTAAAACGCTGAAATACCCCTATGTGGGATGGGGATCATTGTATCATTTCAATAGTATTATAAGAATTTTTCTTGGTTTTTGATTAGGATATTATATATTTAATCTAAAATAAGTTTCCTATAGTAAAAAATATACGGAGTAAAAGACACGAGGAAGTGTGATTGCGTGTATGTCATAATATAGATACTTCAATTTCATCGTTCTACTTTTTCCATTACTTTTAATTTTAACAGAATTAGAAAGAACTGCGATTTGCTTTCAAAGTAACGTAAAAAATGATGAGTTGAATATGGAACGAGCTTTAGAAATACAAATGGTTAAGTTGGCGAAAATCAACTTATGGAACAGCAGGTAAATTATTGTCCTTGCTAATAGGATGTATTGTATTCAGGAAAAAATTACCTTCAAAAGTTTTTCTTTTCTTCAAGTTTTAGGGTTTTTAGATCATGAAAGACATATTTTTTAAGTTCCAAGTTCACAATAAAAGTTATGAAACCCCTATATACAGGACACAAAGGAAGATACGTAAACTGCTTTCTTAGCAGTTCCCAGCGATATCAATTATCATCATGAAGTTATCATGAAGACCAAAGAAAATACCAGGCTGTCTTTTCAGCTGTTCCCAATAGTATTAATTACAATAAGACAAGACCGATGTTATAAATTCTAAAAAAATGTATCTTTTCAGTTCAGTTATAATCTTTAAGCCTAGAATTAAGGACTGCATGTCAGATAAGAAATAATCAATTTGTATTTTTGAACTTGTACGTTTTTTTTTTTAAGTTTTCTGAGTCCAAAGCATCACTTAAATAATATAAATATAATAATCTAACGATACATTACAAAAAGGGTTTATTTTTATTTACACATAGAGAGGTTTTTTTACCATACTTGACAATTTTTTTCTTTAACGTACGCATGTATTTTGTAATTTTAAGAGAGGATTGTAAGATCAAAAAACATTAAAATGTAAAGAAAAGCAAAAATTGCAGGGGTTAATTCTTTCTTTTTTAGCAAGATACGTAAAAACAATAAGTTATCTACTGTGTCAGAGGTAAGTAAGATCTCAATATCTTCTATACACTATTTCTATTAAAATTAGAAATAATGAAAAACTAAAAACACTGAAACAGAAGTATATTATGAATTATATATTACACGCAACCACCTTTCTACCTCATTCCTTTCACCTTATATATCTTTTACTATAAATGATTAGCTCAATTTTTTTTAAATTTCCAACCAAAAACCAGGCAAAATTCTTATAATAATATTGAAATTATATAATATCATACCCAAAGAACTCTGAATAATACCTAAAACACGATAAATAAGAAAACCCTTCTAACTCCCTTCCTCATCTCTCTCACAATTATATATAGTAAATAAATATTTGTACTTAAAATGTAATTATTATCCCAACCAAAATCCTAAAAAATATCCATAATACTATTGAAACCATACAATATTTGATCACTCCACCTCTTGCACCCCTTCCACCATTAAAATTGATTTAATAAAAAATAACTCAATTTTCAGATTTCTCAAATCCACAAATCCTGAAAAAGACCATATATAGGAAGCAACCCCATTTTCTAAGTCCCTATTTCAACCTTTAACCCCTTAAATATTTTATTATAAATAATATGCTATTTTTTGTCGAATACATCAACCAAAAAACCTATAAATATCTTAAAATGCTATTTAAATTATACAATATTAAACTAACCCCACCCTATTCAGCCCCTTCCGGAGTTACCCTTGAAAGCAATAAAAAAATAACTTAATTTTTGGGGTCCTAGACTTTAAAAATCCAAAGGATATATAACATTATATATAGGAAGCAACTCCCTGTAATCATCTCCCCCACCCCTTTAGCCCCTTATATATTTTACTATAAATATTTATTTATAGTATATAATAGAATTTATTTATTATTCAAAAAAAACCCAGGAAAAACTTCCATGATTTTGATTTTATCACGAATACGTTACTTTCCTTGAGCAAGGAATGTAAAAATATAATCTTTCGATTCTTTGACTTCAAGAACCCTAAAAAAGATCTACGACATGATAAATACGAAGTAGCTCCTCTACTTCCTTTCGCCACTTTCAGGATTCATAGTTCAATACTTGTACTTTAATAAAATATATAGAAGTTCAAATTATTTATTTATTTTCATATTGTTAATTAAGTTTTAAGTTAACAAATGAAAACTTCAATGACTTCTCCCTCAAAAAACGAAATTTTTTTTTTTTCGGTATTATGCATTAAACATCAAAGTAACAGAATCCGCAAAAAAATTTGACTGCTCGTGATTAGATTAAACAAAAAAAAAATTATTTATGACGGGCGGTGAGCGCTGTCGGTACGGCGCGCTGCCGCGCGTCATTGACTTACCTTTCGATCTACTCAGTAATTATAAATAAGGAACAATACTTTATTTTTTAAATAAAAATAATGTTATTTAATGAATCATTTTATTTAAACACATTACATAAAATCAATTAATAAAATATTTTTTTATTGTTAAAAAAACGAAGAAATTGAATAAGTTATAATTTAATTATAAATCTATCCGTATTGCGTTATTTTTTTTTAAAAACTTTATTTGTAATAACTTTAACGTCTTTGGAAAAAAGCTTGCACTCGAGTGATGTATTATTTAAAGCTTTGTAATAATGATACTGGCGTGCATTTTTAATTGTCACAGATTGCTCATACCGTGATTTATATTTTTTTTCATGAGAGTCATGGTCTTGTTGAGAGCAAAAACCAAAATTAACTTTTTTTAAATGAATTTTCAGCCCATTCAAACAATGAAAGCCCATTTGTAATGTGCTTATCATTATCCCGTTGAAGACTTGCGCGATAAGCTTGTCTTTTCACACTTCCTGCCAAACCATCACATGCTCCTTTCCCGTGAGATGTAGCATAGAAGTTCCATTCCGCGTCAACATTAAAATCGTTTTTGTGGTTAGTTAAATTTGCAAAATTATACTTATTTTTGTACTGAGAAGCAGCTCCGTCCGAAAAATAGGAAATTTTTTTAATCTTATCTGCCCCGAACTTATTTTTTAAGAATTCAATCAATTTAGAATTAAAAAGGTGAACTGAACTCGCGTCGTGACCAACTTTTTCTGAAATTATAACATAGTTTTCATGTTTCATTTCTTCATTCGCTCTATAATACACTACGTAAGGGTGAATTGTAGCCTGGGTGTTAGTCCAATGATGAGATTGGATTGCGTCTTGTACAAAAAAAGTATAATTTTCAGAAAAATCAAGACAGACGATAAATTCTCCATCCGCAACAGATTCCTTCTTTTCAGTAAAATATGATGCTTGAGATCTTGCAAGGAAATCATGTCTCAATAATACAGGCCATTTTTGTTTTAAATCATTAAAAAAATCTTCTTTGTTTTTCTTTTCTTCACCTATTTCAGTCCTGTAAATTTCAAGCAGAGTAATTAAATTATAATATTTATAAAAAAACGAATAACAAAAAACTGAACTTTTCCCTACCTATCGGTACTTTTCCATTGGCTGTATGTAATTTTATTAACTTCATTATTATCAAGCAATAGTTTTAATATGTTTATAACATTATCAGTTCCTGGGCATTTAGTACAGTTTGAGAAATAGCACAATGATGTTGATTCTTGGCAAACAGAGCTTTTGATTAAATCATTCGAACTTTCCGATAAAATTATTCCCTTTTTTTTAGTTCATTTTTTAATCCGTTCAAATGTAATTTGATATTTTGATGAATTTTACACACACACACACACACACATTATGAGTCCCACTCTTGCCAGCAGCAAATTTTGTTAGTCCAATCCTCTCGTCGGGGAAAGCTTCAGTGAATTTTTTATATAACTCATGAATATTATATAATAATAATCGTTTTTGTTTATGAACTTTATTTCCGTTTTCCATCACCGATACATAATCTTTAATCCCAGGCATTACGCGACTGACATCATCAGATAAATAAAAAGCTTTAATGCGCTCGATTGTTTCATTTTTTAGAGTTTTTCCCTTTTTAATTGTGGGCTGTGATGCGAATCTCCTTTCTTCCCTGATTTTTTTTGCCGTTTTAACCATTCGTTTGGAAACTTTAAATTCTCTCCTTATCATTTTTATCGACCAATCTGGAGGAAGCGTGGTCAAAACTTGAATTTTGTCAGCTCTACAATTTTTACTATTAAAAGCAGATTTAAAATTATTAAGCAAGAGATCATTAGGATTAATTTCATTATTTATATTGTTATTATTCATCACTTTATTCATAACACTCTTTAAAGCTTTTTGACATTCCGTTGCATTTGATAGTCGCTTCACTTTGATTGGAGGTTCACCAATCTCCAATAACACTTTATTAACTTTATCAATTTCTAATTTGTTGTCGACAGGGTCACATTGGAAAGAAGGGTCTTTTTTTTCATTATCTTCAATAACATAATTTGATGATTCAGGCTCATTGACATCAGAACATTTATTAACAGATAACTCACCAGGTTTTTTTCGACCCAAATAAATAGCCCGTTCACACGAATTACACATATAATTCCCAATAAAATCTTTAAAATCATGAGCACGGTTTTTTGTAATTAAAACTAGATTCTTAATAATTTTTTTATGATTTTTTTTATTGAACGGATTACAGCATTTATTCACGCGACCCATGATAAATCAAAAACAAAATTATGAACCCCAATACAATTTAACACAAATTTGAAACAAACTAATTAAATTTAGATCAATAAAAACTGTTAAACACAAATTTATTAAACGAAAATTCTTGACTTTAAAATTTATTCACTGATGTGTTTATAAACGGATTTAACAAATGAACTAAAATGGCTTGTGATATTCGTTTGTTATTCACGTATATGTATAAAAATAACAAATGAAGAAAATAACCGAACGGAATTTTTTTTTTTAAACTAAAAATGGAGTAACGCTGGGTAACTAGTAAAGTTTACATTTATTAATTGAAAATTGACAATATTGTTTAAGACCTAAAATAAATATAATTAGTACAGTTCGGAAAAAACGATAAGAAAAATAAAATAATAGAATATTGCTAAATTTTTGATAACTTCGTTTTTTTAACAATTAAAAAATATTTTATTAATTGATTTTATGTAATGTGTTTAAATAAAATTATTCATTAGATAACATTATTTTTATTTAAAAAATAAAGTATTGTTCCTTATTTATAATTACCGAGTAGATCGAAAGGTAAGTCAATGACGCGCGGCAGCGCGCCGTACCGACAGCGCTCACCGCCCGTCATAAATAATTTTTTTTTTGTTTAATCTAATAAAGAGCAATCAAATTTTTTTTTTCGGATTCTGTTACTTTGATGTTTAATGCATAATAACGAGAAAAAAAAATTTCGTTTTTTGAGGGAGAAGTCATTGAAGTTTTCATTTGTTAACTTAAAATTTAATTAACAATATGAAAATAAATAAATAATTTGAACTTCTATATATTTTATTAAAGTACAAGTATTGAACTATGAATCCTGAAAGTTTCATTAGAATATCTCTAATAGCTTTTTAATTATCGATTTTTTAACTAAAAGTCATAAAAATTTTCATTAAAAAAAAAATTGTTGTTAAAATGAAAATTTTTAAAAACTGTTTTGGGGATTAATTGTTTATAGTGAATACTTCATGAAAAAATACTCATACCTGAATTTGATAATCAAGTGGAAAATGGGGGGGTCAACTTGACTTGATCTTACTCAGGTGAAAGGAGTGAAAGATGTCTTGTATAGTTTCAATATTATTATGAACAACTTTCCAGGTATTTTAGAGGGAAAACAGAGCAAATTTTAAGGGTAACCATTTGTAATAAAACATATAAGGAGTTGAGAAGTGAGACAAAAGAGTGACTTCGTATTTATCATATTATAGGTCTTTCTCGAGGGTCTTTCAATAAAAAGTTACATTATTGTTTCAATATTTTTATTAACATAGAAAGAGAGTGAGAGGGGTGGGAGTATTTAAATCGTTTCAATAGTATTATGAGAATCCTGGTTCTTGATTGGGATATTGGATAATTATTATAAAATACATTTTTTTATAGTAAAATATATATTGTGTAAAAGGGATGCGGTATGGGGCTAAAAGGGTGATTTCGTATATATGCGTTTTATTTCAATTATATCCGAGTTAGAAATAGTATATAGAAAAGATTAAGATCTGATTACAGCGCAACCTAAACACATTGAATTGGATATGGAATAAGTTTTAAAAATATAAACCGTTAAGTGGGCGGAAACGTACTTACAGTACAGCACGTAAATTATTGTACTTACTTCCCTTGCTAACAGGAAGTACTGTATTCGGAAAAAAATTGCCCTTCGAAATTTTTCTTTTCTTGGGATCTTCGGGTTTTTAGATTACGAAAAACAGATTTTTTAACTTCCACCTTTATTTTTATTTACACATCAAGAAGTTTTTCTCAACATACATCAAATTTTTTTATCTGTTCTATATTTAAATTTTATTTTTTAACCTGCACATATTTCCCTGGAAAAAAATATATATTTTGTTCGATGTGATTTTAAAAGAGAGAATTGTGATTTTTTAATCATTAAATATTTTTTCTTGATTATTTAAACAAGATAAGTTTCTAATTTGTTTCTATATTTGGTATACGTTACATAACGTATTACAATTTTTACAGATTATATTTTCAAACTCTATCAATAGATAAATGTAAAAATCTAAATCTAAAAATTAATTCATTTCTTCATTATATTTAGTTTTATCAGAAATAGCTTAAATTAAGAGATTCTTTAGTGTGCGAAAATCAAATTCGATACTTATTTCAGAACAACGTATTTGCAATAGAAATACTGAGTCACTTTGACAACTCTTTTTTCCTATTACTAATATACTTAAAGGATGAAAATATCATAAGCCTAGTTATCTCCTCAATCAGTTTTTAATATGCTATAAATATGTGACATGCACATTTGTTATTTATAATAAACTAAAAAATATTATGTATATATGCATGTCTGTTGCATTATGCATATATGTTTCGTAAAAGTGATAACCAATTTATTTCAAATCGCCATATTGACAACTTTTCAATGGACATAAATACATGTCTTATCGACATCGTTCAAAATCATACCTTTATTGGGAAATTTTTATAAGCATTCACATGGGAGCATCCAAGAAGGAAAATGATCACTTTTTACCTGTAAAAATGTGAAGTTCAGTATGGACCTAAAATCACTATCAATTTTTCAAAAATTTGATTCTCCAAGGACTGTTAGAAAAAGAATATTTTATTATTTCTTATATTAAACCTATTTCGTAGTTTTAATATCAAATGTGTCTATTCCATATACAACATTTAACCTTTATTTATTATTATAAATATATCAACACAATTTTCTAATATAAGGCGACATACTATATATAGCAACTCCTATAATACCCTCCCCTACTCCTATAACCCTTTACATGTTTAACTACAAATAATTATGTTTCAAATATGATCATCATTTGAACCAAAAATCAAGAGAAATATTTCATAATGTTACTGAAAATATACAAAATTGTTCATTCTCATCCCTTTCACTCCCTTTCCTAAAGCTATATTGCCCGTAAACTATAGGTCTCATGCCTACCTCACTAAAGCTGTATTGCCCAAAAACTATAGGTTTCAGGCCTATATATCTCAAGTATTATATGTGTACCTACCATTGGCAAGAGAAGTAACAATGAAAAAAATCTCATAACACTATTAAAACTATAGAAAATTTATCGACCTTCACTCTTTCGCTGGTAATAGTAAGTAATAATTATTGAATGGTTATTTTCATAAATTTGCAACAAATGAAATATTTAATCTCGAAAAAATAGATGTATTGATTTTACTGCAGGTTGGAAAATTATATTTGTATCTATTTAAAGGATGGCTCTAGTTACCAGGATAATAAGCCATACTTGTCATTACATTGGTGATTGCATAACTATTTATTTAGTCCACAAAATGTGCTAAAATGCCTAGGTATTAAATGATTTTATTAAATATTTATACATCAAGTAACCTATGGTTTTCTAGAGCTTGTCGAATGTAATATTGTAATCTTTGCAATATTTCAATATTGCATAGATTGAAGAATATCACTAACTATTTAGTCTATTGGGATCTTACCTATTCAATACGACATCTTGCGGCTTTTTCAGGAATTAAACTTGAGATGCATTTTTAAATCTGTCATAACAGTCTGTGTAAATTAATATTACAAATTTTCTTAAAAAAATTAACACCGAAATTTTTGCTTTTCGTGAAAAATAAAAAAAAAGTTGAGAGACTGAAAGTGTGGAAAAAAGTTATCCGAACTGAACGAAAAATCCCAATTGATGGTAAAGTTTGTTTTAAAATTTTAAAAAAGAAGATTACATTCTTCCAGGTAAGTTAATTTATTTAATCTTGAACAGTCATTTGTTTTTTTTATAATTTGAGTAGGGTCATGTCGGGAACAGTGGCTCATTATTTTTCGGCAGCCTCCAGCACTTAGGAAATAATTAACAGCCAAATTGGCACAGTCACACAAGAAAGTCCATTTGTTGGGCTATCTCTTAGCATTGATAAATTTTCAATGACCACCACCAAAAACAAACTAATCATATTTAGAAAAAAAAAAGGGAATTGAGTCATTGTGTATCGGTACGTGGGCACAGAGGTTTACCCCTACAGTACACAATGGCTCTAAGAGCACATAGTGACCCAGGCCGAAAATATTGCCAAAATATTTTATATTATATTAAATTCTTACAAAGGTAAGTAACATTACGTCATTAACATCAATAACCAGGACAATCAACATTCAAACTTCTGAAAACAAAACATCTCTCTTCTTTTCAAAACATCAGTCTCCTTATTGTTTTAAATCAGTACAGAGATCAATAATATTATAATAAACTAAGTCAAAATAACAAATTAAACAATTAATAGGAAGATAACTAGAATCTCTCTGGCTTATTCTCGAGATACAAAATGTTATTTGAAGGGACTGTATATTCTCACATCAAGTGGTTGCAATGTAGCTGATGTATAAGGGTAGTGAGGATATAAACACCTGCATTCTTTGCCAAATCTAATGCCGAGTGGAGCTCATGGTTGTCCGTTATTAAAATACATGGATTATCTTTAGATGCATTAGAGTGATGAAGTGTTTTATCACTTCTGGGAATATGACGGAGTTCATCCAGCCGGACGGTGATGCCAATCCAAGTGTCCCTGATGGTGTATTTTTAATCATGTGTTCTTAAAATTTTTTCGGGGAAAGACCATTACAGATGGTAAAGCAATGCCACTTGCGCTTATAATGCAACACGTTGTTACCAGCGTTCTCCTTTCTCCGCTTGTAACTTTCCTTATACTTTTCTTGGAGGCAATGACTTTTTGAGGTTTATGTACCGTTATAGTGGAGATCTCATCCAAATTGAATATCCGAATTCCATCCGCAAATGCAAAGTTGCGATGGATCAAATTTCCTAGATTGTCATAAAACTTGTCCACATTGTTCCGGTTAAAGGCTGTGGCCCTTTCTAGACTGCAAGGCTCTGGTCACGTCAAAGACAAACTATGTCTACGCCTAAATGATATCAACCCGCCTTTACCGGCCATCTTATTTTCTCTCGAAGAACGAGGTATTTTAACATTGTTGAGTAAAGCGCATTGATATGCAATCTGCCTGCATTCTTTGGCTGTTAAGATGTAAAATAAATGATTATAGTACTCTCTGAGTCAATATACGTCTTCTTGTTCAGTTCTAAATATTTTATTTAAAAAATAATTAGGCTCTAATCGTTCATTTTCCAGGTATAAACAATACTTTGTTTTTGCGTAGTTTTTAGGATGGCAAATGGAACTTCAGCCGAATTCGACGCTTTTCTTATCGACATGCCACTTCTAATCAATTGTAATCCATTTTTTACCTCTTCTCGCGTGTAGCTCCTTATTTTTCTGACCAACTGTTTGCGGCGTAGTATACTGTTAACAAAAAGAAAACAGGAATAATCTAAAATTATTTACACTTTCGTAAAAAAAGTAAATGATTGTACACACTCTAGAAGTACACAGTGATCATGAGCCACTGTATACTCTTTCAATCTGAGTCAGTATGGTTTGCCGTGGAATATTGATCTAAACTTTAGTCAAGAGGTTATAAAAGGCTCATCAATATTAGCTAGAATAGACCTAATTTTCGACTGAAACAATAAAAAATCATAAACTGTTAAAAATAATGCAGTAATAACAGGTTAAATTCACATTGTAAACTAACTTTCCCGGTATCCAAATACATTACGAACAATATCACGCCTAAGTGGCCCCAGAGTTGACAGCCAAGTAATTTAAATGCGTTCCGAAATCGATCTCTTCCCATGAGTAAAGTAACAGATAGATCCTGTTCTGTCAAAGCGTACCTGAGTCACTATACTCGACCGAGTCACTGTACCCTACATGACCCTACGTGTGTCAAACAAAAATTCCTTATTAGACAACATTTTTCAGATTTTATTTTGATAAAATATTGTTTCAATTATTTTGTATTCATTCAAAGTCATAAATAGTTAATAAAATAGTTATATATAATAATATTAACCACCGAAGTTAATTGGCATTTGATTTGGAACCAGGTAAAATTTTTCTCATCGTCGTTGAAATTGACATCATTTCACTAAAATTTGTATAAATATTCTTTGCATTTTAGATGCTCGATTTTTAAGAAGGCGGTTGAAAAATGTTAAAAAAATTAAGTTTCGTACAAAAATTGAAATGTAAATATTAGACATTTATAGATTAGAATCTTACCGATAAAAATACAATAGAGTTGCGAGAATACATTTGCATTTTTCAGCTTCACTGGCTTTACAAGAGCATTTCATATATACAATTTCCCCTGTTCTACTATTGAATGTGTCATTTTTCTCAAACACCACTGTTCGCAATTGAGCCGTGGACATACATGCTGCTGAATTTTCGTTATGTTGGGCGCGACAGTTTTGTCATCGATTATTCCACACCCAAGGAAAAGATTTGAGTTTAAAAGTTTTTCACCGAATGTAAAATTCCTTTCGGCAGGATTTGTACCAGCCCATTTGCAAATATTGCCAATTATTAATAATATTTTTGAAAAATACTGTCACACTCCCTATGCTTCAAATGTTACAAATTTAAATCTGCACCGATATTTCGGCCATGTTAATAATAATCATAGTAGGCTCCTCCCACAGGTAAGATTCCAATGGTGCCACAAATTTATCTCTGGTTTACGACTGTAAATAAATCGTTAAATACCTAAGTTATGTGGAGCAAATCTTACCGACGATCGATCAAGCCAGGCGGTAGGTGACCATCCACATTTTTATCGATGAAAAACGATTTGATAATAGTGTACACCGTTGCTAATAATAAAATAACAAATACTAAGAAAATATACGCTTTTGAATTTCTATCGACCTTTCAATGAGTAGAGCTCATATGAGTTTTAGGCTTTTATAGTCGTTAATCTATGGTTATAGTATGCTCATTAGGTTTTTTTCCAGTGTATGTAATGGGGAGTTGAAAAATTTCGGGAAGTCCAAAGAATTTCGGGCATTCGATTGATTCTTCGCCTAGAAATTATTATTCTTATACTCTTACATCTTTGTCGATGGGTGATTCAATAATCTCTTCTGTGGTTAGATTAGATTACGGTGGCTTGGAAAATTTACGTAGCCTTGTGACATCTTGACGTATGTTCGCCTGATTGTTCATCCAGGGTTGTAGGCTGACAATTATTTCTTCAAATAGAAGTCTTTTTGGGGGTACAAAACAACTAAAAACTTTGCTTAAGTCGCTAGTTTCAGCTGCTTCAAGTTGATGTTTTGATATATTGTACTCCGTGTGGTGATTCGTGGATAGTGGTCGCTGATGATATTCTGCAAACTTTGCTTTTAATTTATGCAATTTTTTGTTACATTTTTCAAACGTGATGTTTCGGTCGATTTCCGCGTGCCAGTATGACCAGAGTTATTTACGGTTCCAGCATATATAACAGATTCTGCTGCTGAGATTGAGATGAGGTCTATAAAATTTGTTGTCGTGTTCGTTTTATTCATTTTTTAAGTAGAGTGGTACTAACTTTGTCCGGTATGGCTTGTGTTCTCCTCGTTTTTGTATGGTAGGAAAATTTTAGAGAAGGGTGGTTGAAGTTTTAGTTTTCGGTATGGTAGAAAGGTGTAAAAAGTGAAGTCGTTGTGATATACAGATGGACATCTTATATAGTCGATATTTTAAATTCTCTACTCGTATTAAAAAGTATTTCTCAAGAATCTGTCCTTGGTCAACTATTATTACTGATCTTATATACTTGCCTTTTATCTCTCAATCAATATTTTAGTATTTGCTGATAACACTCTAATTTTCCATCCAGCAAACAACCATTATCTCATAATTATGTATCGTTAATTAATGAAGATCTTAATATTCCTAAAAACCATAAACCATTGCCTAAAAAAAGAAAACAAAAGCTACTTTACCTGTAATAGGTCCCAAAGTATTAAACACAAACTAGTTTGAGTCGATTTTTTTGCTCACGAATATATGTGTATATATATATATATATATATATATATATATATATATATATATATATATATATATATATATATATATATATATATATATATGTATATATATCGAAATATTGTGTTCGCGCTGGGCGCTCAGCGACAGAAGTCATTCGATTCTTCGGATACCCAAGATTGACTGTGTATGATGTTGTCGCGAAGTATAGCGAGTCGGAGAAGCCCAACGAAGGTTTTGCAACACCGGCAAGGAAAAAATTGGTTGTCGGACAACGTCGACATGTTTTGGTCCAAAGAATTTTGGCCTCACAACAGCCCAGATTTAAATCCTTTGGACTTCTATGTATGGAGCGTGGTTGAAAGGGTCACTACCAAGTTCAGACATCCAAACGTCGTATCACTGAGAGCCGCTATTGAAGCGGCATTGATATGGACCGTGACTCATTAAAACGGGTCTGAGACCGCTTCAGACCGAGAATGGAGGCGATCATTCAAGCAGAATAGGGTTATATTGAGTAAATGATTATTATTTGAAGCACAAGTGGATGCAATAACGAGATTTGGGCTAAAGTGATTATTAAAAAAAATACCATATGATGCGGACTTAAATTGTCACACTATATATATATATATATATATATATATATATATATATATATATATATATATATATATATATATATGCATATATACATATATACATATATATATATACATATATATATATATATATATATATATATATATATATATATATATATATATATATATATATATATACATATATATACATATATATATATATATATATATATATATATATATATATATATATATATATATATATATATATATATATATATATGAAAAAAGATTTTTGCATTTCTCTACGTTTTGCTTCCCTAGGTCCCGAAAAAGAATAAAATAAGATATCTGCTTCAAATTTGGTACACATACCATATAGTATTTGTAGTGAAAATGGAACATATAGTTTTTGAGTTATAACGTTTAAGGGAGTGGGAGTGATAGAGATAGGGATTGATAAATTTTTTATATATTTTCAACACTATTATGTTTTTTTCCTTGTTTTTGGTTGGTAATGGACAAATTTTAAGTGTAAAAACTTATTGTCAAACTTATAGAGGATTACATGGGTTGGGATAGAGATTAGAGGTGTTGCTTTTCGTTTTTAAATATAGTTACGTCGGTCATCGCGTATTTGCTATAACTTTGTGTAAAAGAATTATCAGAAAAAACGGCAAATTATTTAGTAATATTTATCAATGGTAAATAAAGAAGTGTGCCATTGTTTTGTTTCCCATACTAGCAACCATCGAATATTTTTCTAATAATCTGATGGGAATAAGAATAATAGTGCATTATGACTAGGTTAAGAATAATAGTAAACGGAAAAAATATACCTTTGATAGTGACGTTGACCAAGTTATAATGTCAAAATCAACTCATTTTATTGCTGTAGGCAAAACGAGATAGATATATGACCTGGTTAAGAAAACTTATAGTGAATTTTGAAAAGTTTCGTATTTATGAAAAAATTATCCTCAGGGTTCAAAGTCCCTAGTACATGATGAAAAATATAGTCCCTCATTTCTATCAGTTTGTTTGTTTCTCGTTTGCCTGTTACCATGATAAGCCTCTAATGAAATAAGATATCGATTTCATATTTAGTACACGTATAATATTTAAAGTACAAATGTAAATTATAGATTTTTGGTAATATCGCTTAAGAGAAAGGAGGGTAAAAGAGGTGAGGGTCGTATATTTTCAACACTATGAGGTTTTTCTGGTTTTTGTATATACAATAAACAAATTTTAAGTGTAAGTACTTATAGTCAAACATATAAGGGATTGCAAGGCCGAGAAGACTGTTGCTTAATATATATTTCATTATACTTTCTTTTCGGGGTTCTTGGCGTCTAGGAATCCGATTTTTTTACGATTATTTATGCTCTAATATATAAGAAGTCAATGAGGTTTACATGTATATTCTGTTATATGTTCGTTTTAGGGTCTTTGGATTCAAAGTAACTGACAATTGTTGTTTTTTTCATTGTTTTCACATCGTACACATAGGGAAATGTCAGATTTCAATTGTAAATAAAGCTATAGCCCTTCCTCTGCTCAATTTTATTTTTGTAATTAATGTTTTAACAATATCGATTTGTAATGCTCGGATTAAGTTATCCTTTAGTGTGAAAAAGTAAATTTCACTGCTTATTTTAGAACTGTGCGATTGCAAAGGAAGTAATGGGTCAATGATTTTAATAATATGGGTCGGTTTTCTGCTGTAAGCGAACTAATATATTTATGTGAAGATTTGTATTTCTCAGTTTAATGCAGAGATATTTAATTTTTTTTTAATTATTGTGTTAAGATTTTTACGAATATTATTGCTAAATTCATTTTCATCATTCATCAATTAAACAAATTGACAGGTTTCTGTGTGAAGATTACCTTATATAAAAAAGTAAGTGGATTGCGTGTTTATACTCTAGTTTTATCAAATTATATTTATTAAATTTAAGTGATTTTAGTTCCATTGAAAATCAGACACCATCATTATGTAGAATTTGCAGCTCTTGTTCATCATTGTAGTTAATATTTTTTGGTAAATAATATCATGTGTAGTTCACGTAAAATAATAAAGTTTACAATTTTAGGTTTTTAATTCTTTATAATTATATAAAATTTAATTTAAAATCGGTATTTTACTAGATATTTTATGTACGCATCAAAATTTATATATTTATCAAAAAATTATATAATAATTGTAGATTGATCGGTATTAGAGTCAGAATGATTTTTCAATTTTATGTTTAATACTTTGGAACCTATTAAAAGTAAAGTAGTTTTTGTTTTCTTTTTTATAGCCAATGGTTTATGATTTTAGAAATATCAAAAAGGTTTTTATTAATTAAGGATACATAATTTTTGATCGTGGTTGTTTACTGGATGGAAAATTACAGTGCTGTCAGAAAATGCTAAAATATTCCAATGTATGATTAAGCGATGATAGTCAAGTGTATAAGATCAGTAATAACTGACCAAGAACAGATCCTTCAGAAATACTTTATTTTATATATTTATACGGGAGACTTATACGGTCACCGTAAATCCGCCGTTAGGTTCTTCCGACCATAAACTGCTTTCGACATCGAGTATCCTACCAATCAGTGACAGAGAGGCGCCTAGGCTGCGCAAGATTGGGCACTACAAATCTGCTAAATGGGAAGATCTCATGGAATACTTTCGAACTTTCCCTTGCATGGACATTTGTTTTCGATCCGATAACCCATCTGACTGCGCCAGGGAGGTCTCCGATGTTATTTTGGCTGGTATGGAAGCATACATCCCTTTTTCGAAGAAATGCTCCTCCAACGGCAAACCTTGGTTCGACCGAAAATGCAAAGAAGCTGTTGCTTCTAAACATATTGCCTATCGACAATGGCGTGAAAATCCTAACACCGTAAATCGTAACATCTTTGTTCATGCCCGGAACAGATGCAAGGGAATTATCGACGAAACCAAGGAGGCACACAATCAACGAATTAGAAACAAACTTCTCGCTTGTCCCAACAATTCCAGGTCCTTTTGGGCAGTCGCTAAGGCGGTTAGTCAAAATTTTACCAAATCCACCATACCACCACTCACACGGCCAGATAATTCCATTGCAACCGCACCTGTTGAGAGAGCGAACTTGTTGGCTGAACTCTTTACTTCACATTCTACTGTCGATTTCCAAGGAAAAACACCACCTACTATTCCCATATTGCAGTCAAGGATGCCCGATGTTGTCTTCAGACAGCGCATCATAAAGCATATTTTAATGAAGCTAGACACCAAGAAGGCTTCTGGCGCTGACGGAATACCTGCCATAGTTCTCAAAAACTGTGCAAGGGAACTAACACCAGTTTTCTGTAGACTTTTTAACCTATCCTACAGAAAGGGAATATTTCCGTCCTGCTGGAAATGTGCCACGGTTCAGCCGATACCTAAAAAAGGTAAGAAGACCTTGCCAAATAACTACCGACCAGTTGCACTGCTTTCAATAATATCGAAAGTCATGGAAAAGGTTATCAATGAGCATCTTCTAAAATATCTTGAACGATTCAATATTATTAGCGATAACCAATATGGTTTTCGTAAACATAGATCAACAGGAGATCTTCTGACTTATGTAACACATGTTTGGAACAACGCAATTGAACACTTTGGAGAATCTCGAGCGGTTGCTCTTGACATATCCAAGGCATTCGACCGTGTTTGGCACGATGGACTATTGGCTAAGTTACGCTCTTATGGTATGTCTGAAAGGTTCTGTTTGTGGCTCTCATGTTTCCTCAGAGAGCGTTCTTTACGAGTGGCGGTCGACGGATTTCTTTCTAACACCCTCACTATCAACGCCGGTGTGCCCCAGGGCTCCATACTGTCTCCTACTCTCTTTCTCATTTACATTAACGATCTGCTGGAAAAGACCGGGAATCCAATCTATAGCTTTGCAGATGACAGTACGCTTGTCTCTTCATTCACCTTGAACGCTCGGACATCGGCTGCTCAGGCGAATATCCGCAGACAGCAGGAGATCGTACAACTTAACAAAGATCTGGAAGAAATTCTATCTTGGGGTGACAGTAACCAAGTGGAATTTAACGCTACAAAAACCCAAGCGGCAGTTTTTTCTAAAAAAGTTAACGTTGCTGAACCCGACATAGTTATGTCGGGGCACTCCATTCCCCTAGCATCGTCGCTCAATTTGTTGGGCGTTAGTTTGGGAGCAAATATGTCTTGGCATGAACATGTTGCAGGCATAGCAAGGAGAGCTTCTCAAAAGTTGGGAATATTATTTAGAACCAGAAAGCTCTACACCCCACAGCAACTGTTAATTCTTTACAAAGCCCAAATTCGACCAACTATGGAATACTGCTCCCACGTTTGGGGCTCCGCTCCCAAACATACACTGCATTTGTTGGATTCTGTTCAGAGAAGAGCGGTCCGTCTGATTGGGGACCCGGAATTGACCGGCGGCCTTGATTCGCTGGAACATCGAAGAACGGTTGGCGACTTGAGTCTGTTCTACAAGTATTTTCATGGAAAGTGTTCGAAGGATGTAGCCCGCTTAATTCCTCCCAAAGCGGTGCATGTTAGAAATACACGTCGCGCTGGTGCTTCGCATCCGTTATGAGGTTCAGCTTGTTACTCCGCGTACAACGCTTTTCAAGCAATCTTTTATATGGAGAACGTCATCCCTTTGGAATAATTTGCCCAGCGCTGTGTTTCCCACCGAGTACAATTTACAGCGATTCAAGAACAACGTGAATCGCTTTTTCCGCACTCGTGCCGCTCCTGGAGCGCTTTAGGGACTTATATATACATATTTACAGGGTGCATATATATATATAATAATAAATATATATATATATATATATATATATATTTATTTATATATATATATATATATACATATTTACAGACATATATATATATATATATATATTATATATAAGTATATTGAAAATGCCAAGGGCATTCTTGTAAGATTCCACGTAGAATATATTGAACAGACATATTCCCGGATTAACTCGTCTTCACATATGTCCATCCGTATATCACAACGACTTGACCTTTTATACCTTTACGGATACGAGGAGGAGGCTTTCCAAGCTATCAAAATCTACGAAAAACTGAGAGCAGCGGTGATCTCACCTTTCTACCATACCGCAAACCAAAACTTCAACCTCCCTTCACGAAACGAGAAGAACACAAACCATACTGGATTAAGCTAGTACCACTCTACTTAACAAATAAATAAAACAAATACAACTCAGTGACAGACTAGAAACTTTATAGACCTCATCTCAATCTCAGCAGCAGAATCTGTTATATACGCTGGGACCGTAAATAACTCTCGTCATACTGGTACGCGGAAATCGACCGAAACATCACATTTAAAAGGCATAACCAAAAATGGCGAAAATTAAAAGCAAATTCTGTAGAACAACATCAACGACCACTATCAACGAATCATTACACAGAGTACAATATATCCAAAATATCAACTTGAAGCAGGACACAAGAGTTTTATATTATTTATATATATATATATATATATATATATATATATATATATATATATATATATATATATATATATATATATATATATATATATATATATATATACAAATTTGATTTCTTGCACCTTTATGTAAATAAATCATTTGTTATAATCTTGGGTATAGGTTCATGTAATTAATATTCGAATTTTTTTTTTAATTTTGATTGACGTTTCGCCTCTGGTTTTGGGCATTTTCGAAATTTCTTGGATGTATTTTATCATTTTTGCTATTAAAATTAAATATACAATCACAGTTTCAATTTAAAAATATAACAATAGTTTAGGGCACAAACATACACATACACTCATTTTTTTTTTTATTTTACAAGAACAATTGGTTTAAATTTAATAACAAACACTTGGTTTAAAATTAACTTATTATTAATATATTTTATATGTTTGCACAGGATGATCATTTTTAGACGCCCGGTCCCGATTTATGGAAAATTGTTGGATATTTATTTATTTTTTTAAATGCAGTGCATGTCAAGGATTATAGGGACGTATTTGACATTCGGTAATGAAAAAGGTGTTGGGCGCCGCGACGCCCAACAACTTTTTTTTCCATTGACATACCTTTTGTAAAACAGAATTGGTAAGCCCTAATTTTTTTCAATATTTTTTCCTTAAACTGTTTTTTTCAAATTTGTTTTGCAAAAAATCGCGGTTGCCATGGATCGTATCCCACGTTTGGCGGGTTTCAAACAATTTTAGATTTTGAATCGATTCAGTGATAGTTCAGGTATCTACCTGACCACGTTGGTTTAGTGTACCATTTTCTTATGATTTTTTCATACTCCTCTCCACGTACAAATGTCACGTCTAGAAAATTTATTTCTTCACTTTTTCTTTTTCTATAGTGAATTGGAGTTTGTGATGGAATCCGTTGAACCTTTCGTGAATTTCGTTGATTTTATCTCTGGGTGCTGCCATAATGCAGTCGTCGACAAAGCGTTTGAAGAATACAATTTCGAAGTTTATTTCTTCTGTCACATTTTCTTCTAAGTATTCCACAGTGAGTTGTGCAATGGTAGCAGATATAGACATTAAATTTAAAATAATTTGTTGTAAGTAAGAGTTGTAATAACTACTTCTATGAAGCTTTCTTTTGATAAAGTAGTATGCTCTTTGATAAGGTTCCATTTTTCGTTGAGAATTTTTATTATCAGATCGTTGGGAATATTTGTACAGAGCGACACAACGTCGAGGGATAGAAGGATACAGTTCTGTGGTAGGTTTACATTGTCGATGAATTTTTTAAAGGTGAAGGAGTCTGACAGAAAAATTGTTTTTCCTTGTTATATTGGAGAAACAGGTTGAAAGATATTTTGACAGGTTGTAGAACGGAAACTGAGACAATAGGTCTTAGCGTAATGTCTTGTTTATGGATTTTAGATAGTCCGTAAATTTTTGGAGCAATAGCAATATGTAGTGTTAAGTCTTTAACTAGTTTTTCATCTATTTCTTTTTTGTTTAATTTTTTTTATGAGGGTATTATTTTTCTTTTTGTAGATTGTGGTGAGAGCGCTATTTATTTTTTTATAGGTGTTGGTGTCTGCTAATAGGTTGTTCATGTATGTTGTGTATGTATATTCGAATATATAAATCTAGTTTGCTAATTTTCGAGGTACAAACAATACAAAATATATTAATAATAAGTTCAAACTAAGTGTTTGTTATTAATTTTAAATTCTTGTAAAATAAAAAAAAATGTTGAGTGTATATATGTTTGTGACCTAAATTATTGTTATATGTTTAAATTGAAACTGTGATTGCATATTTAATTTTAATTCCAGAAATGGCAAAGTACATCAAAAAAATTTCGAAAATGCCCAAAACCAGGCGCGAGACGTCAATAAAAAAAATTAATATATAGGTATTTCATTTCGTTAGACAAATAAACCGACAGACTATGTTTTTTGTGGTCTAGAGAACTTGAAGCGAGAGTAAATGTGAAAATCATGGGGTCACTACTTCACTACACTTTTTAACAAGGTGTGTTAAACTGAAAGGTTAAGATCAGCTACCGACTAGTAAGCAGTGCCACGTGAGACTGGTGAAATGTCTGCGACTACCAAGTTAGAACAACACTGATCAATATATATATATATACGAGGCATGTTTTTTAAGTAAGTACTGGACCCACAAGGAAAGACATTTCTCGATCTGTGATAGATATATATATAAGATATATATATATATATATATATATATATATCGTGAGATCTGTGAAGTATATATATATATATATATATATAATATATACATACAGGACGCTTTCCAATTTCATATACTGCTTTCCTCATATATATCGCATATATTTTATATATAAAAACTGGTGCCACGTTATGACAAGTGCCTCATATATATATATATAAAAATATATAGCGATATATATATATTTTTTATATATTATATATATATATATATATATATATATATATATATATATATATATATATATATATATATGCACTGCTTTCCGGTCGGTGGCTGACTGTAAAATTTCAGTTTATCAGACTTGGTTAAAAAAAATGTATAACCTGGGTTAAGTTGACGCTTGCTACGTGAATGTTAAAATGTATCGCTTTCATGAATGAAATGATCCTATAAGATTTTTACATTTCCTCCCATTTCAAGGTCCCTAGACCACGAACAACATATCTGTCGGTTTGTTTCTCTGTCCAATGAAATGAAATATCATTAATCCAGGATACACAATTTTTAGATCATAGCAGTTTAGTGGATGGTAAATTGGAATGTTGTCAGCAAATACTAAAATATTATCATATTTGCTTGAAAGATAATTGTCAGGTGTATAAGACAAACATTAATTGACCAATAACACCTCCTTTTAATACGGGCAGAGAATTTAAAATATCAACTACATTGTTGTATCTTACTGATCCAGAATTTTTGTTCAAATTTTAAAGTTTGTTCATGTTTTTCTTTAATGCAGTCCTATTTCTACGATCATATTTCTAAGCACTTACTCTACTTTGTAGATGTCACGCAAAGCGTGTTCCTCTGTTGCACAAGCATTTACTTATCTTCTCATTTTAGTATTTGACAACCTAAATTAGTAGTTTGACAAAGAGTGTAATAAACCAAAATGTAATTATGAAGTAAATATAATATGTAATTGTCCAATTGAAACGTATTACTAAGATAAAAATTATATAAATCGATTCTTTTATAGTGCTCCGTAATGAATAAAAGCACATAAATCCTCGTTCATAAAATTAATGCAGTGGTTTAGATACTAATAGTTAAAAAAAGAAGGAATTTAAATATAATTTTAAGACGATTAGACTTGTTTATATTTAATAATTGGATATTATCTCTGAACCTATATCATTTTATACCTACTAGGGTATAACGACTAAAGAGATTTGTGTGCACAAGGTCCTAAAATTTGTGTCTTGATTGTATAGGCATATTAATTGTTTTTAGAAATTAAAATGGTTTAGAAAAGCCTTTTGTTACAAAAATATAGTATTAAGAGTTTATTCTTGGAGTAGCAGTCTTTTTTTTTACGAGGTAGTAATTAAACTTGCTAACTTTTTTTGCTAGTTCTTATCTCAAAAATGTGTATACCTAGAGTTTGTGAAAACTATATTAAGTGTATATTTTTTTATTAATTTTGAAATTCGTGGCTATTTTCAACATGGTAGTCCAAAATTAAAAAAGTTATCAAAAAGGGATACAATTCAAATACAAAATCGCTTCTTTAATAATTAGTATTACCGAATGCCAGACTACTTATATTAATTAGTCCCGTGTTGCCTAGTAACTATAATTTGTATTTTTGGCTTGATATGAGCCCAGCAATGAAAGCATACCTGCCCTCTACCTTGAACCGTTCAAGCCATAAACCAGCAAAGGAATTCTTGGCAAGGACAGTGATAAGTTTCCAAAAATCACCACTAAACAGTGTTGGTCAATGAAAATCAATAGTAGCGACGAAATTGAACAAAGTTATATTTCAGCACTTATTTACTGTTCTTACATCTGTCGAACCATTTTGGGACGCATATTGTTGCACCACGATTCATCAGCAAGAGTCGACAGAGAACAAAACAAAATACTTGTCACCACACTAGCGTAATAAAGGTCAGAAAAATGGTTATTCTTTAAAATTAAGATTATAAATGGCAAAAAGTATGATTTGTAGGCAGAACCATCCGTTTTATTTTAATTTACTCGAAATAATGTTCAATTTCAATTTTAATATATCTTAATTCATTAGAAAATTACAAGTTTTTACAAACTATATTTCACTTACTACCTTACTACATACGAAATAATGTTCATTCACATATAGACGCGTCAATTGCAAATTTATTCCTGTACTATGATTTGGAATTAAAATGTAAATTTAAATTTATTTGCAAGTATGTTTCTTTTCCTGTGTATAATTTATTGTAAATACATAGAGGGACATACAGTGTAAAATAAGGAAAATTACTAAGTAATACGATTAGTTTAGATATTACAATTTATTTTACTTACGAATATTGCAACAAATCTAGTATATTAAATACAATTAAGGGCCATTTACAATTATGATATTTTACATTTGACATTATTACAAATCTGATATTAAAATTTTAATAGTATCATTGCATTGTGTCAAAAAAAAACATGCATATTTCTAGGTAACGAACGAGTTAAGTGCAATATTATAGAAAAACCAAGGAAATAAGAGGCTTCAGATTAATACAGTTCTAAGTGCCAACAATTAAATAAGAAAGATATCGTTGGTTTGCACACTCAATATTTCATTCAACATTCTAATTTCTAAACACTCTTATTAACTAACTTTCCTAAAATTATACTTTAACAAATCAAGGTTTACGACTAAAGTTAATCCTTGCGTACTTTCCGCTTTCGAGTACTTTCAACTTCAGTGGCTGCCTGCTCCTAAAATAAAATTACAATTAGTATTGTCAAAATAGTGCAACTACTAGTTTGTTAATGTTTACTTCTATTGCAAAGAAGATTTTTGAACTCATGAAAAATTATTGAATGAATTATTTTTAATTTTTTACTTCTTGGCAATTATGTAGTTACGTAAAAAATAGTTTCATTTAAGTAAAATAAAAGTAGAATGCATAACTTGGAATTTTCTTTAGAATTATAGAATTTTTGAAATACATAGTTATTTTTTGCCCGCGACTTTTACCTGTCAGTACTTAATCTTACTGCTGCTTCGCCTCCTGAGTGGTAAAGTTTCAAATTTATGTTTTGACGGAATTTTCGCAAACTAAGACAAGAACAATTCTAGGTAGTTTTTCTCCTGATGTTTATAAGTAATTACCGGTAATTTGGGTCTCAGCAAAAAAATATAAAACGAACTGGTCTCAGTAACACAATTTTGCCAGTCATGAGTGGATGTTGGTTGTCACTTTTATTACATATATTACGACAATCTACTAAATTTATGTTCGGTACAACCATGTAAAAAAAGGACTGCATTTATTTGTCAATACTGCTCTATTTTGAACTTTATTTTTTTTTTAATAATTTTTTTTACTTGCTTTCTATATGCAGTTTTTCTTAGTCTTTTAACTGGAAAGTGGAATCTATAATGATTATTTCGGCGAAAATTAAAAAATTAAACACAAAATTGTTACTTTTTCTATAAAAAAAAAATTGGTTGAACCACTGTTTATTTTAATATGAACATTTTTTAACCAACATTTCCTGCGGTAATGCAGGCTGACTCTGTATAATCAAAAATGCAAGGCGCAGAGAAGATACAGATACAGCTAAAACAGCTGAGAGACATTGATTTTAAATTGGGTATACATTCAATATATACTTGACGTAGGACTATAGTTTTTAAGTGAAATCACTTTAGCAGAAGGGGGTGGATTTTGTAATTTTCAATAAAGTTACGAGAATATTTCTTAGGTTTTCTTTCCGATAATAAACAAATTTAAGCAAAATCATTTATGGTTTAACCTATGGTAGGTTAAAGTGGTGAGGAAGGGAGGGTGGTAGAGGGGTTGCATGGTTGCTTCGTATATATCGGGCAATATATCATTTTAAGAGTTCTTGCAATCGAAGAATCTGAAAGTATGATATTTTTTCAATATTTTCAATTACTTATGGTGAAATATATAAGGAGTTAATGAAGTGGGAGAGGAAGTTAAATGAGTTGCTTCGTATATGTCGTGTTATATATCCTTTCTACGGACCTTGACGTATTATTTTTCCATTATTTTCTATTTTCACAGAAATGATATGCAGAGAGAACTATCAGGTTTCAGTCGTAAATATTCCTGAAGCTGTTCTCAGCTTAACATTTTTTTTGAATTAATATATTACTATAATTTTTTAAATGTAAACCTCAAGTGTGTACAGCTTTTTTTAAAATATTTTTACTTCCATCGTTAAGGCATATATTCGGGAAAAAAATATCCTCCTTTAGGTCCTTTACAGTCCATTTATAGTACTTGCAGTAGGGAAAAACGTAGCTTTTGAGTAATATCGCTGGGGTGAAAAGAGCAGTAATTAACAAATTATTTTCATCCAATTTTAACAAAATTAGTATGTAGAGAGACTGAAATTATTATAAATGACTTAAAAACAATCAAACGTATTATTTCACTTTCTAATTGTTGTTTGGTAAAATAGTTAACATAAATCTATTTTCAATCTCACCTTAAAGTATCATTTCTCTTGTTCAGGGAAATACTTTTAAGTGTCTCACCTAATTCACTATTTTCCTATTCTACATACTAAGAAAATTCTTTCAGTACTAACTTAATTTTTATGACGAAGCTAAATATGATAGTAAAAAATTTGTCACTTGTTAAATTTTACAGATTACAAACTCAGCGACTATTTTCCTATTTGGGGTATCAAAAAAATTATTTTACTAATAAACTAAGATTTTTGTAAGGACGCCAAATATGATAACACAAAGTTTGTCACTTGTCAAGTTTGACTGTTTACAAAGGCAACTAAAATTATTTTAAATGACTTCCTCTTTTTGATACCCCAAATAGGAAAATAATAGCTGGGTTCATAATCTGTAAAATTTGAAAGTGACAATTTTTTTATATTTGGTTACCTCATAAAAAAAAAACTAGGTCTAGTACTGAAAGAATTTTCTTGGTAGTAGTAGCAGCAACCCTTGTATTATTTGTTAGTGAAAGCCAAATTTAGAAACCTGAAAAGGACTTATAGCACCCTTTCTAGTCTTTAACACGCCCCCTTAGCTTACTCACCCCTTGTCTGTCCGACTACAAATATTTTAAAAGAAAAAAAACCGGCCACGTGTAAGTCGGACTTGCGCAATTAGTATTCCGTACGGTGATTTACTTTTAAAATAAAATAAAATCCTTACCTAGGCTAAGTTAGTTAGGCCCCTGACACGTATATATCTTAAGATCCAATACGTATTTTCACGTTTTTTCTTAATCAATAATGTACCTTAGCTACCTAACAACCAATAAATCAATCTAGAACCTAGTAATAAAAGTGTAAAAACAAATATTTACTACTTAACTATTTGTTTAATTATAAACAAATAGAATAAAATTATTTTGTCTCGGTATCTAACCTTTCGCCACCAGTGTATGTACTGAAAAGTATATTTAAAAAACCTCCACCATATTGTCAAGCCACAGAGTTTTTTTAGATAAGATAAATTATTACACGTAATGCACTCGTGATAATTTTTGCTCAATCTACACTTTATGGAGAATATTCCAGCATTCTGTCAAAATTTTTTGATCGGTATTTTGCGAGATAGGGAAGTGGAGCGATTTTTGGCCGTACGGAACACTAAAAATAAAACAATTTTTAAATTCCTTGTCTCAAGAACACTGACAAAGACTTATAATATTAATATTCCTTTAGACACTTCTCTCCACCTCTTTATCCCTTGTACGTGCGACTTATAAATATTTATGATTAAAATTTTTCCATTTTTTTTAATCTAAAAGCAAAGAAATTATGTTACGGAAAATCAATGTAATTTCTCTACCTCCCTCGCTTTCCCTTCATTATTCTACACTGATATTACTGAAAAATTATAGGTTGCATTCCTACTTCAGATATTGTATGTATACTAAATTGAAAATCAATATCTCATTTCATGCGGGAGTTTTGTGAGCTACGGAGCCTAAAACTTAAAGAAACGCAAAAATCTCGGAGGGTGATGTTTTCACAAATACAATAATTTTCTTTAGTATGCGAAGTAAAAATAAATAATATTATTAACACATTTTTAACCCTGAACCTTGTACACATAACAAAAAGAATAATTATTATCTTTAAAAATACTCAAAAATTATATATAGTAGAAGTGAAGCGAATATAAATAATTCTGAGATTTTGTTAGGGTTTGTTTTTAGGATGTTGCGACACAACTGTGTATAGTGGGGTAGTAAGGAAAATAACGTCTTAAATGCGTTTAACTTTCCAGTTTAATACGTATTTAATAAATCTTGAGTTTAATTTCATTAAAATTTTAGAGGTTAAAATTACCCCTAAATTATCCCCCCCCCCCCCGCGCTACAAATAACTGGATATATATGGTTGTACTGTGATATGTAAGATATGTACCATTCATTTTTATTATTTTCTCCTAACAATATCCTCTAAATAGTGTAATGTAAAAAATATCCCGTATTCCTTTGGGTTCTAATGTAAAGTATAATACTGTAGCACGACTCATAAGCTTTAACGACGTCATGAAAACTGATTATTCTTCCAGCAAAACATCACTTTTCAATTTAATAGATGTGCAGTAATACTCGTTTACAGTGCAAAAGGTCCCGGGTTCCAATCCCGGCAGGTCGGTATTCTTTTATATGTGTATATGACCTGACCACATACATAAGTACAGTTGCTTGCATGGTTGCAGAGACGCAATAACGTCCGTGGCAGCACTACCGTGTTGTCTAAAAGGTGCCTTAAAATAAAAAAATGTATATTTCGGCACTTGGACAACGTTGACGGATATTACATCCCCGCCGATATCCCCAGGATATGAAATAACCGGTCAAGTACAAGTTGAACTTGCACAATTAGTGTTCCGTACGTTGATTGCTTTTTAAAATAAAAAATTTTGTTACGGTGGTATAAAATGATCAGTGACATCACAAAACACACCCCAAATGAATTTTCAACAAAGTTGGTTTCCAATCTTTACTGAAAACTGATGACATTGAAATTTTTGTTTTTTTTTATATACCAGATAAATTATTAAAGGTAATGCACTCGTGATAATTTTCGTTCAGTCTACACCCTGTGGAGAATATTCCAAAATTTTTCAAAATTTTTTGATCAGTACTTTTCGAGATAAGGTGGGGGGACAGCGATTTTTTGCGATTTTTTAAAAATAATGCAAAGAAAAGTGTGCACAAGTATTACATTATATATATATATTTTTTACTCGTGTTTTCACAAGCTTTCATTTGACACCACACTCCATGACCTAGTAAAAAAAATGTTTTTTCACTTCCGATTTCATCCCTCAAAACTAACCCCTTAAGTAAAAATTTAACTTTCAAAACTACACGGCTCTGATGAGGCCATCAATTCCTATATTATTACCAAATTTTAACTTTCTATGACAAATAGTTTCGGAGGCAATCGGGTGTGACAGACCCGAAGTCATCTTATAAGTGTTCCGTGTGGAACACTAAAAAGGGGTAAAATCCCTACTCAGGCGGGGAGGTGAACGATAAAAAAAAGGAAATTTGGCAATATGATTAATAAAATACAAACACAAAATACCATATAATATATATATATATATATATATATATATATATATATATATATATATATATATATATATATATATATATATGTATATATGTATATATGTATATATGTATATATGTATATATGTATATATGTATATATGTGTATATGTATGTGTGTATGTGTGTATGTGTGTATATGTATATATGTGTATATGTATATATGTATATGTATATGTATATATATATATATATATATATATATATATATATATATATATATATATATATATATATATATGTATATATGTATATATGTATATATGTATATATGTATATATGTATATATGTATATATGTATATATGTATATATGTATATATGTATATATGTACGATAAAAAAAAGGAAATTTGGCAATATGATTAATAAAATACAAACACAAAATACCATATAATATATATATATATATATATATATATATATATATATATATATATATATATATATATATATATATATATATATATATATATGTATATATGTATATATGTATATATGTATATATGTATATATGTATATATGTATATATGTATATATGTATATGTGTATGTGTGTATGTGTGTATGTGTGTATGTGTGTATATGTATATATGTATATGTATATGTATATGTATATGTATATGTATATATATATATATATATATATATATATATATATATATATATATATATGTATATATGTATATATGTATATATGTATATATGTATATATGTATATATGTATATATGTATATATGTATATATGTATATATGTATATATGTATATATATATATATATATATATATATATATATATATGTATATATATGTATATATATATATATATATATATATATATATATATATATATATATATATATATATATATATATATATATATATATATATATATATATATATATATATGTATATATATATATATATATATATATATATATATATATATATATATATATATATTAGTTCGCCGGTAAAAAATGTTGTCGTAAGCAAGTTCTTGCCTTGCTTCACACATTATATAACTGGTGATAAGAATAACAGAAAAAAATTCATATTAAATTCATTTCTCTCTCCCTATTCACGTACCAGAAAGTAATATTAAAACCAGCGACTTTTTGATGAGAATATTATATCTATACTGGATGATATGTACAAATTGTTGAGATAGTCTATATCCCTTCAGTTAGTCCTAGTTTTAATTTTGTCAAAAAAAAGTTATCAAGGATCGATGTATCCAAGTAGTGGTACTTCAACTAAAAGATTTATTTCATTTAAAATTTAATCAGAAAGAGTAACTTCACAAATTATTAAATAATTCCCTATAGAAATAGACAAATATCCACTTTAAAAATTAAAGACAAGAGGCATTCAATTATCTAAATTAGAAAAAAAGTCTAGAAAATTTATAACAATTTACATGCATAACCAGAAAAATTCTAAATTGGCCTTTACACAGCGTTGGTATTTTTATAAGGATATATTTATGAATAGCCCGAATTAAAAAATTCATATGACAAAATTGAAAATGTCCTAATCAAACAAAAAAGTTCTTTAAAAAAATGGTATGCTGATCATAGAAGGATAATATTTGTACAACCTATTATCCAACTCGATTATTTTTGTAATTTGTAAATTTTTGGCAAATCTTGGTCTTATTTTGAACCCCATATGTACGTTACTTAAGGCAAGTGTTAAATGGAAATAGGGTGAAGATTGTGAAAAAAAGTGTAGCTTGAAAACTAATCTAATTTAACAATTAAGGGTTTCAACTGCACCAGCGAAAGTTATGACACTGACCAGAAAATTGTTTTATATATGATTGATAAAAATTAAATAACACGTAGGATGAAAAGTTTTTAGTCTAGCTACTTAAAACACTTTTTTTTTTGAAAAATTCGACTTTATTCATCAACATAGTCTCCTTCAAGAGCGATACAATCAGTTCTACGCTTTTCTAACATTTCTATACTTTTCTTATAGAAGGCTTTGTCTTTGCCTTCAAAATAGGCCTCAGTTTCTGCGATAACTTCTTCATTGGAGACAAATCTCCTTCCCGCGAGCATTTCTTTGAGGTTTGCAAATCTGGAGAATACGGTGGATGAGGAAACAATTCGAACTTCAATTCATGCAATTTTGCTATCGTAACCATTGACTTGTGATACGGTGCATTGTCGCGCTTTTTTCTTGTTCATTTGAGGCCGTTTCTTTGCGATTTCTGCCTTCAATCGCACCTATAACTTTATATAATATTCGCTATTGATGGTTTTCCCTTCTCAGCATAGTCGATGAAAATTATTTCACGCGCATCCCTAAATACAGAGCCCAAAACCTTCCCAGCCGACTATTATGTCTTGGGCCGCTTCGGGCGGCTTGTCACATATCGCATGGAAAAATCCTTTTTATTGCGCTTAAACAGGCCCAAACAGCGTTCAGAATCATCAACACGTTGTCGTTTTTGGTCGTCTGTGAGCAAACGCGGTACCCATTTCGAACAGAACTTCTCATGCCCAAATGTTCATGCAAAATATGACCAACACGTTCTTTTGATATCTTTAGGGTGTCAGCTATCCCACGCAATTTCACTTTACGGTCATCCAAAACAATTTTGTGGATTTTTTTGGTGTTTTCCAGTGTAACCATCTCATTTAGGCGTCCAGGGCGTTCAGCATCATTTGTATCTGTATAACCGCGTTTAAATTCAGCATACCAGTAAATGATGAGTGATTTTCCAGGGGCAGAGTCCCCATAACACTTATCAAGCCATTTCTTTGCTTGAACGGTATTTTTTCTTATCAAAAAACAGCGTTTAATCAACACACGAAATTCGATTATTTCCATTGTTTTGACAATATCAAAAGTAGCCTCACTCAAACCAATGTAATTTGTAAAATAATCGTCGAAATGTCATGAAATTTTGACACGTATCGTTCGAAGGTTGGTACTTTCTAAAAACGATATGTATTGTGTATTTTTTTTTTTTAAACAGATCACCTTTTTAATTACATCTAACCGAAATATTGGCATCTTAAAAGTGATGTTTTAGAATTTAAAAAGTGTAAAAGAATATTAAAGAAAAACGGCGCAAACTATTTTTTTCTGCTCTCTACCCTAAAATATCGGTTTCCAATTAATTTTCTGACCTTCAAATATGAGAAAAATAACATTTCCTATAAAAGTGAGATAGGAACATAGCTGTCTTGACTCATATTGTAGTATATAAAATTTTATCAAAATAATAAATATGTCAATTTTAAGACGGTAGTTTGTCGTAAACTATTCTAGTAGGGTATAATGTATGATAATTAACGTCCATTAAACACGAACGATCGTATCTAAAGATATCAAATTTTAGTTACCATCATGTCTCAATTTGAGCTACCTTCCCACAACATGACGTATCTAGTACTAGCTTTAGAATAGCCGATGATCGACACCCTTTAAAAAACCTCTTTTTCTCAAAAATAAGTTTTTGTTGTAGCTAAAGTTAGTGGTTAACATAATGTTAATTTAAAGTTATTTAAGTGCAAAATAGAAAAGTCTCCTTTTTATTAAACAAACGTGGCCAAAAATTGCAAATATTTAGTATTTTAACTAAATCTGAAAGTAAATGAAACTTTAAAACCACATAGTTTTAGAAATACCTAAAAACTAACCTGCTTCACCCACAGGGACATTTTAAGCTTCTTAATATATATTATTGTTGTTATTATTATATTTCTGCTAATTTTACTACCGCATGAAATAAAATATATTTCCGTAGTTTGTTTTCTTCTTATATACAGACCGTCCGCTTGTAAAAAAATTTTGCCGATCCATTCAATATAAATAATTGTTGCATACCGCTATCAGTTATGAGTATTAGTTGTAATATATATGTCCTAACGTCTTTGGATATTAATATAACTCTGTACGATTAGTTGCAACAGCTACTGTTTTTCACCTCTGTATATTCAAAACTCGAAAAATAACGATAATCTCGTTTTAAGCACAATTTTATCATAGAAACGAATGCTGTTTGGTAGGTGTACATATGTAAAAAACGGCACGTAGTAGCTGCGCACTCCCGCAAAATACTCCAACAACATAGCGTCACTAGATGCGGTGAAACACTCGCAATTTATTGTTCGAAAAAGTTGTGTTAATATCCGAAAACTATTATATGATTAATATAAGTAAAAGTTTTCTGTTGGTAAAACAATAATGAAATGTGACATATATGAGTAACTGTTTTAGTATCTTTCTCATTCGATATTAATCATATGACTAACTGAAAATTTGCTGATAGTCAAGAAAGTTTTAAAATCTGCTCAATAAAAATAATTGTCTAATTTCGCAACAGTGCATACATTTTTCGGGATAAATAAACTATAACCTGAACCGGGATCTAAAGCGATAAAAACTGGGGACGTGTATCAGGCTGTTTTTTAAATTGTATTATTAGAAGACATCCTCGTAAAACTAATATTTAAGTAACAACTTACACTATCAACAACTTCATTATCTTCATCGGAATCTGGATCTGAATTCTTTTCGGCATTTTCGTCACCTTTACTAGATTCTTCCTCATCAATTTCTGTAATTTTTTCATCTTTGGTTTCTACATCAACATCTTCAGTTGGTTCATCAGTCTTTTTCTTTTCAGCTGCCTGTTTTATTTCTTGCTGTTCCTTAAAAATACCAATTTTAAATTGTAGTAATATCTTAGGTAATTAATGCACTTTTTCTGATAAAATCTACATTTTAGCTTCAACAAATTACTTGTCACTATTAGTGAATATGTAATGCTGGTACTATATAATACAAAACAATGAATAGCCTAAAAAGGAATAATTAATACTTCTTACAAGCTTCAGTGGCGAGTCTAGAACTTTTCTACAACGAAATTTTTACGAAATCTGGTGGACTAAAAAATATAGTGGTGAAGAAGAAAACAGAACAGTTTTGGAACATACGAAATGATATTTAAAAAAAAAATGGAGAGTGGCAAATATTCGACAGATGATGAAACAAGAAAGCGGAAAAAAACAATTAAGAGAAATTATTCAAGATAGGAAATATGATCCGGGTATAAATGGAAAGGAGGAAATACAATAAATCGGGGGTATATCAGAAGGAATTTATAGCAGATATTACAAAGTTAAGAAACGAGAAATTAAAAATTAAATGAAAAAAGTGGAGGTAGGTTAGTGGAATTAGACTTATTATTATTTGAAAAAAATTTCGTAGTCATTTACTGAAAACGTTGAAAAATACCTTAATTAAAACACTACAAGTCAATATTTTAAATGGAAATACTGAAAAAATAACAACCCTTTTAGATTCTTTGACTCCACACATCTTGAAAAGGACTTATAACACGATGTACCTTTTTACCCTCTTCCCCTAGCTCAGTAACCTTTTATATTTTAAACCACAAATAATTGAAAATAGTGAAAAAATAACACAATTTTCAAAATTCTCGATTCCAGGACGTGTAAGATAGCATATACACACACCTCACCCCATTAAATATGTGATTGGATCTATTGTATGTATTTTGATACAAACCCAGAAGATACATTGCCATACTGTCACGAGCAAGCTTGCTACAGGGTTGCACCAAAAACAGAATGAACAGACGGTGGGCATCACTTAATCCAACAGGGAAAAAAAACAAAGTTTTTAGTTTCTCCTAAAAAAATTGCCTAATTCATTTTGCCGAATGTGTGATTGAATAATTCCTTATCATGCTTTGTATGACACTTGCTAATAGTGACACCAAAAATCCAATTTGTCGCCAATATCATCGTGGTGGGATATCACATAATAAAAGGGTATTCTGAGATAATTTCAAATATAAGAAAAACACAACAAACAAACAAAATTTAATATTTAACATTTGTAATTACAAGATTCATGTAACTTCTAAGTTACACAAATATAATCAAGAATTTACCTGGATTTGAATAGAAGGCTTACAGCAAAGGTACAAAGTAAATACTACTGGAATACTTAGCACAATAATATACACTGCCCATAAAATAGGATACTCATTGGTGTAATTAGCTAGCTTTTGAACTACACTCTCCTGAAATTATAAAAAATTATAATATTAACATTTAGCTGCTACATACTACTAAATTTTTTATTTTTATTATTAAACTTTAAAGTAGGAGATAAAAAGATATTTACAATTTCATAATTCTATTTTTAGTTCTTCGCTCACTTAAGAGAATTCTTAGAAAGGTGTATCCTAAAAACAACGGAAATTAAGGAAGTTACTGGAAGAGAAAAGAAGAAAGATACGAAAGGTATTTTTTGTCTGTTCTAGGCAAATAAAAATGTCGTAGAATATAATAATGAAAATTAAAATAGCGTGTAAAAACCATTTCGAATGTTTTTTAGTTGGCCCTTTCAAATGAACGAAGAGGAAATTACTACAAATGGGATATTATTTAAAATTTATTATTTTTTAAAGAAATCTGTGTATTTCTTTTTTATTTTGATTCTTAGATTAATTTTTAAAGAAATACACAGATTTCTTTAAAAATAATAAATTTGAAATACATATACGTACACATATACATATAAATATATATATATATATATATATATATATATATATATATATATATATATATATATATATTTGAATTTTTAGTGATATTAATATAAGAAAAATATATTGAAAGATACCTCACAAGCGCACGCACACAAAAGTGAATTTAATAAATCCGAGAGGTTTAGAGTAATTCTAGCTATTGTAGTTACATTAGAGAACAAGTTTGACAACCTAAGTTTATATGCCAAGACACGACCCACCTTTAACACAACAAACGACCTTAGGACATTCTCATCTCCGCATACCAACAATCTATCAGATGATGCACAATAATAATTGCTATCTATAGAAAAGTACTTTTTTTGCTGTTTCATGGATATGTTGTGGTACAAAACTTTTAAAAAACAACGTCAACTGGTTTCGACTTGTGAATGTAATTTTTACGACGACAAACTGCTAGACCGCACAAAAATTCAAAACATCAGTAAAAAAATCCCCATGTTTAGGAATGAGGCCCAAAACTTAATTTCATTTGTAACATTCCATCCAGAAGAGAATCATTTGTTTAAATTTAAATATCTAGTGAGTGGAACTGAGCAGAGATGAGAAGTAGCGTGAGCGAGTCGAGTTATATTTACGTCTGAAGGTCGTTTGTGGTCGTTGTATAGCAACTTGAAGAGCTAGATTTTAGCCACCAAATGAATAATTCCGAGAAAACAATTCTCAGAAAATAGAAGATTTAAGTAAACATCAGAAACTCACAAAAAAAACTTCATTCCTTGAAACATCAAAGAAAAATTGTTGGGTTTAATGTATTCGCTAAAAATTCTCATGGAAGGAGTTCGATGGATGTAGCAAGTTTGATTCAGCAATGGTGTATGCTGATACATTATGTGCATATGAGGATTAGCTAGTTACTCCTAGTGCCACTCTCTTCAAAAACTCTTTTATATGGAGAACCACGCCCATGTCGCGATTTAGAGATTTCCTTGCTGTGCGTATGTTGTAGCCATAAAAAAGGTGGCATAACGGTGCCATGGTGGGATTTTATATGGTATAATAACTGTATTTGTTTTAAGCTGTCGGTATATGAATAGTTCAAATTTATAGAACAAATATGGATTAAATTACGCTTAGCAAGAATGTATATGATATTGGCACACTTATTATAAGCTGATCGCAGAAGTCCGTTGTGCTTCACTGATAATATATACAAATCAAATACTGCAAAATAAAAGTTCAGAAAGATATTAAGTGAGCTGCAAAATAGTAAAATATCTGATAAGCTAAAAAATTCAAAGAATTTAAATAATTATTTTGGCCACGCGGCAAGTTATATAAAACTCAAAAACGAAATATTACATTTTTTAATAGAGTAACAAAAAATATAGGTCTTAAATTAATAAACAAAACTGAAGTTTCAAATATTTTCTGAAAAATTCCTAGACACTAAAAGCAAATATGTATAAGAGGTAGCATATTAAGTTAGAATTTAAAGGAAATTAAAATATTTTTTTGCTTATTTTATTTGCTGCCCAGATACAGAAAAAGAAATTAAGATTTCCAAAGCTTGGTACCTAAAAAACTATATTTAACTATTAGACTACTATATGGCCCGGTGCTCTATTAATTTTACAATATGTCAATGTTTTCGCTACTTATTTTTAATGCAATTTAAAACTCAATAAAGCTTCATTTAGAACATCTCGTGCTTACAGGAGGTACTTTTTTTGATATATGTTTTTCATGAGAATTAAAAAATCTTGAAGACGAATGTTTTTTTTGTTAATCTCAGTTTTGAATTTTTTTTGCACTGCTATTTTCCCATTGAACATACCAAAAAAATGCTTTCAGTACTAAACTTAGTTTTTATGATAACACTACATGTAACAACACACAATTTGTCACTTGTGAAATTTGACAGTTCACAAAGTCAACTAGGATTTTTTTTAAATGGCAACCCCTACGTATGAGTACACCATTAAATAGAATTTCTCAGTCTGTTTAAAAAAAAATATGTATCTCTTGATATTTATTTTCAATCATTACCGAAATACAGGGCATTCAAGTTATTGAACCGAATTGAGCCAGTAGGGATTTCTCTAGCATTGATACATTGAGTCTATTATTCAATCCTTGGTGAGAACATTATTGGAATACTCTTCCCCGGCATGGTGACCTTATTATGAGTGCCATATTCACTCAATTGAATTAGTGCAGGACAGGTTCTTGCGTTTCGTTTTTAGGAAGCTTAATATCCACCATTTACATTCTTCTGCCATGAGTTCAGTGACCCGACTCCCTAGGCTATCTGTGAGAAGGTCTAATGCGGAACTGTTGTTTCTATATAAGACTGTTAATTCTCAGCTGGACAGACCTGATATCTTAGCTCAAATTGATTTTTCTGTTCCACCCAGAAATACAAGGAATCATTGCACCTTTTCACAATCTGTTCATAGATCCAACTATGCCTTACATTCCCCCATTGCACGGCTTCACGCCAGAGGCAATATGGCTGATGTTATGTGTCACTTGGCCTCGGGCGAATATTTTGGGCTGACTCTTTAGGGCAACTTGTGGATGTTTGTGCATTGTGTTTTGTGTCTTGGTCTCTCGTTTGTTATCTTTCGGTTGTTGCTTTCTAAACTTCATTTATATTAATTTATATTTACTCTAAGTTTTACTTTCTTACTCGTTTAATTTTGTTTTGTTTTTATTACCTTAGTTAAGTTAGTTAGTTAGTATAGGTAATTTTTCCTTTTTTGTTGTTGAATTTTTATTTGCCAAATTTTTGTTATACTGGGTTACCCGTAAATAAATAAATGAATGAATTTTAACTTTTAAGAGGCTCATCAGCATTACTATCTTTCTATTTGGTATAACAAAAAATATTTTACTAGTATACTTGGTTTTTTGTGAGGAAGCCAAATATAATACAAAAATTTTATCACTTGTCAAATTTGACAGATTACAAAGTCAACTGGATACCTTTAACTCTCACCCTCTACATATAAGCACATCACTAAATAGCATTTTGCAGTCCGTTTACAAAAACATATAACTCTTGATATTTACTTTCAATCGTTACCGATTACAGTGCATTCAAGTTATTGAACAGAATTTTCACCTTTAAGAGGCTCACTTGATTTTCTAGTTTCCTATTTGGCATATCAAAATATTTTTTTCACTGTACACTTTTTTGTGAAGAAGTCAAATATAAAATCAGAAAATTTGTCACTTGTCAAATTTGACGGTTTACAAAGCTCATTGTAAAGAACACTCTCTATGTATGAGCACATCATTAAATAGCATTTTCAGTCTGTTCATAAAAATTCAAGTTATCGAGCCGAATTTTAACTTTTAAGTGGATCAAACAGATTTACTATTTTCCTATTTGACATAACAGAAAAATTCTTTCACTAGTAAATTTAGGTTTCTTTATGAAGAAGGTCAATATAATTTTGATAAACTTGTCATAGCTAAGAGATTATAAAGCTGACCCTATTTCAAATTAAACAAACGTAAATTTGCTTACTCTTAAGAAAACTCATACCAAAAAAAAGTATCTCTCATAAGCATGGGATGTTAATGAAGCTTAATTAAGATTTTAATTACATTAAAAGTAAGTAGCGATAGTAGATAATAACGTCAGAAAATTAGTCATATTATCCATAGGTAGTTTTTTATCATATACCATGTACTACCTATATGTCGAAAACAGAACTATTTGATTCCAAAAATTTTTAGAAGTAAGCTATAATTTCCTGAAATAAAACCAGAAAAATTATATTAACTCGCAACAAGACTGGATTTAATTAGTTTTTTTATCAAAATCGAGCACACTTATAAAAATTACGTTGGGAATAAATACACTATAGATTTAGAGCAGTGATTCCCAAAGTGGTTCAGGTGGACCCCCAGGGGTCCACGGGAGACTCGACGGGGGTCTACGTTGGCGTGAAAAAAAAAAATGGGGGTTCACAAGTTGTAAGTGGGGGTCCACGAAAATTTATCTGGTTTCGATAGTAAAGAACAAAAATGTTGGCTTGGCTTAACCTATCAATGTAGGCAGATAATACACTACTCAAAAAAATTAAGGGAGCAAAAGAAAATTCCTAATTTTTCGGTGATTTTTGACAGGCTGTATTTCGGTGAAAAATGGTCGTATTGAGCCTTTAAAAAAAAGCATTTTGAAGCTTCTAATTTTCAGATTTTTTGGCTAAAATTTTTTAGGAGCTACGGTTCTCATGCAATCCTAACAGATGGCGCAAAAAAAATATTGCAAATATTTTGCTTTTTTTTGGTCCACGGGCTTGAAAAAAAAATTTTCAGTTAGGCCGGCATATGGATCAGATAGCCTGTTTATTTAGCATTAATTTCCTTGTTTTAGAACCTCCCTTAATTTTTTTGAGTAGTATATTTTACGAAGGTCAGCGACTGTTACTTGTAAAAACTTGCATATTCGATATTCAGTACAACGCGCGTCGAGACTTGCAAAGCGCCGCCGCCCGCCCGTAACGCAACCCGTTCAGACGTGCAAAGGGACGAAATACGACTTGTGCTGTGCTTGCAATCTTGCATGAACTTGTTTGATTCTTCACCAATATAAATACGAATGCCAAAGACAAACGTTTCTCGTTTGTTTCCGGAATTTTGAAAAGAAAAGTGTGAGTGAATCGATGTCAGTGTTTGCCAGTGCCGGAAAAAGTAAGTACCTGCCTATTTGTTATTCATACTTTTATTTTATATTGCAATATTATTATATTTGTTATGTTTGCATGTAGTAGGTACGTAATAAAAATTAAATACTGAACATTATTCGATACTTCTATAAAAGAACAGAAAGCCGAGAAAGATTGAACTTTTAGTACTTTTTATTATAAAATTATTTATTTACCCGACTGTGGTGATTCACTAAAGAAGAGATATATGATTGACCTGCATGTTTGTACATATTTCAGTGCCCTCGTAGTTGCTAATGCAAAATGACTAAAAATATTTTCATAAATTGTACGTGTCTTTATGTACCACTCGTAACGTACATCAAAGTAATAAATGAATCATTAAAATCGCGGAGTTTTGATGTCAAAATATTCTTTAAAAGTATTTTCTCTCGAATTTACAGAAATGTATCAAAATATAATTAATCAAAAAATATTTTATATTACATTAAAATAGGTTCAGCCGGTTTGTGAAAACCTCTATATGGGTCTTAGCAGTTTATTGCTTTTAATAATTAAAATCAGTTTTACCACCGGAATTTTGGTTTTTTCATTGCAATAATTAATTAATCCTATTTTATTCTGTTAAAATAGCCATATCCTGTTAAGGTCGCCTTATGATTACTAAAACAAACATTTTTTTCTTTACAGGTAGGTAACTGATACGAAACATGGCTGAATCTAAGAAGAAATGTCGACAGTACAGTGTTGATTATTTGAAATTTGGTTTTCTTCCATCAAAGGCAGACAAACGATTGCCCATATGCCTTTTATGCAACAAAGTTTTGATCAATGACTCTATGAAACTATCGAAGCTCGAAGATCATCTAAGAAGGTGTCATCCTGATAAAATAGGTAAAGATTTAAAATATTTTCAAACATTGAAGGAAAAATATGAAAAGAGACCCACCGTGCACAGTATGTTCGCTTCAACGTCTCAAATTAACGATGATGGCTTACGGGCATCTTACAATATCTCATTGCTTATAGCGAAATCTGGAAAACCGCACACCAGGTTTTAAAAACTGTTCTGCACAAACCTCCATTTGACGTACTCAAAAGAATTCCTTTGAGTAACAACACTGTACAAAGACCTATTGATGAAATTAGCTCTGATATTGAAAGCTTCTTGTGTAATTATCTGCAAACAACTCATTTTTCTATTCAACTGGACGAGTCAACTTTACCTGGTAATGAAGCATTATTATTGGCTATATGTTCGATTTGTTATGGACGAAGAAATCCATGAAGAGCTGCTATTCGCGAAAACTTTGGAGACGGGCACTAAAGGCGAATCGATATTTAATGTCCTGAGTGATTTTTTAAGGAAAAATCGAATCCATTTACAAACATTATTTCGGTGGCAGCAGATGGAGCTCCTACCATCTTCGGGCGATATCGTGGGTTTATAAGCCATCTTAAAAGAATTATACCAGGAGTAACTGCAATTCACTGTGTCATCCACCGACCACACCTGGTAGCGAAAAATTTGAGTGATAGATTGCACCAATCGCTTCAATTTGTGATTAAAGCAGTTAACAAAATAAGAAGCAATGCATTGAATACCCGTTTATTTGCACAATTGTGCGACGAAAATGATGAAGACTTCCAACGATTGCTCTTACATACTGAAGCACGCTGGTTGTCGAAAAGTGCATGTTTAACAAGATTTTACTCACTTTTTGAATCAGTTCCAGATTTAAAAGGACACCTGATCAAATTGAAAGCAGACATCGCATATTTGACAGATTTGTTCAAAAAATTTAATGACATTAAGTTGCAGTTACAAGGGGACAGCCTAAATTTAATAAAAACAAAGGGTGTAATTTCGGCTTTTCTTGGAAAATTGAAATTTATGAAGCAAAATATTAGACGGCGCGAATTCTCCCAGTTTCCAAACTTGTCACAGGCAGAATGTCTTGATGAGGATATTCAGACATACGTTCAACATTTAAATGCCCTACATGATGACTTCAAAAATAGATTTGAGGATATTCTGACGATGGAAATACCACCATGGATCATAAATCCATTTGAGAGGAGAGGAGCTACTCGAGCTTAGCACCAATGAGGAGCTGAAGGTGAAATTTAAAAAAGGCTATCAAACATTTTGGCTGCAGGCAGAAATACCCGAAAAATTTCCTGGGCTGTGGGAAATTGCGAGAAAACTTTTGATAGCGTTTCCCTCGTCACACCTTGTCGAAAAAAGTTTTAGTGTCGTTACAAACCTATTAACAAAAAAAAGGAGCAGATTGAACATCACAGAACGGGGAGATTTGTGGTTATTCCTTACAAAACTGAAGCCAAATATTGATAATTTGCTGTCAATCCATCAAGTACATCCCTCCCATTAAAATTATGACTATTTTTTTTTAATTGTTGATTTGCATTGTTAAAGTTACGGTACTTTATTAATGTTTAATTTTAATTCTATTAAGTCTGTAATCATATTATTTTAATAACACAAGAAAATATATTATTTTTCTTTTTATTTTTACCACTCCGAATTTAGGGTTGGAACTCAGCCACGACGCAAATTTCCATCGTTAGATCTAATCTTCACATTTTTTGACGAGTTTTGGGAATATGGTAGAAATGTAGCAGCAGGAGGTCCACCGAAACTAGTAAAATTTGGAAAGTGGTCTACGAGAAAAAAAAGTTTGGGAACCTCTGATTTAGAGTAATCCCCAATAGGTAGTTAATATTTAACGTAGAGCTGTATGACGGTTGATTTGTTTAAAATTGGTTAGATAACAAAAAATTATCTTCGACTTTTTACATTGAACCCTTTTCATGCTATAATTATTCCGTGTTTGGTTTTCAAGCAAATATGCATGAAAATGGCTGTTAAAATTATTTTAATTTTCTTATTATTTCAAAGTATTTTCGAAAGCCCTAACAACATCGTTTTAGCGCCCTCGTTGGCGTTGACAGATAATAAATTTGAGGTTGTGAAGTATTCTTCATGGAAAAAAAACTAAACAAGTTTGATCCTGTTGAAAGTATACACCTTAAGGGCAATGTTTAAATTGTGGCTCAAACCAGTTATTTGGATAAAGGAAAAACTATAACTTTACTCGATTTCACATAATTAGTTGAGCATTCAATTATTTTTATTATTCATATAGAAATAATTCCATATCCATATTATTTAACCAAACGTGTCAATTTTAATAAAGTATAAAGTACGAGATATATCAAATGTGTCAACACGTTTTCTTTTTAAAAATATATATTTTGGACTTTGTGATCTTATTATAATTTGACAGAAACACAAATCGTTATGAAAATTTTCCAAATTAACCTTAAAAATGGCCTATTATTAATTATTTTTAAATTTATTACTTACAACAAGTGTAAAAACAATACAAAATTATTATAATAAATTATAAGTGCAATTTTTTTTTCTACGAAACAGTAATAGTACTTTTAATATGAGTAAATAGAAGAAATTAGTTGTACGGCCTTTACAGAGAAACAGACATTTACTTAAAAAAAACTACCACAAATTCAATTGTCTAAATAATCTTCTTCGCTGGTTATACATTTTTGCTATCTCTCAGGCAATTATAAGATCCTAGATCGAAAAAATGATAGTTATTTCGATATGTTGAATTCATCCAGGCTTTTCCAACTAGAATTGAGAATCAGAAACGCGGTCTGGCAGAGATCCGAATAGAAGGTAATATGAATGGGCTAATTCTTGAGAATAAGTCGCATGATGGAGAATTTCCCAAACGAAATCTGAGATTGCCTCCTTGGTATTTTTTGCGGTGTAGAACTGGGTGTGATCCTGCAGTAGTATAACCATCATCGTGCCACTGGCATCAAACCATCTTTTTTCTTCAAATGCGGCAATTAGAGTAGCTGTAGAGTTCTAAAGTGACGGCCTAGTCAGGACGCAGCATCTCATAGTGGTTCAGTCCCTCTAATTTTACTGAATATGTGGCACATTTGGATAGACTCATGTTTATCGTACAATATCCTATTTTTACCACAAGTAACAATTTTGAAAAACGTTACTCAGTATATATCATCACTACATCAAACACTTTATTTTTGCACTCGACGCGCGTTTCGCTAACCATGTTAGCTTCATCAGGAGCGATGATTGACTATCATCAATCATCGCTCCTGATGAAGCTAACATGGTTAGCGAAACGCACGTCGAGGGCAAAAATAAAGTGTTTGGTGTGGTGGTGATATATACTGAGTAGTGTCATTGTGCCAAGATTCCACTTTCCCAACATAGTTGAAAAGCGTTCGTTACTCTTGCACCTGGAGAACAAAGGACACTGCAGTATAATAGCGTCTGTTTTTATTCTAATGGGTGAGCTGAAGAGGGACCCACCGGGACTTCTTGCATATCTCCACCTACTGTAGACGATGAGAAATAGCCTGCTTGATTATTCCAAGTATACTTGAATTTGACAAGGATTGTTGTCCAAAATTTGTCTTCCACTTCCTTTGGTTTATTATGATCACGAAGGAAATCACACTTTGAAAGCTGCTGAAATCACTTTTTTCACTGTACGATATAGTAAATAAAACATTTGTTTTGCCTAAGCCGAGTTGTTTTTAACTTGAAATGCGAAACAAAGGAGATGAATCAAATGTTTCCGAAAAGATCGCAACTATACCTAATTTTTCGGATTATATTTACAGTAGAATCAATGAGTATGCATCGTTTCAAAGCCAACAGTAGCACTATAAAATGGCTATAGGCTCTGTAGTCGGTGGAGGATAGGAGCCGAGAATTCATTTGTAAACTTACTGTTCCATTGTAGGTTAACACTGTAACAGAAACTAGGTGAAATTAGGATCAGAAATTTTTAACTAAGTTTACAGGTAGATTAAATTACTTATAATAGTTAATAATAATTAAAATCTTATTGGCTACCACCAAATCCGTCGTAATATGGCTCCACTCTATCAACAAGGTAATAAGCGATTATGATAGTTTTTATGACTCGTTTACAAAACAATCTACAATTTTTTACTACTTTAATTAAAGTTTTTATATAAAGTTAACCAAACTAAAAAAAAATTGGTCGTCGTAGTTGTTTAAAAAAATAGGTCCTATCACGCTAGTCAAGTGTTCGTTCTACATAGGAGACATTCATATAAATTTGTTGCTTTGCTCTATCCGTGTTGGTCGTGTCGCACTTAACCACACAGGTAAAGTTCTGGGTGAGAAAATGTACTACCAAGGTCTGCTTCACCTTTTTTAAACCTACTTTCTAGTAATGTTCGTCTTGTGTATTCTGTTTCAAGACTCTTACTACTTGGTATTTACCTTATTTATTTTATTTAATGTTTCTTTTTAATTTCGAGATATTTCCTGTAAACATCTTCTGTAAACAGTTTTCGATAATATAGTCGACCTTGGCTAACGAATTTTAGCAGATGTATTTCTGAGCTTTGTTTCTTAACTAGGACAAATACCCCATCATATACATTTATAGCTTAGATTATCGTTTCCTGGATATTTTTAATGTTACTTAAAATGTGGCCATTTGATAAAACGAACCTCTCTACTTATTTGTCAGCACAACTAGGGTAAATTCAAACAAATAAAAGTTAACAAATTAAAAAATTTAACAGAAAAAAACACGGGTCAATGTTTTCTTATATTTATCAGCCAGAATAAAGAAAATTCAAAAATAACCGGCAAGTACCACTTCTATTGTATGTAATCAATATAGAGATATATAGACTCATCAAACCATAGATCCCACAATTCGTAAGCTCTATCAATTCAAGGAAAAGACATAGAGTAACTGGCTTTTTACACCATCAAGTTTAACATAAAATATTATTTTAACTTAGAACAAAATGACATAAAGTTCAGGTGTTTTTACAAAATAAAACTATTCTCAAAATATGTCCAATACTCCTGGCTGACAGCTACTGTAAAACTTAAAAATTAAAGTTTTTTTGAAACACCTATGCTATTACCAAGACTTCTACCAATTGTACAGCCAACCAACTAAATACAACTACGTAAACTTAATATTATTTATAGCATTACGTTCTAGCAATTTTTCGCAAAAATTTATTTTTACCTCTTCCACGCATTTATAAATATAATAAATGTATATGACCACTGGAACTGTACAGTAAATAAAGTATAATCCCCAACCAATAGGATTATAGTTTATAGATTTCATTATTCTTCCCCAAACTGTAACCTATTCAAATAAAATTAATAGTAAATAAGTTAATAAAAATAAGTACGTATATTTTCATTCTTGGCTCAGTTGTAGCTTAAAGTCGGTTTTACTGGCCTCTCGGCGTGGTTTGAACATTCCCAATTAAGATATGCTGCTGTCAAATTCAGTGACATTTTGACACTAATGTACTTCATACGATAATGTTAAAGTTAATACCGATATTTAGTAAAAGGTAGTTTAAACTGCCTTGTACAATAGGATCTTATATTAATAACAAAGTGCTTATAGGATCAATAGAAAATTGTTGCTTGGAAAAATAGTCGATAACACATTTTAAATATTTCATAAATTTGTTAAAAAATGATAGAGCTTCCTTCACAGGTACAACTTATATATATTTAATTAAAAACAATTACGTTAAAACTAATTTTAACAATGAAAAACTTTCTTCCTATCAAAAGCTAAAAACAAGTAATGCTAGTGTTTACCACATTTCAATCCCCTATACAGTTATAACTTTTGGACTAAAAGGAACTTGAAAAGGACATATTCGAGGCTACCCTCTAATTATTTCTCCGTGTTTCCCCTAGCCCTAACATATATTTGACTAAATAATTACGCTTAAAATTTGTTCATTATCGCAGTAAGAAACAAGAAAAAATTCCTATGATAAAATCGACCAAATTTATCAACTTTTACCCCTGTCATACCATTCCCCTAAAGTAATATCGCTAAAAACAGTTTTTCCAAGTTTTAAGTGGTATATTTATACGAAACTGGAAGTTAGACTTCACTGCTTTATGACCCCAAAACATGCCATGAATCACCCGTTCTGGCACACTCGAATTCTGATACAAATTATATGCTAAATGATTGCTAATGATGAGGACTTACTCATGACAAAGTTTTAAGTTGAGTATATTTTTGGTTTTTGAGGTATGAAAGATTGACATTACAATACGCGGGTGACATAAACATATCAAAAAGTATCGGCCCCCCCTCCTAACATCACAATTACCGTTTTTAGAAAAAAATTAACCACTACAAAAATTGTGGGGTTTTGAACGAGCATTCTAATGGTGACTTTGACCTTAATCTTGCCCTCGACTTTCAAAGTCATTTGAAGGTCAACTTTATAATTTCAAATGGGAACCCCTGCTTTCGACTCCAGAAATTGGTAGAGCGGAAAATTGTACTATCGGATATGACCTAAGGTCGAGGTCAGAATTTAAGGTCAAGTCAAGGTCAAATGTTTGTTTTAAGGAGGGCTTATGTCTTTGATCCTGGAAATGGTTAAAGTAGGAAACTTTACAATCTAATACGAAATCGACGTCGCAGTCAAGATCAATGGCCGTTTAAGGCCAATCCAATCAGAGCTACGGCCGGTTAAGGCAAGATCAATAAGAGATCCGGCCGGTTAAGGCAAGATCAGAGATCCTGCCGGTTAAGGCAAAATCAATAAACTTCCGGCCATTTAGGGCAAAATCAATCAAAAAAAACCGGCCAGTCAAGGCAAGATTTGGCGATCTAGCCGATTACAGCAATACCTTTTGATCCAGCGAGTTAAGGTAAGAGCTTTATTAGTACATCAAGTCCTTATTTGATAGTTTACATATTCATTGCGTTTGCTTTGAAATAATAATGGATGCTTTGCATATATCAAGATTAGATGTATATATTTCGTTATACTGTCCATACCCAAGGTAACATATAATTGTAGCTATATGGCTGCAACATCCAACAGTACATGAACCACTTTCGAATGTACGGTAATATTCTACTATAGTATCTCTCCCCAATTTAGCTCTGTCTATAAGAACAAAAATATGATGGCTTTTTCCATCACTGAATTTTTGTACTAGAAAATACCCTGTTCTAGATTTCAGCATAATATAAAATAGAATTTTTTAATTGGTAAGGCCCAAGACTAGCATTATATAAGGCTTCCAGTGTAAGATCGGAAATCGGATAAGATTGTTATTTTCTTGGTTATCCATTGCTGCGTAGATATTATCGTCAAAGAGGACTCCCTATTTTTCAATTAGTGTGGAACATTCAACCTAGATTTCATTAACTGAGCAATATTTTGATGTTCTTTGTCGCTCAGAATTAGCTTATGAAATAAGCTAGGTAACGCGAATGCAATCAGTAGGTATTGGTTACCATTACATAAAGTGGCAATATGAGCTGGTAAGGTGAACAATTTGATTTTTTTTTGAGTTGCCCAAACACTTGTTTAATGATCAATTGGACTTTGGTGACGAATCTTGCTTTATTCGCTGCCAAGGTATCGCGCTCCCCAGTGCTAGGAATATAAGCCCGCAGCTTCTTTTAATTAACGAGAAAATCAAGAATACCTCGAAACCAATTGTCAACTAAAATAACATCGATTTTTTGAAGAACAGCCAATATATCCCTATACCTATCGAAACATTCGTTTAGTATTAGTACATCGTTATGATTTGCATTCAAAGGTCCTAAAAAAAAGAATATATCCATCTGCTGCACACCCCCTATAGGTTTTGTAAGCATTGTTTTTGTTCACTCCACAACTCTTTTTGACCAACAAAATTCTTTGACTTGGACGCCAGTCGGTATGTACCATCAAAAACACAACAACCTTTATGATCTAGGATGTCAAATAATTTTTTGGCCATCGGAGGGTTATGAATAATTAAAATCGACCGATCAGTATTATTAGTGAAATGGGGAACAAAATTCTTAATTAAATCTTCTTTGGCAATATAATTACCGATAGTTTGTTCACAGCATCCGAAAAGATAAGCAAGTTGTTCATTAGAAAGCGAAGTATGCATTTTATAAATGAGAACAGCAACGTACTTAGCTTTACATTTCTTAGTGAACTCTCATATTTTGATGAAAGCCGACTTTGACTTTTGTCAAAACCGAACCATGCCTTAAAAGAATCGTTTTCAATAGAATCAAGATTTGTTAATGTGAAAGACATGCTTGGCATTTTTTTGAGAATTTTGGTAATAATCGAACATCAAATCACTTACAAGATTTCACTCTGCAGTTGTCACTTCTGTAAATATTTGCTTTACCAATGGCCAATAGTTGCTGGTATTCAAACGTTCAGCGCACTTACGAGAATCAGGTAGGATGAGAAACTTGTAATTTATTAAAATGAATTAACGTTTCCTATTTGGGACCGAACGTACACCGTAAATGTGAGTTTAAACCTTTTCTATAAATGGTCAGATCCGGCGTGCTTGAATATATTGAAGTGACAGGGCGGAAAAGTCATAGCATGTTTTACAGATTTTATTCCCTGCAGGAATCAAATCAAGTTTTTGCTTTTTTGCGTTATATTTTAGTCTTAAATTATTAATAGTAATTAAAGAAATATGTTCAGCCCTGTAAAATGTTTAACTTTTTGATCTTGACAGCCAAGATAAGTTGCGAAAGACATTTTCCTCGAAAAGAATCGGTAGACCTTTTGGCAAAAATAGATGATCTTCTTCTCAAAATAATTGTTCGAAGAGAAATTCTGAGAGAAAAAAAAGCCCAGAACCGTGGAAATCGGATTTTCAAATCTATATATTAAAGCGTTTGTACGAAGATATAAATAGATATTAGTGTTTGATGCTCTACACGTAAGCCATCTAATGCTTGTAAACATAAACATATTTTACAAGTTATTCTATTTATTAACACCGAGATCGCAATCAGATGATTTCCAAGAAAGAATGATGAAACAGGAGTTTTAAAGGATTTTAACCTTCAAGTGTATTTTTAGGGGAGTTAGAGGTGTAAATCTGAGCAATTTCGCAATCACAATATTTCTGGGAGAAAATTCTGATATAGGGCTTTTCAAGGGTGCTCTCCATGAATACTATGACCTCGTGATCGGTTTTCAACACCCCAAGTGTATTTTCAGGGGGTTTGGAAGTGCATATACGTGCGATCAAATAAAGCTCTATGCTAGATTTTTATCCCACTATATATTAGCATTTCCAAAAACCTGTTTTGTTATACACATAAGATATGCCTACATTGCTTATTATAACACCATTTATGTAACATATATCCAAATAGGTTTGAATGCCAAAATGGTAACTTCTATCCCTTTTACCTTAACAAACAAATGTATACTCAACCTGAAGCTTTGTCATGAGAAAATCATCATCATTAACAATCATTTAGCATACAATTTGTTTTAGAATTTAAAAGTCCCAAAACGGGCAATTTTTGGGCTTACTCTTTGGAAATGTTTTTCGTGATGTAAAAATGTAACCATTTTGAATGATAATTTCCCCTAACGAGGAAAGTAAAAAACTTACAACAGCTTAAACATAAAAGTAAAAAAAATACAGATTATCAATTATAGTTATTGTAATTTTCGCTAATGCAACTGCTTTCCTTAAAAATAATGTTAGTAATGCCCGATTATACCAGTAACAGTTCTAAGGAATATAATTTAACTATCGCCAAAAAAAAAATAAAGAAAAATATTTATTATTTCAATGTCAACTACTAAGACTGAGCAAAGCCCATATTTCATCAGTTATCCACTATTCTACCATCTGTAAATCCATCTCGAGATGGGTTTAGCGATATCACAACTCATCAGCTAAGTTAGGATCGAGAGAAAAAGAGACTAAACTCAAAGTACATATTATAGTACTAGCGCAAAGAATAAGTAAGAAACAATAGTTTGGATCTCTGGCTAATGTAGGCCTGGTTCGGAAGGTAAACCTGCCCCCTGTAAGGGGGTGTTTAATGCCACAGACTAGTTGAGGAATTGTTTAGTGAGATGTTAACGATTACCGCTAGGCAGCGCTTATGTCAGGGCACAACTTTGACACAAGTGCCGTTCTCTCGGTCTGTAGTCTTAAATAGTCCCCGACAGAGGGCAAGTATGCCGCAATGCGCAAATTATTGTATCTTACTTGTTCATTATTTGTTGAACTAAAAATTTTTTACCCCTGGAGAACAAAATACAGAAAAATCTGTAAAATAGCGAAAGAATACTAAAATTCAATAAATAACTGAGAATCAACATTTTTATAGCAATTATTTTCTGAGCCGATCTAAAAATTTATAACTAAAAATAATTCTAATATTTTAAAATTATTTGGAGTCTGCGAATGTTAAATACGGCCGTTTTAAAGTAAAATAAAATAATTACTTACCGACTGACTAGCAATTTTCTGTTTTTTCTTGTCAAAAGTTGCAGTGGCCCATTGTTCTGCTATCTCAATTTCTTCAGTAATTAATATATTGTCAAAAAGAATGTCTTTTGACATTGACCAAAGTTCAAATCCAATTGCAGACTGTAAACAAATAATATATATATATATATATATATATATATATATATATATATATATATATATATATATATATATATATATATTAGGCACCCCTAATAAACACGTGAAACTCATAAAATATTTTAAAAAAAGACTCCTTGTTTTAATAATACTATAGGAGGCGCTGTCAAAAGTTAACTTAAACAATCGACAATCTCTTTTACAGGTCCATAAAATACTTGGCCTACAAAATTGCGACAATGAGGTTTTTGGAAAAATATTTTTAATGTTTTATCAGCCTCTGTTTACTACTTGTAGTGTCAAGAAGCTTTCGTGCGTGTTTTATTTGTGAACTGGACATTCTTATATTTGAGAAATGCCCAAGCAAACTGGGCTTGGTATCGAAAAACGAATTAAAATTCAAACCCTTCATGAACAAGGCAAGTCCCAAGTAGAAATAGCCAAGTTAGTGAAATGTTCTCGGTGCGCGGTGCAATGTGCTATTAAAAGGTTTGTGAAGACTGGCTCCCAAGCCAACAAAATGAGAACGGGCAGAAAACGTAAGACATCTGAGCTCGCTGCAACTCTATCGGAAGAGATTGGGATGCCGATTAGTTCTCGAACGACAAGGAGAAGACTGACAGAAGCTGGATTAAGAGGGTGCAAAGCTAGAAAGAAGCCTTGGCTTTCAGAAACCAATAGGAAGAAACGCTTAGAATGGGCTCTGACGCACCAACATTTTAGCGAAGGGGATTGGTCTAATGTTGTATGGTCCGACGAATCCAACTTTGAGGTAAGTTTTTATATGATTTATTTTAACAAATAACTACATACATTTTCTTTTGATATAATCCGTTTTAGTCAAAATAATAACTAATTTTTTAATTGAGTATTTTTTCTATTCTTACAGCTATTCGGAACATCAAGTGTCACATTCGTGAGGCGGCGTGTCGGCAAATAATACCATCTAGATTGCATGGTACCTACTGTAAAACACGGAGGAGGAAGCATTATGATCTGAGGCTGCATGGCTGCTAAAGGTGTCGGCGAAATGTTCGTTTGTGAAGGCCGCATGAACAGCCAAAAGTACATAAATGTACTAGAAACTGTACTGATGCCTTCGCTGACTCGCATTTTTGGCGACACTAATTTAGACGACATCAAATTCCAGCAAGATAATGCACCTTGTCATAAATCAGCGGCTAGGATGCGCTGGTTTAGAGACAATGACATTGTCTTGTTGGATGGGCCGGCGCAGTCTCCAGATCTAAACCCCATCGAGCATTTTTGGGGTATTCTGAAGCGCAAGATACGGGAGCATAGCATAACATCAAAAGCAGCGCTAAAAAGCGCTTTGATGGATGAGTGGGATGCCATAAGTACAACTGAATGTACTCAAATTGCAGTTTCACAAAATGCAGCAATAAACGTTTTCGTCAATAAATCATTTTTTGACGCCTTAAGTCGTTACCTGACAGTAAATGTTTGACACAAGCCAGTTTAAAAAAAAAAAAATTAAAAATTTGATCTCCTTAATTTCAAATATCAATAATTCCAAAACAGTTCAATTTAGACATATAGTATGTTAGACAAATAATATATAGAATTTTTAGTAGAACTCAAAAATAAAATAATATACAGGAGTTTCCATTCAAAAAAAAAACAAGTTGGCGTAATTTCTTCCAACTGGCAGTTCAAAATATTTTATTGTCAACGTCAGCATGTGCGCCGTATAACACCCTATAACTTTTATTTAAACATTTTTTGATACACTGATTAATAAATGCTGTGGAATTATTATATATATTTGTATATGTATATATATATATATATATATATATATATATATATATATATATATATATATATATATATATATATATATATATATATATATATATATATATATATATATATATATATATATATATATATATATATATATATATATATATATATATATCTAAATATACATATATATATATATATATATATATATATATATATATATATATATATATATATATATATGTATATATATATATATATATATATATATATATATATATATATATATATATATACATATATATATATATATATATATATATATATATATATATATATATATATATATATATATATATATATATATATGTCTTTAAGGACGAAATTAGTCATGAATACTTAACATTATCTAAACTTTGTATGGAACAGACAAGTTTTTCGATATCATATTTAATCTTTCAACGTGCATACTTAAAAGGAAATATGTCAAAACTGCTAATTTATTTATGCTACTTACGATGGCCTGCATTTTAAAAGGTTCTTTATCTTCAAAATAATCAGGATTAAGAATTTTTCGAGGCCTCCATTTGCCCTTGTAATTAGGGTTGTCAATCAGAGGTGGCCTCCATTTTCCTTTAAAAACTGGATTATTAATTAGCGGAGGTTCCCAACGACCACAGCCAGGAACATTGACGCATGCGGGATTTTCTATTAATGGAGGTTCCCATTCACCATCCATATCAACGTCCCAATCAGCTGGTTTCTGTGCATTTAAATCAGGTAAGTGGGTAGGTTCATTTTCAAGCCACCTATCAAATAAAGTTAGTATAGTAAGTAGGCCCATAAAAAAATACATTAATAAACAAGGTCTCTGAGAATAAAATTTACTGTACTTATATAAAGTGAACCAAACTAGGAAGAGAAAATAAAAATCAGTATTAGTATTTCGTGAAATTATGGTTTGTCAGAAAGTAACACTACTACCAAATGTTGAGATTTCTCTTATATTTTATATACACTTACTAAACATAAAAAAAAACAAAAGCTCGAACCACTTTCAGGGTATCCAGCCATCTGGAAAATCTGAAATTATCAGAGTCTTGTATTTCACAAATTAGGTCAATAGCAAGGGCCGGGTAGTTTTTAAGTGTCTACATAAATAAATTTAAATTTATAACCTTTAACTTTACTTCAGAATCATAGACGCTACATAGGTATTCAAAAATACTCTGGTGAGCCAAAAAATCGACTCGAACTATTTGGCTTCATTTAACACGGATCTCAGAATTTAGTGTTCATATATTTTTACGGATCTCAGTATCATTTGAAAGCCGATTCTATTCTCTTTCTAGTAATAATAAATCTAAGTCGCGCTTGTCGAGGGGGGTCCGTTAGCTGGTTTCTTCGAAGTTGGGTTAGCTTTTTTAAGTCTTCTTCGGACTATCCAATGACTGAAAACCCGACTACGAACTTGTCGGAGCTCCGGTTGGACCCGAACGCAGGTCAAGTGACGATTTCTTAAAGTTGTGTTAACAATGAAGCGATCGTCTCGCTCCGAGGTACACCTTCTTCTTCTTGATCCTGGTCTTCGTGTAAATGCACCAGTCTCTTGGTAACGTCTGTAGACTCTGGAGACAGCTGACTGGCTCAGGTGCAGTTGCGCAGCGCCTACACGTTAGCTATGCTCTTCTTGCAATAGGGCAATGGCTTGTGCCGTTTCTTCCGGGGTGGTATCAATTTTCCGATGACGTAATTAGTGAGCAGGTTTAGCAGAGATGTTGCCGGTTCAAGTTCCGATAAAGGAATAAGAAAATGCAGCTGAATGTATTTTTATAAGGATGATAACAAGTACGTTGCTGAGCGAGCAAAAAGGGTTTTATTAAGTAAAACTCTCTTAATCAGTAAAAATTATTGGAAATTCAAATGTTTTGATATTATTGGAAAAAGTAGGAAATCAGCATTCTAATGATACCAAAATTAATAACACTGTTTGAAAATTAAATTCAAGGATCGGTGTTAAAAGAAGCAAAATCGGTCGAGTCAATTTTTTCTGATTGACCCACATTCACGTTTAATTACATTACGTCGGCCAGACATCACAAAAATTATCAAAAAGAATCGCTTTACACAAAAATGATTGTAGGCATAAACCGGATTTGACGAGTCTGAGCCAATATGTTAACAAATATGATCACAAAGTCCCGTACAACGAACCTTTCAATTTGGACACTGAAAACAACATGTTCAGACGGAAACAATGATGCTTACAACAGAGTTTCTTTGAATTTTGTTGCTCCATAAAGTATTTAAAACTTTTTAGGTTTTGTTTGGCCTAAAATGTTAACTTTTTCCATTATCAATCTTTGAAGTATTTGAAGTTAAATTATATTTATTTAATTCCAAAAAATTTGGTACTAATTTGATTAGTTTACCAGTGACGTCATACCTGTTTAAAGTATGATATCTTCGATGTTTCTTTTTGCAAAAAGAACAAGTTATTTTTTACTGGTTCCACTTAAAACGTTTCATCATAAAATTCTAGGTTGCCATAACAATATTGCAGGACAAATCTCATAAAACTTAAGAGTTCCTCCGCCAAGACCATCAAGTACCTGGGCGTCCAGTTTGACCGACAACTCGTCTGGAAGGACCAGGTCTGCACTGCAACCAAGAAGGCGAAGCAACTACTGGGCAAACTATATCCCATCTTGAATCGCTCCAGTAACTTGCTGCCAGGGACCAAGCTTCTGGTTTACAACACCATCGTAAAGGCAGGCCTCACGTACGCCTGCTCCATCTGGTGCCAGCTCTCCAAAACAAGGAGAGCTCAGCTTCAAGCAGTGCAGAACAAGGCCCTGAGGATGATCACGGGAGCCCCATGGTTCATGAGAAACAGACAACTCCATAGGGACCTCGGTGTGCCTACCGTAAAGGCACAAATGAGGAAAACCCAACAGAAGTTCCTGGAGAAGGCGTTCCAGCACCCCAACCCGTGCATCAGGGACGCCTTCCGACTCCCACCCCACGCCAGCCGCCAGTTCCCGAGACCGTCGGACCCGCTGCTCTCGGACGGAGACGATGACCCCCCTCGCCCGCCGTGACAAGAAGATTGTCAGTCTAGGTTAAGTTTAAATTAGTCCTAATTTAAGTCATTGTTACGTCCTAGTTTAAGTTACCGTAAGTCTTAGTCTAAGGTAGTTTTAGTCTTAGTTCTAAGTCCTAGCATTAAGAAACTCATGTATATAAACACATTTCCTAGGTTAAGTTAGTATACGATTCCTATTATAAGAGCTTAGGTTAAGATAAAATAAGTATACATTCATTACCTGAAATTTTTTATGCTTTCAAAATTGTGAGAAAGAGGCTCGGCCTATCTTGATTTCCAATAAAGGCAGTGATACCTCTCATATTGTTTTTAAGTAGTTTGCACAGGAACTGAAAAGTCTCAACTCTGTAAGCATTTCTCATTTTATCAAAAATTAGTGTTGCAAAAACAACAGCAAATTTTACGGAACGACCCCGTGTACAACAAACCTTTAATTTTAATTCAATAGCATTTGACGTTATCCCTTTTTGTAATCTTAAGTAGTGTAAAACATTTTAATGATAGTAAGAAACCAACGTGTAACAGCCTCTATAATAAAGAGGCAAACATTCCTGAGAAAATATAAGAATCTTACAACCCAAAGAGATACTGTATTGCGGAGGAATCGTTCGCAATGAAACATTAAAATGGGGGGTACTAATAACTTACCCTGAAGGCATCGTGGCAGATTCATCTATAATTTGTGCTGGAGCATCCTCATCCCAATCATCTGGTTTTACAGCATTAGGGTCATAAATTTTCTCTCTTTCGTCCCAATCTTCCGGTTTTTTATCATTAGGATCTTCAATTTCAGCTGGTGGATTTACTGGTGGAGTAAAATCTTCCAAAAGGTTACCTGAGTTTACAATCTTTTTATCAATTTTAACTTCAAAAGTATTATCTGGCCTCAATACCAAAGTGTATAAATGTGGTAGTTTGTCAGCAAATGTTTCTTCCAATCTATAAAATAAAAATATTATTCAATGTTAATATATTTTAGCTTGCTTTTATATTATGTCATTAACAGACACAAGTAATATTGTTTTATAAAATTAACTAACTATCCCTAGAATTATTTTTATTTTTACCTCGGTTGCTAAACGGAAGTATATTATTTGTAAAAATAAATCACACTACGAGATTGTTGCATTTTCTCACGTTTCAGAGTCCCTACCTCACAAAAACAGAGTCCCACATTTCCGTTGGTCTGTCTGTAAGCATTTCTGTCTGTTGGTACGATAACTCTCGAGCGAAATGAGATATCCATGTGAAAGATGCTACTCATATAACACTGGATAATATATATATATATATATATATATATATATATATATATATATATATATATATATATATGGTATATATATATATATATATATATATGGTATATATATATGGCATCGGACCTTATTGCATTGCAAGATCCCATGGAAACCACGTATACGATTAGAATGGACCCGAGGACATGAAAATTGGATTGGATAAATTTATTTTTCAGCATGATAACGACCCTAAACATTCTGCTAAATAAATTAGAGAACTTTTGGACCAATGGAAATCCGATGACGTCCTGGAAGTGATGACTTGGCCTCCACAATCACCCGACTTGAACCCCATCAAATTGCTGTGGGACCATTTGGACAGGTGTGTTCAAAAATTCAATCCAACATCTGAAAATCACTTATGGGAACTTTTACAAGCAGAATGGGTTAAAATAACCGAAGAAACTCTGAAGAAACTATTGGACGGAATGCCGAAACTCTGGAAAGGGATAATTAAAAACAAAGGAGGTCACATAGATGAGAAAAATCCTGGAAAATCATGAATATTTTTCTGATTTTCTAGACTGTAAATAATGTGAAAATAAATAATAATTCATTAAAATTTAAAAAAATATATATTATCGGGGTTTTTGTTGTCTTGGGACTGAAATAACTAGGTGGGCAAATACTTTCTGACGGTAGTGTATACATATAATATATAAATATATATATATATATATATATATATATATATATATATATATATATATATATATATATATATATATATATATAATTTTTTACCTTTCTTTTGGTTTCTGGCAATGTTTTTCGTCAATAGATCCATTTTTAGGGTTTTTATGTCTAAAAATAAAATGCAGTTTATGGTCATTTCCACATTTGTCAGGACCAAACATGATAGTATATGGAGTTTTATCATGAAAATCTTTTAAACTTTTTGTTTCGCTAGTCTGGCTTAGTAATTTAAGATAAGCTCCGCCACATTCTTGACCATCTTGCAACAAAACCTCATATTGTACTATAAAAGGTTTATCTTTAAATACAAAAGGTTTAGTTAAAGAAGCAGAAATAGCAGCATGTTTAGCCTTTGATTTTAAAACTAATGCAAGATCTCCTTTAAAACCATCTTTCTGTGGAGATTCCACTGCCCAAACTCCATCATATTTAGCTATATCCTCCTCTAAACCATCTTTTTTTGCCTCCGATTTAATCCAGGTTTTCTCGAAGTCTCTTAAATTATCAAAATGTTCAGCAAAATAGACTTTAGAAGAATCTGAAACTTGAGGACTGTCATATTCTTCATCAAAAGAATCATCTGCGATTTCTATTGTTACTTCATCCTAAAATAAAAACAAATTGAAATACTATATAATAATATTTATTATTCTATCTTTTTGAAATAAAAAAAGGGGCAAAACTGCATTTTGCCAAATCATTTACGAAATTAACCCGCCCATGAAAGTCACCATTCCAGACACTAGCTATGTTAACTCAAACTAATTTGTAAAATGGCTAAAACATTTTATAGGCGTCGTAAAGCCCACCCCTGAAAATAAACTATTACTTCTACTTGATGAAAATACAACGCTGGAAGCGTTGAACATAGCAAAGGCTAATGGGTTATAATAATGTTACAACTGCTAGGCCTTACTACTCATGACTTCAGATACCGGTCATCAAGTAACGCAATATCAAGGTACAAGTTTATTTGCAGGTAGATTACCAAAGAGCTGTTATTATTGACACCATTGTGAACGGATTTAAACCGGCTGGAGTTTGACCCGTGGAAAAAAACGTCTTTCCCGAACATTTGTTTAAAGCAGCTGAAAACATAAATGTTCTCTCTCTCAAACAAACTTAAGTAATAAGAGCACATCGATCTTACAAGACGCTTCTATTATTATCAATAATCAAAACAAGCAAATTACTCAGCAATCTGATGTCTCAGAATAGATTACCACATTTAAATAGTGAACTTCGGGATTTAAGATAAAAATTTTTAAAAAATTGTAAAATCTCTATGCCCAATACTAAAAAAAATGCCGTACAAAAAACTGGAATTACATTCGGTTCTTAAAAGACAAAAGAAAGAACAAAAAAAGAGACAACATCAATAACAAAAATAATACTATATACCTATGGTAAGCGTCCCCTACAAACCTCAAATAAAAAGCCACTCAGTCGACACCCAAAAAAAAAATTTTTGAAGCTTCGGCAGCCCACCGATCAAAAGAAAGCATTTTTTGTTTGCAACAAAAGAAAGCCGAAGAAGGTGAACGATTTTATTTATTAGGCTGGTTAGGTCAGTTTTATAATCACGCAAATAAAATTTTAGTGAATTAGAGTGTTAAAATTTTTACTTATCTATAATATATATAAAATGCAACGTCTCTCTGTCTGTCTGTCCGTCCGTTAGTGCGCTTATCACTGGAGAATTACTTATCCGATTTACGTACATTTTTTTTAAAACACACATATGTTCTCTGGCCAGGTTATCTATAATATATATAAAATGCAACGTCTCTCTGTCTGTCTGTCTGTCCGTCCGTTAGTGCGCTTATCACTGGAGAACCACTTATCCGATTTATGTACTTATTTTTAAAAAACACACAAATGTTCTCTGGCCAGGTTATAGGCTATATTTTATTACGATAGGTAGCATAAGAAATGAGCAGTGATGATAATAGTGAATGAAGTCGGAAAAAAGTTTGCCGCTAGCGAGTTCCCTTGCAATACACAACCTAAACAATTACATATGGAACAATATTATGGAGCAGAGAATATCTATAATCTATAATATATAAAATGCAATGTCTCTCTATCTGTCTGTCCATTAGTGCGTTTATCACGCGAGAACCACTTATCCAATTTACGTGTCTTTTTTTAAATTCATACATATATTCTTTGGCCAGGTTATATAATAATAATAATAATAATAATAATCTATATCTATAATATATATAAAATGCAACGTCTCTCTGTCTGACTGATATATATATCCCTCAGGGGCTAGGGGAATCCCAGGATTCTCCTAGTACGGGCATTGACGATCCCGAGGTACCTGAGTCATGTTGTGCTGTCTTGTGTTGTCCAGATTATGTGTAATAAAAACGCAATCTTAAGGTGTTTACCGTGCCGAGAAGATGAATGGCTCAGCGTTTATGAGTCGCGAACGGTTCCCCCGGATACCGGGCGCCCTCCGGGAGTAAGTAGCCTTGCTGTGGCATCCAGGCTCTGCCGCAGTCGACCTTTCTTTCCTAGGATACTCGTGGGAATACTATGTTAAACAATAATAATTATAATAATGAAAATGGAAGGGTGTTGCGGAGGCGGACCCCTGTCGTACAAACAGCTACAGCAACACCACAACAACAACTACAGACGAACCAAACAACCGCCTCAGTCGAAACTACTCCCGATAGTTTTACCAGATCCGACATTGTAGGTGATGGAAATTGCCTTTTCCGTGCAGTTAGCTTATACTTATATGGCCACCAGAACCATCATGAGAAACTCCGAGAGGTTGCTCTAAGATATTTACAACAAAACTGGTCGGAACTTCACACATTTTCATTAATTGAAGTCGACGATATAAAAGACTTCAATAACTATTATAATTATATGCGGAAAAATGGCACCTATGGAACGAGCCTAGAGATACTTGCCCTCTCGGAAACACAAAATAGCAACTTTCATATCTTCTCAAAACAACGAAGAACAAGACATACAAAAATAACTTTTACGGACAGACCAACAATAATAAGCACGGGAAAATACAACAAAACCATTTACCTTCTACTAACAGGCAACCCAATGTCGGGACACTTTGAGCTTCTGACACCACAAAACACTGAAAACATTCCAGAGAACAACAGACCAATAAAAGAAGCATCGGGCGAGCGACGTAACGGTCGAGGACGTCGCGGGAAATGGCAGCTCGACCAAAACGATGAAGACCAGGCAACCGAAAATGGACCTGCCAAAAGTGTTGTGTTGGCGACTAAGCCGACGCCCACCAAGGCGGGAAAATCACAGCAGCGCATGAGTTGCACCACAGGAATCAACGAACACGCCATGCGTTGCTGTAATGAAAACACAAAACCTGACAAAGAAATCACTGAGAAGAGAATCACTCGCCGCTTGGACCCACCAACATCAATCCCAAGCGCAACCGACGTAGATACGGGACAAACACAACCACCAAAGCCAGGCCAGGGCCCGTATGTATTGCAAGGACAACATGCAACTACCAAGGCTGGAAAACCAAGACAGCGGTTAAAGTGGACGGATGAGATGAATAGGACGGTGATGCGCTGTTACTACACCGCCACCAAACTCGAAACAATAACATCGGGCTACAGACAGCAACTGCACAGACTTTTCTTGACCGAATATCCACATCTGCAATTACTTGTTTCAGAACAGAGAGTAGTAGACCAAAAAAGAGTTATTACCAAGAACAATCGTCTCACACCTCTCGAATTGCAAACCATCAAGGACACAGTGGCTGTTGAACTGAACACAGACCAACCAAACAATAGAAACAATAAAGCAGATTTCGAACCAGCCTCACACACACAACCACCCAGTCGAACACAACAATACCCACCACCCAGGAGGAGCATAACGCAAAATAATATTGCGAGTACCGCGCAACACCATATCACAGACAACAACATGAATCACTCGCCACCCTCAACGACATCCACACAACATCACCCCGAATCACCTCTCATACAAACACTTAAAGCAAAAATGGAGTCACATCTAGCTCGATGGTCAGGCACCGACCCCACAACAAGAAATCCCATCCCTCGTTTAATCTTCAGACAGAGCACGCAACCAATCCTCAACACACTAAACAAGCACATAATACCTCAGTATATAACAGACTCAAGCACAATCGAAGACATTCACACAATAATATACGCAGCAGCAATCACCACTCTAACACAAAATAATCAAAAACTCCCTCAACGACAAGGAAACCCCAACAGGACAAAACCAAAATTCAAATGGCAAATAAGAATAGAAAACAAAATCAACAACATCAGGAGAGATCTAGGACATCTTACCCAGTTTATAAGCGGGAACGCGTCCAAACGTGTCACACAGGGGGCAAACAAGATCAAATCTAAGTCTCCCAACAGAACACTGCCAGAAATCCTCGATACCTTGAAACAAAAACTATCTGTATATGCCGCAAGACTCCGTAGATACAAAGAATCAAATGAGAGGAAAGACACCAACAACCTCTTCCGAAGAAGCGAAAAACAGTTCTACCGGAAAACTATGTACAACAAACAGATAGCAGTGACTGAACCACCAAACAAACAAGAACTCACAGATTATTGGAAAAGTATCTGGTCAGAACCCAAACAACACAATAATAACACCCCCTGGATCAAAGCCGAAGAAGACAAACATAAACATGTGACAGAACAAGAAAATACCACATTTAATACACAAGAAATTACAGAAACTATCAAACACACACAGAACTGGAAATGTCCTGGAATAGACAATATACAAAACTTCTGGTACAAACAGTTTACCACCACACACGAAGCACTCACACACCCAAATCAACAAAGCCATTCTACAACCACACACATTTCCCACTTTCCTCACACAAGGAATAACATACGTTAAACCCAAAAGCTCAGACACCACAAACCCGTCAAACTACCGACCTATCACCTGTCTTCCAACCCTATATAAGATCATCACAGCCACAATATCGAAGAAAATAGAACAACACCTAACAGACAACAATATCCTCACAGAAGAGCAGAAGGGATGCAGGAAAAATAGTCGAGGATGCAAAGAGCAGCTGATTATAGATAGCGTGATTATGGGACAAACCAGAAAAGAACACAGAAACCTTCACATCGGTTACATAGACTATAAAAAAGCCTTCGACTCCATACCCCACAGCTGGTTAATCAGGGCCCTAGAAATCTATAAAATCAACCAACACCTCAGGCAGTTTCTCGCGCAAATTATGAAAACATGGAAAACCAAAATACGCCTAGAAACACAAACCGAACGGATCCAAACAGAAGAGCTGTACATCAGACGGGGTATATTTCAGGGAGACTCGCTCAGTGCTCTATGGTTTTGCCTCTGTCTCAATCCACTCTCAAATATACTAAACAGAACAGAGCATGGCTTCAATATCAGACACCAAAAAGTGAATCAACATAAAATAAACCACCTCCTATATATGGACGACATAAAACTCTACGCTGCCACACAAACACAGCTGAAAGAACTCCTCAAAATCACAGAAATATTCACCTTAGATGTCAATATGGAATTTGGTATAAGTAAATGCAAAGTGCTCCACATCAACAAAGGCCAATGGAAGTGCCACCATGAGACAGAAACCATCAACAATGAAACGCTCGATAACATGTTCGATAAAGAAACATACAAATATCTAGGCTTCCAACAAAGCACCAAACTCAACCACACTCACATCAAAACAGAGCTCAGAACCGAATTCAAAAACAAACTGACGAAACTTTTGCAAACAAAACTCAACTCTAAGAATCTCACTAAAGCCATCAACACGTTCGCTATACCTATACTCACATATTCATTTGGTATCATCAAATGGTCACAAACAGACATAGAAAATATTCACATCCTTATACGATCTCAATTCACCAAATACAGGAAATTACACCCCAACGAATGCAAAGAAAGACTTACCATCGAGAGGAAGGCAGGAGGAAGAGGAATTATAGACATCAGATCATTACACACAAAACAAATACAAGCACTTAGGAAATTCTTTCACAGCAAGCAAACCAGCCTCCACACAGCGACAGTGAAAGCAGACAAAAAAACTACACACCTCTCGACTTAGCCCGGGCAGACCACTCAGCAGACACACACAGTCACACCCAATTAGAACAGGAAAAGATGAAAACGTGGTCAGAGAAAACACTCCACGGAAAACACAGATACCACATAGAACAAGACCACGTAAATAAAAAACAATCATACACCTGGTTACAGGATGGGCAGCTATTTCCTGAAACAGAAGGCTTCTTACTTGCCATCCAGGATAAAGTCATATTAACCAGAAACTACCAAAAGCATATTATCAAAGACCCGACTATTGCAGAGGACAGATGTAGGAAATGCCACCAGCAGAAAGAAACGATCGAACACATAACGAGCGGATGTAGAATATTGGCCGGAACAGAGTACACAGCCAGGCATGATTCAGCTGCCAAAGTAGTTCACCAAGCACTAGCCACAACATACAAACTCATAGAAAACACAGATCCCTACTACAAATACACGCCAACATCCATACTTGAAAATGAAGATTACAAGCTCTACTGGGACATCAGTATCCATACAGATAAAACAGTCTCCGCCAATAGACCCGATATTACTTTTCAGTGCAAAAAAGGAAAAGTCACCTATCTAATTGACATAGCTGTCCCCAACGACACAAACATCCAAACGAAATACACAGAAAAAATTTCCAAATACACAGACCTTGCAACGGAAATAACAAGGCTATGGAAACAAGAAAAAGTCATCATTGTCCCCCTCATTATATCAGCCACAGGCCTTACACCAATAACATTCACACCACATTTAGTACAATTAGGACTCAACACAAACATACACAAAAACATTCAGAAGTCAGTGATTTTGAAAACATGTAACATTGTCAGGTCATTCCTTAATACACAATGGTAATACGTTTGTGCTGACTTGGTTTGCGCCCGTCAACCAAACATGGAACCACATTGACCAAATGTGAGAAAGAAGAACTTTTTTGTAAAATAATAATAATAAACAACATACAGACTCATAGAAAACACAGATCCCTACTACAAATACACGCCAACATCCATACTTGAAAATGAAGATTACAAGCTCTACTGGGATATCGGTATCCATACAGATAAAACAGTCTCCGCCAATAGACCCGATATTACTTTTCAGTGCAAAAAAGGAAGTCACCTATCTGATTGACATAGCTGTCCCCAACGACACAAACATCCAAGCGAAATACACAGAAAAAATTTCCAAATACACAGACCTTGCAACGGAAATAAAAAGGCTATGGAGACAGGAAAAAGTCATCATTGTCCCCCTCATTATATCAGCCACAGGCCTTACACCAATAACATTCACACCACATTTAGTGCAATTGGGACTCAAACACGGACATACACAGAAACATTCAGAAGTCAGTGATTTTGAAAACATGTAACATTGTCAGGTCATTCCTTAATACGGAATGATAATAGCGTTTGTGCTGACTTGGTTTTGGCCCGTCAGCCAAACATGGAACCACATTGATCAAATGTGAGAAAGAAGAACCTTTTGTAATAAATGATAATCTATATCTATAATATATATAAAATGCAACGTCTCTCTGTCTGACTGTCTGTCCGTTAGTACGCTTATCCCTCGAGAACCACTTATCCGATTTACGTGATTTTTTAAATTCATACATATGTTCTCTGACCAGGTTACAGATATATATTTTATTACATCTATAATATATATATATATATATATATATATATATATATATATATATATATATATATAAATATATATATATATATATATATATATATATGCAACGTATCTGTGTCTGTCTGTCTGTTCGTTAGTGCGCTTATCACTGGAGAACCACTTATCCGAATTAGGTACTTTTTTTTTAAAACATACATATGTTCTCTGGTCAGGTTATAGGTTATATTTTATTACGATAGGTAGTATAAGGAATGAGCAGTGACGATAATAGTGAACGAAGCCGGAAAAAAGTTTGCCGCTAGCGCGTTCTCTTGGAATACACAGCTTAAATCATTAAATATGGAACAATATTATGTAGCAGAGAATATCTATAATATATGAAATGCAATGTCTCTCTGTCTGTCTGCCTGTCCATTAGTGCGTTTATCACGCGAGAACCACTTATCCGATTTACGTGTCTTTCTTTAAATTCATACATATATTCTTTGGCCAGGTTATATATTAATAATAATCTATATCTATAATATATATAAAATGCAGCGTCTCTCTGTCTGTCTGTCTGTCTGTCTGTCTGTCCGTTAGTGCGCTTATCACTGGAGAACCACTTATCCGATTTACGTGTTTTTATAAATTTATACATATGATATGTTCTATATAATTCGATATAAGCCTAAATAATGGGAGATAAGGTGAGATAATGGGAGATAAGTATAAATAATGGGAGATAAGGAGAAATAATGGGAGATAAGCAGAGATAAGTCTAGGCAATGGGAGTTATGGTGAGATAATGGGAGATAAGGAGAAATAATGGGAGATAAGGAGAAATATTACGAGATAAGTAGAGATAAGCCTAGATAATGGGAGATAAGGTGAGATAATGGGAGATAAGGTGAGATAATGGGAGATAAGTATAAATAATGGGAGATAAGAAGAAATAATGGGAGATAAGCAGAGATAAGTCTAGGTAATGGGAATTATGGTGAGATAATGAGAGATAAGGAGAAATAATGGGAGATAAGGAGAAATATTGCGAGATAAGTTGAGATAAGCCTAGATAATAGGAGATAAGGTGAGATAATGGGAGATAAGGAGAAATAATGGGAGATAAGGAGAAATAATGGGAGATGAGCAAAGATAAGCCTAGATAATGGAAATTATGTAGAGATAATGGGAGATAAGGAGAAATAATGGGAGATAAGAGGTAATAATGGCAGATATTACATTAGGTAACATAAGGAATAAGCAGTGACGATGGTAGTGAATCAAGTACACGCGAGCGGAGCCTTAAGAATAAAATATTAAAATATAAAACATGTGTAATTAATATTTGGTGAATTTTTAGAATATTTTCTTATTATTAAATCTGTTTAGGAAACCTGTTTGGATTTCTAGAAACCTATTCAAATGTGAACAACCCTGTAGTAACTGTGTTTTTGATTAAAAAATTTTCCCAGTAGACTAAATTAAAAAATTACCCTAATCTTAATAACAATAGCTAAAGTACCTTCATAAAAATCACAAATAATAATAGTCATTAAAGGATAAACATTCGGAAATGACTGAAAGATTATTGGTACATAAGGACTGGTATATCAACTATGCAGAACCTCAGCAAGCCGCAAGGCCTTACAGCGGATGAATGTACCAAAAAGCACACGGTATCCACATAACTCAAAAACTGTAAACGAACCTTGTAAAGTTTATTGAGTGTTAATAAAGCTTTTTTGAATTTGAATTTGACATTCTGGTTAACGCTCAGCGATATTGTGCAATTGTTTGGTACACCAGCGGCGGCGTGAAAAAAATATTTATGATAGCATTTCTTTAAGATTGATTTTTTCCTTTATCATTAAGATCCGCCATTTAAGGTGAATTTTCTGCAGTCGGTCTTGCTGCAAGGAGGCGCCAGTTCCAACATATGCAGTGAATTCCAGAACATCCCTATATATGTATATATATATATATATATATATATATATATATATATATATATATATATATATATATATATATATATATACTTAAATCAAACAGCCGGAAACTTGATGAAGGCGCCCTACTTGAATTTCCGGTGTCAGTAGATGTGGATTACAACCACACAACTGAAAACCAAAGAAAATGATGTGCAGAGGACCAACCCTATACTAAATCTTAACGTTTATCGACTAAGGCAAAAAAAACGTCTTTGACCATCGTGGTAAGCCCAACCTCCTGCAGAGTTCAAATTTCTAGTGGACTACTGGCTGACTGTGTCCTAGCGGGATGTGACACAAACTCATATTATATCGCACAGAGCAGCTCTGGCAACAATCTTCGCGAGAAGGCTTTACGAAAATACTTGGTAAGTAATAACTTACTTCTAGTAAATCAGGGAAACGAACCAACTTTTTTTACGACAAAACAGGAGGAGGTTATCGACATAACAGTTACCACTGTGTCTATTCAGGACAAGGTAAAAACCTGGCAAGTATCAAATGAACCGTCGGCGTCTGACCACCGACACATAGAAGTAAGTGGAAAACTGTATGAGAATCCTGTAAAAGTCAACTTTATTATAGCCTGCCTTCGATCAGAACTAACCTTCAGAATACGGTAAATATAAATCTATATGCTGATCAACTTCAAGATGCATTGTTGTAACCGCCCAAAAATGGACATTCCATGGTGAAATAGACAGCTAGCGGACTTGAGAATACACGTTAGGAAACTATTTAGGAGAAGAAAAAAAATCTCAGGTGAATGGGACAGGTAGTTTCAGTAACTTATAGAGCACGACAAAGCTCTGGGGAAGGCAAAGAGAGACTCATAGAAGAAGTTCTACGGAGAAGTCGAAAATTTTTCTCAAGCAGTAGATATCCAAAAAATTATGTCGAAAAACAATTCAATCTCGGTTGGCGCTATAAAGAAGTCAACAGAACAGTTCCCTACATCAGGAAAGGAAATTAAATGGGCTTAATGACTTTTGGTCCCTACAACACGCCAGAAATCAGACGGACCATTTCCATTACTTACGCAGCAAGGGATGCATTGCACTGGGCTTTGTCCCTCAGGCATGGAGACTGCTAATGTCACGTATGCCGAAGCAAAGGCTGGTCGACCAATCAACCTTTCATCTTTTCTGCTAAAACTAATGGAAAAATTCATAGACAGGCATATAAGACAACCAAGGAAAACATGTTAAGTCACCTTTAGCCTCATAGTGAGGGTTGAATCATCACGCCTTCTTTGACATACAGGGCCAAGGCTCATGCTGATGATATAATTATACTCATCTAAGGGAAGCATACTGCCACTGTGGCAGAGCTCATGCAAAGAGCGCCGAACAATGTACAGCACTGGTGTGAGGGAGTAAACCTGAAAGTCAACGCGGTACAGACACCTGTTATAGTGATACGAGTACAAATATCTGGACTTGATACTAGACCCATGGGGCCTTAAACCAAAGATAGTGGTTTGGCTATACGTCTGAATATATGACAACGTGGTATAATTTCGAAAAACCATATAGAATTAGGTGCGACCCAAATCTATGGATGAAAGTAGAGACACCGACGAACGAAACGGGAGTATTACAAAAACAGATCAAAACCTTTGAGCGCAGTAGGCGCTGGCATATACGCAGAGAAGCCCAAGTGGTGCTTTAAAATTGCACTAGGGATAAGTAAACAATATTCGAGGCAGAACTTGACACAATACAAGCATGTATTCACGAGAATATTAGACGAGACTATCGCAACCAAGAAATATATGTTATTTCAGTCAACCTGTTCTAAAGGCATAAGCTTCCTATCAGGCCAACGCCAAGATCACTATGAAGTGTAAACGTGACCTATAAAAGCTACTCTCCAGGAACAACAGGGTTGAACTACTGTGGTTCCAGGACATTTGTGGATAAAATATATTGAAAAAGTGGACAAATTAACAAAAGTCGGAGCTAAAAACCATAGAGGGGTCCAAAACCAGTGTTTGGTATACCAGAACAGGTGGAAGAAACGACAATCAACAACATCTAGATTGTTGGCTCGAAGATCTGGTCAAACACATGCGAGAGACGTAATTAGCGGCCCCTCAAAGAAACTGACGTCCTTCATTTAACAACTAGAGGTGGGACCTGAGAAAACCTTTACAGAAAACGGGTATCCACAATACGGACTATGTGGTGAAGAGGAAGGAACCTCTCTGAACATCCTATATAAATATAACTATAATCTATAATATATATAAAATGCAACGTCTCTCTGTCTGTCCGTCAGTGCGCTTATCACTGAAAAACCACTTATCTGATTTACGTGCTTGTTTTTTAAAAGATACATATATTCTCTGGCCAGGTTATAAGATATATTTTATTACGTTAGGTAACATAAGAAATAAGCAGTGACGATAATAGTGAAGTCGGAAATAAACCTGTCAAGTGCAAGTTGAACTTGCGCAATTAGTGTTCCGTACGTTGTTTTTAAAATAAAAAATTTTGTTACGGAGGTATAAAATGATCAGTGACTTCACAAAACACACCCCAACAAAGTTTGTTTCCGTTACTGAAAACTGATGACCTTGAAATTTTGTTTTTTTTTATATACCAGATAAATTATTAAAGGTAATGCACTCGTGATACTTTTCGTTCAATCTACACCCCGTGGAGAATATTCCAGAATTTTTTCAAAAATTTTTGATAAGTACTTTTCGAGATAAGGCGGGTGGACAGCGATTTTCGCGATTTTTTAAAAATAATACAAAGAAAAGTGCGCTCAAGTATTACATTATATATATATATTTTTTACTCGTGTTTTCACAAACTTTCATTTGACGCCACACTCCATGACCTAGTAAAAAAAATTTTTTTTCGCTTCCGATTTCACCCCCCAAAACTAACCCCTCAAGTCAAAAATAATTTAACTTTCAAAACTACATGGCTCTGATGAGGTCATCAATTCCTATATTATTACCAAATTTCAACTTTCTATGACAAATAGTTTCCGAGAAAATCGGGTGTGACAGACAGACAGACAGACGGACAGGCAGACACCGAAGTCATCTTATAAGTGTTCCGTACGGAACACTAAAAAGTTTGCTGCTTGCAATATACGGCCTAAACCATTCAATATGGAACAGTATCATGTAGCAAAGAATACTAATATATACAAAATGCAATGTCTCTCTGTCTGTCTGTCCGTTAATGCACTTATCATTTGAGAACCACTTATCCGATTTACATGTTTTTTCTTAATTCATATCTATGTTCTCTGGCCAGGTTATCTATAATCTATAATATATATATATAAAATATAATGTCTCTCTGTCTGTCCGTTAGTGCGTTTATCAGTCGATAACCACTTATCCGATTTACGTGTTTTTTGTTAATTCATACATAACACATGGGCTGAAAAGTCCCGGGCCTAACACATAGATGGCGCTAGTTTTTATTGCAGTCACCTTTTTTTTCAGTTAATACTAACCTTCAAAAGACAGCTGTTAAAATTTCATGATATTCTATTCATTAGTTTGTGAGTTATTGTGCTAAAAGTGACGCTACTTTTGTTATTTTCAAAACAATGGATCAAAAACAATTTCGTGGTTTAATTTTACACTGCTTCTTGATGGGAAAAAATACCGTTCAAGCGAAGCAATGGCTTGAAAAGTGTTATGGGGACTCCGCTCCATCAGAAACAACAATAAAACGTTGGTTTGCTGACTTCAAACGTGGTCGTAGAGACACCGATGATGCAGAACGCAGTGGACGTCCAAATGAGGCGGTAACACCAGAAAACATCAAAAAAATCCATAAAATCGTTTTGAATGATCGAAAAGTGAAGTTGCGTGAGTTAGCTGACATCGTAAAGATATCAAAAGAACGTGTTGGCTTTATATTGCATGAGCATTTGACTATGAGAAAGCTCTGTTCAAAGTGGGTGCCGCGTTTGCTCACTGTTTATCAAAAACAAGAACGTGTTGATGATTCTAAGCAGTGTTTGGCCATTGTTAGAGCGGCGCTGGAATGATTGCGTTGCTCTTGATGGAGATTACGTTGATGAATAAAGCTAATTTTGAACCAAAAAAGCCGTGTTTTCTTTGTTAGGCCCGGGACTTTTCAGCCCATGTGTTATGTTCTGTGGCCAGATTATCTATAATCTGTAATATATATAAAATACGTCTCTCTGACTGTCTGTCCGTTAGTGCGCTTATCACTCGAAGACCTCTTATCCGATTTACGTTCTTTTTTATTAAACATACATATGTTCTCTGGCCAGGATATAAGATATATTTTATTACGTTAGGTAATAGAAATAAGCAGTGATGATAATAGCGAATAAAGTCGGAAAAAAGTTTGCCGCTAGCGTGGTCTCCTGCAATATACTGCCTAAAGCATTATATATGAAACAATATCATGTAGCAAAGAATATTATATATAAAATGTAACGTCTCTCTTTATGTCTGTCTATCCATTAGTGCACTTATCACTCGAGAACTACTTATCCGAATTACGTGTTTTTTTCTTTAATTCATACATATGTTCTCTGGCCCGGTTATCTATAATCTATATTATATATAAAATACAACGTCTCTCTGTCTGTTTGTCTGCCTGTCCGTTAGTGCGCTTATCACTCGAGAACCACTTATCCGATTTACGTGTTTTTTTTTTTAATTCTTACATATGTTCTCTGGCCAGGTTATCTATAATATATATAAAATACAACGTCTTTCTGTCTATCTGTCCGTCTGTCCGTTAGTGTACTTATTACTCAAAAACGCTTATCTGATTTACGTGCTTTTTTTAAACATACATATGTTCCCTGGCCAGGTTATACGATATATTTTATTGCGTTAGGTAACATAAGGAATAAGCAGTGACGATAATAGTGAATCAATACGCTGTATCATGTAGTAAATATAATATATATAAAATGCAACGTCCCTCTGCCTGTCTGTCCGTTAGTGCACTAATCACTCGAGAAGCACTTATCCGATTTATGCGTTTTTTTTTAATCCATACATATGTTCTCTGTTATATAATAATAATAATAATAATAATGTATATAATGTGAAAACATGGAACCACATTGACCAAATGTGAGAAAGAAGAACAAAAACAATAATAATAAAATAAAAACTAACAACATTCACTTCTCACTTAGTACAATTGGTGCTGAACACAAACATATCCAAAATCATTCAGAAGTCAGTGATTTTGAAAATATGTAACATTGTCAGGTCATTCCTTAATACGCAATGGTAATGGCGTTTGTGCTGACTTGGCTTAGGCCCGTCAACCAAACATGGACCACATGGACCAAATGTGGGAAAGAAGAACATCTATACAATATATATAAAAGGTAACGTCTCTCTCTCTTTCCGTTAGTGCGCTTATGACTCGAGAACCACTTATCCGATTTACGTGTTTTCTGGCCACGTTATAGGATATATTTTATTACGTGAGGTAATATAAGGAAGGAGCAGTTACCATAATAGTGAATCAAGTCCACGCGAGTGAAACCGCGGGCACGGCTAGTGTATATATATATATATATATATATATATATATATATATATATATATATATATATATATATATATATATATACTCCTGGACAAAATTAACGCAACAATCTGAAAATTAATTTATCTTTTTCTTATGTCAGTTTTAAAGTTTATCGAGTATTTGAATAGTAGGCTATGCATATTTTGTTTCGTTGTTCATGACCGAAATCAAAACAATTCGTTTAGATTTACAGTTTTAAAAGAATTTTTTAGAAGATAAACAATTTTCTGTAATAATGCGATAGATTTTCTTTAAAAGTAAGCTTATAAATTGTTCCCTTTTTCAAAGTAATACGTTTTTTGTGGTAGACTGTTTTATTTTTGACCCCGAAGAATTACAAAAATGAATCGAACAAGGAATTTAACTGAACACGAGGTAGTGCGAGCCTCAGTTTTATTGGACGAGGGATATTGTCAGAGTTATGTTGCCAATTTGTTAGGCAAACATCGTTCCACAATAAGTCGAATGGTAAGACGCTTGAATGAAATAGGAACTTATTCTAGAAGGCTAGGGCAAGGGCGAAAACGATGCACTAGCGACCTAGATGAACGTTTTATAAGACAATATGCTTTAAGAAACAGGACTGTCACTAGTTCTATAATAAGAAACGAACTCGAAGCTGTTCGCAATGTCACAATTTCTTCTAAAACAGTTAGAAGACGGTTAAATGAAGCTGGATTAAACAGTAGGAGATCAGCCACTGTCCCCTTGCTTACTAGAGAGAACAGAGTTGCCAGGTTACGTTTTGCTCGAAATCACGAAAACTGGTCTGTGGATGATTGGAAACAAGTTTTCTTCACAGATGAAACTAGGGTTAGTCTAAAACATCCAGATGGTCGTGAGCGAGTATGGCGAAGACCAGGAGAAAGTTTGGCTCCTTGCAATATCTCTGCAAGGATTCCATTCGGCGGTGGCTCTGTTATGTTCTGGGGTGGCATCTGATTTGATGCTCGCACAGAGTTAGTTCCTGTCCGTACGAGATCCATGAATGCTGACTACTATCTTGAGAATATTGTAATAGAAACATGTGATGCCTTTCGTCATTTTGTGGGGCCCAATTTCCTGTTTATGCAAGACAACGCTCCACCTCACGTGACTAGGGAGGTACTCGATTATCTTAATCAAGTTGATATACCGATTATGCAATGGCCACCAAAAAGCCCGGATCTGAATTCGATAGAACATGTATGGGATCACCTTAAGAAAAAATGTGAAACGTCATATACCTGCACCTAGAAACCTGAGGGAACTTGAAAATGCAGTTATCATAGAATGGGAGCAAATTCCTCAAGATTTTATCCAAAATTTAATTAGAAGCATGCCTAGCCGCATAATCGCTGTCATCCGAAGTAGAGGAGGCAACACACGCTACTAATGTCCCAGTTTCACCATTAATTTTGCTACTAGTGTCCCAGTTTATTTTTTTCATTATTACATAATTTCAACGATTTTGTTATTAGGTCTTAAGAATAATTTTAATTCGAGTCTTATAGAGAAATTTGGTAGCTAATTCACTTTTAAAGTATCCGAATAAGTTTTTTCTAACTTTTAATATATAATATATAATAAATATATATATAAAAAATATATATATATATATATATATATATATATATATATATATATATATATATATACATATATACATATATACATATATACATATATATACATATATATACATATACATATATATATATATATATATATATATATATATATATATATATATACATATATACATATATATACATATATATACATATATATACATATATATACATATATATACATATATATACATATATATATATATATATATATATATAATATATATATATATATATATACATGTATACGTATATACATATATACATGTATACGTATATACATATATACATGTATACGTATATACATATATACATGTATACGTATATACATATATACATATATACATATATACATATATACATATATACATATATATATATATATATACATATATACATATATACATATATACATATATACATATACATATATATATATATATATATATAGATATATATATATATATATATATATATATATATATATATATATATATATATATATATATATATATATAGGACGTTTCACGTCAACGGGGACACTCATTTTCGTTAACTACTTTAGAATACTACCGGGTCTTTAAAAAATTCAATATGGCGGACGCAATATGTTTAAACAAGAAAAAATGTATTTTTATATCAAAACAAAAATTTGAAAATTCATACTCCTCTGAGGGTACTGAACTCATTCCTGCGGTTAGTTTTTGATTTTGCATCCTTAAAAGGGATGAAAACAGGGATTGGGGTGACTAATCATCAGAATTTGTAAAAATTTAGTTCTGCAGATTGGGGAATGTAAATTTAAGGTTTTTTATGCTTCTAATTATATTTTAAGGGTAGTTTTCAAATTCATACCCCTTGTAAAGGTGAAAAATAAGAGTTGTGAGTGAAATATTGACATAATTATGTTTTTATTGTCTGGAATTAGAAATTTGTTATCAGGGGTTTTTTCGAGGACGGAGTAACGGAAAGTAGTATGTCAGGTTAAGGTAGTTTAAGTTGCCTTTCTGTGGTGTGGGCTAGGTCATGCTCAGTTATGTTAAGTTGCCTTTCTGTGGTGTGAGCTAAGGAATGTTAAGTTAGTATAGTTACTACTCAGTAGTATAGTTAACCCAGGTTAACTATACTTTTTTCA
>CM032449.1:91027905-91030405 GCA_019049505.1 Pachyrhynchus sulphureomaculatus | reverse complement strand
CCGCCGAATGGAATCCTTGCAGAGATATTGCACGGAGCAAACCTCTCCCCTGGTCTTCGCTATACTCGCTCACGACCATCTGGATGTTTTAGACTTACCCTAGTTTCATCTGTGAAGAAAAAACTTGTTTCCAATCATCCACAGACCAGTTTTCGTGATTTCGAGCAAAACGTAACCTGGCAACTCTGTTCTCTCTAGTAAGCAAGGGCGCAGTGGTTGGTCTCCTACTGTTTAATCCAGCTTCATTTAACCGTCTTCTAACTGTTTTAGAAGAAATTGTGACATTGCGAACAGCTTCGAGTTCGTTTCTTATTATAGAACTAGTGACAGTCCTGTTTCTTAAAGCATATTGTCTTATAAAACGTTCATCTAGGTCGCTAGTGCATCGTTTTCGCCCTTGCCCTAGCCTTCTAGAATAAGTTCCTACTTCACTCAAGCGTTTTACCATATGACTTATTGTGGAACAATGTTTGCCTAACAAATTGGCAACATAACTCTGACAATACCTCGTGTTCAGTTAAATTCCCTGTTCGATTCATTTTTCTAATTCTTCGGGGTCAAAAATAAAACAGTCTACCACAAAAAACGTATTACTTTGAAAAAGGGAACAATTTATAAGCTTACTTTACGATAAAACTTTTTTTAAATACTGATTCGAATTCAACGTCGAAAAATACACTAGACCCATGTCTTTTGGTTTGTGGTAATAAACTTTTTTTTTGTGTGGCTGTGTAATTTTTTTCTGAAGTCATATTCAACATTCCCTGCACATGTTATTTAAAGTTAAAAAATAACGGAAAAAATAATGTGATTTTTAGACTTCTCAACTTCTTGAACCTTCTAAAAGGCAAAACCCTTCGCCTTATAAATAGTGTTTCACTGAAAATATTCATGAATAAAATATGTCCATTACCGTAATCAAAAACAATCACTAAAATTCTAGAAGAAAACATTTTTAGTAGTGAGTAGCCTAGGAAAAGATGTTGGATGTTAACAAAATGAAATAAGGAAATGTAAAAATTGCTACAATACACATGTTATACTATACCTACATCTGAAGTTTGGGCTGAACATATGCCAATAATCAAAGATACCAAAATTGTATACAATACTGCGGTTTGCATTTTATATTAAGTGTTAAGGTTTGTTGAAGTAGCTAACCAAAACCTGAAATAAATAACTAGTTTTAGTGTTAACATTCGCCATCGCTATGTATAAAAGTATTACATTATTTTTTTATAGAATGTTAATCCAAAAGCTTTAGCAGTCAAGCAGATCAAAAACAAATTTCACGTCTAATCTCGCTTTTACAATTTTCCCGCTCGATAAGTCCCAACAGAAAACAAGCCGACTGCATTACTGACAGCATTGTCAGTCTATTCAGGCCATATTTACTAAATAAAATAATTTTTTCTTGATACCAAGGCAATACTATATACTAAAATATTTAGTTTAAGTATGTCCAAGGTGCTATTTTCATCACTGATTTTATCATTCCACATTAACGACATTTCCTTCATTTTTTAAACAGTTTAATTTTAAGCTAAAGTTCTATAACTGACCCCATAAATTACACGATTTTATGCTTTATAAAATAATAGACACATCTCAAAGGCTAATCTACTAAAATAGGAAGTGTGAAATAATAAAGTTTCTGAATCAAGACCTTAAGGACTTGATTCATCATTTTAATAAGAACAAGTTTTATCCTCTGTTACATGTTTGACAGTTAAGAGTAAGAAAATTTCAATATACCCTTTTTTCAAATCTAATAAGAATTTGAAAACTGCTTTTCTGTTGTGAATCTTGTAATACAGTGTGCTATTAGCCGAATATACCTTAAAATGAACTATTCGAAAAATCATGGAAATATTGTCATTAATACGGAACAAAAAGAAAAACTAAATAAATAGTACCCAAGTGATACGTACATAACCACTTGTTAATATTTACTTTGAACGTAAAGAAAAATTAGAACCAGTCGATTAAAACGCTCCAAATTATAAGGAATTAAACTGCAAATATCGTCGTGAAGCAATTAGCAGTCGATGGTTTTCTGTTCGGACTCTTGTGTGCAATATTTAAGATAGAGATCGGAGTATTCAAAATTGTTTATTTTTCTAAAAAATTTTGCATTTCCTATTTAAAAAAATTGGTAAAATCATTTACCCATTAAGTAAACTTGCAGTTTTTAAAATAAATACTACATTTGACTATGTCACAGTAAAGAATAATTTAATAGTATCTTTCACTTTATGGTGAAAAAAATTAATAATAAAAAAATAGAAAATTACGTTGTTTAAATAGACAAAAAAGTATTTAATGATTAAAAAACTACAGTCCTCTATTTTAAAATCACATCGAACAAAATATATAATCTCTGCCAACGAAATAGATATAAAAAATTGTCAGGTATGCTAACAAATACCTCGTGATATGTAAATAAAAATAAACCCTTTATGTGTTGTGAGGCTAGGTTATTATTTCTGCGATATTTAAT
>CM032449.1:90990405-91022905 GCA_019049505.1 Pachyrhynchus sulphureomaculatus | reverse complement strand
TAAAGTTTTTGGACCCACCTGAACTCATTCGAAAGCGGCAGATAAATGGACCAGTGTTCTAATACTTATAATATGAGGTGAAATCTCGAATATGAGCCATGAAGTCCAGTCCCTGCTTTTATCAGTAAAATTTCTGTATTGTTAAAACAAAGCTTAAGTTATAAACAAATTGATTTTCTCTAGTCGCATTATTACCTAGCTGTGATGCACGAGTTTATAGGTTTTTTTGACACGTTAAAGTCGAATTTCTAATCCTTTTTTCTAAAAATTTATTAACTTTTGTTACAAATAAATAATTTTTTTTTATAACTTACAATATTATTTAACTCACTAAATTTAAAATCTCTTTTCTATGTTCATTTTTTTAAAAACTAAATTATTTTATTATTACTGACAACTTATTAGAATTATATTAATTTTTCTTTGGGAATTTAACACAAATATTTTTATTTAATTGCACATAAATACTGATTAGCTCTTAAATTTTTAATTAATTAAATTGCAAAAATGGATTAGAAATTCGCGAGCTCGTAAAAAGCTTAGATTTTGCTGTTATGGAGATAAATTCTATGAAATTCTGTTTATTACCATAATTGTTTATAATAAATTATTTATAACAATAAAAAGGTTAAGTTTTTTTAAAAATAGATTTTGAATTCGTATTCAGTGGGTCAAAATATATCTAAAAAAAATTGAGTGGAGCGTTTAATAAGCTTAGATTTTGTTATTATAAAAATAAATTATATCAAATTATTTTTTTTAGATAATTGCTTAAAAAATCGTTAATAGCAATGATTTCTTTCAAAAAACTAATTGCAGATAGGATTCTGCGATCCAAAAAAAACATAACGTACACTAGGGTGGAGCCGCAATGCGCAAAGTTTAAAAAGAACACAGTGAAACCAGGAGTGACTGATGGAGTATTTTGTCATTGTTATATTGGCATTAACTGAATGCGGCAAAAATTATTGTACGTTTTAAATGTTTAAAATTTTAATTCTTGAGGTTTTTTCGATCAGTCTTATTGTCTGTCATGTTAAAAATCAAAAATTTCAAATCCAATATAGCTATCAAAAAGAATTTTTTTGTTAAATTTTCGTAATTACATATTAAAAGAGGTTTTGGGGCTTTCGAATATAAATTTTAAATAATATATATAAACAAAATTTAAAGGTTAAATATAAAAAAAAATGTAGAGCAAAATTGCCCTGCAAATTAAATATATTAATATCCTTGTAACTGTTTCAACGGCGATTTGTAGGACAGGCGCGCGCATTAATATAGAACCAGACTCTATGACAGATAATGTTATTTTTAGTAGCTGGGTCCATTTTCCTGCAACTTTGGACCGTTATAACTTTGGATTGACTCAATATCCATGGCAGATATTCATTTTTCAGTCATATTTCACAGAAATGAAGCTATACCCAAAATATCTGCCACTCAGCGTTGGGTTCGTCCACCAACTTTTTTCTGCAGCTTTAAAGCGTATTTCCAGGAGCAGGAACTTGAGGCTTTAAACTACCTGGAAGGACTAAGGAGGGCATAATTAACAAAGTGATACTATTATCTGCCACTCTTTGACGAGGCATTTTGGTACTGAGCTCCCGGACTAATATATGCAATGCAATAACACGTGATTGCGTGCGGCGGGAAGCAAGCGAGAAGCTACGTTGCCACACTCATTATACTTGGAAATCAAATTATTTCGCGTCTTTTTCTAACATAATGCTCTCTCCGTCTTCTCGTAAGAAATACCTTAATATAACCATGTTTGTTTTTTAAGCTAGTAAGAGTTTATGCAAAGTATAAAGCAAAAGTATAAAGACTTGTAAAAATACAAGAATACATAAACAATTATAAAATATATGCGGTTTCGTCCTAAGAACATTGGTGGACTTATCGAGCCAAGATTTTATGTGGCTGTATATATACTTTTTTGTTTTTACTTATCTCGAGAGAAACTTTATAACTGTTTATGTAAAGAAAAGTATTCTTGTGTTTTTACAAGTCTTTCTCTTTATACTTTTGCTTTATACTGTGTATAAACTCCTTTTTTAATCGAAAAAAAATCCCTTATTATTTCTGTATGAAGTCCCGCATTGAGAATCAAACAGGGATCAAACAGGTAGATAAATTCATTTTAAGTAAAATAAAATAAAATGTATGCAACAAAAATATAAGGCAATATTGTAATCTAGAAATAACAAAAGTAGTTAACTCTTATTTTTAAGATGAACAACAATATTGCAAATATTGGTCAAATTATGAACCACTACCTTATTTATTATTTATATTTAAATTAAATGAACCAAAATTTAATAGTGTTTTTAATTTGTGTATTATATATTGTCGCCTCTGATATATAATTATTTCTGTGACATACATCAACAAGTGTATTTTAATCGGCGCTATGTTTAATAATATCTTATGATTAAAATTAACATAGAAATATGTATAAATACTATTTAACAGATATTAAAAAGAAAATACAATAATAAATCATATAATAAAAATAGGAATTAAAAGACACTATAAATGATTAAATCTGAAAAAAAAAAATTGAGATCTGCTTAAAATTATTATTGCTCAGATTGTTCTACGTAAGTATATCTATTACTTCCTGGTACTTCTATTAGCTTGAGTCCTTTTTGACGATAGAATATTTTGGAAAAAATAAAGAGAGTATAAGTCAAAAATGTAAGGGAATTATATTTTAATATTCCTGTGACTGGTTTAGCTGAGTCAAATCTGAGGCGCAAATGTCTCTGAACTTTTGCATGTTCCTCTTTATTGAAAAAATAAAAATAAATAAAGTGCTTAGTGGCCCATTTGCATACAATAAAAAAATATAATAAATCCACGATTTTAATTTGTCAAAATTTCCATAGGATTTCAAATAAATTTTCCATGGAAAAGTTTCGCGCTAATTTTTGAATTTTAGATTTTTTCGTTTGTGCAAAAAAATAAAAAAATCATTTGAATGATTCTAAAAAATCAAGTATATACCTTATTGAATAACAAATCCTTCTTTTCCTATAAACCTTCCTGGAGTACGCTCCTTTCGAAAAAAAATGCACTCAGAATTTTTTTCTCAAAAGCAATGCACTTTAGAATCCAGGTTAATAGTACAAAAAAGTTTTGCTATGAGAAATACATATGAATTTCTTTAGATTTTTTCAAGCGATTTTTCGAATTTTGAATTTTTGCGCTCGGAGCTTCCCAAAAAAAAATCCATGGGGGTAATATTCTACCTGTTTTTTTTTTCATTTTTAATGATCTTTCTGGAAATTCTTTTGGAGATCTCTGCGCACGCGCAACATTTTAATTTCAAAATCGCCCAACGGCTTTCAAAACTAGAGTCTAGAGCTTTAATTTAAGCCCTCGCTGCTGTACGTGGCTTTAAATTTTGACTTGGTGGGGGTCTGGTTTAAAAAAAAAATGACCCATATATATATATATATATATATATATATATATATATATATATATATATATATATATATATATATATATATATATATACAAAGTTTGAAATTAATATCTCATTTTGTTCAGGTTCAGGTTATCGTGCCAACAGTCAGACCGAACTAAGTGTTTTTTTATAATCTAGCAACCCTAAAACGTGAAGTACAGCAAAAATCTCAGATTGTATTTTTTTTTCATTAATACAATACTTTCTTTTAACAAGGAAAGTAAAAAACGAGTGATTTTTGAAAAATTAAAGAGTGTAGTTTATCAAAATTTAAAAATGCGATCTGTCACAGAAAAATCGACTATCAGATAGATAGAATAGTGAAAAAAAAAATTGAAAAAAACAAGTGAAAGTACTTAGTGAGGCCTTTCTTTAACAAAAATGATAATAATAAATGAAAAAAATAAAAAGTACTGAAAAATGCGTGACAGCTGAGCATTTGAGTCTTTGTAAGATATAGTAAACTGAGAAAAATGACTGCTAAAACAAATCGACCAAAATTGATCTAGTAGACGAACGAATTATTAACAACAGACTATGTAAGTTCATTTAAATTGTACACAACCAAGCAAAGGTGGGAAGTGGACTGCAAGACAAACTCTTAACAATCTAGGTGGCGTGGACACGAGCTGGAATCCTGTATTTCAATAATATGCATAATTTATCATACTATATGACAATAAGACAGCCGCGTTTGAAGTTCTTACGCCTTTCAAGGATTTTTATTTTCTCTTGATAGCGGCCATTTCAGTTTCAAGTCTATATCAGGAATATTGAACTAGCAAAAAAGGGTTAGCCAAAGAAACAGAGTAGATATGAGTCAAGACTAAAAATAAGAAAGGGAAAATGGATACTTCCTTGGCTCCACCTATACCCCAGAGCACAAACTGTGCCCACCCAAAAATTAAAAAAAAAAAAAAAACATTACCAGCACCAATAGTAGTAGATGACTTTAAAAATTATAACCAATTTATTAATCTAATCGGTGAAGAAGTGACAAAGGAAAAAAATTAAATTGAAATTGATAAATAAAAAAACTGCTAAGAAGAATTAACTGATGGTAAAGTATATAGCCTAATGATAGGCATACTTAACAAAAATAGGTAAGTATACATGGCGGTCATATAAAAATAAACAGCAAAAACCGATTAGAATCACTGTGACAAAACTACATCCTACTTATATCCTGAAAATACAATGAAGGATCTGAAAATTAGCGAATACAAGGTCCTGAATACAACAGTTAAACTAACATGGAGGACTAAGCAATCGCTAGATATGTTTATTTCAACGTTCGACCCTAACAGACGATATTTATTTATTTATTTACGGGTAACCCAGTAAAATAAAAATTTAACAAATAAAAGTCAACAACAAAAAAAATTACCTACACTAACTAACTAACTTAACTAAGGTAATAAAAACAAAACAAAATTAAACAAAGAGTAAAGAAGTAAATATAAATGAATATAAATGAAAGCTTAGAAAGCAACAACCGAAAGATAACAAACAAGAGACCAAGGCACAAAACACTATGCATAAACAACCACAAGTGTCAGAGCTGCCTCAAAGAGTCATCTCACAATATTCGCCTGAGGCCGCCAAGTGACACATTAAAAAAATCAACATCAACCATATTACCTACGGCGTGAAGCCGTGCGATGGGGGAATGTAAGGCATAATTGGATCTATGAACAGACTGTGAAATGATTCCTTGTATTTCTGGGTGAAACAAAAAAAAAAATCAATTTGAGCCAAAAGATCAGGACAGTCCAGCTGGGAATTAACAGTCTTATATAGAAATAACAATTCCGCATTAGACCTTCTCACCTATAGCCTAGCGAGCCGGGTCACTGACGTTATGGATGTTGCAGAAAACTTTGAATGGAGGATATTAAGCTTCCTAGAAACAAAACGGAAAAGCCTGTTCTGCACCAGTTCAATTGAGTAAATATGGCACTCGTAATAAGATGACCATACCGGGGAACAGTATTCCAATAATGATCTCACCAAGGATTGATATAATAGTCTCAATGTGTCAATGCTAGAGAAATCCCTACCGGTTCTGCAGATAAAGCTGAGCATTCTAAAGGCTCTATTGACCATGTAGTCATAATGCAAGTAAGTCATAACTTAATTTTGAGTCAAGGATTACACCCAGATCTTTAACCGCAGTCTGCAAAACCCGTCCATCGATGCGATAGGGGAATGCAACAGCAGCGCCGGCTCTACAAAAAGACATCACCTGACACTTGTCAATATTGAGGTCCAGGCCATTGGACTTACACCACACAATGAAGGAATCAAAATCGTCCTGCAAAAGGCGATAATCCGTTAAAGAGCTCACAATTTTATCAATCGTGCAGTCATCTGCAAAAAGTACGAAAGAACACTCTACGTAAGTACCCACATCATTAATAAAAATGTTAAAACCAAAAAGGACCCAAAGGACTGCCCTGAGGCACGCCCGAGGTCACAGCAAAATCTTCAGAGATTGCACCCACTATATGAACAGACTGAACCCTTCCAGACAGATAACACTGGAGCAATCTCAGCAAACGACCCCGAATACCAAAAAGCTTAATATAGCACATAGAATACCAATGTCGACCGTATCGAAAGCCTTGGAGAAATATATATATATATATATATATATATATATATATATATATATATATATATATATATATAATTGCGTCCACCTATAAGTGATTTTCAAGAGCGCTCGTAACAAAATGAGTGAAACACATTAAATTGGTGTTCGTTAATCTAGCACTGCAAAAAACCGTGCTGATGCCGGGTCAAGCCAGAAGTGACCCTTACCTTTATTTCATTAGTTATGTTTTCAAATAATTTGGGTATAGTACTTAAAATACTTATAGGTCTGTAATTCAGTATATTCGATCTACTGCCCTTTTTGTAAATAGATGTTATGAAACTCTTCTTCCATCGGTTGGGACATATTCCACACTTTAGTGAAACAGTGAAAAGTTTGAGTAACGACCTGGCAAGGGAACATCTACAAGTATAATGGAGAAGGGGCGGTATGCCATCCGGTCCTGGACCCTTATTACTCTTAAGAGAACAAAGCAGATCAATAATATTACTATATTATGTACAGCTAAGGAGAAATACTATCCTTAAAAACAATTAAACTAATTGCTCAATGTAAAATGTGTGAATCACCCGAATATACTCAAAGATGTTGTAACTGAGGACCAAAATGTCCTGGTAAGTTCCGTACCAAGAATTGCACTAACCCAAAAAAATATAACGATTCTAAGTATGAACATTCTGCTGATTACAGAGGATATAAAGTGGCCACAGAACTACAAAAATGAGAAACAAGGTTCTGAATAAGTCAAATGTACCTAGACAACAAGAAAATGGAACTAACAGACAGGTAATCACAATAAATGAAATGCCAAAACACAAAGAGATAATTAACCTAACCAAGGATAAAAAAAGAAAACTTTTAAGTTACACACAACAATGAAAGACAGAATAACTCTATCGAATAAACCCTGTAACACTTCTTGATTAAGCGTGACAAGTATAATTGACATAGTCCTAATGGACACTGATGGAGATAGAAAACATCGAAGTGGGTCTTATATCCGGCATGCCCTCCACTACACAATCATTTCTCGAGATCCCTGGATATAAATTATAGAATCATATATCCACCCAGATAACAATGCGAAAGGAAAAAAGGCGATGATACTAAAAGATAACGTGGCTCCTAAGTACCACAGTAAGCAACAAATGGAATATGAGCTCCTGCTGTAAGTATAAAAGCATAACGATATCCACTGACTGTGACTGGAATATATTGTCCCCCCTAAGTATTTTATAAAAAAATCTTGCATTTATTCAATTGGTTAGGGAATAGTCACAATCGAACTTCAATGTAAAAAAATACCAACTGACAGTCTAAACTTACCACAACAAGAAGCAGAGTGCTTATCACTGCAATAAAGGATCATAATTGTGATTCTGTATCAATAGGAAAACCAACAGACCCCAACAAGGTATATATAGTTAAAAACATCTCTATAAATTACCTGTAGATAGATGAATGTCAAGATCTATGCCTTGACTACTCAGCTATACTCCTAACTTTAAGTCAGAACATTATACAAAATGAAAGTACTATTACATTAGTTAATACATTCACTGATTGGGAGACTTTTAAACTAACCCTCGAAAAAGAAATAAAACTGAAAACACCACTCAAAACTAAAAACAGTTGACTTCGGCAGCAATGAATTTTACTAACAACATACAGAAATCAGCTTAGAATAATACCCCAGAAATGAAAAAACAAGAATAAAAGGTAACAACTGTCGAGGAAAATAAAACAACTCCTTACTGAAAAGAGGATCGCAAGAAAGCAATAGTTCCGTAGTAGATCCCCGCAAAATTTTAAATAATCTTTCACAACAGTTCAGAAGAGAGATTAAAAAGTTGAAAGATGAATCCGTTAACTAAGAGAACTGACAAATGACCGTAGTACAGATTATTCAATATGAAAAGCTACTACCAAAATGAAAAGATCAATCTTGCAAAAAGCACCAATCGAAAATAGGGAAGGAAGCCGGGCCAGAAACAGCACACAGAAAGCTCGGCGGTTTGCTGAGTACCTAGAAAACATATTTACAGCGTATAAAGCTGAAAATGAACAGATTTTAGATGACGGCATTTCGTACAAAAATTAAATTATTACACCAATCACTTACAAACGACGAAGTTGCGAATGAGATTAAAAATAATATAAATCCAAAAAAAGCTCCTAGCTTTAAACTAGTAACCGAAGAAGTCTTCAATCAGCTTCCAAAGAAACCTCCAATAAAGCTAACAAACTTTATCGATGCTGCCTTCAGACTAAGATACGTTCCGAGTATGTGGAAAGTAGCACAAATAGCCACGGTACTGAAATCAGGAAAACTTCTCAATGAGGCCACATCCTAGAGGCTAATACCGTTACTACCTGTCATGTCTCAACTCCTTCAGAAATGCAAACTATTATTGAAAGATGAATTATCTAATTGGTTTCAAAAATAGATACTCTATTGTTGATCAGGACCACAAAACATTATCCAAGGAACGTTAAAAAAAAAAAGAATAAGTTCAGTTATATTTTTAGACGTGGCACAAGCATTTGATAAGGTTCCTTCCTACCCCAAACAAAAAAACGGAAATCTTATTTAACAGAAAGATACTTTATATTCCACCAAGAAGACGCCTATTCTAAACTTATGAGATTGATAGCGGGGGTTCTACAGGGTAGAGTTTTAGATCCAATCCGCTACCTCCTGTATCCCCGTGCCCTTCCAGAGTTAGAAGACAACACAATACCGACTTTTATTGACGACACACACAGCCATTTCGGCTGTTGGTAAAAATAGCGAAGAATTCAGATAAACTTCAATCAGCCTTTATATTTCACTAATAAAAAAATACAATACACTCCTATAAATATGAATAGTTAGAATGTACCGTGAGTCAACACAGCTAAATATCTTCGTATTAGAAAATAAAATATCGCAATATGTACTGGCTACTAGGAAAACATTCCAAATTCTCAGTGCAGACCAAGCTTCTACTATGCAAGCAAACCATAAAACCAGTCTGGAGCTACAAATTTCAGCTCTAGGGTTATACTAAAAAAAGCAATGTAAAGATCATCCAAAATCCAGACCTCCATAAGGACCTAAATGTGGAGATTGTAGACAACAAAATCGAGAAATTGAATATATCAATACTGAGGTTCTTGGATAATTCAAATTTAACAAGAGTAAAGAGGATGAAACTCTTTGAGTTCGTGTAGTGTGTTAAAATAGTGTAAATGCATAGATAGTCTGTGTTAGACCTAGAAGACGTCAATGGGTGACTCTGAGATTTTAAGTTTCCAGTATTGTAGGAATAGAATTAAATTACTTATTAGTCTAAATCTACGTGAATAGACTGTAACATTATTAAATAAAAAAAATCTATATCAGGTTATTCGTCTATGTTAAAAGTCTTTAGTGAAAATGGTAAGCGTAAATAGCTTAATTCAGTCAGATTAGGCTTTGTCCTGAAACCTACTTACTCATATAATAGAATACCATTTTCCGAGCTTATCATGTAAATAACTGTCTTAGAAATTTTACTGGTTTCAAAATGGTAAAGGCAAGCTTGCAGAAAAAATGTTGTCCCTTACTGACGGGGAGATATTTTTTCCGCATTTGCAATTTTAATCGCATATGAAAGGTGACACTTCCCACATTTATTCGGAAAATCACTACTTTCTTGTCTAGACTTTCAAAAAATTTAATTTAAAAATATAATACCTAAAATTGCATTATATTATGTCTTAAAAAGATTTCCTCACCTTCACCTTTGAGGGAATTCTTTCTGTAGTTGATTATGGATCTACACAGTTTGTCCCTTTTTGACGCTTCATGTGTTACAATTGTGGAAACTATAAAAAATACAGAAACACTTAAATGGGGAAAGTTACAGGAATTTAAGTGCTTAATAATACTTAATAGAATTTTCGGAGGCATACCAAAATTTTTTCGATTCACTTTTATTCAATTATTTTTAATTAGCAAGGTTGTCCTGATTTAAATAAACTGATTCTAATCACAAATAAAAACAAGTTTTACAGCAACTGATCTTCATTGTTTTCCTGTTTAACTGACGGTAGTGGCGTAATTTTTCAAATCTTTCAAATGTAAAATTTGAATGTTTATTTTGTTTCGTGTACTTAAAGATTTGTTATGGATTAGGAAAGAAAATCCTTTCAAAAGTTTTCTTAGTAATCTTATCTTTTTTAAGGTTAAAAAAAAATCAAGGAGTATATATAGTATAAAAATGGACAGACTAACTGTACGACCAACTTCATTACTATTATTCTTTAAAAAATTCAAAAACTGATAGATCAATTTATTAATAATCTAAATTTCCCAACTCTTGTCACTTCGCGACCTGTAGGCATTTTTACAGTATTTTTCAAAATTTTTAAACACAGATATATATATATATATATATATATATATATATATATATATATATATATAAATATAATATATATATATATATATATATATATATATATATATATATATATATATACCTTTATTACACTGTGCCATGTATCACATGCAATATGAAAACTAAATTTACCGTTTAAAAAATGTACTAAAAACCCAGGTCCACATATTGACAAAATATAGTGAAATACTCCATCTTAGAGGTTGTTAAAAACCTTATAGAATACACTAAATATTTTTAAATACTCATAAAGATAATCTCACAAAAATATAAAACCAAAATGTAGAAATTTATGTTTGTTATGATGATTACCAACTTCTCAAATTGTTTTAAGGGCTGTTTTCACAATATTGCTACGCAATCATATAAAATGGTGGGGTAGCAGAAGAATGAATGGGCTTTAACAAGCTTAAAATGTAAAATAAACGAATAAAATATTTATATATATATATATATATATATATATATATATATATATATATATATATATATATATATATATATACATATATATATATATATATATATATATACATATATATATATATATATATATATATATATATATATATATATATATATATATATATATATATATATATATATATATATATATATATGTTTTCACATATTCATTGGTTAAAGTTAACTTCGGAAAGTGGTATTTAACAGTATAAATAAGCCAATTTCAGGATAGAGCCAAACCTGGACTAAACTGAAAGCTTTTCATGATATTTCACGAAATGGGATTTTTTCTATACAAAATGAACGTGCTTAGCACTTGCAATTTAAGTAAGTTTTTTCTATTATATGTAAAGAGACAGAAAGAAAGATTGTCATTTTCTCAAAATATATTTCTATTAGAGTTATAATTTGCTATTATCAAACATTCCTAGAGTAGAATTTATAATCACTAGAAAATATGTTCTTCGCTGGGACTACCGCAATTTAACGATATAGAAGAAATGTATTTATATTTCCTGTCCTAACTTAAAAAATTGTGACTTTTACTTTCGTAATGCATGTACCTAAAAAAGACACAAAGGCAAAAGTCAAAAAATAGCTTAATAACTTCATGATCTTACTTTCCTGTTTAATGATCTTGTTGTAGGAATACAAAGTTGATTAGATTTCTCGTTAAATCTGTTGATAATAAAAAATAAAATATAAATAATCAAAATATTGTCTGTTAAGTATTTAAATGAAACTAGCATCTACTAGAGTTCCGTGCCAAAATTCTTAAAACCAAGTTTAGGTGTTCAGAAGTGATTCCGAATCAAACACAAAAACCACAAGCAAATATTTAAAAATTATCATATATATATATATATATATATATATATATATATATATATATATATATATATATATATACATATAATTAATTGGATAAATTAAGCTTCACGGTCTTGTTTGTTTATGGAATTTAAATACTTAAGCCAGTTGATGCTGTAGACATTCAAGTCACCGAACATGACAATTTCGACACTTGGATGCGTAATCTCTAGATAATTGCTAGTATCACTTGGTGACAGATGAACCTCGTAGTTTGTTGAGTTGATATTTTTAACTACAAAACATGAAAGTTTCAGGGCTACAGAGCCTCCTACCATTGAAAAGAGAGATCACTTATGACAAAAAGATGGAATCCAATGTTATGCCTAAATCCTGAATAGAAGTCATACCCAGGTTTGAGAAAGTTGACTGTGCTGAATGATGAACATTGGCATCACATAGAGCGATTATCTGAGGTTTATATAATTGCAGGTGTAGGTGCACTGAACATATGTTGGAGTTTAAACTTTGTACACTGCAAATATCTACTTTAAAATTTCGCTCTTCACATGTTGTCACCCACGAATCAGCCTCCACCTAGTAATCCGAATGGGGTTATTACAACTCGAGAATATCTTCATCCTGAAAGCTTCATCATGATATTTTTTCATACGAAGTATATGTAATAAAACGACCAGCTAAATTAAAATTTGCAATATACTTGCTATTCAATTTAAACTTAACTTCCTTATAAAAGGATTAAGTAAGTACGTAAGTAAGTTCCTTGTTTACTGTTATTAATAAATATTTGTAACTACTACGTTCAAAGTAACTCCATATTATTTTTTGATATTTCTGATTTAGGTTAAATATTTGTCACCACTGCTATAGTGTAAAGTTATTGCCAAGTTGCCATGGAATACGAACATAAAATAAAATTTATTAGTGTAGTGGAAAACCTGGCAAACAAAAACCTTATATAGTGAGTATACCAATAGTGAAAAATGAAGTAAAAATACAAAATAAAAGTACTGTTGTTTTATTGTTACTTATGAGAATAAAGTTTAAATATCCGATATTATATACAGCAAGACATAGTGGTTGAATATCATTAGCTATTTCCATATTTCTCCTACTAAAGTTATAATGTTGAAATATTCAATAACAGCAGGCAGGAGATCAATGAGGTTTCAAAACATAGAGGTTGGAGTGGCAACTTAACAGATTTACAATGATTTCATTATAACCCAGAAAATTACTTGTAACAGTATAATTTTAAAGTCTTTGCTATAACACCAATAATATAGGATTTATGCTTGTAACAAGGGTAGCTAAACCATAAATTACACTATGGAGATGTGTTAGTAGCCATATGTGAACACATGCACAAGAGACAAATATTTCTCACTTAGAAAGAGCCAAATTAAAAAAGATGTTTGGCTATAAAATTTCCATATCCATGAAAAAGCCTGAAGGCTTAAAAGTTGGTGCTGCATATGGAACTATAGTAAAAAACATGGTGAATGTTTCGAATGATATGATTTCAATGAAAAAGATATTAATCTGAATGACAGTGGATTGTTTAGTTCAGATATATATATATATATATATATATATATATATATATATATATATATATATATATATATATAAATGTTACAATAGGGGTTTTAACGGATGGTGGAATGTGATACAGTAAAATTCTGGGTTTTAACCTGTCCATTTAACAATGAACTTGCACGACGTTTCGGCAAAATCTGATTTGGCCTTTTTCAAGAGCTCTTACTGCTGCTGCTACTCGATACTATGATGTTGCTGCCGCTGCCGCTTGAAGCTTGAGTTAACTTTTGCTTTGCTTTTCATGTGGTCTTTTATGTGGAGAATCTCATCCCTTTGTATTGATTTGCCCAAAAACTGTTTCCCACCGATTACAATTCACAGCGATTCAAGACCAACGTGATCCGCGTTTTCCGCCCACGCGTTGCTCCTGTAGCGCTTTAGAGATTTCCCTGTAGCACATGTAGTATGCCCATAAAAACAAACCTATGTACATAAAATATATATATGGTATTTTTGTACCAAAATGTTATTGTTAGCTACGAAGTTGTTGGGCCTACTGAAGAACATTGAAGACGGCGTGATTGAACCATTTAATTTGCCAATAAAAATTATTTTTTAAATACGAACATAAAATCCATACCTAACCTCAAAAGAGAAAACTAAAATGGGCAGGACACGTAAGATTAAGTAAATAAATAGAACATAAAATACCTAACTAAAAATTTATACACACGCTTACCACTAAAACAGACTATTTCCAATTTTTCTATTACTCCTTTTACCGAAAAAGACAATGCAAATTATAACACAACGCAAACATCTTAAAAACGCTATCTGCGTGTCAATTGTTTGACACTGCTCTGACGTTTACCTTCGATAGTGTCACCTCTATTGAAGGGCTAAGCACTAGTGTAAGTTTTTATTCGGATGTAGAAAAAGGTTAATAGGGTTAAATACTGTTCGTCATTAACCATGACGTTCCAATATCACACCAAATAACTTACATCGAATGCGTAGGTTGTTAGTGTTTGTCAAGGTGCTTAAACAAAAATGGTATAATTTCGGTATGCGGGCTTTTCAGAAAAAGGGAGGTTTTTTTTTGGAATAGGCCTAAAATGGCCTAATTTTGAAAGATTTACGAGAAAAATCGGAGGGAGGCCGTTTTTTGCTAACCTGAACTAACCTCAACTAACTTTGGTCTCCAGTCCCTAATACAGCACGTACATCATTTTTAGTGTTCCGTACGGAACACTTATAAGATCACTTCGGTGTCTGTCTGGCTGTCTGTCACACCCGATTTTCTCCGAAACTATTTGACATAGAAAGGTGAAATTTGGTAATAATATAGGAATTGATGGCCTCATCAGAGCTATGTAGTTTTGAGAATTAAATTTTGACTTAAGGGGTTAGTTTTGGGGGATGAAGTCGGAAGTGAAAAAAAAATTTTTTTACTAGGTCATCGAGTGTAGTGTCAAATGAAAGCTTGTGAAAACACGAGTAAAAAATATATATATAATATTATACTTGCGCGCACTTTTCTTTGTATTATTTTTAAAAATTCGCGAAAAAAATCGCTGTCCCGGGCCTTATCTCGAAAAGTACTTATCAAAAAATTTCGAAAAAATTCTGGCATATTCTCCAAGGGATGTAGATTGAACGAAAATTAATACGAGTGCATTACCTTTAATAATTTATATGGTATATAAAAAAAACAAAAATTTCAAGGTCTTCAGATTTCAGTAAAGATTGGAAACAAACTTTGTTGAAAACTCATTTGGGGTGTGTTTTCTGAAGTCACTGATCATTTTATACCACCGTAACATAAATTTTGACTTTCGAGGGTTCGTTTCGAGGGGTGAAATCGGAAGTGAAAAAAATTTTTTTTTTACTAGGTCATCGAGTGTGGTGTCAAATGAAAGCTTGTGAAAACACGAGCAAAAAATATATATATAATGTAATACTTGCGCACACTTTTCTTCATATTACTTTTAAAAAATCGCTGTCCCCTACCTTATCTCGAAAAGTACTGATCAAAGAATTTTGAAAAAATTCTGGAATATTCTCCACGGGGTATAGATTGAACGAAAATTATCACGAGTGCATTACCTTTAATAATTTATTTGGTATATAAAAAAAAAACAAAATTTCAAGGTCACCAGTTTTCAGTAAAGAGTGGAAACAAACTTTGTTGAAAACTCATTTGGGGTGTGTTTTGTTTAAGTCACTGATCATTTTATACCACTCTAACAAAAATTTTAATTTTAAAAACAATCAACGTACGGAACACTAATTGTGCAAGTTCAACTTGCACTTGACCGGTTTTTTCACATTAAGGTAGGACATTTTTCTTCATTATTCAATGTATTTTGTAATTACTGATTATTTAGTTCAGGTTAGCAAAAACGGCCTCCCCCCGATTTTTTCTCGTGTTTTTCAAATTTAGGCCATTTTAAGTGCATTTCAAAAAAAAAAACCTCCCTTTTTCTGAAAAGCCCACGTACCGAAATTTTACCACAAAAAATTATACAAATAAAATTGCGCTAAAAATGAGGACTTAAAAAAGAACGGTTAAAATTAATACTAAAGTTCATAAACAAGAATTTGACTTTACTTACCTAAATATTATTTCAAATATTTGATTTTCATGCTCGAGAATTTTAGAAGAATTGACTCTTAGTGTTTTTAAAGTTTGTCATATTCTTATATTTAACAAATATATATATATATATATATATATATATATATATATATATATATATATATATATATATATATATATTTCTCCTTATCTCCCATTATTTCCCCTTATCTCCCATTATCTCACCTTATCTCCCATTATCTAGGCTTATCTCGACTTATCTCGCAATATTTCTCCTTATCTCCCATTATTTCTCCTTATCTCCCATTATCTCACCATAACTCCCATTATCTAGACTTATCTCTGCTTATCTCCCATTATTTCTCCTTATCTCCCATTATTTATATTTATCTCCCATTATCTCACCTTATCTCCCATTATCTAGGCTTATATCGAATTATATAGAACATATGTATAAATTTATAAAAACACCTAAATCGGATAAGTGGTTCTCAAGTGATAAGCGCACTAACGGACAGACAGGTAGACGTTGCATTTTATATATATTTTATTCTTTGCAACATGATATTGTTCCATATTTAATGGTTTAGGCAGTGTATTACAAGAGAACGCGCTAACGGTAACCTTTTTTCCGACTTGATTCACTATTATCGTCACTGCTTATTCTTTATGTTACCTAACGCAATAAAATATATCCTATACTCTGGCCAGAGAACATATGTATGTTTTTTTTTAAAAAAAAGCACGTAACGCACTAACGGACAGACAGACAGACGCACAGACAGAGAGACGTTGCATTTTATATATATTATAGATAGATAACCTGGCCAGAGAACATACGTATGTTTTAAAAAAAAGCACGTAACGCACTAACGGACAGACAGACAGACACACAGACAGAGAGACGTTGCATTTTATACATATTATAGATAGATAACCTGGCCAGAGAACATATGTATGTTTAAAAAAAGAGCATGTAAATCGGATAAGTGGTTCTCCAGTGATAAGCGCACTAACGAACAAACAGACAGACAGGCAGACAGACAAACAGAGACGTTGCATTTTATATATATATATATATATATATATATATATATATATATATATATATATATATATATATATATATATTATAGATAGGAGATTATAGATAACGGGCCAGAGAACAAATGTATAAATTAAAAAAAAAAAAACAGGTAAATCGGATAAGTGGTTCTCGCGTGAAAAACGCACTAATGGACAGACAGAGAGACATTGCATTTTATATATATTATAGATTATAGATATTCTCTGCTACATAATATTGTTCCATATTTAATGGTTTAGGCTGTGTATTGCAAGAGAACGCGCTAGCAACAAACTTTTTTTCCGACTTCATTCACTATCAGTATCGTCACTGCTCATTCCTTATGCTACCTATCGTAATAAAATATAATCTATAACCTAGCCAGAAAACATATGTATGTTTAAAAAAAAAGTACGTGAATCGGATAAGTGGTTCTCCAGTGATAAGTGCACTAATGGACAGACAGACAGAGAGAGAGACATTGCATTTTATATATATTATAGATTATAGATATTCTCTGCTACATAATATTGTTCCATATTTACTGGTTTAGGTTCTGTATTGCAAGGGAACGCGCTAGCGGCAAACTTTTTTGGGACATCATTCACTATTATCGTCACTGTTCATTCCTTATGCTATATATGCTATGGTAATAAAATATAGCCTATAACCTGGCCAGAGAACATATGTATGTTTTAAAAAAAAACAAGTACGTAAATCGGGTAAGTGGTTTTCCAGCTATAAGCGCACTAACGGACAGACAGACAAAGAGACGTTGCATTTTAGATATATCATATATATCATAGATTATATATTTGTTTTACTTGGTATGTATATATATATATATATATATATATATATATATATATATATATATATATATGTATGTACAACTGCATAATATCGGAGTTTTAACCAGAAGGTCAAGTTCAAATTCAAAAAAGCTTTATTAATACTCAATAAAATTTACAAGGTTGGTTTACAGTTTTTGAGTTCGGTGGATACAGTGTGCTTTTTAGTGCATTCACCCACTGTATGACCTTGCGGTTTGCTGGTGTCTTACATAATTGGTACACCAGTCTTTATATACCCGATAATCTTTCAGTCATTTCCGGATGTTTATTCTTTAATGACTACTATTATTTGTGTTTTTTTTTTGTGAATGTTCTTCGGCTATTGTTATTAAAATTAGAGTAATTTCTTAATTTGGTCTGCTGGGAACAATTTTTAATAAATAAACCCAGTTTGAACTAGAATTACTAGAGTATTTTTCACATTTGGAAAGGTTTTTTAAAAAAAACAATAAAAAACATAAAAAAATCATTACCTTTTAAAATAATTGCTTTTTGACAGCAGATATTAATTACACAAGTTTTAAATTTCAATATTTATTTAATAAGTAAAAATTTTAACACATGCAATCCGTTAAAATTTTATGCCCTTTATTTTAAAGAGGACAATCTAATTTACCATATAAGACGGTCCTCTTTAAAATATGAATTTATTTATAAATTATTTAGGTAGGTTTTTAAAGTCATTTACTTTGTTCAGATTTCTTCTAAAGGCTACTTGTCGAACGCCGAAAAGAAATTCTTGCTTTGATACGGTGGGCGATACCGACTTCAAAGCGTTTTTTGGGGCGATTGCTGCCTGTCCATATCTTTTTAGTTTAAGTTGGTAGGGAGTTGGGTAAATTGCCTTATTTTTAGTGTTCCGTACGGAACACTTATAAGATCACTTCGGTGTCTGTCTGTCTGTCTGTCTGTCTGTCACACCCGATTTTCTCCGAAACTATTTGACATAGGAAGGTGAAATTTGGTAATAATATAGGAATTGATGGCCTCATCAGAGCTATGTAGTTTTGAGAATTAAATTTTGACTTAAGGGGTTAGTTTTGGGGGATGAAGTCGGAAGTGAAAAAAAAATTTTTTTACTAGGTCATCGAGTGTAGTGTCAAATGAAAGCTTGTGAAAACACGAGTAAAAAATATATATATAATATTATACTTGCGCGCACTTTTCTTTGTATTATTTTTAAAAATTCGAGAAAAATCGCTGTCCCGGGCCTTATCTCGAAAAGTACTTATCAAAAAATTTCGAAAAAATTCTGGCATATTCTCCAAGGGATGTAGATTGAACGAAAATTAATACGAGTGCATTACCTTTAATAATTTATATGGTATATAAAAAAAACAAAAATTTCAAGGTCTTCAGATTTCAGTAAAGATTGGAAACAAACTTTGTTGAAAACTCATTTGGGGTGTGTTTTGTGAAGTCACTGATCATTTTATACCACCGTAACATAAATTTTGACTTTCGAGGGTTCGTTTCGAGGGGTGAAATCGGAAGTGAAAAAAAATTTTTTTACTAGGTCATCGAGTGTGGTGTCAAATGAAAGCTTGTGAAAACACGAGCAAAAAATATATATATAATGTAATACTTGCGCACACTTTTCTTCGTATTACTTTTAAAAAATCGCTGTCCCCTACCTTATCTCGAAAAGTACTGATCAAAAAATTTTGAAAAAATTCTGGAATATTCTCCACGGGGTATAGATTGAACGAAAATTATCACGAGTGCATTACCTTTAATAATTTATTTGGTATATAAAAAAAAAACAAAATTTCAAGGTCACCAGTTTTCAGTAAAGATTGGAAACAAACTTTGTTGAAAACTCATTTGGGGTGTGTTTTGTGAAGTCACTGATCATTTTATACCACTCTAACAAAAATTTTAATTTTAAAAACAATCAACGTACGGAACACTAATTGTGCAAGTTCAACTTGCACTTGACCGGTTTTTTTTTTTTATTGGCGTTTCCTTTTTTTTGAATTTTACCACAAAAAATTATATACAAATAAAATTGCGCTAAAAATGAGGACTTAAAAAAGAACGGTTAAAAATTAATACTAAAGTTCATAAACAAGAATTTGACTTTACTTACCTAAATATTATTTCAAATATTTGATTTTCATGCTCGAGAATTTTAGAAGAATTGACTCTTAGTGTTTTTAAAGTTTGTCATATTCTTATATTTAACAAATATATATATATATATATATATATATATATATATATATATATATATATATTTCTCCTTATCTCCCATTATTTCCCCTTATCTCCCATTATCTCACCTTATCTCCCATTATCTAGGCTTATCTCGACTTATCTCGCAATATTTCTCCTTATCTCCCATTATTTCTCCTTATCTCCCATTATCTCACCATAACTCCCATTATCTAGACTTATCTCTGCTTATCTCCCATTATTTCTCCTTATCTCCCATTATTTATATTTATCTCCCATTATCTCACCTTATCTCCCATTATCTAGGCTTATATCGAATTATATAGAACATATGTATAAATTTATAAAAACACCTAAATCGGATAAGTGGTTCTCAAGTGATAAGCGCACTAACGGACAGACAGGTAGACGTTGCATTTTATATATATTTTATTCTTTGCAACATGATATTGTTCCATATTTAATGGTTTAGGCAGTGTATTACAAAGAGAACGCGCTAACGGTAACCTTTTTTCCGACTTGATTCACTATTATCGTCACTGCTTATTCTTTATGTTACCTAACGCAATAAAATATATCCTATACTCTGGCCAGAGAACATATGTATGTTTTTTTTAAAAAAAAGCACGTAACGCACTAACGGACAGACAGACAGACGCACAGACAGAGAGACGTTGCATTTTATATATATTATAGATAGATAACCTGGCCAGAGAACATACGTATGTTTTAAAAAAAAGCACGTAACGCACTAACGGACAGACAGACAGACACACAGACAGAGAGACGTTGCATTTTATACATATTATAGATAGATAACCTGGCCAGAGAACATATGTATGTTTAAAAAAAGAGCATGTAAATCGGATAAGTGGTTCTCCAGTGATAAGCGCACTAACGAACAAACAGACAGACAGGCAGACAGACAAACAGAGACGTTGCATTTTATATATATATATATATATATATATATATATATATATATATATATATATATATATATATATATATATATATATATATATATATATATTATAGATAGGAGATTATAGATAACGGGCCAGAGAACAAATGTATAAATTAAAAAAAAAAACAGGTAAATCGGATAAGTGGTTCTCGCGTGAAAAACGCACTAATGGACAGACAGAGAGACATTGCATTTTATATATATTATAGATTATAGATATTCTCTGCTACATAATATTGTTCCATATTTAATGGTTTAGGCTGTGTATTGCAAGAGAACGCGCTAGCAACAAACTTTTTTCCGACTTCATTCACTATCAGTATCGTCACTGCTCATTCCTTATGCTACCTATCGTAATAAAATATAATCTATAACCTAGCCAGAAAAAACATATGTATGTTTAAAAAAAAAGTACGTGAATCGGATAAGTGGTTCTCCAGTGATAAGTGCACTAATGGACAGACAGACAGAGAGAGAGACATTGCATTTTATATATATTATAGATTATAGATATTCTCTGCTACATAATATTGTTCCATATTTACTGGTTTAGGTTCTGTATTGCAAGGGAACGCGCTAGCGGCAAACTTTTTTGGGACATCATTCACTATTATCGTCACTGTTCATTCCTTATGCTATATATGCTATGGTAATAAAATATAGCCTATAACCTGGCCAGAGAACATATGTATGTTTTAAAAAAAACAAGTACGTAAATCGGGTAAGTGGTTTTCCAGCTATAAGCGCACTAACGGACAGACAGACAAAGAGACGTTGCATTTTAGATATATCATATATATCATAGATTATATATTTGTTTTACTTGGTATGTATATATATATATATATATATATATATATATATATATATATATATATATATATATATATATATATATTATATATATATTATATATATATATATATATATATATATATATATATATATATATATATATATATATATATAATTGTTTTACTTGGTATATTTATTTTTATGCAGTATATCCCGACACATGACGCCACCACAAAACGGATAACAAGTTGATGCCACTATCATTTACACCCAAGTGTATTATCCATAGACATAGACATAGAGGGTGGACTGAGCTGTCCGTATTCCGCTGTGAAGTAAATACGGACGCAAAAATGTAAGAGAGATAAAGCGGGTACCGGTACTGCGCCTTGGTTAACAGGCCTACAGAAAAGGACCAAATATTGGCCACACAGTCGCTTTGTCTCTCTCTAGAGATTGGTCAATTTTGTGAGGCTAATACTCAGTCCATCCTCCATGTGTTTTTAGGATGATAATACCATTATTATCATCCTAAAAAACTTGATTCAATCCATGTTCAGTAGTAACGGTGACATCACTCAAAAACCCCCGGCTAACAAAAATTTGAACCGGATATTACCTGTTATACAAATTTTTGCATTCGTAGTGGACACAGAAATATAAAGATGATAGGAGAGTGAGCATCGATAAGTGCTTGTCAGATGACGAATGATATGATAGGGATGACTTCAGACGGCCACCTTGGTGCCTTGTATTAGATATTTAGGTATTACCTTAGATCAAAAATCAAACTGGGGTGCCCATATCGAAACAATCGTTACAATGTCGACTGGGATATTTTGGCGACGATGCCGCGTAATAGGAATTCGATGAGGATTCAATTTCCGAATACCACATGGGCCCTACATGGTGGTGTCAAGCTAAGAGTCATATAAGGCTCAGTAGTCTGGTAGCCAGATATCGAGAAGACGACGATGCAACCGAAGCTGGAAGGAACTGAACGACTTGCCAGCCTGTGCATTTTAGGAGCAATGAGGATCACGCCGACATCCGCGTTAGATGCCCTGCCCGGACTGCCCAGCTTCCCCATTTGAATAAAGAAGCAGGGTATGGCGGCATATATATGGATACGGGATTTTGGATATTTCAAAGGTACAGGTGATTTAGAACCAACAAGAATCGGCCCAAGAACGGAGGAGGAAATCTCACTGCTGTTCTGTAGGGTAATGACGACAGGAAGTTATTTGAGGCTTAGTAGATCTGTCTTTCTAACCGAGATCAATAGGCGTAAAAGGAGATCAACCTCCCCAGGAGCCTCTCGTGTATTTCACTGATGGGTCGTGTTTGGAAACTTTGGATGTCCGAAAGAGCTTCTCTTTGGAAGGGTGCACCACAGTTTTTCAAGCATCGACTTTTGCCATTTTGATAGTGTACCATGGTGAAGGTGGCTTTGTGTAAGTGGGTGGTGTATATCTGCTCTGAAAACCAGACGGCACTCAAGGCAATTACCAAACCACGGACGAGCTCTGACACGAGAATACAGAGATTCCCTAGATGAGTTTGCTAGGAGGAAACAGGTTGAGCTGTGGTGGGTCCTTGGACATTGGGGATGCATGGAAAAGATGTAGCAAATGAACTCGTCAGAATAGGACCTATGACTCTTTTCCGGGGACTCGAACCCGCTTTAGATATATCTAAGACAGATTGGAGCTGCCCGCAAAGAATCGGGCAATCTACGCTCTAGAGAGCAATGGTACCGAAGCGCGGTGTGCAGACAGGCCAAGGACTTTGTATCGTTACTTGGAGAAGCGCATCTCGAGTGGTTCCTCAGTAGAACTAGACTCGTTCGTCCTGAACTCCATGTAGGTAGAGAAGGCACCTAGCATTACTAGGGGAGACGACACGACATGCCCATGATGTCCGGAGGAAGAGGAGACGCCGCTTCACTGGATCAGGTATAAGATCTTCGGACTGGCAGTGCTCCTAACTATTATGGGAGGTCTCCCGACGGCCGTGGTGGTTAAGTTGTTCAGAAGAAAGTTTCTTCGGGGTAAGGAAAAGGGCATCATCTGGATTGTTTGCTAGGTGCTGAGCCTCTCAATAACTAATACCAATACTTGTAGATACTCTTCTTTCTGAAATATACTTTTTTACTTCCTGTTCTCAAGAAAAGTGGTATATATATGTATGTATATATGTATGTATATATATATATATCTATATATATGTATATATATATATATATATATATATATATATATATATATATATATATATATATATATATGTATGTACAACTGCATAATATCGGAGTTTTAACCAGAAGGTCAAGTTCAAATTCAAAAAAGCTTTATTAATACTCAATAAAATTTACAAGGTTGGTTTACAGTTTTTGAGTTCGGTGGATACAGTGTGCTTTTTAGTGCATTCACCCACTGTATGACCTTGCGGTTTGCTGGTGTCTTACATAATTGGTACACCAGTCTTTATATACCCGATAATCTTTCAGTCATTTCCGGATGTTTATTCTTTAATGACTACTATTATTTGTGTTTTTTTTTTGTGAATGTTCTTCGGCTATTGTTATTAAAATTAGAGTAATTTCTTAATTTGGTCTGCTGGGAACAATTTTTAATAAATAAAACCCAGTTTGAACTAGAATTACTAGAGTATTTTTCACATTTGGAAAGGTTTTTTTAAAAAAAAAAACAATAAAAACATAAAAAAAAAAAAATCATTACCTTTTAAAATAATTGCTTTTTGACAGCAGATATTAATTACACAAGTTTTAAATTTCAATATTTATTTAATAAGTAAAAATTTTAACACATGCAATCCGTTAAAATTTTATGCCCTTTATTTTAAAGAGGACAATCTAATTTACCATATAAGACGGTCCTCTTTAAAATATGAATTTATTTATAAATTATTTAGGTAGGTTTTTAAAGTCATTTACTTTGTTCAGATTTCTTCTAAAGGCTACTTGTCGAACGCCGAAAAGAAATTCTTGCTTTGATACGGTGGGTGATACCGACTTCAAAGCGTTTTTTTGGGGCGATTGCTGCCTGTCCATATCTTTTTAGTTTAAGTTGGTAGGGAGTTGGGTAAATTGCCTTATTTTTAGTGTTCCGTACGGAACACTTATAAGATCACTTCGGTGTCTGTCTGTCTGTCTGTCTGTCTGTCTGTCACACCCGATTTTCTCCGAAACTATTTGACATAGAAAGGTGAAATTTGGTAATAATATAGGAATTGATGGCCTCATCAGAGCTATGTAGTTTTGAGAATTAAATTTTGACTTAAGGGGTTAGTTTTGGGGGATAAATTAAAAAAAAAAAACAGGTAAATCGGATAAGTGGTTCTCGCGTGAAAAACGCACTAATGGACAGACAGAGAGACATTGCATTTTATATATATTATAGATTATAGATATTCTCTGCTACATAATATTGTTCCATATTTAATGGTTTAGGCTGTGTATTGCAAGAGAACGCGCTAGCAACAAACTTTTTTCCGACTTCATTCACTATCAGTATCGTCACTGCTCATTCCTTATGCTACCTATCGTAATAAAATATAATCTATAACCTAGCCAGAAAACATATGTATGTTTAAAAAAAAAGTACGTGAATCGGATAAGTGGTTCTCCAGTGATAAGTGCACTAATGGACAGACAGACAGAGAGAGAGACATTGCATTTTATATATATTATAGATATTCTCTGCTACATAATATTGTTCCATATTTACTGGTTTAGGTTCTGTATTGCAAGGGAACGCGCTAGCGGCAAACTTTTTTGGGACATCATTCACTATTATCGTCACTGTTCATTCCTTATGCTATATATGCTATGGTAATAAAATATAGCCTATAACCTGGCCAGAGAACATATGTATGTTTTAAAAAAAAACAAGTACGTAAATCGGGTAAGTGGTTTTCCAGCTATAAGCGCACTAACGGACAGACAGACAAAGAGACGTTGCATTTTAGATATATCATATATATCATAGATTATATATTTGTTTTACTTGGTATGTATATATATATATATATATATATATATATATATATTTATATATATACATATATATATATATATATATATATATATATATATATATATATATATATATATATATATATATATATAATTGTTTTACTTGGTATATTTATTTTTATGCAGTATATCCCGACACATGACGCCACCACAAAACGGATAACAAGTTGATGCCACTATCATTTACACCCAAGTGTATTATCCATAGACATAGACATAGAGGGTGGACTGAGCTGTCCGTATTCCGCTGTGAAGTAAATACGGACGCAAAAATGTAAGAGAGATAAAGCGGGTACCGGTACTGCGCCTTGGTTAACAGGCCTACAGAAAAGGACCAAATATTGGCCACACAGTCGCTTTGTCTCTCTCTAGAGATTGGTCAATTTTGTGAGGCTAATACTCAGTCCATCCTCCATGTGTTTTTAGGATGATAATACCATTATTATCATCCTAAAAAACTTGATTCAATCCATGTTCAGTAGTAACGGTGACATCACTCAAAAACCCCCGGCTAACAAAAATTTGAACCGGATATTACCTGTTATACAAATTTTTGCATTCGTAGTGGACACAGAAATATAAAGATGATAGGAGAGTGAGCATCGATAAGTGCTTGTCAGATGACGAATGATATGATAGGGATGACTTCAGACGGCCACCTTGGTGCCTTGTATTAGATATTTAGGTATTACCTTAGATCAAAAATCAAACTGGGGTGCCCATATCGAAACAATCGTTACAATGTCGACTGGGATATTTTGGCGACGATGCCGCGTAATAGGAATTCGATGAGGATTCAATTTCCGAATACCACATGGGCCCTACATGGTGGTGTCAAGCTAAGAGTCATATAAGGCTCAGTAGTCTGGTAGCCAGATATCGAGAAGACGACGATGCAACCGAAGCTGGAAGGAACTGAACGACTTGCCAGCCTGTGCATTTTAGGAGCAATGAGGATCACGCCGACATCCGCGTTAGATGCCCTGCCCGGACTGCCCAGCTTCCCCATTTGAATAAAGAAGCAGGGTATGGCGGCATATATATGGATACGGGATTTTGGATATTTCAAAGGTACAGGTGATTTAGAACCAACAAGAATCGGCCCAAGAACGGAGGAGGAAATCTCACTGCTGTTCTGTAGGGTAATGACGACAGGAAGTTATTTGAGGCTTAGTAGATCTGTCTTTCTAACCGAGATCAATAGGCGTAAAAGGAGATCAACCTCCCCAGGAGCCTCTCGTGTATTTCACTGATGGGTCGTGTTTGGAAACTTTGGATGTCCGAAAGAGCTTCTCTTTGGAAGGGTGCACCACAGTTTTTCAAGCATCGACTTTTGCCATTTTGATAGTGTACCATGGTGAAGGTGGCTTTGTGTAAGTGGGTGGTGTATATCTGCTCTGAAAACCAGACGGCACTCAAGGCAATTACCAAACCACGGACGAGCTCTGACACGAGAATACAGAGATTCCCTAGATGAGTTTGCTAGGAGGAAACAGGTTGAGCTGTGGTGGGTCCTTGGACATTGGGGATGCATGGAAAAGATGTAGCAAATGAACTCGTCAGAATAGGACCTATGACTCTTTTCCGGGGACTCGAACCCGCTTTAGATATATCTAAGACAGATTGGAGCTGCCCGCAAAGAATCGGGCAATCTACGCTCTAGAGAGCAATGGTACCGAAGCGCGGTGTGCAGACAGGCCAAGGACTTTGTATCGTTACTTGGAGAAGCGCATCTCGAGTGGTTCCTCAGTAGAACTAGACTCGTTCGTCCTGAACTCCATGTAGGTAGAGAAGGCACCTAGCATTACTAGGGGAGACGACACGACATGCCCATGATGTCCGGAGGAAGAGGAGACGCCGCTTCACTGGATCAGGTATAAGATCTTCGGACTGGCAGTGCTCCTAACTATTATGGGAGGTCTCCCGACGGCCGTGGTGGTTAAGTTGTTCAGAAGAAAGTTTCTTCGGGGTAAGGAAAAGGGCATCATCTGGATTGTTTGCTAGGTGCTGAGCCTCTCAATAACTAATACCAATACTTGTAGATACTCTTCTTTCTGAAATATACTTTTTTACTTCCTGTTCTCAAGAAAAGTGGTATATATATGTATGTATATATGTATGTATATATATATATCTATATATATGTATATATATATATATATATATATATATATATATATATATATATATATATATATATATATATGTATGTACAACTGCATAATATCGGAGTTTTAACCAGAAGGTCAAGTTCAAATTCAAAAAAGCTTTATTAATACTCAATAAAATTTACAAGGTTGGTTTACAGTTTTTGAGTTCGGTGGATACAGTGTGCTTTTTAGTGCATTCACCCACTGTATGACCTTGCGGTTTGCTGGTGTCTTACATAATTGGTACACCAGTCTTTATATACCCGATAATCTTTCAGTCATTTCCGGATGTTTATTCTTTAATGACTACTATTATTTGTGTTTTTTTTTTGTGAATGTTCTTCGGCTATTGTTATTAAAATTAGAGTAATTTCTTAATTTGGTCTGCTGGGAACAATTTTTAATAAATAAACCCAGTTTGAACTAGAATTACTAGAGTATTTTTCACATTTGGAAAGGTTTTTTAAAAAAAACAATAAAAACATAAAAAATCATTACCTTTTAAAATAATTGCTTTTTGACAGCAGATATTAATTACACAAGTTTTAAATTTCAATATTTATTTAATAAGTAAAAATTTTAACACATGCAATCCGTTAAAATTTTATGCCCTTTATTTTAAAGAGGACAATCTAATTTACCATATAAGACGGTCCTCTTTAAAATATGAATTTATTTATAAATTATTTAGGTAGGTTTTTAAAGTCATTTACTTTGTTCAGATTTCTTCTAAAGGCTACTTGTCGAACGCCGAAAAGAAATTCTTGCTTTGATACGGTGGGCGATACCGACTTCAAAGCGTTTTTTGGGGCGATTGCTGCCTGTCCATATCTTTTTAGTTTAAGTTGGTAGGGAGTTGGGTAAATTGCCTTATTTTTAGTGTTCCGTACGGAACACTTATAAGATCACTTCGGTGTCTGTCTGTCTGTCTGTCTGTCACACCCGATTTTCTCCGAAACTATTTGACATAGAAAGGTGAAATTTGGTAATAATATAGGAATTGATGGCCTCATCAGAGCTATGTAGTTTTGAGAATTAAATTTTGACTTAAGGGGTTAGTTTTGGGGGATGAAGTCGGAAGTGAAAAAAAAATTTTTTTACTAGGTCATCGAGTGTAGTGTCAAATGAAAGCTTGTGAAAACACGAGTAAAAAATATATATATAATATTATACTTGCGCGCACTTTTCTTTGTATTATTTTTAAAAATTCGAAAAAAATCGCTGTCCCGGGCCTTATCTCGAAAAGTACTTATCAAAAAATTTCGAAAAAATTCTGGCATATTCTCCAAGGGATGTAGATTGAACGAAAATTAATACGAGTGCATTACCTTTAATAATTTATATGGTATATAAAAAAAACAAAAATTTCAAGGTCTTCAGATTTCAGTAAAGATTGGAAACAAACTTTGTTGAAAACTCATTTGGGGTGTGTTTTGTGAAGTCACTGATCATTTTATACCACCGTAACATAAATTTTGACTTTCGAGGGTTCGTTTCGAGGGGTGAAATCGGAAGTGAAAAAAAATTTTTTTTACTAGGTCATCGAGTGTGGTGTCAAATGAAAGCTTGTGAAAACACGAGCAAAAAATATATATATAATGTATATACTTGCGCACACTTTTCTTCGTATTACTTTTAAAAAATCGCTGTCCCCTACCTTATCTCGAAAAGTACTGATCAAAAAATTTTGAAAAAAATTCTGGAATATTCTCCACGGGGTATAGATTGAACGAAAATTATCACGAGTGCATTACCTTTAATAATTTATTTGGTATATAAAAAAAAAAACAAAATTTCAAGGTCACCAGTTTTCAGTAAAGATTGGAAACAAACTTTGTTGAAAACTCATTTGGGGTGTGTTTTGTGAAGTCACTGATCATTTTATACCACTCTAACAAAAATTTTAATTTTAAAAACAATCAACGTACGGAACACTAATTGTGCAAGTTCAACTTGCACTTGACCGGTTTTTTTTTATTGGCGTTTCCTTTTTTTTGAATCCTTCTTTTCTTTCTTGATATCTTTACCTTTTTTTAGTTGTATTTTTCCTCGATTTAGTGGGTGATCATTCTTCCAATATGTTTTTATAAGGACTTGACGTAATTTCCACAATTTTTTGTGCAGTATTTTTTGTAGTATTGAGCATAAAGATTTAATTTTTTTTTTAAGCTTTAGCGTTAAATCCGGAAGTAGACGGTTCACTGTTTAAACGTGGCAATCTATTACAATATATATATATATATATATATATATATATATATATATATATATATATATATATATATATATATACACATATACATGTACTATATATCATCACGAACGGTGCCTTTGGGATTATTGAGATCCGCTATTTAAGATAAATTTTCTGTAGTCGGTCTTGCTATAAGGAAGCGCTAGCTCCAATATATGCAGTGAATTTCATAACACCTCGTATATATATATATATATATATATATATATATATATATATATATATATATATATATCTTCTTCTTCTTCCTGCAGCCGTTCTCTACCCACTGTCGGGTATAGGCCTCTCTCAAATCTTTCCATTTTTCTCTATGTTGTGCTTGTTGATACCAGTTAAGTCCTCCGACTCTCGCTCCATCTCTGTTGGGGCCTTCCTATACTTCGCTTTTCACCCCATGGTCTCCACCTAGTGATCTTGCCACTCCACTTATACGTCACTGTCGCTACATGGCCGGCCCAGCTCCATTTCAGAGATGCTATCCGTTTGGTGATATCATCCACCTTTGTTTGTTGTCTAATCCATTTATTAGTTTTCTTGTCCTTCAAAGTAACACTCAACATCTTCCTTTCCATTGCTCGTTGGTGGACTTGTAGTTTTTCTATTGTTCTTTGAGTTAAAACCCATGTCTCGGCTCCATACGTTGTAGCTGGTAAGACACAGATGATTATTAATTTGGGTTCTTGATCTTTGAGGAATGTTCATATTCAGTACATATTTCAATATATATATATATATATATATATATATATATATATATATATATATATATATATATATATATATGTATATCTATAATATATATAAAATGTAACGTCTCTCTGTCTGTCTGTCCGTTAGTGCGCTTATCACTTGAGAACCACTTATCCGATTTACGTACTTTTTTTTTTAAACATACATATGTTCCCTGGCCAGGTTATAGGCTATATTTTATTACGATAGGTAGCATAAGGAATGAGTAGTGACGTAAAATAGTGAATGATGTCAGAAAAAAGTTTGCCGCTAGCGCGTTGCCTTGCAATACACCGCCTAAACCATTAAATATGGAACAATATTATGTAGCAGAGAATATCTAAAATGCAATGTCTCTCTGCCTGTCTGTCTGTCCATTAGTGCGTTTATCACACGAAAACCATTTATCCGATTTATGTGTCTTTTTTTTTTTTAAATTCATACATATATTCTTTGGCCAGGTTACATAATAATAATAATAATAATCTATATCTATAATATATATAAAATGGAACGTCTCTCTGTCTGTCCATTAGTGCGCTTATCCCTCGAGATCCACTTATCCGATTTACGTGATTTTTTAAATTCATACATATGTTCTGTGACCAGGTTATAGATATATATTTTATTACATCTATAATATAACATATATAAAATGTAACGTATATCTGTATGTTTATCCGTTTGTGCGCTTATCACTGGAGAACCACTTATCCGATTTACGTGCTTATTTTTTAAACATGCTAAACCATTAAATATGGAACAATATGATGTAGCAAAGAATATCTATAATATATATAAAATGCAACGTCTCTCTGTCTGTCTGTCCGTTAGTACGCTTATCACTGGAGAACCACTTATCCGATTTACGTGCTTTTTTGTTAAACATACATATGTTCTCTGGCCAGGTTATAGGATATATTTTATTACGTTACGTTAGGTGACATAAGGAATAAGCAGTGCCGATAATAGTGAATCAAGTCGGAGAAAAGTTTGCCGCTAGCGCGTTCTCTTGCAATACACTGCCTAAAGCATTAAATATGGAACAATATCATGTAGCAAAGAATATAATATATATAAAATGCAACGTCTCTCTGTCTGTGTGTCTGTCCGTTAGTGCGCTTATCACTCGAGAACCCCTTATCCGATTTACGTGTTTTTTTTTAATACATACATTTGTTCTCGGGCCAGGTTATCTATAATCTTCTATCTAGAATATATATAAAATGCAACGTCTTTCTGTCTGTCTGTTCGTTAGTGCGCTTATCACTTGAGAACCACTTATCCGATTTACGTGTTTTTATAAATTTAAACATATGTTCTGTATAATTCGATATAAGCCTAGATAATGGGAGATAAGGAGAAATAATGGGAGATAAGTCGAGATAAGGCTCGATAATGGGAGATAAGGTGAGATAATGGGAGATAAATATAAATAATGGGAGATAAGGAGAAATAATGGGAGACAAGCAAAGATAAGTCTAGATAATGGGAGTTATGGTG
>CM032449.1:90932905-90985405 GCA_019049505.1 Pachyrhynchus sulphureomaculatus | reverse complement strand
TATAAAATATGAGTCATAGCCAGACAAATTGTGAAATACCACAGGCACTATAAACAATTTTCGAAAATTTAAATTACAAATTTGATCTACAAACCCTCTAAACGACCCAGTAAGACGAGCGTGATCTGGTACGATTATATCCCTCGGTTTTTAAATAATCCCTCACAAATATGGCAATGCTTAGGATTACTTAAATCAGGCTTTTCAATAATTAGTTTACCGCATTTAAATTTAGAATAAATAACATTTGATAGTTGGGTGATTTCATTAATAAACCAATCCATACAATTTACCTCTCGATAACTTTTGAAATAATTGAATATATTATCGTATGAGCATTTAAGATAATAACAAGCACTATATGCAATATGTTTTTGATCTCACCCCCATATTATAATCAACAGGTATTAATAGACTTTCAAAATCAGCGTAAATTACAAACGGATTTTTTTGTTTGTATGTATAATTTCTAAATTGAACAAATTGATTTTTTGGAAATGACATTCCATATTCATTTAATTTGGAACATAACTCTTTATGCATATTTAATTTATCTTGTGATGGAAAATAATTTAAGCATCTATCACAAATGAACCTTTTTTCATGATGTTTATTAAGTTGAGATTAAACCAGGCGAGAGAGATTTTTAATCCAACAATAATGATAATTAATATCAGTACTATCATCTTCCTCTATCTCTTCTATCGGTAGCGCATCAAAATCATTTAACTTCGGAAAATATTTATCTTGAATTAAAAGCAAATTTACATGCTTCGATAATTTATTTTCAGTTAATCGTGCAGGTACAATATTAAAAGATTGCTTGTCATTATGTTTAATTAATTCTAAAGCATATACATTAACGGAAATAGCATTAGATTTTTCAAATTTGGAAATCTGATTTAATGTCATCGAAGTTTGTAAATTATCTGTCATTAGCACAGATTTATAATATGGATAAAAAGATGTACGTTCAGCATTAGCTTTGGTTGGGAACAAAGCGCTCATTATCGACCAGTAAAAACATGCTTAATCATTGTTTTTAATATTAATGCAAGCATGTTTTTTAAGTCTTTCATGAGGTAGATTAATATGAGATGATCCTCCACTACCCATTTCAAATTTATTAATATTAATTTCTAAATAAATTATTTTTTGTTAAGCAAATTCGGAATTGCGTTCTTCGAATTCTGATAGTTTATCGAAGAGTTTATCACAAACGTTATCAAAAAAACATGCATGTAAATCTGTACTCAAATCAATTATTACATTTTTAGTATTAAAATACTTTAATTCCGTGCATTCTTGTTTAAGAAAATCCCCACAAAGTGTTGTATTGACTTTAATTACCGAAAACTTTTTTAGACTTAAATTAATTTTCCTTTTAAATAAAATAAAAGAATCTTAAAAAAATTGGCGTACATCTTGGTGTACCAAGTTAATTATAACACCTGTTGTTATTCGTCCGCGAAAACATGAATTTACATTTCTCCATGCGACCCTGTGTTTAATACTCGACACTAGATTCAACCTTGAACCATCATGCTGGAGGTGAATATTTTGAATCAATAGTTCCAATGTGTTTAGTTGTTGAATAATCGTTGGCAACTTGCGTTGAATATAAATATTACCCTTTCGAACTATTTTATTACAGGATATATTATGAAAATTTATGCGTTTTAACCAAATAGACTTATCTTTAACAGAAAATTTAGTCAGAATATATTTTTGAGGTTTTTGAAACGCTGCAATTAAGTTTTTAGCCTTTTTAATTACCTCTATTTGAAATATCAAATTATAATACACTTGCCCTATATTCTAATTCTAAGGAGTAATTGGCGATATCTCGATAATTTCGAATGTAATCATCGGGTTCAGTTCTGCCCCCAGATCCTTCAGTCCTCGGTAAATGACTGAATATCTTCCCCCGATGAATCGATCAATATATGGTTTGAAGGTTGCTGTCACCCTCTTGAGTAGAAATACAGACGTATTGTTTAACTCTAGTAGAACGACTTCCGCAAATTGTGTGGTTGCGATTGAAGCCTTGAATGTTGGTAGAGGAACATCCACAGGACAATCCTTTAAACTGGTCGTTGAGTTAAAGGCACGCCCCGACAGTTAGGATTAATCTTGGTTAGATCCAACTAGAAATAAGATGTATATTTTTAAAAGAATAATAACAAAATAGTTGGCGTATTGTAAGAACCATCAAGAAAAATGATATAACATAAATAAAAATAGAAAGTAAAAGCAAGAATAAAATTGTCGACAAAATGGTGGATAGACCATATATATAAAACACTTTTACTCCATCATCTCGTCTCATTTGTGTTAGCTTACCAAAATCTTCACATGGATATGTTATCGGGGTTGCTGATACTGCAGGATCATTGAAAAAATCTTCAGTTCTTAACTTTATCAGATCTATAAATGTATTCCATCCGAACATACCAAATGAGATTTTAAATTGCTGTTGTGTTAAAATAACAGCAGAACTAAAGGATCGCGCTGGACTTAATCCACATCCTACTACATATGAACCTAAAGTATAAGCAGTATGTAAGAGGTAAACATCTTCACTTTTAGCAGCCGCCTCAAACTTTTCTAAAACTGCAATCAATTCACGACTATAAATATTCATATCTATATCATAACCATCATCACCTGATGACGAAAATTCTTCAAAAGGGTTTATCTTTAGCTACTAAAACACATACGCATTACTACCAACAAAGAACTGTATCTTAATTAGATATTTAAACCAGCTAATCTTGTCTAAAACATTGTAGAACTGCATGCGTTCTACTGACAAAAAACTGATAGTATGTGAACCTTAAATAGCTGTTTAAACTGGTTAGAACTTGTATAAATATGTTAGAACTGCGGGCGCAACCATGCTTGTTTAGGTAATATCTTTTGTTTGATCCATCCATCTATTGTGTGTCTTATCGAAACCTAGCCATTTAACATAAAGTTTATCGCCCTTTTTGCGTAATATCTGTTCAATTAAATAAACATCAGATTGTTTAGTTTTTTGTAATTTTTGTTCATAAAACACTCCACTAATGGAATGTCCTTTCATATCCTCTAATAAATAGGTTCGAGGTGATGTAATATTAACCTTAATCACTTTAAAGCGCTCAGTAGTCCAATTTGGGATACATCTTTTTTGAAAAACATGTTTGCATTTCCTTATATGTACAATGTCTCCAATTTTAAATTTTGGAGTTTCAACAACTTTTAAATGGCTATAGACAGTATTCAGTAATTGTTTCTCATTCTTTATATTAATTTCTATTGGCTTCATATGAATTATTGCATGTTTTGTATTATTATACGTATCAGTAATAATCGGCAGCATATCAACCCATTTATGGTTCCCATTTAACTTAAACAATTTGAATAATTTTCCCTTAATAGTTCAAATTACTCGTTCAGCTATAGAGACCTTTAGTGGACTAAAGGTACTATAGTGATTTATGTTGTATTTCTTCATCAGATTTTGAAATTGTGTGATGTAATATTCTTTTCCATGATCTGATAAGAGATTCTTGGGAATTCTACCTGAATTTTTGAATATAACTTCTATAGCATTTGAGATCTATTTAGCAGATTTAGATTTTAGCGGTGCTAGTCAAAGGAATTTAGAAAAATAGTCGATGACAACCAGTATATTGGCTTTATTTTCTCGTCTGTATTGATCCAATTGAGCTAAGTCAGATGCAAATGTTTTATCTACACCATACCGAATAAATCCCCTTCTTTTGAATTCAATTCGAGGTGGTTTATGTAGCTCTTTAACGACCTGTTGCCTAGCTTCAGTAATTTTAGTAGGTTTTTTAACTTTCATTGTTGTTGCTATTCCTCAAGCAGTTTGTAACTACACCACTCGTTGCTGCTGACTCCAACAACGTACTGAGAGTTGAATGTCTAATCTCTAGATTTTTAATTCTAGTATTCAAGGAGGAATTCTGTTGTTTAACTTTTTTAGGAATTGCTTCCAAAATTTCCACTTTTACTTTTTTAACTGAGTTAACGGTATTCGTAATGTCATCAAATTTCCAGTCAACATATGACTTAATAATATTGTGTTGATGGTTAACTAAACTAGGAATCTCTTTTAGTAAAATATTATCTTTAACTGACTGTATGCCTTTGTAGCTGCATCATGCGTTTCTATTGGCTGTTTTAAATTACTGAATTTACGATTTTCAATATCATAAATCACCTTGTGCTGTTAGAGGTAAATTTGATTGTATAATTTGTAAAGGTTTACGTGAGATTAGAATGCATAGAACGTCCGAACTTGTCCATGATTGCTATACTTATGTGATAAAATTAGTTCTAAACATGCTTATATGAATTCGATTACATCAAGCTCCCTCAATTTCTCTAATATATTCATAATTTTATTGATATTATTTCCATTTTCGGCGACCTGCGAGGCACTCAGTTTAACTAACCTATCCACTAACTCGTTTACATCATCATAATACACATATTCTTTAGGTTTTTTGATGTACTTTAATAGCCCTAAACCAGATTTACTTGGTGCAGACCCTATACGTTTTTTATTTAACTTAACACCTGCAGATTTTGATGAAAATAAAGGCCGAATATACTGCCTGAATTTTACAGAATTACTACCTTTAACTTAACTTGATGGATCATTATCTCTTCTATGCACGTTAGTGTGATTTAATATCTCTTGATACTGGGCTTCATTATTTTGCGTTGGATACATTGGTTCTTTCATAAATATTAATTTATATAAGCTGCGAGTTCCTCTATATGCATGATTCCCGATTTTTATATATCTATTTTTATTGAATTCAAGCCTTTCAGATCCCATTTTCCATACATCAGTTGTTTCGTCATGACTTAAACCCTAAGTGCAGTCAATGATGTTAGGATTAGTATAATATTTGTCTATATACTCACAAGCAATACGTGGATACTGATTTAAATACTCTAAATAATCTGTAGACCGTTCGCTTATAGATTTTTGTAGTTTATCATGTTTACTGTCATATTATCTCCCCCCAATTCTCCTATTAACTTTGTAGCTAAAAATTTTGGTTCTCTTAAGCTGTCATCTACTTCACGATTCAATTTCTTTTCCTTCTTTAATTCATCTATCTCCTTTTCTTACATCTCTCAATTTCTCAATCTCCTCCTCCTCCGCTTCAGCTTTTACTTTAGTCATATTCGTGTTTTCTGCAATTTTAGTAAGTGGTACTTTTATGTGATTTAATATTTTATTGAGTGCATCATTTTCTCCATTTCGTTCTAACTTGAACGATATTTATTTCTAATGGTATTTGCGGCATTAAGAATTTTTCGTTTAATTACTTTATCTCGTTTATTTATAACTTTAGACATGACTGCTGCCGCTGCTCTGTTGAGCAGTATATTATATACTAGTAAAAGCCTGAAGAGTTAGGGATTTATAGAGGTATCAAATTTACCTCTATATCTTATTTATTTCATTATCCTTCATAATACCCAAAAACCCATTTTTTTTTCCAGCATTCTGAGCAGATTCTAGATGCATATCTGTGTTTACATGATCGCTGTACACATGTTTAAGATTCAAGTCATCCTGCTTAAATAAAATAATCATATTTGCGTTATCTCGAATTAACCCTTTTGGTATTTTCGAATACGTTTGATAAAGATAAAATAAATCTAACTAATTATGTCTCCCCATACAAAGGTAATTTAGTATTTTTTCCTGTTTCTCTCAAGCTACATCATCAAATGATGAATATCGAATTAGATTTAGCATTTTTAGGGCTTATTACCACATCATTGTCGTTAAATGCATAGTAGCTCAAACCTGATACCAGGATTATCAATTTTTCTAAAAATCTGTACTTTTCCTGATAAAGCGATTTAGAATGAATATACACATTTTGAAATCTTAATCCATTTATATTAATTAACAGACTTAACATTGCGTTGCTCTTCCCTGCATTACTAGGGCCACAAATAACAGCTCTAATTGAATTTGGTAGCAATTCGCTGTGGCGTTTCACTTTTTAATGATTCAGGATTATCACTTATATCAAAATTGGCAATATTTATGTTAAGAACTTGTTTTTCCTTTTTCATCTTATAATGAATGTTTAGTTAAGTATGATCTTAGCATTAATGAACACTTCAAGCAGGTGTGTTAAATACCTTAATAAATAAGCTTCCGTTTGAGCTTCATTTACCCGGTTATTTTTATTGTGTACCTGATAGTAAGCTTAACGAACGATTGGCTCGCCGAGATCATCCAAAAAATAAATTGGAAAGTTATTGTAAAGATCATGATAATGAATATTCAAATTTGTCCGATATAGAAAAACGACATAAAGCGGATAAAGTATTACAGGAACGGGATTGGGAACGAGTTATAGCTAAAGATTCAAATTTGGGTGAAAAAAGAGCTGCTTGGATTGTAACCACAGCAATGAAAGCTAAGCGAAAACTTGGAATGGGCTGTATTAACAGTAAAAAATTGAAGTCGAGGAAGAAGGTTAAGACGAAGACAAAGGCGGCAATTAAAAGAAGAGTAACAACGTTTAACTTAGGTGTTGTTAACAACGTATAACTTAGGTGCTGTTAACAACGTAAAAAAACGTATGAATGTAATTAAGGGTGGTTTCATGAAGGATAGCATTAAAGGTGCTATCAAGGCTGCTCGAAAATCCATAAAAAATATGGGCGGAAAGAAGAAAATTAAGCAGCCTAGAGTTATCCGTGTTCCGAAATCCTCCCCCTTCTTCGTTGGCTTAAGAGCATTGGGCGCTCTCTCAGGCGGCACAACCGGGATAGTAAAAAATATAAACGATGCACGAGATGAAAAAAATAAACTAGAAGAAGCAAAAGGGACATAATGAAACTATGGAAGTTATTGCTCTTAGGAAGAGTAAGGGTCATGGTTTATATATTAAACCATATAAGACTTAATATGAACTGCACTTAAAGAAAATGTCAAAAAACTCCCTATAAGGCTATTTAATCAACTATTATCTAATATTAGCATTGAAAAATATGTCAAACAATTGAAAATACCCCGTTTTAGAGATGTGTTTATGAGAGATAATTTGCCTAAAACTCCAAGACGGAATGAATATGGTATAATTAATCTAGATCAATCAGAAGGAAGTGGAACTCATTGGGTGGCCTATAAAAAATTTAGAAACACTGTTGTTTACTTTGATAGTTTTTGAAAATTTAAATCCTCCAATAGAAGTAATTCAATATTTTAAAAATTGCACTATATATTATAACTACGACCAATATCAAAGGTATAATACCTTTAATTGCGGTCATCTTGCACTAAATTTTCTTTACAATAAATCTTTATAAACATATAACTTGTTTAATTGTTAGTAGTAATGTCTCAAACATTTACGCTAAAAGGTCATTCTAGTTGTTTGAGCATTGACATTAATCCTCCTATTGAACAGAATCCAAAGTATAATTACTCTCATTCACAACCAGAAGAAAGAGAGAGGAGTTTTGGAAATTTCAACAGGATCTTACGAGATTATCGACATCGAATCATTTCTTATTACACAGTTGGCAGACAAGAAGGATGGAACGACGTTAAAACTTAGTTTAAAACCAAACAAAAATACCCTAAGGGCAGAATTAAAGAGCATTTATGACACTGATTTTGAGCCTACCGATAACATTGGAAATATATTAGGGTTTTCAAGAAAGTTGCGGCAAGCTAATAATGTTCATGAATCTTATCTTCTCGTGAATATTATTAAGGTTAATACTATAAGAATTGAGTGCAATATTGTCTCAGGATTTTATTATACGAATAATCCATCGCATACTGTGTACGAGTTCACACCGTATGTTGATCCCGGATATAGTTTAATAGTAGAACCAAGAAACTTAATTTATTTGCCTGTAAATAAACCAAGTATTGATAATATTACTGTAAATATAATAGATCAGGATTCAAACCCCATAAACTTTCGTGGTGAAGAAATAATAATACGACTGGAGCTAAAGAAACATGGTATTGGTGTTTAATAATAATATTTGCAATTCAGATTATAATTTAATTAGCAGCAACATTCATCCAATTTCAGTCTATAATCAGACACTAAGGCAATCGCTCACTCCACGAAATATTTTCCAACTACATTCCATTGCACAAAAGTATGGTTATCGTATCAGAAAAACTACAAGTATTTCGCTCGGTCAACGTAGATGAATCAAACAGTCGGGAAGAGTGGCATACATATCATCCATTCACAAAATCATTTAATTATAATGATGAGATTGAAATCTTTATTAATCAACAGGATGTATTTATGGACCTAAGTCAAGCTGTAGTTCATATAGAAGCAACATTCACTGAGGAAACTACTGCAGGTAAAACTGGGAAGTCTTGGTTAACAAATAATGCCGGTGCTTTTTTATTTGAATCGGTAGCATACGAACTGAATGAGAAGGAAATTGATAAACTTGTTAGAGCTAGAATAGATGATAATTGTTATGTTAATACCGAAGGAAATAAAAAGGCTACAATAAATATTACGTCTATTGAGTTAAGAGTTAAACACATTTACCCTAACGATGTAATCAAACTCAAGTTATTTGAAGAAATAACCAATAATAATCCCATTCTCACGGCGTTTAGAAATTGGGAAATTCACGAATCACCTGAGCTTAGAACAACAATGAAAGATATTTAGATGGTGAAATCCACTTCTGAAAAAGCTCGATATGTTATCATGTTTTTCCAAAAGAAGCGAAAAGATAGCTTGGAATCGGATTGCACATATTTTGATAATTTAAATATTACTGATGTGAGACTTTATTTAAATTCAGGGGTTTACCCATATGAATCACTTAATTTAAATTTCAGTAATAAACAATATTCGGAAGCATACAGAATGTACACTAAGTTCCAAAATTTATATTTAAAAAAACCATATTGGAACCTTTATTAAGCTTTGACGAGTTTTCATCACGTGCGCTATTCGTGATTGATTGCTCCAAACAAAATGAAAATCTCGAAACTGCTAACATTGATATAAAAATAGAAATTCAGAGTTCTTATATATTCCCAAAAGATACTCGAGCATATTGCATCATTATTCATGATCGGATTTTAGAACTATACGATCAATGGTTTAACGATTTAGTCTACATTAGAATGAAATACGTTGTGATTGATACTCAAAATTACGTAACTCCAAACTTTGAAGTAAAGGAACTAGTTATTTTTGATGGGAATAGGATAAAATTATGGTTATTCAAACCAAAGACATTATATAGGAATTTATCTGCAGATCTGAAGCAAACGGCTAAATTTACATATTATAATATTCACGGCATACCATACAATTCAGGTTACACAGAATACAACGAACTTAACCGAATACTTACGGATGAATTAATAGGCGTTGATGTTGTTTACGTTAAAGGACATATAAAAAACACCTTCTACTGAAACATTATCTTCAGATGAATATTAGTCCACCGAAAATTATTAATCTAGGATTTTCACGGAATGCTATGGAATTACCAAAATTGGATAAGAATTATATTGAGAAATGTAATTATCACAAACTTGTATCATGTTCACATAGTGTTAACAATGTTATAACTTTATTCAATTATATTATAAATAAATAATGATTTTTAAAAAATTATGCACATTTTCTTTTACATATAATAATTACAATAGCTGTATTGATCGAACAGAAGATATTACCTAAATAGGCCTGGTTGCGCACTCAGTTCTAACATTTTTAAAAAAGTTCTAACCAGTTTAGGTTATTTCATATCGGTAGTATGTCTGATGGTGAAGTTAACAACAGCACCATAATAGTGGAAACATCTTTTACTATTCAAGACGCATGTATTTCAATCAATCGTTATATAAAGTGTTTATGTTTAAATCGTGATAAAAGCGAGAAACAGAAATGGTTAAAAGACAAAAAATTGCTAGAGAGATATTTAAACATAGATATGATTTATAACCAAAATGGATATCATTTTGTTAGGTGTGGACAATCCAAATTGTAAGTATATTCTATTTACTTATTGTGAATGCGATGATGTTAAATGGGCGCACCTACGTGTGCAAGAACTGCCACCACCACGTAAATTGACACGCAAGTGCATGAAGCAAACACCTTAATTAGTTGCATGCAAACATGCATACATACAACCTGTTTCTCTGACTTGCCTGTATAGTGTTAATCGTAACAACCGCAACAACTGCACAAGGGAGTACAGAAGATTCAACAGAGAACGGTAATGATGATAGTCTATTTGAGGACTGACTTTACAACACTAGTTTGAGTCTATATCTAGCTGGTTCAAAGAGAGTTGATCAATATTCAGAATTATATGACAAGAACATATTGTATCTGATATGTTTATGCTTAAACTGGAGGAATGTGAAGCAGATACAAAAAATTTAACGAATTCCATAAACTATACTAGATTAGCTATGGCGAAGAGAGAAAATATTGAGTTAGAGACAGAACATGCGGAAACAGACATGTGAAGAAAAACGAAATATAGGGTTGAATATAATTTCTGATTACAAGAATAAGATGGCTTTGTTAAATAGCAATTTAACTGCTCAACTTAACGAGATTCATATAGTTGATAGAGAACTTAATCAGTGTCGTAAGAGTCTTAATGAAGTGGAAGAGCTTAAAGTGTCAATATTTGAAAGCCTCAATTCATGTTTGGAGCGTGAGGAAATCCTTCGTGTTCAGAAGGATAGGTATGTGTTACGTTTAGGTAAATGTAGAAAAAACAGAAAAATTAAGACTGTCAGCCCTAAGACAATAATATTATTTCAATAATATCTAATTCTTATTGTATTTATATTAATAACATATAATATAGCCAATGTTACCTAATTTTCCATTATATCTCAATCCTTCCGATAAGTTCAATGACATGTTGTTGTGACACATGACAGATCTGTTGCTATCTTTGATGGCGTCATTGACAAGTGTCAGACAACACAATTGACATGCATCATATTTGCCACTTATCGCAATTGACAGAATGACAGATGTCAAATTTGTCGGATGTCCTGCATGTCCCACATGCTCCAGATGACCTTGAGAGTAGTTCCAATAGGTCACGCGATCTGGTTCTGAACAGGGAGTAATGCCCTTCCTGAACCACCCACTCTTAAGAACTGGGACGCCACTGCTACTGCTCGAACGTCCTCATGTTAGACTCCTGATCGAATATACCTCTGCCCTCACCACAGCCACAATTAAATATACTAACCTGTTACAGTCCAACAGCTCCGCCTATCTGTCTGTCTGACTGGTCCGTCTATCTGTCTGTCTGACTGTATACAGTCCTAAGTTGGACTGATAACCTTGAGAGTAATTAGAGTAGTTCACGTGACGTCGTCTATCTGTCTGACTGTATGCAGTCCAACATGCTCCAGATGACCTTTAGAGTAGTTCAAACAGGTCACGTGATCTGGTTCTGATCGGCTGATCGAACTGAACTAACCTAATTGACAGTTGACAGATAATGCTATTGATTTGGAGGAATCCCCCAGGGGAGTAATGCCCTGCCTGAACAACCCACCTTAAGAACTGGGATGCCACTGCTTCTGGTCGAACGCCCTCAAGTTAGACTCCTGGTCGAATATACCTCCGCCCTCACCATAACCACAATTAAATTTAATTCTCCGTTAATACTAGCAACGCCATCTCCACTCTTTATAACAAACCTACATAACTTAGCTAAGTTTTAAACCAACCTTTCATTAATTCCTGGAATTCTAGTTCCCGAACTTACCACCAACAACTACAGATGGCGCCACTTGTGATCTTAACGCAGTGAGGTTAGGCACGGACTTGATGGTTCAATTTCCCTCACTCATCTACTACAAAATTTAAAATTTTTTATTATAACTGTACAAATTTAAGGTACCACATGGCAAAAGACCGTATATTTTTTCTCGGGTAGTAGTAATGCCGCCTTGAAGCTCTTTAAACAGGCTAGGGTAAGCTCACAACTTGTTGACCAATTTAGCGTGTAGAAGTAGCCTACTTCTCGTCTAGGTACCTGGCCATACAGGATCGATTGGAATAAGATGGCTGGCGCATTGGCTAAAGAGATGGCCTTAACGAGCCTCAAGGGACCTGAAGCCTTTTTAGGAATTCCATGCAGTATGGGCGAGGGCAATCGCAACAAAGCACCAAGGATGAGACAATGAAAAAGTCATATAACGTGACCTAACTTTGAATACACCAGGTCATTGCTTACATTAAAATTAATGTCAAAAAAGTTTCCATACACTCTGAAAAAAACACATTATAATCAGCAGCATTTTATCAAGCTATCTACTGCTCGCTAAACTGAAAACGACCATACTTTATAATATGTCATTTGTTGCTAGTAATTTTGCAGTAGGTTTTTAAAGTAATATTAAAAATGAGCGAGAGAAATTGTGAAATTCCATTTTAAGTTCGAAAGATCATAACTGATTTGTGGAAAGATGGAAAATCGTACAGAAATATAGGAAAAATTGTTAAAAAGTTGAATGATACTGTTTAGTACATTGTAAACCAGTATAAATCAACGGGTTCCTATAAAATTCGGCCACGCTCCAGTCGTCCCAAGAAATTGACTCCACGTGAAAAAGCCGTTATTAGACAAATGATTATAGATCCCAAGAAAAGTGCACCAAAATTAAAAGAAGAAATACGGGAACTATTTTCGAAAAAATGTTTGTTCACAAACAGTGAGAAATTGTTTACACAGGGCAGGCTATAAGGGGTGGGCAGCCAGGAAGAAGCCGTTAATTTCGGAAGCTAATCGCAAAAAGCGGTTAGCTTTTGCTAGGGAATACGTTACTAAACCCTCTGAATTTTGGGAATCCGTCATCTTCAGTGATGAAACTAAAATTAACCTTTTTGGGTCTGATGGCAGAACTAAAGTTTGGAGAAAGAAGAATACCGCATTCGATATTAAAAACATTTGTTCTAATGGGGTGAAAATGTTCTGCTTTGGGGATGCATGTCTCCTAGAGGGGTTGGAAATTTACATTTATTAATGGTACCATGAATCAGCATGTTTATCTGAACATTTTAAGAGACAAGACAAGTGTCCAAAAATTAGCACTCGAAAAAAGATACATTTTCCAATAGGACAATGATCCGAAACATACACCTCCGCAATCACCGGATGTTAACCCCATCGAGCATTTATGAGAAGAACTTAAATTCGCAAACATATTGTTTCAAATAAAGAAGAATTAAAAAATAGAATATTGAACAAATGGGAGAACATGCCAGCAGAAGTTACTAGGAAGCTGATTGAAAGCATGACAAAAAGGTTACAGGAGATTATCAAAGCCAACGGCGGTCCCATTAAATATTAGTTTAAACGAAGTTATTATTTTCCATTAAACTCCGTCAAACTATTATTGGTAATTGTTAAGTGTATGGAGACTTTTTTGACATTAATTTACATTTTTATAACAATGATGTAACTTCTAAATAAAATGTTCCGTAGTTGTTTTTAGTACTAATCCTCGTTGGTTAAGTTTCCAATATTAATTTAAACATGTTTTCTTATACTTCCAATTAATTAGTTTAACATAACAGAAAAATAGTATAGAAAGCAGGTTGTGTATGGAGACTTTTTGGACTGACTGTATATTATAATTACATTAAATGCACGGTTTCAACAAAATCTAATTTTAGGTGTTATTATCTTTTAAAAAATGTTTCTGATGATTTCTAGGTCTCCATTCGGCGAATAATTCCCTTTTGGATGGAATCTAGTATGTGCAGAGTATGTTTGAAAGCAAATCACTAAACAAGAGGCGCATGCCATCAGTAGTTGAACTTCACCTTTGTCTGGACCTAAAAACTGTTGTAGAATACACACCTTTCTAGTATAAAATATCTCAAACTTTTGAGAAATTTCTTATTTTGCGTACCACATCGACATAGATCAAAATAAAATTTACTCCCTAGTTAAAATAATGTCTCCACATAATTATATCAAGTCGGCAGTATAGCCTTTCTTAGAAAAATTACTGCGTTTTATTTTCGTAGCCTTAAATTCTAGTTGGTTATTGTCACCCGAAGAAAAAATTTCTCTCAGGTGTTTGTTAAGTATAACTTGTTGTCTGCGAATATTTGAATAGGCAGCTAATGTTCGAACGTTCAAAGTAAATGAAAAAACAAACGTGTTGTCATCAATGAAGCTATATATTGAATTTTTAATATTTTCCGGTAAAATGTTAATTTAAAGGAAAAGGGTAGAAGACAGTATGAAACCGGCTTTGATAGTAACAGTGACCGAAAGAAATATTTTAATTACTATTTGCAGACAACCATTTCTGAGGTAACTTGAGTCATGAACTCAGCATTTCAGACATATACGATCAAATACCTTGGATATATCAACTGTAACCGTTTGAGATATTCAAGATTTGAGAGGAGGCGATATCTTGTTGATCTGTACAAAGCCTTCTTGTTGGAAGTTTATAATGATAATTGTTAGCCTTTTCTTAAACTAATCTTAGTTGTTACTAAAAGGAATGCAACTGGTTGTTATTACTAAAAGAGTATTGTTGTAGGGTAAGTTTTATTAAAAGTTCACAATATGTACTGTTCTAAAACATCCTCCCCGTTTCTAATTTCCGGGTTGGCACTGGTTCGTGGGCGTCGTCATGTTTCTTGCAATACTATAATATTAATATAGTGCATCAACGCCTGAAATCAAATAAACCTTATATACTGGCTCTCTGCGAAACAAAAGTCCATCGATCAACTAGCGCCGACAATTTTCTGTCCTAGATGTTATGACTCTTATTCCTGGCTTAGACCTAATGTTGGAATCTGCCTTTCTGTCAGAAACGATCTCTCTCTTCATTTTATGTAGTTAAATCTAAATCAACAAACCACAAGGTTCAACTGCTACGTTCATCGACAACCAAGTGGCATGTCTTTTGGAGCACTTTTCACTTCTTTTACAAACATCTTCGTTTTTTTTTAGATTTCTACTTTTTTAATTACCTAAGCCGGAATTGCCATCATAGGAGACTTTAAAGTTGAGAATACCAACTGGCTTAAACATTCACATACTCCCTACGAACAAGGTCGCGAGGTTGAATCCTTTCGACCATATATATCAATAACACTTTATTATAACACTATCCAGCTCGACATTGTTACCAGTTTCATTAATCGCTATAACCTTATTAAAATGAATATTAATTTTTTAAAATTTCTTTTAATATCTCTGTATCAAATTTGTTCAATAAAATGTATAAAATAACAAATTTTTTACCAATTTTTGGTTATCCATTTGTAAAAGTTACGAAATTTGGATATGCTAGAGTGTTTCACAGCAAGCGCTTCGCTTGCTCAACTACATACGCGGCACATAGTTATTATAAAATCAATTATGTAGGACGGCCGGTTTTACTGCTCTAATTTAATTCAAATTCATGGTACTTCGCTTCTCGAACTGAGCATATTCAAACAGTAGAGTTTTCGTTATGCCAACATGATTATTTAAATATACAACTGAAATTTAAAAAATCGGTAAAAGTGATTTACTCAGTACTTTCCTTACAAACATATAGTACTAAAATAAGTACTCAAGTAAAGGGTAAGTAAATTCCCACATCTTTCACCCCCTCCTCTACTAACTATAGGTTTAATCCATACTTCAAGTATTATATTATCATCTCGTTCGAGAGTTACCGTGGAACAGACCACCAGTCAGGTAAACAGTCCGACGGAAATAAGACGTGAAGAAAAGCAAAAATTTTGAAGGTAATTTCCTCACGAATACCTCTTTCACCCTCTTTCCAAGTTAACATTGAAAATATGTATTGAAGAAAAGAAAATGAGATGTTTCGATTCCTGGACTGACAGAACCCCAAAACAGACCTGTAACACAATACAAAGTCACTCTTCGACCTGCCTATTTCACCTCTTTGGCTTGGTATATGTTTTTTCATAAAAGATTATGTTTAAAATTTGCCCATTCTCCCATCCAAAAAAAACCTGAAAAAGTTGTCATCTCTTGCACCCTCTTCTCTTACTAAAATTAAAAGTAAGAAAAAAATAACATAATTTTGTTATTCCTACAGCCCAAAAACCCTGAAAATGACATACAGCACGATATTTATGAAGCAACCCCCTGCAACACCCTACCCGATGTCATTAACCTCTAAACGTATTATAAATAATACGCTTAAAATCTGTCAAATGCAACAATCAAAGAACCTGATTCTCATTCTCAAAATACTATCGAACCTAGACAATCTGTAACGACCCCCACCCTCTACAACCCCTTCTTGAGTTAAAAGACCCCCGAAAACATATAAGACAAATACGAAGTCACTCGTCTCCTTCCCTTCTGCATTCCTTTGAAATCTTATGTGTATTATTATAAATTATTATGCTTGAAATTTGTCCATTCTCCCATATCAAAAAAACCTGAAAAATTCTCATAATACTATTGAAATTACAAAAGATTCTTTCATCTCTTTCACCCCCTTACCCCATTCAAATTGTCAGTAATAAAAAATTAACCTAATTTTCATACCTGTATAGATTTACATTGACACCTGAAATCCACCGTTAGGTTCTTCCGGCCATAAACTGCTTTTAACATCGAGTTATCCTACCGATTAGTTACAAAAAGGCACCTAAACCGCGCAAGATTTGGCACTATAACTCTGCTAAATGGGAAAAACTCATCGAATATTTTCGAACTTTCACTTGGTTAGATATTTGTTTTAGATCTGACATCGTTAAGGAGGTTTCCGATGTCATTTTGGCTGGTATGGAAGCTTACATCCCCCATCCAATGGCAAGCCTTGGTTCGACCGAAAATGGAAAGAAACTGTTGGTTCTAAACATCTTACCTACCGACAATGGCGGGAAAAGCATAACGTCATATTCGTACCCGGAAGAAATTATCGACGAAACCAAGGAGACACACAATCAAAGAATTAAAACCAAATTTCTTGCCTGCCCGAACCATTTTCTGTAGGCTTTTCAACACCGCCTACAGAAAAGGAATATTTTCTTCCTGCTGGAAATACGCTACAGTTCAGCCGATACACAAAAAAGACAAGACCTTGCCAAACAACTACTTTCAATAATATCGAGAGTTGGCTATCAAGTAGCATCTCCTAAGATATCTAGAAGGATTCAATATTATTAGTTACCAACAATACGGCTCTTGTAAGCAAAGATCAACAGGAGATCTCCTAATTAAGTAACACATATGTGGAACAACTCCATTGAACATTTTGGAGAATCACAAGCAGTTACACTTAATATATCGAGAACATTCGACAGTGTTTCAAATGACGGATTGTTTGCTAAGCTACGCTCTTATGGTATGTCTGAAAAGTTTTATTTATGGCTCTTCAGAGAACGTTCTTTAGGAGTGGCAGTCGACAGATTGCTTTCTAATACCGTCACTATAAACGCCGGGGTGCCCCTAACCTCCATTCTGTTTTCTACTTTCTAATTTACATTAATGATCTGCTAGAAAAGACCAGGAATCCAATCTACAGATTTGCAGATGATAGTACTCTTCATTCACTTTAAACGCTCGAACATCGGCTACTCACGCAAATATCCGCAGGAAGTAGTTCAACTTAACAAAAACCTCGAAAAAATCTATCTTGAGGTGACAGCAACCAAGTATAATTTAACGCTATAAAGACCTAGTTATGTCGGGACACTCCATTCCTCTAATGGCGTCAATCAATTTGCTGGGCGTTAGTTTGAGAGCAAATAAGTCTTGGCACGAACATGTTGCACGCATAGCAAAGAGAGCTTCTCAAAAGCTGGAAATATTCTTTCGAAAAACGACCAAACATACACTGCATTTGTTGGAGACCCAGAACTTACCAGCAATCTTGTTTCTTTGGAACATCGCAGAACGGTTAGCGACTTGAGTCTATTCTACAAGTACTTTCATGGAAAGTGTTTAATGAATGTAGCCCACTTAATTCCTCCCAGAGCGGGCACTAATACCTCACATTCGTATGAGATTTAGCTTGTTACTCCTGGTACAACCCTTTTCAAACAGTCTTTTATATGGGGAAACTCATCCCTTTGGAAAGATTTGCCCAGGACTATGTTTCCCACCGAATAAAATTTACAGCGATTAAAGACCAACGTGAATCGCTTTTTTCGCACACACGTCGCCCTTGGGATTTCCGTGCAGCGCGTGTGCTGTGTCTATAAAAAAAAAACCTAATCTCCCACCTCACCCCATTAACCTCTTATATATTTTAAAATAAATAATATATTTATATTAGAATTACATCAACCAATCACTGAAAATACTATTAAAACTATGTAATATCTAACGACCTTAACCTCCAGTTAAAATTTTAAAAAATAACCTAATTCTTGAATTTGTCAACTCCAAAAACCTTGAAAAGGACATATAACACTATATATATATATATATATATATATATATATATATATATATATATATATATATATATATATATGCAGCAACTCCTCTAATCTCCAGCTTTTTTATGTTTTTCTATCAATATTTGCACAATTTCTTGTTTATCTCAACAAAAAACTAGGACTACTATATCACTATTAAAACCATAAAAAATTTATAGACTCCCACCCCTTTCACGCCTTTGCCGCAATATAGAGGAATTTTACGACATACACGTAATCATTCTTTTAACCCGCTACCTCATCTCTTTCACCCGTATATATTTTACTATAAGAAAATTATTTTATATTAAATATACAAAATACCAATCAAAAACCAGAAAAAATGTAATCTTTCCATTCCTTGGCTGAAGGAATCCCGACAAAGACCTATAGCAATACAAATACAAAGTCGGTCTTCTAGTTCCGCTCTCCACTACTTTGGCACCTTATATGTTTTATTATAAATGATTCTGCTTAAAAATTGCCCATTACACCATTTAAAAAAACCTGGAAAAATTCTCATAATACTATCGTAATTATACAAGATTCTCCCATCTCTTGCACCTCCTGCCCCTATTAAAACTGATAGTCATGAAAAAATAACTTAATTTTCATATTTCTACAGTTCAAGAATCGTGAAAATGACGTATAGCACGATCTATGTGAAGAAACCCCTATTACCCCTATCCCACCCCATTATCCATTTATACATTTTACTAGAAATAATATGCTTAAAATTTGCCAATTACATCAACAAAAAACCTGGAGAAATTTCCAAAATACTATTGAAATCGTACAATATTTAACGACCCCCACCCCTTCCACCCTCTTCTTTGGTTAAACTTAAAAATGATAATAATTTTTGAATTTCTCGACTCTAAAAACCTTAAAAAGACATATAACGCTATATATACGAAACAACTCCTCTCCCCTTTATGTTACACTATAAATATTTATGCAAAATATTTGTTGATTATCTCAACAAAATATCAGCAAAATTAATCATATGTATTATTATTAAAATCATACAAAATGGATGATTGACCCCTTTTAACCCCTTTGCCTTAAGCGATATCGCCCAAAATTTTAGGCTTTAACCTCTCATTAGGTATTATATATATATATATATATATATATATATATATATATATATATATATATATATATATATATATATATATATATATGTATATATAGATATGATAAACCATATATATATATATATATATATATATATATATATATATATATATATATATATATATATATATATATATATATATATATATATATATATATATATATATATATATATATATATATATATATATATATATATATATATATATATATATATATATATATATATATATATATATATATATATATATATATATATATATGCATATATATATATATATATATATATATATATATATATATATATATATATATATATATAATACAGTAATACCCCGCTTTACGCGAGGGATACGTTCCGAAAAAAATCGCGTTAACTGAAATTCGCGTATATCGAGGTTTATGATTAAACATAGTCAAAATTTAATACAAAAAAATACAAATCATTTTAATCAATCACTTTAATTCTAAGAACACTTTATGCAATACATACTCTTATTTTTTTACGGAAAAATACATCATATTCAGAGAAAGCGGGGATCCCCCCGCGACCATAGAGAAGTTAATGACTACATGAGCGCGAAATTTGAAATTCGCGTTATAGTGAAACCGCGCGTAACGGGGTCGCGCTAAGCGGGGTATTACTGTATATATATATATATATATATATATATATATATATATATATATATACAATTTCATTTCGTTCGAGAGGCCAACAAACCGACGGAAATGAGTGACTATGTTTTTCGTGATCTAGGACTCCTAAAACGTGAAGGAAAGCAAAAATCACGAATTTCAATTTTGTCACGAATACAATAGTTTTCTTTAGCAAGGAAAGTAAAAAATGAAATTATGACAATTCAGTTTTCTTTCTAAATAGGAGGATAACTTTTTTGCATTGGACAGAGTTGCAATATACTAAAATGTTTTCTACTTGTCCGTACCGGACTTCCTGAAATTTTAAATCAGTGGGATAATATGGTTTGTCTTCCCTTGATCCTTTGTCTATATATAAAAATAAATTTGATCAAGAGTCAGATTATAGACTATATTTTAGCCGGAAAAATTATATACAAGGTATCAAGCAAATAGATCATTGTTTTTATTGAACATACTAAAATTTAAAAATGTTTACTTATAAGAGCGATATCAGATACTATAAGTACTAAAACTATACTGGTATACAAGGTTCATCTCAATAGTATACCAATATTTTTATTGACGTAATTTATATGAAACCTTTACAAAGGGAAAAACTATTACTGTTATTACTACTGCTTTACTCATATAACTTACTAGCAACCGTCCGCAACTTCATTCGCGTTTTTACAAACATTTTTTTTTTAAATTTAGGCACCTATGTTAGCAGGTTAGAGCTTCTCTGTATACTAGGTGTAATGTTTTATTATTTTTTGGTAGTAAAATATATTGGTTTTCTGAAGTTCTGACTCTTGGTAACCCGACATATAATTGGCATTTATTTATTGTGAGAGCAAACGATCCTTTCACCAGAAACTGCAACTGCTTGAAACGAATGGGTAGATCCGTTGGGATCATAAGAATATGCGGAATAGACGCTATTGTTCTTATATTTTGCCTGTGAAGCCGCTCTCCAATTCGACGTATTCTATCCGCCCTTGCCTCAGACGTATTTCTAGAAAGTTGCGATTTTCTGTTAGGCATAATGTTGTCTTTAGATACTACCTTTAATAGTCCCTACAAATGCACAGTTTCCTAAAATTAAAAAAAAAACCGGTGAAGTGAAAGTCAGACTTGCGCAATTAGTGTTCCATACCGTGATTGACTTTAAAATAAAGTTAATTGGGTCCCTAACATGTCCCTTAAGATCCAATATGTATTTTCATGTTTTTTCTTAGTCAGTAATGTATAATAGTTATACCATCTTAACTACCTAATAGCCAATAAATCAATCTAGGTCAATCTAAAATCGAGTATTTTATTTATTATCTTTTAACATTTTTAAATAAAATTAGAGATAGAAATGTCCATTGGCAAGAAAAGGGTGCTAAAAGGCCTGTATACTATTATTTCATGTTAGAGAAACAGCTTTCATGGTAGAATCTATTTAACACAAATACTCCCTCAATCAAATAATAATGATAATAGCGACGTCATTTCCCAGGGGACGAGTTGTTCCAAAACGGATGACACAAAATGCATCACACAAACATATACAAATATATAAAAGAGTTAAAGCCTTAACGAAAGGGAATTATTTTATTTATGTTTTGAATTGTCGCCATTTTTTTCTTACAGCATATTTATATCCCCAGGTATATCTTATGAAACAAAAGTTTGTACGTTCACGACTAAAAATTTAAGATATTTTGCTGCCCACGAGATCCCACGAGTAAGAGAGATTCAAATAAACTTTTATAGGACGTTTCCAGATTTTTTTCTTTGGATAATTTAAAACCGGTTTTGTTATTTACGATTTTTCAGAATATTAATTTTAAAGGAAAATTGGTGCATATAAGAAAAACTTGTTTTTGGCCTGCAACTGCACTGATAATTAAATAGTTCAGGTTAGTGTACGATACAAATAAAAAATTGCAGGTACGATGAGAAAAATGTGTGACTAGATTATTATTTTTGCGATATTTAATATTATTAAATATGAAGTTGGAAATTAAAGAAATATATTTTTCGTGATCTAACAATCCTAAAACCTGAAGAAAAGAAAAATTTCGAAAGGTAATTTTTTCACGCATACAGTACTTCCCGTTAGCAAGTGAAGTAAGTATAATAATTTACATCTTTGATTGTGTTAGCCGATACTACTAAAACAAGAATACTGATATAAAAGTATATTACAATATATACGCCCTTCTAGCGCTTTACCCCAGCTCTTTCACCGAAATATATATTTTACTATAAAAAATTTACCTAATATCCCCATCAAGAATCAAGAAAGATTCTCATAATACTATTGAAACGATACAAAGACCTCCACCCGTCTCCCTATGTTGACAATGAAAGTAATGAAAAAAAGTGTAATTTTTCGGTTCTTTCACTGAAAGAACCATATAAAGCACCTATAATATGACAAAAGCCACTCTGCTACCTTTCCTCTTCATCCTTTTGGCCCCTTATATGTTTTATTATAAATGATTACGCTTAAAATTTGCCGATTCTCCCATATAAAACATCTGAAAAATTGTTTATAATTATAGTCAACCAAAAACAAAATTTTAAAATACTATTGAAACTTTACAATATTTAATGACCACTATTCCTTTTCCCCCGTCTTGGGTTAAAATTAAAAGTAATGATAAAAATAACTTGATTTTCGACTTCTTCAACTTCAAAATCTTAAAAAGCACGTACAGCGCTCCTACTCTCCTCCCTCCGCCTGTTTGGCCCCTTTTATGTTTTACTATAAATATTTATGCATAATATTTGTTTATTAGCTCAACCAAAAGTCAGGGAAAATTACCATATTACTCTCAAAACCGCACAAAATTTACACTCACCCTTTTTACCCTCTTCGCCTTAAATTGAAAAACTATAAGCTTCGTCCCATTTTCAGGTGGGTGTATGTATATATATATATATATATATATATATATATATATATATATATATATATATATATATATATATATATATATATATATATATATATATATATATATATATATATATATATATATATATATATATATATATATATATATATATATATATTATATATATATATATATATATATATATATATATATATATATATATATATAATATATATATATATATATATATATATATATATATATATATATTATATATATATATTATATATATATATATATATATATATTACCATATTACTCTCAAAACCGCACAAAGTTTGAAACTGAGATATCATTTTGTGCGAGAGTTATGGTGCCAGCAGACCGACAGAAATGCGTTACTATGTTTTTCGTGATCTAGAAACCCTAAAACATGAAGAAAAAAAAATCTCGGAATGTGATTTTATCACGAATACAATACCTTCCTTTAGCAAGGAAAGTGAAAACGTCGAAATTCATGGAGAACCAAAATTTTTCTGTTGAATGAGAACTGCAGGGTCTATAAGGCTCGCACAGTTCAAGCCATTACCGAAAGCTGTGGATTCACTAGGTTACAACATCCATCATACAGCTCTGATTTAGCGCCCTGAGATTTCTGTTTGCTCAAGCATCTAAAGAACCTCGAGGCCTGCTTAGTTGACGAGTTGAAAGACCCTACCCTATAGCGAGGGTAGTTTTTTAAAACACAAACAATATATGCTTTTTGAAGGGAATGAAACAACACAAGGAAAGCTGATCTTAGTGTATCAGTGTAGACAGACAATACTTGTGTAGACAAATAATTTTGTTTTAGGCTCTGCGAGTTATCCTTAATAGCTATAGATAATCTAAAAAATCAACATTGTAGTCTTGTATTAATCCACAAGAAAATTATATCCAATCATACTTACCTCTTTTAACTACGGCCAGCCTGTCACAAAAAAAATTAAAATGCATTTTGTAACTTTGTGACCTCATCCATTTAAAATTTCAATAAGTCCGGTACAGACATGTAGAAAAGATTTTGGTACATTGCAACTGTGCGATGCAAAAAAGTTACCCTCCTGTTTAAAAAGAAAACTGAATTGACAACTGCAGTTTTGTAGTACATATGGCTCTGGATACCGTAGCGATGCCTTTATTAATTGATACCTGGTTTTATATACACCGTATTAAAATACAAATTTAGAAAAATTTTAATTATAAGTAAAACATTTACTTTCTTCTCTATTAGGAAACACTCTATTAGGTTACGTTTGTTATAAGTCCGACTATATAAAATTACAATATAACCCAAAGAACAAACAAAATTAATTTAGATTAATAATTTATTTTTTTTTAGTTTTTATATTTAAATAACCACATTGGCATACCAAAAACACTACTGTTTTAATAAATTAAATTCCGGAAGATGAGTACCATGAATTTAAATTAAATGAGCAGTAAAACAGGCTGCCCTAGTATAATTTATTTTGCCATAATTTTGTGACGCAGAAGGTGCAGGCGGAGCGCTCTCAATGAAACACTCGCTAGCATATCTAAATTTCGTATCTTTCATAATTGGATACCTAAAAATTGGTAACAAAAGTTGTTTTATTTTCTACATTTTATTGCACAAATTTGATACAAAGATGATTTGATACAGAGATGTTTACAGAAATTTAAAAAGTCTAATATTCATTTCATGGTTGTGGCGATTAATAAAACTGTGGTAATGGTATAATAAAATATTATTGATATATATGGTCGAAAGGGTTCAACCTTGCAACCTTGTTTGTTGGGGGTATGTGAATGTTTAAGCGAGTTGGTATTCTCCACATTAAAGTCGATGATGTTGAAAAGTGCTCTAAAGAAGGAAGTGTCACTTAGTTGTCGATACAGGCAGCAAGTGTTGTGGTTTGTTGCTTTCGATTTAAAAACATACCATAAAGAAAGAAATCGTTTCCGACAAAAAGGCAGATTCCAAAGTTATCTGCATTAATCGATTGATGGACTATTGTTTCGCAGAGCCCGTATATGAGGTTTATTTGATTTCAAGTGTTGATGCACTGTATTAATATTATAGTGTTGTAAAAAACATGGTGACACTCTCGAACTAGTCCCAACCCGGAAATCGGAAAGGGGGAGGGGGTCTCTTACCTTTGGGTCTTTTTGATTCTGGACGACACCAGTATATATTGTGAACTTTTGTTAAAACTTACTCTACAGCAAGACTCCTTTAGTAATAACAGCTAGTCGCATTCATTTTAGTAATAACCAAGGTTAGTTTGAGAAAAGGCTAACAATCATCGTTATAAACTACCAAGATAGCTTTGTAAAGATTAACAAGAGATCTCGTCCTCTCAAATCTTTGGAACGTTATGGAATGTCTCGAGCTTACACTTCATATATCCAAGGTATTTGGTCGTATATGTCTGAAAGCTTGTGTTCATGACTCTCAAGTTACCTCAGAAATTGTTGTCTGCAAATAGCAATATTTTTTTCGGACACCTTTACTATCAACGCCGGTTTCATACTGTCTCTTACTCGCTTCCTTCTTTAAATCAACATTCTACTGGAAAAGATTAAAAATTTAAAATACAGCTTCGCTGAGGACAACACGTTAGTTTTTTCATTTACTTGGAACGTTCGAACATCAGCTGTACATTCAAGAATCCACAGACAACAAGAATTTATACAACTCGAACACAATTTTGTCTTGGGGTGACAATAATCAACTAGAATTTAAAGCTACAAAAACCAACGCAGTAATTTTTTCTAAGAAACTCTAAGCTGCCGGCTTGACATAATTATATCGATACTTCTGACTAGGGAGCAAATATGTCTTGATCTATGGTCATGTGACAAGGAGATTCCCAAATGTTCGAAATATTATTTCGTACTAGAAAGCTGTATATGCTTTAATTCCAAACAAAGCTTATTTTTTTACCATCGATAGCATATGCCTCCTGTTTGGTGATTTGTTCCTAAACATACTGAGCAGATACTAGATTCCATCTAAAAGAGAACCGAATGAAGATCTAAAAATCACCAGAAATTTGGATTGCTTGAAATATCAAAGAAAGATTGGTAATTTGAGGTAGGGCATTTTTACTTCCCTCGTTAATGAAATCACCTCGCATTGAATTGGTCAAAAAATAATACTTTGAGATTTTTTAATTTCGTCACATTTTTAGATTTTCTTGATTATAAAAAACATAGTTTTTGTTGGTCTGTCTGTTAGGCTATTGATCTGGAACCGCGATAATTTCTAAGTGTAATAAGATCAATTTCGAATTTGGTACGAATGTTGTCAATGTTGGAAAGAACCTAATTTTGCGATATTACATCGGGGGAAGGAGGTGTGGGTCACTAAATTTTGGTGAAGTTGGTCCTTAGTTAGGAAAATGAACAAATTTTAAACATAATTATTTATACTCGAACATATAAGGGAAGAGCATTAGAGCACAGTAAACATACTGCAGTAGCGAAACTGAACTCCAATTTGGTGACGAGATTTTGACGGCGCGTGCGTCGACGGGTCCTTTTTCAAAATGGCCGCTCAGTGTTTACATCCGATCTCGGAATGTGTCTTTGGAAATGTATTGTCCATCGTTTCTTGATGTGACTGCAGTTTATACGAATATAAAGACAGAAGGAAGAGAGAGTTTGTAGAAAGAGAGAATTAAAAACGTTTGTAAGTGAAGAGAATCGAAAAGGTTCAGAAACAATTTATATAATCATGGGGAAAGGTTATTGTTATGCCGTTGAGAATTGCAAAAATAATTCAAACTGTACGCGGGGCGTTAGTTTCTTCTTCTTCCCCAAAGATGTTGTGTTGGTTTTTAGAAAGATTTATTTTTGTGTAAACTAGTATTCAGTTATTTAAAACTATTTATATTTGTGTAAATTATAAATAAAACATATTTTTTTCTAAAAGGTGTATTCTCAAGAGGCTTCTAGTTTTCAATAACTGCATCTGTATTAATTGTTTGACACACCTTTTCTAATAATAAACCGGATAAATTTAACACTGTTTAATTGCAAGTACAATTATTACTCTGAAAGTGACTTTTTTTTCTATTTTTCTCTATAAATTACATTGCTCCTTTTTCATTCCAATCTTTCAAAAGTTTCTGTGAATATATTGTAAGGAATACAGAACCTATAACAACATATTTATTATTTTCAAATTTTGGACAGTATATTTTATTTTCTTATAAGCTGGGTTTGAAAGTTTAAATATTAAGTGTCGCGTTGAGATCACAAAACCACTGGGGAATGGGATTATTGAAATAACTGATATAAATCGATATGCTATTAAAATAAGAAAAATTTTAATGTGATTCCAAAGAAATTTTTGTAATATGATTTTGTCAGACGATGTGTGTCAGAAGGTAAAATATTCTCAAAATAAGTTCGTTAAATGGACAGTACACTTAATTGAAGTCCATTTTGATGGTAATTATGGTTATTATTAACATTTTGAAGATTTAGTTACCTGTTATTAATATTCCTCCTATAAAGAACTTATTTCTATTGTTGTATACCTATACTATAAATTAAATATAGTTATACTCAGTATATATGAGTCAATCATTTCTCCTAATGAAGCTAATATGGTATGGTATTGTATGTAAATATAATTGGGAAATTACTGTATTGACTCTTTGATCTAAATATTAATTCATTGTAAATAAAAGTAAGCGTTAATTACGTTATCAAAAAGCAATACGGATAACAGAACACAAAAAGGTATAGAACCTCTAATAATTATTCACATAGAAAATAGAGGTCTATACATATACGTTCATAATTCATTAATAATATTATATTAACCTTTCTCGAAGTTACACAATATAGTTTTGTAGTTTAAGAAAAAATAAGCACCAAAAAAGTAGATACAGTGTTTTTTAATTAACAAGAGATCTATCACATCAAACAACACAACACCGCTTAGAAAAAAAATGCTCTTATTTTAGAAGATTTTGACATCTTAATAATGACAATATGTCTTTATTTCACGGTACAAGAAAAATAGTTTTAGGTATTACGTATGTTAAAATTAAATTAATTTATTCCTTAAAAAACATCTTTAATCACAAATTTACTTGAAAAATGATGTAAATAAAACTTTAACCTCAAACAGTGACGTTTAACTTTGATAGACTTTTGAATTTTTGGATGAGGTTATTAAAAACTGAAGTTGAATATGAAGAATTCCAACAAATACCTTCCTATCAAGTTTTTCACCTGTATTCATTTCTTTTCTAACAAAGTGCTCCATTCTTTTTGTTTTTTTTTTATATTACTCATGCTGTATTAAATAACAAATCAAAAATTTTCAAACATTTCTATATCTATGATTTTGAATGATAAAACTTTGTACAACTTTATTTGTATTTCAAATCTCGCGCTGGTCCACTTTTAACATGGCGGATTGCCACGTGACCTTCTGAAAACGAACCTGATTTTCCTATGCGGTTATCCTTGAGTTTCGTTACTGTATAGTGTGTTTACTGTGATTAGAGGCTTCTCCCCTATAGATTTAGAAAGGAGCAGTCTCCCAGAAACAGTCTCCTTTTTACTTTCCTTGCTGAAGGAAAGTATTTTGAAAAGGTCTGAGTTTTTATGTCCTTATAATAGGAGAGGATTTTTTTGGAACGTGTCTCCCGGTCGTCGATTTTTCTTATCGTGTTGGTAAAGGTTAAAGTACCAAAGTACGATTGTACGAGTTCTTTTTTTTTAAAGCCTTCCTCTGAGAGTTGATTTTGTTTCACAGTTACGAGAAGGATTTCAGCTTAATAAGGCAAGAGAATCTCCTCAGGCATTAATTTTTTTATACTTGGTTGGAAAAAGTTTAAGCTTTTAGAGTTCCTCTGTACTCGTATTTCGGTAAATTTTTATTTGAGAACATGTTAAGAAGGATATAAGCAAGTCAAAGTCAAAGATGCCCGATGTTGTCTTCAGACAGCGCATCATAAAGCGTATTTTAATGAAGCTAGACAACAAAAAGGCTTTTGGCGCTGACGGAATACCTGCCATAGTTCTCAAAAACTGTGCAAGGGAACTAACACCAGTTTTCTGTAGACTTTTTAACCTATCCTACAGAAAGGGAATATTTCCGTCCTGCTGGAAATGTGCCACGGTTCAATCGATACCTACAAAAGGCAAGAAGATCTTGCCAAATAACTACCGACCAGTCGCACTGCTTTCAATAATATCGAAAGTCATGGAAAAGGTTATCAATTAGCATCTTTTAAAATATTATTAGCGATCACCAATATGGTTTTCGTAAACATAGATCACCAGGAGATCTTCTGACTTATGTAACTCATGTTTGGAACAACGCAATTGAATACTTCGGAGAATCTCGAGCGGTTGCTCTTGATATATGCAAGGCATTCGATCGTGTTTGGCACAATGGACTGTTGGCTAAGTTACGCTCTTATGGTATGTCTGAAAGGTTCTGTTTGTGGCTCTCATGTTTCCTCAGAGAGCGTTCTTTACGAGTGGCGGTCGACGGATTTCTTTCTAACACCTTCACTATCAACGCCGGTGTGCCCCAGGGCTCCATACTGTTTCCTACTATCTTTCTCATTTACATTAGCGATCTGCTGGAAAAGACCGGAAATCCAATCTACAGCTTTGCAGATGACAGTACGCTTGTCTCTTCATTCACCTTGAACGCTCGGACATCGGCTGCCCCGGCGAATATCCGCAGATAGCAGGGGGTCGTTCAACTTAACAAAGACCTGGAAGAAATTCTATCTTGAGGTGACAGTAACCAAGTGGAATCTAACGCAACCCAGGCGGCAGTTTTTTCTAAAAAAGTTAACGTTGCTGAACCCGACATAATTATGTCAAGGCACTCCATTCCCCTAGCATCGTCGCTCAATTTGTTGGGCGTTAGTTTGGGAGCAAATATGTCCTGGCATGAACATGTTGCAGGCATAGCAAGGAGAGCTTCTCAGAAGTTAAGAATATTATTTCGAACCAGAAAGCTTTACACCCCAAAACAACTGTTAATTCTTTACAAAGCCCAAATTCGACCAACTATGGAATACTGCTCCCACGTTTGGGGCTCCGCTCCCAAACATACACTGCATTTGTTGGATTCTGTTCAGAGAAGGGCTGTCCGTCTGATTGGACACCCGGAATTGACCGGCGGCCTTGATTCGCTGGAACATCGAAGAACGGTTGGCGACTTGAGTCTGTTCTACAAGTATTTTCATGGAAAGTGTTCGAAGGATGTAGCCCGCTTAATTCCTCCCAAAGCGGTGCATGTTAAAAATACACGTCGCGCTGGTGCTTCACATCCGTATGAGGTTCAGCTTGTTACTCTGCGTACAACGCTTTTCAAGCAGTCTTTTATATGGAGAATATCATCCCTTTGGCATAATTTGCCCAGCGCTGTGTTTCCCATCGAGTACAATTTACAGCGATTCAAGAACAACGTGAATCGCTTTTTCCGCACACATGCCGCTCCTGGAGCGCTTTAGGGATTTCCCTGCAGCACGTGTGCTAGACCCATAAAAAAAGCATTTAAAGTTCTAGAGTTTTTTTCTTCGATAGATTGATTCGGATCGCCCTCCCTTACAAGGAGTTTCCTCTTGATGCTTTTTTCCCTACAGAAACGCTGTTTGTATTTATCTGGTGTCGCCTCCCCACCCTGCAATCTGGCTACGCCACTGGTTAGGGGAATAAACATACTTAATAATAATTGACCATATAAATGGACCTTAAAAAATGAAATAATTCTGATTTTATAGTAACTACATAACCCCGGATAGCTGAAAGACATGACTCCATCAGATGCAAAAACAACTTTCTAGTTTGAAAAATAAAGTTTGTATTTTCAATAAAATATATCAAATTTTAATGTGTATTAACATAAAAAAAATACATATATTGTCATAAATTTTTACAATCTTTAATTTTTCTTAGAGATACTTCCATTGCTAGTTTCCCAGATTTGACCCCGTGCATCTCTATTCTATTCCATAACGTAGCCATCAAAAAACAAAACACCATTAACGCTGTTAATATTACTCTCAGGACAGAAAATAAAGTTGAATAGTCATTAAAAATGCTGGTGGTTATAACTGCAGGAGTAACTAAACTGGCAATTAACAACAAAAGTAAGAGTAGCACACCAAGCCAATAAAGAGTCTTGGTTCTAGAAATACTTTTCAAAGCTTCTTTACATAATGTAATACATTCTTCAAGTACCAATTCTTTTGCAGCATCATCAGGACATACATTATTAGATTTGACTGCTCTTCTTATGGATAATTCTACTAGTAACGCTTCGTGATCAGAATAACTGTAAGATTGTTTAGGAACACGTTCAGGTAAGGGTAAATTATAGCTCTTAAGGTCTACTTTAACATTTGAGCCTTGGTGATACATCACATAGTCTATCCTCTTTCCTAAGATTTGGTTTTTGACCAAACTATAAGGGGTATAACTATTTTTTAAACTTTCACATGTGGCATACAAATCTTGAGAAATGTTACTACCTTGCATATAAGTATCAGTCAGGCCTGGGATAGTTAATATAAGTCTGAAACAAAAAATATTAGTTACTTTTATTATAGTAATAAATGATAAAATAACACCGAAATTTGAGAAAAATTACTTCAAAAACCTGTAGTTAAAATTATCGTATCTTCATTAACAATTTTGGAGCATATAAAATATAAGGATATGTAGCTCTTCTGTATCATTATGTACAAACAAAATAATTGTTGTTCTAAAAAAATGCCGTCACAATCTAAATTAGGTATTTTTAGTGTTGCGTACGGAACACTTATAAGGTCACTTCGATGTCTGCCTGTCCGTCTGTCACACCCGATTTTCTCCGAAATTATTTGACGTAGAAAGTTGAAATTTGGTACTAATATAGAAATTGATGGTTCCATCAGAGCCATGTAGTTTTGAAAGTTAAATTTTGACTTAAGGGGTTAGTTTTGGGGGGTGAAATCGGAAGTGAAAAAAAAATTACTAGGTCATCGAGTGGGGTGTCAAATGAAAGCTTGTAAAAACACGAGTTCAAAAATATATATAATGTCTTACATGCGCACACTTTTCTTTGTATTATTTTGAAAAAATCGCGAAAAATCGTTGTACCCCCTCTATCTCGAAAAGTAACAATCCAAAAATTTTGAAAAAATTCTGGAATATTCTCCACGGGGTGTAGATTGAATGAAAATTATTACGAGTGCATTACCTTTAATAATTTATCTAGTATATAAAAAAAACAAAAATTTCAAGGTCATCAGTTTTCAGTAAAGATCGGAAACAAAGCTTGTAAAAACACGAGTTCAAAAATATATATAATGTCTTACATGCGCACACTTTTCTTTGTATTATTTTGAAAAAAAATCGCTGTCCCCCTCTATCTCGAAAAGTACTGATCCAAAAATTTTGAAAAAATTCTGCAGGGTGTAGATTGAACGAAAATTATCACGAGTGCATTACTTTTAATAATTTATCTGGTATATAAAAAAAAAAAACAAAAATTTCAAGATCATCAGTTTTCAGTAAAGATCGGAAACAAGCTTTGAGAAAACTCAATTTGTGAAATCACTAATTATTTTATACCTCCGTAACAAAAAATTTTATATCAGAAGCAATCAACGTACGGAATATTAATTGCGCAAGATCAACTTGCACTTGACCGTTTTTTTTTTAATTAACATTACTTTATTTTTTTCTATTTGAAAGAACTTTTTTAATCTGAAAAAAAGTCATAACTTTTGCAACAGTTGAAATATATTGGTTAATTATAGTATATATTTAACTAAGTACTATTAAGTTATTGTATTTCTATTACCAATAAGAAACGCTAGTTTCTTATCAGCTTGAATTAAGTGGAGGTTACATTAGTACTTATAAAAAAAAATACAGTGTGCCGACTTTCAAACCACTTTAAAGTTCCATTAAATTTATTCAGATTTTACCTGACCAATTTTTTGTATAAATTTAAAATATACATTTATTTATTGGATTCTAAAAAGTTTGCTTACCAGCCAGGTTTCAAAAAATACCTTACATACATATAATTCTATGTATTCAATAAAAAGAATTAGTTTTGAATCATATCAAATAACTTATTTAAGAAGCAAGCTGCTTCGCCGTCTTTACATCTCTGTAAGATTAATTTTCTTCGTTCATCATCAAGTAGCATAAAACACTATAAGACATTTTCTGAAACATTTGGGCGAATAAACTCGTCTGTCTCATAGCTTTCTCGATCTATTTACCAAGTCATGAGAGTCATTAGCCCTTCCAAAGAGCAGTGGAGGGGATAAAAATCTTATGACAGTTCATAACAGAAAAGCGTATTCAAAATAGGTAATACAATAAACGTTACAGTCGCTGGATATTGTAAATAACTGGTCAAGTGCAAGTTGAACTTGCGCAATTAGTGTTCCGTACGTTGATCGCTTTTAAAATAAAAAATTTTGTTACGGAGGTATAAAATGATCAGTGACTTCACAAAACACACTCCAAATGAGTTTTCAACAAATTTTGTTTCCAATCTTTACTGAAAACTAATGACCTTGAATTTTTTTTTTTATATATACCAGATAAATTATTAAAGGTAATGTACTCGTGATAATTTTCGTTCAATCTACACCCCGTGGAGAATATTCCAGAATTTTTTCAAAATTTTTTGATAAGTATTTTTCGAGATAAGGTGGGTGGACAGCGATTTTTTGCGATTTTTTAAAAATAATACAAAGAAAAGTGTGCGCAAGAATTACATTATATATATATATATATATATATATATATATATATATATATATATATATATATATATATATATATATATATATATATATATATATATATATTATATATATTATATATATTATATATTATATATTATATATTATATATATTATATATTATATATTATATATATATATATATATATTATATATATATATATATATATATATATATATATATATATATATATATATATATATATATATATATAATTACTCGTGTTTTCACAAGCTTTCATTTGACACCACACTCGATGACCTAGTAAAAAAAATTTTTCTTTTACTTTCGATTTCACCCCCAAAATTACCTGAAGTCAAAATTTAACTTTCAAAACTACATGGTTCTGATGAGGCCATCAATTCCTATATTATTACCAAATTTCAACTTTCTATGACAAATAGTTTCGGAGAAAATCGGGTGTGACAGACGGTCGATACTCCCGATAGACCTTAGTTACTCCTCCTCTCAAATTATCGTCTCTCCCTATAAATTTAAGTGGACTTTTAAACTAATACATTATTATGAATTAGCACCGTGCCTTCTTGGTAAGTCAGCCATTAGCAACATAGATTTACTTGAGTTAGAAGTGTTCGTTGACATTCAGGGATATAATTGCTTCTTTGGTTATATTCCACGAGAATTAGAAGTTTATGATAGTACTCGTTGTGTAAATTATCTGTTTAAACTACCGTTCCATTTATAAGAAACATGCTATCTGTATTAAAGGCCTGCCCATCTTCGTACCGAAATTATGTTAAAGGCAACGACAAACCAATTTTTTTTTTAACTCTTGGATGTTAATTAGGTCCCTGGCATGTATATATCTTAAGATCCAATATGTATTTTCACGTTTTTTCTTGTTCAATAATGTATAACAGTTATAGCATCTCAGCTACCTAATACCAAATAAGTCAATCTAGCTCAATCTAGAATCTAGTAGAGAAAGTGTATAACAAATATTTACTACCTAAATATTTGTTTAATTATAAACAAATAAAATTATTTTCTCTCGGTACAGCAACGGGCGACGCGGTAACAGTAATGTACTGAAAAGTATATTAAAAGAAACTCCACCATATTGTCCAGTTACATAGTTTTCAGTTTTTTTATACCTGTTAAATTATCAAACGTAATGCTCTCATGATAATTTCTGTTCAATTTACTTTTCAGGAAGACTATTCCAGAATTTTTTTGAAATTTTTTTGATCAGTACTTTTCGAGATAGGATAGGGGGACAGCGATTTTTGGTCATTAGAAATAATACAAAGAAAAGTGTGCGCAAGTATGATATCGTATATTTTTTTGAATTCGGGTTTTCACATCCCATTCGATGACCTGGTAATTTTTTTTTTTCACTCTAGATTTCACCACCCAAAGCTAATCCCGTAAATCACGTCAAATAGTTTCGGAGAGAAAATCGGGTGTGACAGACCGACATCGAAGTGATCCTATAAGTGTTCTGTACAGAACACTAAAAAGATAAAATAAAATATGATACGTAAAAAAGTAAAAAAAAAGAGAGAAATCGAATATTTTTCTTCGTTCTCCCGAGGTCGAATTTACTGCTACTTTTGAGGCACATTTAACATTATGACAATAATCAAAGACAAATAAAAATTTACGCTTACAAAAACATTCGTTTATTGTAAAAGAGAAATTAAAAATAAAAGGAACCAAAAAAATTTTCCAATATTAAAAAGTTTGAGTTTCCTTATAGTATTCAAACCAACAACTTTTCAAAAGAAAAGGTAGAAAGGTGAAACTGTGTTAAACAAGTCGTCGACGAGTTGACGAATTCTCTTTTCTAAGTTTAAAATCAATTTCCTCCTCTCATTCATTTCACCAACCTATTAAAGGACAGTTTATTTCAATTCAATTCATTTCGAACCTAATGCAGAACAACTTCACAATTAATATATGTCAAAAAATTTTTACCAGAGAAGACAATTTAATGCGTTAAGTCGGACTTAGTGTTTTCGTACGTTGCTTGCTTTTAAAATGAAAATTTTAGTTACGGAGGTAAAAAATGATCAGTGACTTCACAAAACACACCCCAAAAGTTTTTTCCCGATTTTTGTTGAAAACTGATCTTGAAATTTCGTTTTTTTTTATATACCAGACTAGCAATGCCCGCGGCTCCGCTCGCGTGGACTTGATTCACTACTATCGTCACTGCTTATTCCTTATGTTACCTAACATAATAAAATATCTGCCATTATTTCACCTTATCTCCCATTATTTCTCCTTATCTCCCATTATCTCTACATAATTTCCATTATCTAGGCTTATCTCTGCTCATCTCCCAATATTTCTCCTTATCTCCCATTATTTCCCCTTATCTCCCATTATCTCACCTTATCTCCCATTATCTAGGCTTATCTCGACTTATCTTATATTTCTCCTTATCTCCCATTATTTCTCCTTTTCTTCCATTATCTCACCATAATTCCCATTATCTAGACTTATCTCTGCTTATCTCCCATTATTTCTCCTTATCTCCCATTTTTTATACTTATCTCCCATTATCTCACCTTACTTATTTCGAATTATATAGAACATATGTATAAATTTATAAAAACACGTAAATCGGATAAGTGGTTCTCCAGTGATAAGCGCACTAACGGACAGACACACAGACAGAGAGACGTTGCATTTTATATATATTATATTCTTTGCAACACGATATTGTTCCATATTTAATGGTTTAGGCAGCGTATTGCAAGAGAACGCGCTAACTGTAACCTTTTTTTTTTTCGACTTGATTCACTATTATCGTCACTGCTTATTCTTTATGTTACCTAAGGCAATAAAATATATCCTATAATCTGGCCAGAGAATATATGTATGTTTTTAAAAAAAAAAAAGCACGTAACGCACTAACGGACAGACAGACAGAGAGAGGTTGCATTAATATATATTATAGATAGATAACCTGGCCAAAGAACATATGTATGTTTTAAAAAAAAGCACGTAAATCGGATAAGTGGTTCTCCACTGATAAGCGCACTAACGAACAAACAGACAGGCAGAGAGACAGGCAGACAGACAGACAGAGAGACGTTGCATTTTATATATATTATAGATGTAATAAAATATATATCTATAACCTGGTCAAAGAACATATGTATGAATTGAAAAAATCACAACAGACAGACAGGCAGAGAGACAGGCAGAAAGACAGGCAGACAGACAGACAGACAGACAAAACAGAGAGACGTTGCATTTTATATATATTATAGATAGAAGATTATAGATAACCTGGCCAGAGAACAAATGTATGAATTTAAAAAAAAAACACGTAGATCGGATAAGTGGTTCTAGCGTGATAAACGCACTAATGGACAGACAGACAGATAGAGAGTCATTGCATTTTATATATATTATAGATTATAGATATTCTCTGCTACATAATATTGTTCCATATTTAATGGTTTAGGCTGTGTATTGCAAGAGAACGCGCTAGGAACAAACTTTTTTTCGACTTCATTCACTATTATCGTCACTGCTCATTCCTTATGCTACCTATTGTAATAAAATATAGTCTATAACCTGGCCAGAGAACATATGTATGTTTAAAAAAAAAGTACGTGAATCGGATAAGTGGTTCTCCAGTGATAAGCGCATTAACGGACGGACGGACGGACGGACGGACAGACAGACAGAGATACGTTGCATTTTATATATATTATAGATGTAATAAAATATATATCTATAACCTGGGCAAAGAACATATGTATGAATTTAAAAAATCACGTAAATCGGTTAAGTGGTTCTCGAGGGATAAGCGCACTAACGGACAGACAGACAGAGACGTTGCATTTTATATATATTATAGATATAGATTATTATTATTATTATTACATAACCTGGCCAAAGAATATATGTATGAATTTAAAAAAAGATACGTAAATCGCATAAGTGGTTCTCGCGTGATAAAAGCACTAATGGACAGACAGACAGACAGAGAAACATTGTATTTATATATATATATATATATATATATATATATATATATATATATATATATATATATATATATTATAGATTATAGATATTCTCTGCTACATAATATTGCTCCATATTTAATTGTTTAGGTTGTGTATTGCAAGGAAACGCGCTAGCGGCAAACTTTTTTCCGACTTCATTCACTATTTTACGTCACTGCTCATTCTTTATGCTACCTATCGCAATAAAATATAGCCTATAACCTGGTCAGAGAACATATCTGTGTTTAAAAAAAAAAAGTACGTAAATCGGATAAGTGGTTCTCCAGTGATAAGCGCATTAACGGACGGACGGACGGACAGACAGACAGACAGAGAGACGTGACAAGACAGACGGACAGACACCGAAGTGATTTTATAAGTGTGGAACACTAAAAAAAAAACGTATAACACAGAAAAGGGTACAACACAGTTAAAACATTTTTTCAAAAATTGAATGGAACAGCATCCATTAACCTACGAGGAAGATTTAAAAGTAGTAACATATTACACGGTAAGAGAAAAAAGAACTCATATTCAGCTCAATCAGTTTAACTGATTTTTATTTTTCGTTAGTTCCAGACGCAATAAAATATTGTAACGAAAACTATCCAAAAAAATTTATGGTGTGACCATATGCGAACAAACATTCACAAAAATATTGTAGCTATTCACACAACAGAAAATGGAACTGAAATTATAAAATCGGGTTTCTAAGAACGAATAATTTCATATAGAATTAAACCTGATGATTTTCACATAAATATTTATTTACTACTTTATTAAAATTAATATCAATATTAACAAATATAATCCGCTAAAAGTGCTTCGTCATATATCACCCTACTTTAAGAAATTGAGCTAAAACGTGCCGTAATCAACCTACGAAACTATAACAAATTTTATTTCTTCTAGTCAATCGCAGCCACTTTACACCGGATTAGAATACGAAGTGATCTTACCCACAATTTTTACAATACTAGATATTTCAGGTTATGCCGTTCAAATTAACTACACACCAACGTTTGAAACTCAAAATAGGATATCAGTTAATGTTTGTGGTTTAGAAAAAATTAGAAATGATTTTAATACCAGAAGTTACAGAATCAGTATAATATACAAAGAAAAACGAAATTTTCATGCTAATTTATTATTAATTAGTGATGAAAAATTTTCATTATTGTTATATTTCTGATTTATCCAGGTTAATTAATAAGTCTCGAAACATCATGAAATTATATATCTTTGTTATGGATGTTTACAGTATTTTCCGAACAGCGAGGGTTTAATTAGACATAATACTTATTATTGTGACTATATTAGAATTAATTTATTAACTGAAGAACCCAAAATTGATACATTTGGGAATTTGATATCTGAAAATATTTTAAAATTTACAAAAATTCAAAAACTATATATTTTTACCGATATTCGTTTTTTCGGTGGCAGTGATGTCACGAGTCAGAAAGACAGAGATATGGTAGAATTAGAGATGTTTTGAAGAAAACAAGCTTCAATCACACGAGGCAGGAGAACCACGTAAGTACAAAAAAAGTGTTTCGATTTAGTAAATGAAAGTAACAGAAAAGCAATAATAAAAACTATGAACTCTATGAAGACGAATGGCGGAATCAACATTTATTTGACTGGCTTATTTCCCTGGGCCCTGTAGCTAGAAGGAGAGCAAAGAAGGATCAAGAAATTGCTCAGTTTCGTGAGTGTAGTGCATTATATAGAGTAAGATAACAAAATGAACAAGAAATTGTTAAAAATGCTTTCCAGTCGCTACATGGAATCAACAGAGGGAAGGTACATGGCCTAATTTCGACCTTAAAGAGTGGCAAAAGTCCTAGAGATCAAAGAGGTAAACATACCAACCGGCCTCATAAAACGAACGAAGATACTACGGAGGCCATAATGTTACAGATTAAGTCATTCAAGAGTAGGAGTAGCCACTATAGCCTGAAGAAGACCAGCAGGATTCCTTGCCAGAGGAATTAAGTATACGAAATATGTACCCTATGTATTTGGATAAATTTCTCCTGGTGCCAGGAAGCAGAAAATGCAAGATGTAAACCGTCATCTTTCGTAGTTGTCAGGGTGAGCTGAACAACAGTTAAGGGGTGGAGTAAACAACTCAATGAAAAATTTGTCCAGAAGTTTCCTTTCGCCACCGGGCCAATTACAGAGTTGCATTTCACAAAACCTGATACAAACTTAGTTTCATATCGCATAACCTGCAATGGAGCATGGCTCAAAGAACCTCTGAAGAGTCCGCGACCAGTCAAGAAGTCTATAAATAAATTCAAATTTTGTGTTTGTTGTTTTGTTCAGGTCCTCTCAACATTCTGAAAAATACAAGGATCTTCAAGATCTAAAGCAATTCTGTGGCCTGGAGGCAAAATATTTTTTGAAGACCTTCCACACTTTTTTTTTTAATATACATTTTAAATAAAGCGATTTTTTGGGAAAAATGCAAAATAATTATTTATCTTCTATTAAGACCTTATGGGGAGATATAAGTTACCTTTTCATAAAAAACAGGTAGTAATTTGTGTGAAACCATAATTAATTATGGCTTGATTGACTTTCGCGTTGACTAAGTTTTAAGATGGGAGGCAAATAAACGGGAAAACCTGACATGTCCACGAAGCTACTAAAACTTAGTCCTAAAACCTTAATTATGTCAGCAGGGTTGCCGAATTTTTTTCATAAATATAAAAAAAAAAACTGTTGAAGACACTTCTGTGAACATACTTGGTGCAAGAAAAAAGGTTAATTAAGAGAAAGTTAAGAGAAACATTAAAGGAGTTTCGAATTTTAAATTGGCTCTCCTGTAAAAATGTTCAAATATGACTTAACATGTTTTTTCCCTTTGGTCGTCAAATGGAATTACTTTTATTATCTATATTTATAGATTTTGAATACATTCTTAAACCACTAAATAATGAAATGAAATATTTTGATTTCTCCAGTTCTTATTCTCTTAAACAAGAACACATTCCTTATTCATTTGCTTATTGCATAAAATGTTCTTCTAACAATAATGCTTCTAAATATAAAATACATGGGGTTCTTAATTACGATAAAGTTTCTAGAAAATTAATAGAAAGAGATGTAGATGACACCTATAATAAATATTTTCACAAAATCAACCTATTAGTAAATATAAAGAATTGGATAGGTTATATTATACTTACATTAATAAATGTAACATTTGTACCAAAATTATAAAAGATGAAAGTAATAAAGTTGCTGACCACCGTTACCAATACCCTTTATAGAGATCCAGCATATTTTAAATGTAGCTTGAATTTTAAAATACCCAATTTTATTCGGGTAATATTAGATAACTTACGAAATATCTGATAGTATACATTTATTTATCAAAAATTTATGACAAACCAAAAAGCAACTAAAAATAATAGCACAAAATAACGAAAAATATATTTTATTCCAAAAATATATTGATATAGATTGATATTTTGATAAACAAACTGGGGGAGTCCAATAAGAAACAGTTGTGTATTAGGTTTATAGATTCCTTTCAATTTTTACCGTATTTTTTTTTTATCAAAAAAACTTTTTAAGATGAACAAAATCTAGAAATTCTAAAATTTTTTCATGAAAATAAAAAAATTAATTTGGTTCGTCAAAAAGATAACTTTCCTTATAGATACATCGATAATCATATAAAATTAAACGAAGATATGTTACCAGAAAAAATAACGTTTTATAAATGTTATAATGGATGAATATGTTAGCAAAGGTATATATACGAGGCTGGTTTGAAAAGTCCGTGCAAAAATAAAAACTACTTATGTGTTTGGGGTAAACCTTTTTTATTTTTCGACATAGTCTCCTTTTAGGCTTATACACTTCGTCCAACGATGTTCTAGTTTGTTGATCCCTTCCGAATAATAGGATTTGTCCAAGTCTGCAAAATATCCATTAGTGTCTGCAATCACCTCCTCGTTTGAATAAAATCTTTGTGCCGCCAGCCATTTCTTCAAATTGGGGAACAAATAGTAGTCCGAGGGAGCCAAGTCTGGAGAATAGGGGGGATGTGAAACGAGTTGGAATCCTATTTCCATTAATTTTGCGACCACATCTGCTGAGGTGTGTGCTGGTGCGTTGTAGTGATGGAAAAGGACTTTGTTGTGGGCCAATCGCGGGCGTTTTCAAACGGTCCAATAACGATGAATAATATTCACCTGTAATAGTTTTACCCTTTTCCAGATAGTCGATGAGGATTATCCCTTGCGAATCCCAAAAGACAGTCGCCATAACCTTTCCGGTCGAAGGAACGGTCTTCGCCTTTTTTGGTGCAGATTCCCCCTTGGTAACCCATTGTTTAGATTGGTGTTTGGTCTCAGGAGTATAGTAATGTATCCATGTTTCATCCACAGTGACGAAACGAAGCTTAAAGTCCTCCGGATTCTTCTGGAACAGCTGAAAACCATCCTTGCAACACTTCACACGATTCCGTTTTTGGTCAAGCGTGAGCAATCGCGGCACCCATCTCAAGGATAGCTTTCTCATGTCCAAATGTTTATGCAAAATATTATGCACCCGTTCAGTCGAGATGCCCACAGCACTAGCAATCTCACGCACCTTAACTATTCTGTCATCCATCACCATATCATGGATTTGATCAATGATTTCTGGAGTCGTAACCTCCACAGGCCGTCCAGAACGTTCAGCGTCACTTGTGCCCATATGGCCAGTCCGAAAATTTTGAAACCACTTATAAACTATTCTAATCGAAAGTACAGAGTCACCATAATGTTTATCAAGCTTCTCTTTAGTCTCCTGAGGCGTTTTGCCTTTCATAAAGTAATGTTTAATCACCACACGAAATTCTTTTTCGTCCATTTCTTCAAAATCACTCGACTTCCTTGATTCACACGAATGCCAAACACAAAGAAATAGATCAATATGGCTGAAACTTGGTGTGCGTTCATTCAAGAGATGCTACTAACTAAACATGACCTCGATACGCGCCGGTGGTGCCATCTCTCGGACTTTGCACGGACTTTTCAAACCAGCCTCGTATATATATATATATATATATATATATATATATATATATATATATATATATATATATATATATAAGAGCGGAACATGACTGAAATGTTATCAATAGCAAATTAATAAAAGAATATTTAAAGATTTATTTAAAATCAGCTCTGTTGCTCTTGGCAGATATTTCTCAAATTTTGAGACTGAAACTGAATCCAATACATTATTATACCTATCTAGGATTAAGCTTTGATGTATGTTTAAAATACCTCGGAAAGGAATTACAACTATTAACCGGTCCAGTGATGTTACACTTTTTAAAGGTAGCGTAAGGGATGAAGTTAGCACGTGCCTGTAGAGGATCTATAGTACGAAAACGAAGTTCATTCGCAGAAGCTTAAAGTTAACTCGGTGACCTTGGTTAAGAAAAAATATATAGACTTTAACAACAAATTGAGAAATGAGCACAAAAATGAGTTTGATAAAAATAATTATGAATTAAGTAATAACAATATAAACGCAAAATCTACAGAAAATGTGGATAAAAGATAAATCTAATGACAAAACTAGATTTTAAAGATTCAGTTATTTTTAATGAATTAAATGGATAATCAAATGCAAAAAAACATAAGTTGAATATAACAACCCAGTTTATGTTGGATTTCCTATTTTAGTCATGTCTAAAATTGGAATGTACGCTTGCTATTATGACTTCTTAAAACGATTACATCAGAAAAAATTAAAGTTAAAATACTATATAATATATTGATAAATTCGACACTTCAAATAATAAAACTAATTACGTTCACAACATGCCAATAACTAAATCCGAGGTAGGATAATTGAAATATGAATATGCTAGTGAACTTATAGAAAGTTTCTATGGAACAGGAGGTAAAGTTACCTCTCTTTAACAACTATTTGATATATTATGAGTTTACCTCTATAAAATAGTTCAGTGTCTAACATTTTTAAATTTAAATAAAACCAAATTGTCTTTAAAATCTCGTAATAAACGCATTGATAACACTTTATATAGAATCTATGAACAAATATTGAGTTCTTTCAAAAAATGGAAGGAAAAATTGAATCCTAAAATATTTGTATAGTTGCTGAATTTTATTATCTAATAATAGACAATGTATATAAATGTTATTACTATGGTATTGAGATATTTCAGTGGGTTGCCTTATTGATGATCATTATAAACTTCATTTATAAAAACTGTGGTTTACCTGAGTATTTGCGACGATGTAAAATTAAAGATATAAATTTAGAAATGATACAAAGAAAGAAAAATTATCATTACCATGTAATTTTTTTTTGATTTTTAAATTTTGGCCCAGTCTATATTTTCCTACTAAATATACTTTTAAGTGATATACTGTCATAAATAGTAATACTAATTTGTTGTAACCATCATTCAGAGAAATTTTCGTTATTATTGTTGTTGTCTTATTATTAATAAGTAGTAAAGATATTAAGATCTTCAAATTATTTAAATGAATCCTTTTATCCTTCTGTATCGTATTATTAGTGGTACTTTATTTGTATACAATCTGTATAAGGTAACAAATGGTGTCGTGTAAAAACATACTAATTTTACATGGAACAAGGAATGTCACCTAATAAAATTTGAAAACATTAACGATAATATTACGACGCTTAATGTAAAAAAAAATAGCAAAATTTTATATTATTACACCAACTAGATAGAAACTTTTAAAAGAACTAGTTGTGAAATAAATATAAATAATAACATTATGAAAAATTTTAATGATTTTAAAATAGCAAATAAAACCATAAAAACAATAGCTTCCAATTCGACATTGAATTGCAATAGTCTTGCGACCAATGAAATCTCTATCGTTATTTGACTTATATTTTAAATGATTTATTTTTAATCATCCTTGTATCTTCACTATTTACCTTACTAGGAATTATATACCATAAGCATTATAACGTTAGAAATAAAGGTTCGTTAACTTAATGGGAGAATTAGTAAAGGAGGTGATGCTATAATAACAATCCGATCTTTTAAAGTAATTCAGGTATCAAAATGTATTTTTTGGCTATTCTACAAACAACAGTGATTGCAGTGAAATTAAGTATCATAAACTTCTGAATTCTAAAAGAACTTACTTAAACAAGTCGATAATAAAATTTGTAACAATTGAAGTATATTTGGACGATCTTGTAACAAACGTTGTTATTGGTGGGCTAAACTGATTTAGAGTGACTCGAAATGAACATATAATCTAAGATATAGTGAAGTCTTCAACCTTCGTGTCACAGCATAATATTGGAAATATGCTTGAAGTATAATAAAGTCTTCACACATTTTAATCACAAGTTCTCCATTTTATCGCTAAACACCATATGTCATCACAACACTGATTCAGCTTCTTCTACCAGTTCGATTTCTCTTGACACAACTATTACTAGAAATTGAAGGTAAATACTTTTTCAGTTGAGACAGAGCCAACCTGCGCGTCATCTTAATTTATATAAACATTAAAAAACATAAATAAATTTCTAATTAATAGTTATCAGCGATTTGGATTGGCAACAAACCTCTTTATACAAATAACAAAATCTGTAGCAAAATTTGATATTAATCAAAATAAAAACTATAAAAGTACACCAATTTTTTAAAAAATGACACTTAGGCCAGTTGAAAAGGCCAGTTTTATTTCATCGCTCCCATCAACCTCAAACGACTAGATTTTTTTTATAAAAATGCGACTTCAATTAAAGTATATTTTCCAATATGAAGTTCATTTTGTGCAATTCGAAAGTACCAGTCAGCACAAGCTTAGAAATCTATATTGTCAAGATACAAGGTGAGAGAATATAGCTATATAAGATATTCATTCTATCGTTGGTTCCTGCCATCTGAGGACAAACCAGTGAAAAATCTCGGTGATGGGGTAAGTATCATACTCAGAAAGAAAGAACTAAGAGGAGAAAGTAAGGAATTGTAACAGGATTGAAAAGGTGTGTACTCTTATGTGTTAGTAGCTTACCAAGCCAGAATAGTTCTTTTTTTATTCTTCCATAACTCTCTACGAATATGTAAAAGTTATATTTAGAAAATATTTAGTATCATAATAGTAATTTAATTCTTACCTGTAGGCTAAATCTCCTGGTTCTGTATTTAAATCGCCAGCTAACACAGTAAGATCGGCAGAACTTGACGTGAGCAATATAAATTGAGCTGTATCATAGGCTTGTAAAACACGATGAGCCTGATAGTCATCAGAAGCACGATTGTATTCTGCATGAAGCTACAAATGAAAAATTTTTTTAAGGACTGAACTACAGGACATGTCCAAAAAACCAAAAAAAAAAACATTTTAAAAAACACACATGTCTGTCAGAATTTAAAAGCTTGTTTTAGTAAGCTTTAAATGCTGGTTAATGCTTTGAAATAAGAAAATTAAAGGGGTATTTGGTAACTAGCTCACAAATTTTTATTTAATAAATGACAATTCTTATATTATTAAGACTAGAGGCGAAAATGCATGGATCAGTACTCACAGCTTCCCTTCCCTAAATGTGAATTTGAAAACACAAGTCATGGAGGACTACACTGAAAATAATGAGGTCAATTTTTTTAAGACATTTCATTTTCATGCCACAACTTCTTGGACACTCCAGTATATAAATTATTCATTACTCTTGAGATATGTTTACCCTTGTTCTTGAAAGCCATGGTATAAGAGAAATCAGTTTTTTTTGTTCAAACTTTTTTACTTTCCTTGCACAGGGCAATATTTATATTAGAGAAAAAATTACCATCTGAGTTTTTGTTGTTTTATGTTTCATGCTTCCTAGGTAATGAAAACATTTTTTAATTTCCGTCAGTCAATCTGATTTATTACCTAGTGTTATAAGCATATTTTTAACAATCTTTAAAAATTGCAGATAAAATCAACTGTTTTTTTTTTTTCAACAATAAAACAAAAATTGTAAACGTGTTAAAACGGGGACCATTATAGGAAAACTCCTAAGTAAAAGTAATCTACTGAACATATTTAGGTGAATATGAAAATATTAAGAACAAAAAATTAAAAATATTATTTTATATAGGCTTAGTTAAGATTGTGTGGCGGCCCGTGGCTCCATGGTGTAGTAACTAGCTTGCGGTGCAGAAGGTCTCGGGTTGCAATCCCGGCAGCTCGGTATACATTATTTATTAATTTATTTTAGGTATATTTGGCCTGGTCAAGTACATAGGTAGTAGTTGTTTGCAGAAATGCAATAACATCCGTGATGGCACTACCGCGTTGTCTAAAAGATGCTTTGAAATCCAAAAATGTATGTTTCAGCCCTTGGATAACGTTGACGGGTATTACGACATCCCCGTCGGTATCCTCAGGATATGAAAAAGAGTAACATCCTTACTCAGGCAGGGAGGTGAACAATAGAAAAAAAGATCGTAGTTACCCTTATTTTTATATATTGTAGACACTAAGTTTTCGTTGTTTTGACCACAATATTTACGATATCTGTATTCAACCCGCTACTCTAATTGATATAATTCTCTACTCTTACTAAGTTACAACTTTGCAAAATGGTATAGCCAACAAATGATTTGATTTATATGGAATATGAATATTTGCTAATTTATATAAATAAATTCTTAAACTTTGAAATTTTTAGAGTGCTGTCAACTGATTTTAATGCATAATTCATATCGAAAGAAAAGTATACAATCTGTCCTATTTAAAACATATAAAATATTATTCCATGCTCAACATTTTTGTGTTACCTTAAATAGTTTAACAAAAGTTTCGAGCGTTTTCGTAAAAATCGATCAATCTCATAATATTTCTCTTATTTCAGACTTTCGGCACTCTGTATATTCAAGAAGCAGTAAAAATCAAGTTCTACAAATAGAAAATGCTGTAACTTAGCCCAGTTGAAAAATTTATAGTAGCAAATGTACTAATCCTATTCTTTATTTAGTTGTCACAATGAAAATTTTTAAAAACCTCTAATTAGTCTGATAGTACTGGAAGCTGGTTACATTTTAGAGTGAATTCTATCTTTTCCACTGTGGATTGTTTTAAAATGTATGTTTTAGAAATAGTCTTTTTTTTACTAATTTCTAAAATTATTATATGTTTTTTAAATGTTTATATCGTTTCAACCTAATAAGATCTATTTGCAATAAATATTAAATACTATTACGAAATACTATAAAATATATTTATATATTATTTTGTAATCACTGAAAAGTTTAAGACAGAGAGTTTTTAAATCATAATACCATCATAGGTAAAAAACGCTGACACACTGTTAAACATGTGTGGATAGCGATAGCTCGAGTCAGTTTCTGGAAAAGATGGGATAAATTGCTTAAAATAACTTTGGAACTTCTGATTTATCCTAAGTCAGTTTAAGACCTCAATAAGTGAGGTAGGTAACCACACTATTAAATCATTTTTGGCAGCCTAATAAGACATTATCTGCTTGACAAGCTCAACAGCAGAATTGTCCGTCAAACATAAAGCCTTGTAAGATCCTATGGAAAACTAAATCGAAATGACAATGACAATAGAAATGTGTTAATATAATAAATTCAAAATAACTAGCGATTTCTATAACTATAAATCCTACCTATTTATGGATACAGTCCACAAAAAATTTCAAAACAATTAACAATTAATAAAACAAAACACTCCTCTACAAGTAAATGATGTAAGAACCTATAAAGGAGTAACATGAGGCTCAGATCAATACATGATCAAAGAAAAAAATGTATCTCCCTTCTCAAATCATACAAAGAAAGCCCTATCAATCCAGGAATTAAAAAAAAAAAGGAACAGTATCATACAAATTTTACAATTTAGACAGTTTAATCCACGAAAATGCACGCACACTTTATTGGCACATTAAATGAAAACCTACTATATACAATACACGGAGAATCATTACAGGAAATAAAAAAGCTAAAAGAAGGAAGAAGCACATGATTTAAAAATAAAAATGACAATAAGAAACTGTTTTAGAACGATTAAACAGAAATATTAGTGTACCGGAGACAACAATTCTATTTAAAATGGCTTAACACTAACCAAGAGAAAAACAAAAAGAAATGCCTTGAAATAAAACAACCAGAAAAATAATAATAAAAGCTAATAAAGATCAGTGTGATAAACAAATGGCAAGAGATCAATACGTATTTAGGGGGAAGGAAGTGCTCAGTAACGTGGAAAAGAGCAAAAGTGCTCTGCTGCATTTGTTAGATTTTATTCCGAAGACTGCTGTTCGCCTGATTGGAGACCCAGAACTGACCAGTAACCTTGATTCATTGGGACATCGAAGAACAGTTGGCGACTTGAATCTATTCTACAAGTATCTTCATGTAAAGGAGGGTTTTTTCCTTTAAAAAGGCCTCTGATAATTTGTTCATGGTGGTAGTAAGTGTTTTAAGTTTGTAAAGTGTCACTGTGTTCAAATGGAGTTAAGCTTTTAAAATGTTATGGAAAGAGGTTTCTTTTTTATCTCCCCCTCTGCCGATTTTTTTTACTAAATCTCCCCTTCGATAGATTTTGTATGTTGAAAAGAGTTCAGTCTTTTACAATTCCATTGTAGGAGAGGATTTTATATTTTTAGAGACGCTATCTTACAATCATAGTGGACTACTAAAATTGCTCTAAGCCTGAATGTTAAAACTTAATATTATTTTAGCAAAACCGGTAACAATCTAAGACAGTAACCAAATTACAGCTTCTACATAAAGTTAAATGATAAATATAATCATTAGTATTATTCAAGATCTATCTGAAAAGACAAATCACGGTAAAAACAGAATTTAGCACACATTCTACATTTACCACTGAAATACAAAGTCTAGTATGAAAAAAATGCAGCAATTAAACAACTAAGCATTCTGGGTTACCAATTCGCCCCCCCCCTCTTACAAGCGCTTTAATTTTTTTTTCTCTAAGAAAACCAACCTGACGCCTTAACCTCCAACTTGGAGGACCACGTAATTTTTGTTCGAGTTTATCCATATGTGACTAAAAATGTAGGCGCTCCATTCTAGTTTAGTTGTCGCTTCTTTTCAAATTGTGGTCTTAAATTTTTATTCCGTAGTCACAAAAAACTAACACTTGCTCAAAATTTTTCGTTATGTACTTTCGTATATTATCAATGAACTCTATAAACACAGCACAGCGAAAGTCCAGGTGAATAACCTCCTATCAGAACCTTTTCCAGTCCACTCTCGACTTCGTCAGGGTTGCATTTTGTCACCTATTCTCTTTAACATCTGTAGAGAATATACCATGAGAAGAACTATGGAAAAATAAGATGGGGGCATTTCAGTAAATGGAAGGCGTATAAGTAACCTGAGGAACGCTGATGACACTGCTATGTTCGCTGAAAACATCGAAAACCTTAACCGTATCATGTTACAATTACAGCGGGAAAGCGAGTTGTTGGAACTACGGATAAATCAATCCAAAACCAAGGTTATAACCATAGACAGAGCCAACAATAACCAACACAATATCACGAAAGTTTTTAACTGTGAAGTTGTTGATCAATTTACATATCTGGGCTCTTGAATCACAAATTCTGGATGTTGTGAGTCAGAAATACGCCAAAGGATAGAGATTGCCCGTCATGCTGCCGTGAAACTAACAAAATTTGGCGCGATCGCAATATATCTAAAACAAAAAAAATTCGACTCCTGCATTCTATAGTTTTTTTCTATTTTACTATATGCCGTAGAAACATAGACGCTTAAAGAAAGGGACCACTCAACCAATATTTCGATTCTGAAAGAACTAGGAGTAGCTATAGTAAGAATAACCGACACCATCCATGAACAAATTTTGCGATACTTTAGCCACATAGCTTAGCGAAATAACGATATGAAGCTGCTAGTCATAGAAGGAAAAGTAAGGGCCGTAGACACAGAGGCCGGTCTCCACATCGCTGATCGGATCAGGTTCGGAAGCTAACCGAACTTGGAGTGCAGTTCATCTTGCTGACGATAGGATAGTGGCAAATAAATAGTTCCGCGATCAATATAGTCATAGATGTTTGTAAAACTGTGATGAGGTATGATTATTTTCAGCGCGCCTGGACGTAATGTGTCTAAGAACGTAAAAAGGTATTTTATAAACAAAATATGTGTTTCTGCGATATTAGTATATAGATAATAAATTGTTTAGCCTATAACCTAACATTTAATTTAATGAATGAACACTTACGTGAGCTGAATAAACATTAACGGTGTAAGTATCTGTTCCATGTTCCACTTTAATACGGCAGAGACAAACACCTTTTCCGGCCCACCAGTCACCGTGATGAAGCTTATGGATATATCCATTAACTGACCATTGATGAAAGAAAGTTTCCTCAATAGGATGTTTTGAAAAAATACAAATTCCAGAACCAGTTACACCGCTATAACAATAAAAGAAGAAATAACAAAGTCATTCTACATTAATTTTTTTTTTCTAGGAATATTATACGAAATATAATCTCTAAAAGAACAAGTTTGTTTTAAGAGCATACAAAATTTGAAACTGCAATATTGGCCAAGTAACATTATATGGTACTTCTTTAAATATACCACATATTCTTCAAAAATAATCTGTTTAGGAAAGCAATTAAAGAACCATTACCGATAATTTTTTTTTATAAATGAATAACTATATTAATAACTACTATAAAAAAAATGCTGTGTACATGAAGTTACTATGCATATTTAATTACTTTAGATAATAATAAAAAAAACATAATGTCGAAAAATGGAATAGACATAACTTTTTATTTTAAATGAAACATAGAACTTCGACTGTTTTAATTCTACGGAAAATTTTAGACAAATGTTGTATTTCTAACTTAATTTCAGAAAGTTAGCATCTGGGTGCATAAAAAATTGAATTAGGGTAGTGGATGTGAAAATTCATTATATAATTTTTAGTACCAAAATATTGATAATTTTAACGTGAAAATGTATCTAAAGTCAATTGAGTTTACTATGTTAGAAATAAAATAAAATCAACAAATTTAACATATATATTACTTGAGTCAATATAATTATTTTCAAAGAATGTAAATTTAAAGTGTTCCCAACAGATCTTTTTATATTCAATATGAATCTGTCCTGTATCTTTTACTGTTATGGATGTACTAATTTCGTGAATATACAAATACATGCTGACAAGTTTTTTAAATTTTCTACTATTTTGCTAAATTTTAACAGTATCGTAAATAAAATTATTAAGCTCGTGGGTGTCAAGAATTCAGAACAAAATAAGCAAGAGATGATTGAAGCAAGGTATAGTAAGAAAACTGGAATAAGTACTACTTTGGCCAATAGAGCTAAATAAATGAAAAACTGAATAATTAACATCTTCCCAAAATTTACCTACTTTCTCGTTTAATATCTATAATATTTTCAAAAATAATCAAAGATATTTTAGAGGGACTAGATGTTTATATGACTTCTATGGATGATATATCCATATATAAATATATATATATATATATATATATATATAT
>CM032449.1:90907905-90927905 GCA_019049505.1 Pachyrhynchus sulphureomaculatus | reverse complement strand
TTAATTCTTCAGTCGTTAACAATTTTTAAATAAAGTGAACATGACACCAAATTGTATTAAAGACTGAAGAGATTGAAGTCTTAAAGAATATATACTAAAAACATAGATTTGCATTTAAAAAATTTGCCTTTATGTTATCTTCAAGATAAAACATTGTAATAAAAAAAGTCTACACTAAAGATTTTAAAATAGTGTCTTTACAAAGTTATTTCATTTTTTAATATTATTAAAAAAAACTAAATTATGATATCACTTTACAATGAAGACAAAGTAAAACTATTTTAAGTTAAAGCTAAAAGAAAAAGATATAATAAAAATATTTTGTCTCATTTTCAAACAGATACTGTTAAAGGGTTCAGGCCAATGTGAGATAGTAGGTAATACAAATGACACTAGCCAAATCTTGTTTTAGAGCATCTTATCCTAGTTGCAGGTGAGAAATTTAATGCAGATACTCATTGCTTTCCTAAAAACTACCAAAAACAATACAGGATAATATAGGTATGTTATAAAAATTCTTTAGCAGTACCTACCTTTTCAGGCTGATTTAAAGTAAATTTAACTAATCATAACTTGCTCATTTTATAATAATGGCCACTAATATCCACAAATATCACAAAATATTCAATCCAAAAACTTGGTCTAATAAATAAGTAATACAACATTATATAAAAACCATTAACTCAATAAAATTTTTCTCTGAAAATTAGCTTTCCTTTTTTTCTGTTTGAAAAGAAAAAAGAATGTTCTATTTATAACAGAGCAATAGGGAAAAATTCCATTAAATAACTGTTTCTTGTGTAAATCTAGGAGAGTCATTGCCTCAATACAACTTCTTGGGTTTATATATAGGTAATTGATAGAATTAACACTAGTGAATAGTTTTTAAACTAAAAAAATATTTTTGCATCATGGTTTGGATAAAATTAGCACCAATTTATTCTTACTTTTTTGGATAAATGCTATTTTGTATTATTAAACTGGAGAGCTTAAAAGCAATTTAAAGTAGCTTCTGAAAAACAGGTGCCAGCTTGACTAGAATGTCACTTTTACCACAGGTTGTGCATGGCATAAAGCTGCTTTCTTTCTAGAATGTATACATGAGTTATTCATACAATCATATATTTGAGTCTATTTATATGCAAAAAGGGCAGGATAGAAGCACCATTTCTGACCACTGTTTTAGTAGTGTAATAATGTTTTTAAATGAAAACAGTCAATTACTAAAAACTTCTGTAAATTTGTTGCTCATTTTTGGACACGAAGTCATTTAATACATCTAGAACCATTCTCATCTAAAATTAAATAATGACTGGTATAAAAATATTATTATTACTAAATAGCTTAATTTGGACAACATAGTCCATAACTCTACTTATGTTTGTGTTAAAAATAAGTTAAAAAACTATTTTTCTTTATTCTGCATACCTCCAGATTCTTTACCAGTTTGGTAGAATTTCAGATTCTGTAATCCAAATTTGATGACTAATTGCTTTTTGCAATAAAAGGCACTTCTGATTCACTGGAATTAGACTAAAAGCAAGATTTAAGAGGTTTGGATCATGAGGAATTTGATTCTGAAGTTAGTTAAAAGTTATAAGTGTAATAGACAGCTAGATAGATGGACAACACAAATCCAATAGTATCTTCCTACTGATTTATTAGTGAGCACTAAAGTATGCAATGTTGATAACTGCAAAACTCTAAAATTTATAATTAACACACTCTCGATTGTGTATAATACTTTCTAACTACATATAGTTTTTTAGTGCAGCTACCACCAGAAAACCAGAGATAAAATTCTGTAAGCACATTTTTTGACATTCCCTATTTTTTTCAAGGGTAACAAACTTATGATATTTAACATAAGCAACAAAGATAAAGGATTCTTGTTCTGACAGGCATCTCATTCCTTATTTTTTTACAAAATCTCAGTCCCAATGACCACAACTAACAAAACATTATAAATTGATAAAATAAAAAAATAAATATATACTTCAGGCACGCATATATGTTAAAAATATGTAGTTATTTATTACTATAATCGTACTTGTGTTGCTTACTACAAAAATGTTTATTGCAACAATGTAAATGCTATATCATTTACAGAGTATAAACTGCTGAAAGTGGCATTAACTGGTGCTTCTACCCTAGTTTAGGGTATCTCGACATATTTTCTTACTGTCACATAAGAAATTTATCTGACCTGTAAAAGTAATGTGAATATGGTAGAATCGCAGAAATTTTTTCCTTTAATAAATTGAAGTCTTGATTTGTCCATACTTCTTGTAAGCACACAACATCAAAATTACTAATTGCCAAAACTTCTGCTATAGCTGATATTCTTGATCGTCTATTCTTTGATACCACTGCTAAGCCCCTAAAAAATGTTTATAATTTTAAACAAAATGTATTATTTTTTAAGAGTTATTAAAAAGTTAAGCTAATAATAAGTTTAAATATTTAAATACCAGCAATTCAAGGTGAAAATTTTAAAAGAGAGACACATAATCTCATAAAACAATAATTATAAATAAAAATAATTTGTGAAATAAACACAACCAACACGTAAACAATTCATTGGCTGATCAAACAATGCCGTATTCAAGGAGAAAACTATGCTCGATTTAAAGCAAGTTACGATATTCCAACATTATTTTGTCTTTCTCTACTACCTTTGCTACTTACATGCGTCGACACAAGAGCGTAAAGGAAGCCGAACTTCTAATTGGTGTTAATAGGATTCCTTAAAGGTCTGCCCACAAATGATTTTGAAATTCACTGGTTAAAAATTTTAGGCAAATTTGTTTCCAAGTTTATGTGGTTTCGAAAATTAAATCTTTTGGACTGTTGGAAACGGTCTATTCATTCCCACCGAGAAGTTTCTATGTCGCTCTTAACAAACAAAAATGTCTAATTTCCAATTAATCGTAACATTATAAGATTTTTTCTATATTGTCTCTCTCTTAGATCCCCCTATATATATATATATATATATATATATATATATATATATATATATATATATATATATATATATATATATATATATATATATATATATATATATACATAGGTGTGTGTGTGTGTGTGTGTGTGTGTATGTGTATTATGAAATTCCTTACATATATTGGAACTGGCAGGTCCTTGTAACAAAGCCCATTGCTGAAAATTCACCTTAAAGAAAAAAATCGACCCTGAAGAAACGATGGCATGAATATTTTTTCACGCGGCTACCATACAACTCCATAATGAATAAGTTTTGTCCTAAACAAATTTAATAAAAAAAACATTATAAAAAATTGTTACCTATCAAAATAATTACTTTCTGACAGCAAGTATTAATTACACAGTTTTTAATTTTAATATTTTTTTTATAATAAGTAAAAATATTAACGCATGTAATCCACTAAAATTTTATTTCTTTCATTCCAAAGAAGCCAGCATAATAAATAAATTATCGAGGTAAGTTTTTAAAGTCATTCGCCTTGTTTGGCTTTCTTCTAAAGGCTACAAAAGATACTTTATCTTTTGTCGAACGCCGAGTAGAAATTATCCCTTTATTACGGCGGCAGATGCAGGTCTCAAAGATTTTTTTGGGGTCTGCCGACTGTCCATTAGTTTAAGTATGTAGAGAGTTGGGTAAGTCGGATTATTTTTGTTAATAGTGTTTTTCTTTTTGATTCTTTCTTTTGTTTATTAATGTCTTTACCCTTTTAGTTGTATTTATCTTCGGTTTGATTGATGACGATTCTTCTAACATATTTTTGTAAGGACTAGATGTAATTTTTTGCACCGTATTTTTTGTAGTATTGGGAATAAAAATTTTAAAATTTTCTTTAGCGTTTCACTGAACTCCCGCTCTTTCTTTCAGGATGTAAAGGTTGTACCAAATTCAATTTTATTTTAACAACTAAATAACTCTTCAGTTTTTTTTCATTTTTTGAGCTGAACTTTTTTTATTCCAAAATGAATGTTGCCCAAAACAGTACAACCAAGCTTTAAACAACTATAGAGAATATTTTCAAAAGGCGTACCAAAATTATCTTGATCTCCATGTTCTCTACCAGTAAAAAACGGGCTAGCTTATATCTGATTTTTGTTCTATCAGTATTAATATCCACTCAATCCATTCTCAAAAATTAAGATATACATAAGGGGAAGTAACGGCTTTTCTTAATTAATAAATAAAATATTTATTAAAAAAAAATAAAGAAAGGCCAAGGTTATAGTGTATGTATATATATGTATATATATATATATATATATATATATATATATATATATATATATATATATATATATATATAATATAGTATTACTAGTACCTTTTTAAAAAACCCTGCTTATGGATTATTACTTACTTTTATTCTAATTTTTTAGTTAACATCTAGATTTAAAAATATTTTATTTTCGCAAAATTGAAAATAAAATATACTAACAATACTAATACTACCAGTATTGGAAGAATTTGGCTAAGAATAAGTTTAACTTGAAATTGTGTCAGATAAAAAACAGAAAAATTTCAATAAAAATAAACAATAATCAATAAGCAGGGCCTTAAGGAATGTTAGTAACACTTTGCAGAAGATTTTTCAGTACCTCTTAAGTTTTTAATTATACAAAATAGTATTGGTAGAAAAAATTTACTACATATATATATATATATATATATATATATATATATATATATATATATATATATATAAAGTAAGTGTTACTAATATTTCTTAAGGCCCCCGCTTATTGATTATTGTTTATTTTTATTGTTATTTTCCTGTTTTTATCTGACACAATTTCAAGTTAAACTTAGTCTTAGCCAAATTCTTCCAGTACTGGTAGTATTGTTACTATATTTTATTTTCAATATTGCAAAAATAAAATATTTTTAAATCTAGAAGTTAAAAGATTATGTCAGACCAAAAAACAAAGAAAATAAGAATAAAAGTAAGTAATAATCTATAAGCAGGGTTTTTAAAAAGGTACTATTAATACTATATTTTACGTACTCTCTCGTTTTGAGGGAGATTTTTAACAAGCTCTTAAGTTTTTACTTAACATTTAATCCGAACGGAAATGGTAATGAACTTTTATTTTTGTTTGTAGGTTTTTTAATATACCTTATGTCTTCTGAGATTTTTTCTATTTCTACAGGATTTTTTTTTGTTTCATGTAATGTATCGGAAATATTCGAGTATATTCAAATTTTAATTTTGTTAATAAAAATTTAAGATTTTATACTTCGGCTTCATGCAAGCATGTCATATAGTCAGAAATAGATTCTCAAACTAACAAAAAATATACCTTACCATTATTTCGGAAAAAACAAACTCTGCAGTTTTTAATCAATTCTGCATTTATTATTACTAATATACATGTTGCAATATAGTCATTGTACGATAAAAGTCAAAACAACACATTGTTGTGTTGTTTTGACTTTAGTTAAATTGCTTGTGGTCGTTGCCAAGATAGGACACAGCGTAAAAAATCTTAATAGAGAAATAAAAAACATTCTGTCGACTATTTGACAAATTTGGGGTAACAGACACTTAAGGCATATTAATAGTGCAAAGGATAATATAAAAATGATTATAAAAAACATTTAAACATATAAATTCAAAATCTAATTTAGGGCTATGTTTTCAAAAATTGGCGCATTTTAACTAGTTGACTATGGTGGTCCTTTCTGGGTTTCTCGATTCGAAGATATATATAAAGTAACTACTTTAATTACCTCCCCTACCTTACTAATAACTTCTTACACGTTTGACTAATTAAAAAAAAATAAAAAAGTAAATATTATTTTTAGATTTATATACTCTCAAAACTCTCAAATGGATGTATAACACAACATATTCGAAGTAACCCCCTCTAATCACCTCTTAAAATCCTTGTACGTTCGACTATAAATATTCACCCTTAAACTGTGTTCATAATTTCAATCAAGAATCAAGAGGAATTCTCGTAATACTATTAAAACTCTGCAAAATAATCTACCCACATCCCTTTCAGCTCTCCGCTGTAGCTAGAGATAATTGCCGTTCTAGCACACTGATGGCGATGGGAGATTATGTTTTTTCTTGATCTAGGGCCACTAAAACGTAAAGAAATACAAAAATCTCTTAACATATCCTACAATGTTTTTTTTTCTGATAATATTTTATATACTATGAATTCAATACAATAACCATTCAATATTCGCATAAAACAATACTTATTTACAGACCTACAATACATTATAAAGTGGAGTTCCAGTTGACTATAAATTGTGACTCATACAATTCTGTTTCTGAACAAGGGATGCAAGAAAGAGTTAGTTCGGCGTTCAAGCAATGATTGACTTTTTTTTGGATATGGCATAAGTAGGACAGAAAAAAGAATTAGTTTGGATGTCTCATTTTTATCCGATATCCGACAAACAAAATTAACCTTGTTAAGTGAGACGTGCTAGATTAGAAAACGTATCAGATAGTGTTAAGATCAATGGTTAGGACTATTCAACTAAAGAGCCCTACGACTATTCGAACGTTGAAACGACTGAGATCATTCGATTATTTTATTTATATAATAAATATTTAAAAATCTAAAAAACAAATTCAAGTGAAAATTGTCGCTCGAGTATGTTTCTCTGTGCTCATTCACCTGATGTGGTAAAATATTGTATTGTATTGTACATTAGTTTTTGGTTTTGCTCCTTGACGGGCAATTCACCAGCACCAATCCTTTTCGTGCTTAGGCAGAGCACCGGCGACCCTTCGGTGATGCGTTACACAATCTCGAGTTTGGATCCTTTGCCCATGGAGAGTAACTTAGTTTCGCTCTAGGCGATAATCAATATCTCTGTTTTATTTCTTTTTTTCTTTGTAATTCACTTTTTTAAATAAATATTCTTATTTTAACTTTTTTTTTTAAGAAATTGGGTGGGTTATAAAGACATTCTACAACAAGGGGGTTTAAACTTTTCTCGCTTCCGCGCAGTGAGAAGCTAACACAAAAGATCTGCATCGGTTGGATAAGGATATGATTTATGGTAAGTGTAATCTCGTCGTCTTGTATTCTTAGATTAAATTTTTGATGAATTTAATAATGCTTATGATGACACAATTTTTTAAATTACTTAACATGTATTTTATATTGAAGGGTAAGGGAATTGCATATTTATTTAAAATTCGTATAATTCCTTTCGTAATCCTGGTTCTTGTATTTGTGACATTGGAAGAAAATATGATCTAGATCTACGTTTTGTCCACATTCGTATAAGGGATATTCTTTAAATCCCTATCTTATGTAGGTTGCATTTTTGTTAAGCAATAACCCGAGCGCATTCTAATAATCGTTGTTACATGTCTTCTGTCTATATATTCGAGTTGTTTAAACCCTCTTTGTTTGGGGAGTGTGTCTACAATTTCCGCGTACCATTTGCCTTTTATCTTTATTTCTTTCATCCATTTGTCTTCAAATTTCTTAATTATTTTACTTTTATATGTGGCTAAAGTTTCTTTTATATCAGCTTTAATGTTTTTTGGTATATTCAGATTTGTGGCTATATTTGCTAACTTGTCCGCCATTTCGTTTCCTATAATTCCTGTATGTCCAGGCACCCAGTACAATATTATCTCATTATTATTATCGTTTGCTTCTAAAATTAATCGTTTCGTAAGTAAGGAAATGTAATCTTGATCTGGGTTGTTTCCACTTATTTTTTGTATCTCACTGTTCGAGTCGGATATTATTATTGCTTTTTGGTATATTTTTTTTTTTTGTAAAGTTATTAAATTTGCTTGGTTTATTGCGATATTTTCTGCTGAACAAATGTTAAATATGCCGATACTAACTTTCTTGTTCTTTTTTGAGGCGCCCGTGTATACCAACACATGTGATTCTTTGAATTTTTCTATTGGCGATAAAAATTTTAATTTTGAGTCTAGGTCTCCTTTTTTCATATCAGTTTTAATTTTCCTAATCTGTACATCTTGCTCTATTTCATACGTTATATGTTTGTCTGATACATATATATATATATATATATATATATATATATATATATATATATATATATATATATATATATATATATATATGTCTCATCTTCAAATCTTTTAAGAAATTCTAGGGCTTGTATGAGATATGGTAATTCTTTGTCCTTCCAGAACCCTGATTTCCTGTTACAATGCACATTGAGACTTTTTATTAGAATTAACCGCGGATGATCAATTATATTTATAAATTTACATATGAACTTTGCTGCCAACCATTTTCTTCTGGTGTCTAGGTTCTATTCTGCTGCCTCTGCTAATAAAACGTTGACTGGAGTTGATTTCATGCAGCACATGGCAATTCTGATACCTAGATATTATATAATGTCTACTAGATTGATTATTTTTTTGCTAATTGGTTTTATGAACATGGATTCAAAGTCTAAATCTGATTTTATTAATCAATTATAGATCATTAATAAGGTTTGCGGGTCACTACCTCACCAAACTCTTGAGATTGCTTTCAATGTATTTATTCCTTTTTGAGCTTTTTTCCTAATATCTTTAACATGCTGTTCCCATTTTAAGTTTCTTTGGACTATAAGTCCTAAATATTTATATTGGTCCTTAATTTCTATGATTAAGGTATTTATTAATTTTGGTTATTAGCAATATCTCTTTTCTGTTGTTTTTACTGAACCATACAGTTTTGCATTTTTCTTGTGCTAAATTTAAATAATTGTTTTTCAGCCATTTTTCAATTTTTATCAAAGAGTTGCACATTACTTTATTCATTGTTTCTTTGTTTTTCCCTGACGTTGTCAGCGTAAGTAATAAGTTTAATTTCTTTGGGTAATACATTATATATATATATATATATATATATATATATATATATATATATATATATATATATATATATATATATATATATATATATATATATATATATATATATATATATATATATATATATATATATATATATATATATATATATATATATATATATAATATAATAAATAGCAATGAGCTTAAAAGAGACCCTTGAAGGAGTCCTGAACTGATTATCACAGGTCCTATTTTCTATCCTTCCTGATTAATAGAGTATAATTGTCTATTGTTGAGTATTTTAAAAATTACATTTGAGATGTCTACTGGAAAATTGAACTGGATGAGATTAGAATATAGTAGATATATATTAACATTGTCGTATGCCCCTTTTATGTCCAGAAAAACTGATAATGCTGAATTTCCTTCCGAGAATGCTTTTTGAATGTATGTTATTAACAATCCTTGTGCATTGTATATACCTTGTCTTTTTCTAAATCCCACTTGGTGCCATGTAACATTTTTTTATTTTCAATTATCCACTCCAATCTGTTTTTTAATATAATTTCTATTATCTTTAATACTGTTGATGCCATTACTATTGGACGAAAATTGTCTATGAGTTTTGATTCTTTGGGATGAATACTACATTATGTTTTTTTTTTTTTAAAAAAATTCCGGTATATTGTCACCTTTGAGAATCTTATTGAATTCTTCTATTAAGACTTCGTGGCCTCTTATTGGTAAGCCTTGTAACATGGTGTAATAAATTTTGTCCATTCCCGGTGCAGATTTTGTTTTATTTTTCAGGCTGAAATTTAATTCGTCTATATTAAAAGGTTCGCTATGTGCGATAATTTTTTCCAGTTGAAACTCAGGTACGATATTGATTATTGAAATATTTTTTAGTAGATTCGATCTAGTGTTCCAAATTTCTTTGCTATTGCTGTTTCTATTCAGTTTGGCACAGAATAAGATAAATTTCTCTTTTTTTTTTGAATATTCTTTTGGACTTAGCTATTTCCTGTTTAACTAAAATGATATTCTCTATATTTGGAATTTCTTTAAACTCTTGAATTTTTTGTTTTCTTTTTTTAATTATTAAAGAACACTCGTGATCCCACCATGGATTTTTTGGTTTTGTAGATGTGTTTGTTTTTTTCATTGGACTGGCTTCTTTTGCTGCTAGTTGGATTATGTTATTTAATGTTTCCAGATTAACCATTTTATTAAATTTTTTGATTTCTGTTTCTATTTTTAAATTATACAATGACCAGTCTGTTAGATTAATAATTCTTTTTTCGTAACTTTTGAAAATTTTTGTTTTTGAAATTAATTTCGCCCATTGTTGGGAATTGGTCGCTGAAACCACAATCTTCTAAAACGCTCCATGAAGAGATTATACCTAAATCGTTATTTATTAATGCTATGTCTAGAGCGTTTACAGATTCTGTGCTTGTATGAAACCTTGTGGGTGTATGTTCACTTAATAGCATGAAATCATAATTATTTATGAATTCTAATATCGCCTTTCCTGCAGAATTTGTTGTTCTACTTCCCCAAATCGTATGTACGCCGTTAATATCTCCCATGAGTAATGCTACCCTTTGTAAATCTTCAAATATTGCCGTTATATCATTTTTAGTTATCTTATTGTTTGGACTTGCATACATATTGATTACATTGAGATTTCCAGTTTTTATAGTTAAATTTTATAAATCATTACTCATGCTCTTTTTTATTATTGAGAATTTTATTTTTTTTTTTAATGCATGTAACTATTCCACAGTAACCATCATGACCCATTTAATAATATATCTGGATCTTATTTGTTAATTAGTTCTATAAGATTGCCTTTATTTGCGTTCGCACTTCTTAGATTCCATTAAATTATTCTAATGTTATCGTTTATAAATCTTTTCGAAGCTTTATTTTCCCCTATTGTTAAACCTCCCATGCTAGGTTTAATTCTATATGTTAAAATTTTTCTCCCTAGTTTCTATCGGGAGACTTAAAAACCATTTTGCTTGGAATATTTGACTTTCTGGTAAATTCCTTTCTTGTTCAATAATTTTATGCGTGGCGTGGCACTATAAGGCGTGATTTCTGATAAAATTTCGTTTTCCTCTATCTGTTGTGTCTTCTTCTTATTATTTGCTATCGATTGTTTTGACGTTGTTGGTCTTGAATTTAGATAATACAGATTCTCCTCATGTATTTTTTTATCATATTCTTTTTGTGTTGCTTTCTTTTTAGGAGGTTCTGTGACCATCTGTTGGTATGTTCTCTTGTGATTATCTCTAAAATCTACTATTCCTCTTTGAGCTATACTGATTTCCTCTTCTGGATTGTTTAGATTATTTGTATATTTTGCTTTGTTGAGGTGACTATTATTGTTCAACGGTGGGAAGTCCGCTGGATGAAGATTATATGTTTCTTTTTCATTATTTTTATAATTTTTTTTGTGCATTTGAAGTTAGCATCTATATATGATAAATTTTCGTATGCCATAAGTTTTTTGATGTTAACTTGTCTTCCGTATTCCGCGCTTTTTTCAAAAGATGATCTGTGATTTAAGCTACAATGAACGCATTTAGGATTACAACTAAACAAAAAGTCTTCCAATTTTTCGTGAACTTCTAAGAATCCGCAGTTGAATCATTTCTTTTTGCCTTTGCAAATATTTTTCGTATGTCCGTACCTTAGAAATTTGTAACATTGTGTTACTGGAGCTACAAATGGTATAACTTTCATTTCTAATCCGTAGATGTGTACTTCTCTAGGAAGATTTACTCCTTGGAAAGTAACTAAAATTGTACTTGTTGGTACGTATTCTGTTGATTTATTTTCTTTGTTGATTATTTTCCTGTTTAGCCTCTTAATTTCTAATATCTTCTTAGAACTACAATTTATTTTCAGTTCGTCGATGTTCATTGACGAGTGTACCCCGATACTCGTTCCGAACTCTTCGGTGCAGTTTGGTAAAATATTGTTTATCTTTTTTGAGCTGGGTGGTGGTTGTGTGTCTGGTCGTCGTAAAACCCAGATATTTTGACGTCATACCGTCGCCATTAAAACAGGTTGATCAGTCAGTTGTCAATTTGTACTTTATCCCTGAACTAACCTTTTGTGTTTCTGTAGGTCTAGCGTAATTTTTTAGAATAAACACAAAATTTAGAACTTATAACATGGAATTGTTGTGCAAAGTACAAAATTATGAATGGGGCAAAAAAGGATCGGAAAGTAAAGTTGCACAATTACAAAAAAGCTCAAATCAAAATTTCATAATAGATGAAAATCTACCTTATGCAGAATTATGGATGGGAACTCATATTAACGGACCTTCAGTTATAAAAGAAACTAATGAAACTTTATCTGACATGGTTCTAAAACATCCTGAATATTTGGGTGAGGAAGTTGTAAAGCAATTTCGAGAATTACCATATCTATTTAAGGTTTTATCAGTTAACAAGGCTCTTTCTATTCAAGCTCATCCTTCAAAGGTAAATAAGAGCTTTTTATTTTAACATTTTTGTCTAAAGGTAAATGACATTCTTCTACTTCACTTTACTTTTTTATTTGCATTATTGTGTCTTTATAACTTCAAATTTTCATCATTATTTTTGAGAATTTGATGTGATTGTCTGAATTCAATGGTCAAGTCAACCTATTTGTATTGCATATTTTTCTGTCAGGTCAGGTAATGTTCTTAGAAGTTAACAGCTTCGTAAATTACTGTAAAAAGTTTTTTTTTGGTTTTTCTGATAATGTTTTATTAACTGTGTTAATTTAATGCAATAAAATTCAATATTCACATAAAACAGTACTTATTTACAGATTTATAAGAAATTATAAAGTGAAGGTTCAGTTGGAATCACCTCTTTGTATTATTTTAAACTCCAGTTTTATATCTGATGCTGTAGTTAAAAGTTTAGAAATACCATAAAAGGTTAAATATATGTAATAAATTATAAAATGACATTTTAGTTGACTATCATTTGTGTCTTAATAAAATTCTGTTTTTATCATTTAAAAGTCCAGTATTATATCTGATGCACTTCTTAATAAAGTTTAGAAATAGCTTAGGTTATCAGACAGATCTCTAAAACTTGTCATATATAGTTTAGGAGACCATAAAAACAGTACATAGTAATAGCAGTATATATGCAACCAATATACTGTGGAGTTTAACTTGGAGTATTTTTTTACTGGGTTACAGGTCCCACTTAAATATTGTTTTAGTATATATCTAAATACTGTTAAATAGTAAAGAAAACAGTCATTTTTATAATTTTCAGTACTTGATTTCTGTTATGATAAAAAAATTCTTTGGTCTTACTCTATGCTATTTTTAGGGAATGTTTGGCACAATGTTTATTATTTCTAGGTGAGATATAATATGTTGGGGTCAAGTCTTTTAAAATTAACATTAAAACAAATATGCCTCAAAAGTTTGTTGAGCTTTCATAATATTATTAAAAATTTTGTATAAGGAAGTGAAAGAAGTAAATAGTTTTAAATTTATAATTAAAAACAGAATATTTTTTAAAACTTGTATTTTAATAAGTTATATGTAATACATATAACACTAGAGAGCAAAAAAAAACTTTTTTGTGCGGCATTAGTGAATTTAGGATATACTAACATAATAATATATTCGGCGTGTAGTTACTTAATTGAATTGACTCTAGTTTTCATTATAAATCATATTAGCCAAAATAATTAAATTTTGGTAACCTACCATCGTTAATGTGTTTTATTTTAAGTATATTGTAACAAATATTTATTGTTGTCTGAAAATTTACTCATCGCATTTTATTTGACAGTTTTGATTGCAAAAATTGTACAGTTGGTTTATCTATTGCTGTTATTGGGTGTTTTTATTTTAGAAAAAAATATGAGTTCTTCACGCAAGTCTTGTGTTAACGATCCCAACCAATTTTGCTACATATGTGATAAATTTCGTCAATAAAAGTAATGAAGAAATATAATTGACTTTGTAAAATAAGCTTACCAAGCATATTTTTGAAATGAATTTTTAAAAACTGGGAGCCAATATGAGTATCAAAATACATTTCTTGCATAATCATTTGGATAGGTTTCCTGACAACCTGGGTGATTACAGTGAAGAACAAGGTAAGCGGTTGCACCATATGATGGTAGACTACTGCTGGACCTTACAAAGGGATTGTCCTGACAAAAAACACAGTAGATGATATAAGAAAGGTTTTCCTTAATTTATTTTTATGTATTTTGGTTTATATGCTTAATTTGATTGTATTTATCATTTATAAACCTCTTACTATTGGAAAATATATGTTTTCAAATATATTCAATATTTTTATTGTCATAAATTTTCATTATAAGTGGGTTGCCTCAATCTCAAAAACTAGAGTCCATTCGGCAAATCTGATATATCTTAGGTATTCAGAAATCAACTCCTAAAGCCCACGCTGCAGAATCACTATTCTCCTGTGTAATCTCAGTTAATAAAATAACAAATATAAAAAGCAACACCAGTAAATATCCAAATTAGGTTTTACTACATAATAGCAGTGACCATTCGGTTTTCCTAGCAGTATTATATGAAAGTAGAATAAGAAAACATTTGCATAGACAGGGTTACAATTTAAACCACTATTTTCTACTAACTCACTTATTGAAATTTTAAATGGATGATTGTTTTGACAGGAAGGGAATTCATGAATATCAGAATCAAGAAAAATTGAACAATTTTTTTTTTACTTTAGCTTTCAACTCCTAGAACTGCCAGGTTCCACCCCAACTCTATTTTCTTAAAAACCTGTTACATATGGAGAATTTCTGTGTGAAATCTAGTCAGAATTTATTGATTGTTATGAAGCATTATTCTTAAAGTGGTAACAGATGTCTTTACAAATTCTGTTGAACTTTTCTGTAATAACCTGTGCATTTCCTTCACCTCTTAACTTTATTTTAAATTTTTTATGTTGTAGTACAACACTACTGTTGTTATATCCCCAATGGTTGGACACATGAAATTTCTATCTTATGCAAAAGTATTTCAGTGATGCTCATTGAATTATCTTGTACTTTTCGAATTACCCGATGAAGATTGTCTTTCACATTGAGTATATTAAGACCGACGTGAACTGTACATGCACCACCCTTCAACAGTTTAGAGATTTTCCTACACCGCTTTGGCTCCAATAAAAACATTTATATTTTATCCACAGTATGGCACATAAAATTAAACAATAATTCAAAATTAAATAATACACATAACCCACACAATTGTTTTGTCATCTCCAATATACTTCTTTTTTAAACTATTATACCAAATTTTATTTCCCTACCTAAAATGGTTGAATTATTGCTATGAAGTTTTTTTTTTACGGGCATATCACACATGCTGCAGGGAAATCTCTAAAGTGCTACTGGAGCGATGCGTGTGGAAAAAGCGATTCACGTTGGTCTAGAATCGCTGTAAGTTGTACTCGGTGGGAAATACTGTCCTAGGCAAATCATTCCAAAGGGATGAGATTCTCAATATAAAAGACTGCTTAAAAAATGGTTTGACGAGGGGTGACAAGCTGAACTACATATAGATGTAAAGTAGCAGCGCGACGTGTATTTCTAGCATGCCCTGCTTTAGGAGGAATTCAGTCTCTATCTATCTCTCTTCCATGAAACTACTTGTAGAATAGGCTCAAGTCATAAACTGTCCTTCAATGTTCAAGGAATCAAGGTTGTTGGTCAGTTCTAGATCTCCAATCAGGCGAACAGTTGTCTTAAACCATATTCTATTAGAAAGGTCCATAGACATCTTGCCTTTGGTCGATATGAGCTGATTAGAAATTATGGAATAGACTACTTAAATGTAGTTGTTATTGTTAGCGATATGAATAACTAACCTTTTAAACTATAACAAAATAATTCTATAAAATACAACTTTCTGAGACAAAATAAGTATAAATATATAAGTATTACTACAGAAAATATAGCTATCGCTACAGAAAGACAAACACGTGGAACAAACATCGTCACAAAATGAAGCCGGCTTTAAATCGTGCCTCGGCGGAATTCTCAGAGATTCTGCGCGTATTTTTCCCTACCGACAATGGCGTGAAAATCCTAACGTCATAAATCGAAAGATCTTTGTTCAAACCCGGAATGGATGGACAGAAATTATCTACTAAACTGAGGAGTTACACAATCAAAGAATTAAAAACAAACTTCTTGCCCGCCCCAATAATCCCAGGTCCTTTTGTTTAGTTGGTAAGGCCATTAGTCAAAATTTTACTAATCTGTTATACCACCACTTACACGGCCAGATAATATTGCAACAACACTAGTTGAGAAAGCCAACTTGGTGAACTGAACTTGAACTTTTTGCCTCACATTCTACTGTCTATTACCAAAGAAAAAGACCATCAACTATTCCCATATCAAGGATGCCCGAAATTGTCTTAATACAACATATAAAACGTATTTGAATGAAGCTACACACCTGACGGAATACCTTTTCAACTTAATCTATAGAAAAAGAATATTTTCTTCCTGCTGGAATTGCGCGACAGTACATCCGATACCCAAAAAAGACAAGAAGGCCTTGCCAAACAACTACCGACCGGTCTCACTGCTTTCCATATGTCATGAATCAGCATCATCTCAAATATCTTGGTAGATTGAATATTATTAGCGACCATAAAATAGGCTTTCGTAAGCAAATATCAACAGGAAATCTTCTAATATATGTAACATATGTTTGGAACAACACAATTGAACACTTTGGAGAATCTCGAGCGGATATATCCGAGGCATTCGACCGTCCTTGATATAATGGATTATTGGCTAAGTTATGCTCTTATGGTACGTCTGAAATTTCAAACTAGAAAGCTTTACACTCCATAACTGTTAATGCTGTACAAAGCTCAAATTTGACCAACGATGGAATACTGTTTCCATATTTGGGGCACTGCTCCAAAACATCCATTGTATTTGTTGGATTAAATTTACTGTTATAGAAAATTGAAACTAAAGATTTTTTTTTTCACTTGTTTCGACTTGCTGGTTCATTCAAAAAAAAAATTATGAAAGTTGTTGAAAATATATAGGTTGTAATGGAGAACTAATTTGATTAAAATATAATTTTGGGAATGTGGAATCTTTGGCACAATGACACTACTCAGTATATATCACCATTACACCAAACACTTTATTTTTTCACTCGACGCATGTTTCGCTAACCATGTTAGCTTCATCAGGAGCGATGATTGACAGTGAATCATCGCTCCTGATTAAGCTAACATGGTTAGCGAAACACGCGTCCAATGCAAAAATAAAGTGTTTGGTGTAGTGGTGATATATACTGAGTAGTAAAATATAATTTATTATGTAACGGTAAAAGAATCATAAGAATTTTATATAACGTGTAACAATGCCTTTAGAAACTACACACCAAATTTCATTCACTCTCACTCGTTAAGTTTCTAGCAATAAGCAATAATACTAATTTGTCGTTATGGCTTTATAGACGTGGCAATACAATTGAGAACGCTTTGCTCGTGCGCGGCTCTTGAACCGCAAAAGTCAATTTTATTCGAAAATACAGTTTCTTATATACTTTGCTTATAAAAATGCATAATTGTAAGGTGATGATTATAATTATAATTCTATAAATTTCATGTCATAAACCTATTTATTATACAGAACTAAATATCGTTATTACAAATAATCACAATATAAATAACTTTGGTAAATATCGAAAAACTGAAAATAAACTTATTTATTTAATAGAGATTTAATATTTACTAATATTTAATAGAATTGTAAAACAATGAACAGTAAAACATTTAATAGATATAATAAGATAATAGAAACCGAACGGATTTTTCAAACATATACAGTTAGGAACCAGCTCCAAAAATAAGATGCATTTATTTCTTACGTTTTTCATTACTTTCAGGCAAACAGAAATTTTTAGGTTTATACAAAAATAATTCTCTTCACACAATATTTATGACTACAATGTCGCAACATTATGTGAAATAATCTGTCATTGCGAAAGTTTCGATCACTGAAAATTTGAATTTGCTGTATGGACAGCAGTTAAGCCAACCTAAAGATTTCACGTGGCTATTTTGCTTTTTATTTTGCCACGTTTATTCCTTATAATACATGTGTTGTAATAACTTTTTTAATAAATAATTAATATATTGGAGCTATTCGATAACAATGATAATTAAACGAAACAATAAAAAAGATGGCTATTTTTCATGTAATATAATAAAAATAATTAATATAATTTACTTTTTCATGATTGGTAACGTTCTTCCTTATCCATGTGTTTAGCCTAGGTGCCCATCCCCCGCGAGGTACTGCCCGAACTTCCTTAAGTTCTCATTCTGATAAACATCGTTATATGTCACCTGTTTAATAATAGATAACATTAATACTAGTGTTGGACTTCTTTCACTTTTCTTATTTTAAGTTGAGTTTACACTCATGGAGACATTGTTCATAATACAGAGGTTCTTAACACTGCCAGCTTAAATTAAAAAAGTTCATATGAATATCAGTTTCTTAATTTTTGTTGGCATGTAACATGTGTTAATAATAATTTTATCGTTGTATGCTTGAAAATTAAAATTGCTTCAGTATTAGCAGGGCGAAGAATTTTTTCTAGAACATAATAGAGCGGATTTTATAAATACCTTATTATTTTTAGAAACATGCTGAAGAATTACATTCAAAATTTCCAAATATTTATAAGGACCCAAATCACAAACCTGAAATGGCCATAGCCTTAACACCCTTTGAAGCACTTTGTGGTTTTAAGCCTTTATCAGAAATTAAAAAATTTATAGAAGGTAAATATAATAAAAGAAAGTGGAATTCTGAATTTTTTCGTTTTATCAATTATGTATATGGCATGACGCTGACTAGTCTGTACTTATAACCTTCATGTCAAATAAAATTAGATATTCATAGAACACCTATTAAATTGGGATTTCGTGGTTCTGTTTTAAGAAACACCGACGATTTATTTTAAAAAAAAATGCATAGGGAAAATGACGTATTCCCTGAAAACAAACAAGAAAACGTGTGTTTTTTAGTATTTACAACTTTATTTCTAAGCAGAACTCAATTGTTCATTTTTGGCAGTCATTTACCCGGTATTTTCCGTGCAAACACGTAGTTCCAAAATAAACACTGAATTTGATCATCTCTCTAAGAAATAACATTTCAAGCATTTCAATTTTAAAGTAAAAAACAATATTAAATAATAATTACTTTATAGTGGGATATTAATAAAAATAACTGGTCAAGTGCAAGTTGAACTTGCGCAATTAGTGTTCCGTACTTTGATTGCTTTTAAAATAAAAAATGTTGTAACGGAAATATAAAATGATCAGTGATTTCACAAAACACACCCCAAAAATTGATGACCTTGAAATTTCTGTTTTTTTTTTTTTTTTTTTATATACCGGATAAATAATTACAGGTAATGCACTCGTGATAATTTTCGTTCAATCTACACCCCGTGGAGAATATTCCAGAATTTTTTTAAAATTTTTTGATAAGTACTTTTCGAGATAAGGCGGGTGGACAGCGATTTTTCGCGATTTTTTAAAAATAATACAAAGAAAAGTGCGCGCAAGTATTACATTATATAGATATTTTTTTACTCGTGTTTTCACAAGCTTTCATTTGACACCACACTCGATTACCTAGTAAAATTTTTTTTTTTCACTTCCGATTTCACCCTCCCAAAACTAACCCCTTAAGTCAAAATTTAACTTTCAAAACTACATGGCTCTGATGAGGCCATCAATTCCTATATTATTACCAGATTTCAACTTTCTATGACAAATAGTTTCGGAGAAAATCGGGTGTGACAGACAGACGGACAGACACACACCGAAGTGATCTTATAAGTGTTCTGTACGGAACACTAAAAATGGAAATAAAGAAAACATAATTTCATACAAATAATAAAAAAATAACACTATTTCAGATTCCTTGACTCCAAAAACCCTGAAAAGTACAAATAAATTATATATTCAAAGCAAACTCTCCAATCTCCTCCCCACTCCTTTCATAATCAAAATTTTCATAATACTACTAAACTATACAAAATTTATCAACCCTCAGCGCTTTCACCCCCACCCGTTGGGACTATAGGTTCCATCCCTATTATAATTATTATAT
>CM032449.1:90827905-90897905 GCA_019049505.1 Pachyrhynchus sulphureomaculatus | reverse complement strand
CAATGTCGTTGTCACATTCTTTATAGTCTAACAGACTATGCAAAATACCTAAATCTTGCTTCGGTGCAACATGAGCTTTTGGAGCATTGAACCAAGCTTTACAATAAATTTTAACTAGGAAAACAGAAATGGCACGCACAGAACTTTCTTCTTCTTTAGACATCTTAAATTGACGACGAAAAATGAACATTTTTAAGCAGTAAATAGCCTTTGCCATCCACCTAGCGTGATGAATGGCTCCTGGAGTTCTAAAACCCACAACATTGCCGTCTAGTGATCCAACAAATACGAAAACCAACTGCAATAGCTCCTTGTAGTCATCTCTGGGGTGGCTCTCAGTTAATTTGGTCACGAATTCAGCAGTAATATTTGCAATTACTTCTGGAGTTAGCTGCTTTTGTATTAGATTGTCACTGATACCTGTGTCGTATTTTCCTTTGTCTATCTTGGGCCACGCAGTGAGGAATCTCTTGAAAATGTCTGGATGAGGTCCAGTGGTTGATCCCATTTTTGTGTCGAATACGCCTCTTAACAGAATCTCCAAGATATGGTGACGGCAAGCTAGGTATAACAATTCTCTTCCTAACATTTGCTCCAATATGACGCATGCTCCTTTGAGTCTTCCCGTGTTGGATGCTGTAGTGTCGAAGCACATCGCCTTGACGGTGTTGAGAAGACCCCATTCATATAGGCATTCATATACGGCTACGGCTTGCTCCTCTCCAGAGCTGTTTGCTGTTACAGGAACTCCCAGCAGCTGTTCCTTTTCGCCATATAAAATAGCTATAGCTATTCGCTCACATTGTTCATTTTTTAAAACACCCGGTAAAAGTTTACCGTCCCAATGGACAACCACGGGCTCTTTTTCAGGAATGTTTACTTTATCAAAATTTTTTTTTTATTATATTGTTCTCTGAACATTTGCCTTCTATCATGTAATAAAGTTTTCGAGACTTTGTACACAAGAGGGTCAAGGTTTAGTGCTTCTAGAGTAGCTATTAAAATTCTCGTGGCATTTCTGTCGGATACCTTACATCGATCTAATAAAATGGACAATTTCATGTTTAAAATCTCTTTAACGCCCCTTGCAAACGAAACTTTCATCCTCTTGCTCTCAGATGGTCCTGGGTCTTCTGCAGCTTCTTCAGGGATGTCCATTTCCTCCAAGCTCTCAAGTTCCTGGTAGATGCTGTCCTCTCCAGTGTCTTCTTCTCCTTCTTCGAACTTGTCTTCATCATCCGTCTCTAAGAAGCAACAAAAGAAAGAGAAAAAAAAAGACTATAAAAAGCAAAAGCGTTTTAGCAGAATAGTAATAATACATAGGTACTAAATTACCTACTTCTAATTATCAAAAGGTATTATTTAAAAAATATAAACTTAATCATAAAGATGCCAAATCATGCTCTCATGTACAATTTTCTTTCAATTTTAATGAAACTATTTACTTATTTGTTTATCTATTTTTTAGAATACTAATAATAAAAAAAAAACTCACCAATATCAAAAGTTGCTTCTTGGATTTGTCGGTTCATTTCTGCAAGTTCCTTTTGCACCTTGATTTCTTCAGCTTGAGACAACTTGAGATCCACTCCAGTCATGGAACCTGGCGGCCCTTCTGCCTCTGTTTCACGAGAAACGCCTTATCTTCTTCCGATTTCATCAGAGCCAACGCATCTTGTTGAGCAATATCAAAGAGATCATCCAACTTTTCAACAAACTGTTTAAATTTGTTCTTGGCCGTTTCGATGTTTTCTTCCGGTCTTTTTGAAGAGTTCTCCACTCGGCGTGAAGTTTTTCCAGCTTAGTAATTGCATCTTGCTCATGTTTAGTCGGGATTCGAGCATTCTCCCAAAAAATGAACACTTCTCGTATTGTAAGTTTTGCTGATTCTCTTACAGTTAATTTCACAGTACGTAAATTATAAAATAAAGCACACAAAACTTGACGATTTGAGGGTAGTTTACAACCGGTGATCTGGTGAATGGGATAGCCCACAAGAAATATTTTATCCTTGGTCCGGCTTTGTACACCTGATGTGGATACCATTTCAGAGGCCAATAGGTAAATAACAGTTAACTTGGAAAATGAAACAAAATATATTGCAAACTTTAATTTCAATAACATGTTTTCAAATGTCTTTTAAAATAATACTGTAATAGTTATAAAAACAATAACACACACTTGGAAAATTAAAAAAAAAAAAAAACGTTAAAATATCTTCACTAGATAATTGTTCGATCTAACCAGCTCAAAGGCACTTTAGAAACTAAACTGAATAAATAAAAGGTCGGTTGTACGCTGAAGTAAAATCACCATCCCTAAAATAGAAATTAGATTCACCCTCCTTTTTACCTGTCAAACGGGTCTTTCTTTGGTAAACTAGTCAGGTAATCCCCATATAATAAAAGATTAAATTTGAACAAAAGGCTCTTTATGTTTGAAAATTGATTTCCAAAATACTTTTTAACAAAAAAAAATGTTAATTCCGAGACACATTATGTAAAAACCCGTAAAATTCTTAGAATACTCCCAAACTGGCTCCTACTGGTACCAGGTCACGTTTTTGGGGCTAAAGGCTGTTGTAACTCGGTTTGACTTAAAATAACAACAATTATGTATAGAATATAAATTTTGAAGAACAACATTAGCTTTCTTTTGAGATATTAAGCGTGTTTCTATTATTTACCGTTCTGGAGTTATGGCTCCATATGTCAGCTTTTTGGCCAAAAATTTGGATTTTTTCAAACTTTGAGCGACGAGCGGCACGGGTTAACGTCGTTTAATCGAGCTCAAATTTCGGCTATCTCAATATCTGGAAAGGGGAATCGTTTTGTGGGGTCTAGACGAACAAAATTCCGACATCGATTTTTTTGCGGTCACCCTAATATATATATATATATATATATATATATATATATATATATATATATATATATATATATATATATATATATATATATATACATAGTGTCTCACCTAATTCACTATTTTTCTATTCTACATACCAAGAAAATTCTTTCAGTACTAAACAACTATCAAGTGTTCTTTTTGTAGACAGACTGAAAAATACTATTTAATGGTGTGCTGATATATACAGGAGGCCATTTAAAAAATCCTAGTTGGCTTTGTAAATTGCCAGATGTGACGAGTGACAAGCTTTGTGTTATCATATTTGACATCCTCACAAAAAAAGTGAGTTTATTGTAACAAAAAAATTTTTGATACCTCTAATAGTAAAGTTGGTGAGCCACTTAAAAGTAAAATTCAGTTCAGTAACTTGAATGCCCTATATAACGGTAACGATTGAAAATAAATATCAAGTATTATAGATTTTTGTAAACGGACTGAAAAAATTCTATTTACTAGTGTGCTTATATGTAGGAGGTTATGTAAAACAATTCTAGTTGGCTTTGTAAATTGTCTTATTTGATAAATGACAAATTTTGGGTTGTCATATTTGGCTTCCTCACAAAAACTAAGTTTAGTATCGGAAGAATTTTCTTGGTATGTGGAATAGGAAAATAGTCAGTTAGGTGAGATACTTAAAAAAATGTCGCTATACAAAGAATAAATCTACAAATTTTGTGTTATCATATTTGGCTTCCTCACAAGAAACTAGTAAACATTTTTTTTTGATACCCCAAATAATAGGAAAAGAGTAAATTGAGTGAGCCCCTTAAAAGTTAAAATCCGGTTCAATAACTTGAATATAGTATATATATCGTAACGACTGGAAATAAATATCAAATGATATATATTTTTGTAAACGGACGGAAAAATGTTGTCTAATGGTGGACTTATATGTAGAGCGTGCAATTTTAAAAAATTCTAGTTGGCTTTGTAAACTGTCAAATTTTACAAGTGACAAATTTTGTTTTTGTCATATTTGCGAACCCCACAAAAACTAAGTTTAGTACTGGAAGAATTTTCTTGGTATGTAGAATAGGAAAATAGTCAGTTAGATGACATACCTAAAAAATGTCCCGTACAAAGAATAAATCCACAAAATGTTATAAATACAAGAAACAGAAAGCAAAGAAATAGTTTTATATTCGGTGTGGCGGATTTACGGGCGGCTAAAGAACAATTGCCGCCTGGGCGCTCGCAGCAGAAGAGTACCCCCCACCCCAGTAAAAGCGTCCCAGGGTCTTCTCTGTTTCATTATAAATAATAAATTAATAAATATTAAATCTATTTTGATAATTTTTTAAAATACGAATTTCTGTAATATTACGTTTCGGATTATTAAAATATTTTTCTGGATATTTTAAAAATTTCTTCAAAGTCGAGAAAGAAAACTTGTTGGAAATGTTATTTTTGCACTATATAAATGAACGATAGCCCTCCAAAACTATTTTGATAGTGTTCCGTCGATGACAATGAGTGGCCCTACTTGTTTTGCTTTCTTTATTGTTTTGTCTGCGGACGTTTTCTTGTGGGACTATGTTATAGTAAACTACTTTATAAAGATTTATTACACTTTTCGTTTCATGTTTAATAAAACAACATTAAAATAGAATAAGCAATCAGCGAACATTCTTAGTTTATAAAGTCTATGCGCAATTATTATCAAAGTACGAAACATTTTATAAGTTTTTCGACAAACGCAACCCAAATTTTTGTAAATAATATTTTTTTAACTAAAAAAATTAAATATAATAACAATACAAAATAATACGTTAAAAACTAAATTTTCATAATCGATTTTTACTTGTTTTTTTTTACACGGAAATGACTAGAATTTACATTTATATCAATTAATTTTGAAATGTCTCTTATTTTCAGGTATACGTCGAAACAAAATTTGCTTATTTTATGAATTTTGGACAGCGTTTTTTACTTTGTACGTAGTCGATACTCTATTCGGACTTTATTATTTTCAGGTAGTAATTTTGTATCTATCATTTTTTATTATCATTTTTAAAAAACTTTCAGTTCAAGAAAATGAATCAGTTGAAAAAACCTAAACGTGGATTTGCAAAAAGGAAAGATGAGAAAAAATTAAAACTGGAGGACGCAGCAAAAGATTTAGGACAAGCCAAACTTGGCTAATTTTTCATCACTATTTCTTTAGATGCTTTTATTTCACAAAAAGAGACGAGAGGCACCTAAGATAAAACCAAAAAAATCAACTTCCCAACTTATTGTTATCGATCAAGATCAGTCAATAATGGATAATAATCTTTTTGTTGAGGAATCAAATAAAAAAGATAAGGCCAATGTTGAATTCCAATGAATCTGTAAGTTCTGCGTCTTCCACTGTTGAAATAGGGAAACAAATATCGTCAGAAGGAATGGAATCAAAGACGAGAACTGTGGGGCAAGGTAGACCACCACCAATAGCATCCGAATTTGAAAGCGACAAGGATCTATATGAAGAATGCAGTCTGTATAATGAGGACGAAATTAGGACTCTTCTATTAGCAGGTCCTTGCCAACCGAAAGAATGTGATATGCCTGATGGAGGATTCAACAATCCAATGACAAACGTTCATTTAATTCCTCTCTTTATAACATAAACAGAAAAAAGCTTTTCATGAGAGACAATCGCAGTCTCTGGTTATCATATTCAGTGACAAAAAATTACGTTTATTGTCATCTTTGTTGATTGTTCAGAGAGGAAGTCACGAGAAAAAGTACGTGGTACACCGGCTTTACAGATTGGAAACATTTTTCAAAATCTGCCATTCAACACGGTTTAAATAAAGCTCATCTTACCAATGCAGTCGCTGCTTTAACCTTTTCTCAAAAATTAGATATTCGTTATCAACTTCGTCAGCAAATAAGCGATGAGGCAAAAAATGGCGCACGATTCTGAATACTCCTTTTACTACTAAAAGTTTTAATAACGTAACTGGGAACAAAAAGTTCTTCACACAACACCCCAGACATTATTTTGAACTACTTTAAATACAATGGATTATAGAAGCAGATGTTAACTTCGGTAACTTTAAGTAGCATAAGTAAACTAATTTTCAATGAAGTTAAGTACTTTTTGCATAACATTGTATCTGTGAGCTGCTGAGGATACTTTTAAAATTACAGAAGTGTAATAAAAATACAAAGTAACGATAACATCAGGGATATTTGTCTTCAATTACTCAAGATATTGAATACTTTACTCACTACTTGAAATTCTGCAAGCAACTGCCATAAATGTTATGTCGAAGTACTCGAAATATACTATATTGTAGGAGTTGTGTAATGTAATAAACTGAATTTGCGATAGAGATATAAATTAAATAAAGTAATACAGAGGAGTTAGCTCTGGTCCTTCCGTTTGAATAATAAATTAATTTGTTGAAATTATATAAAAGGACTGTACTGAAGCAAATAAATACCGTTAACATTAGGACTGTAAAACAAAAAACACTGTAAAAACGTAGGTCACAGGGAGAACTTGCGGAAGGATGATTACCATGGAATTTATTTGAGCATCATTAAATTGATTTCTCGCCATAATCTAATTCTCCATGCACATATCGAACTTTCAGAGCGAATCAAATATTTGAATAAAACAATTACTTCCGAATTAGTCAATATTTTGGCAAATGAAACCAAGAAAGTAATTGTTAACGAATGTAAAAATGCATGTTCACTGTCATGGTCATCAAATGAATTTGATCTTACTGCATGCGACAGAAGATAATGATAATCCATTGATCAAAGTATTCTTTACAACCGTTCAAAGTATTTTCAAATATTTCTCACAATCTCATCGACGACGGGACGCAATTTTAGAGGAAGGGGAAAGTCCGTCACGAAACTCAAGCAGTCTCAAAGAATTGAGAAAAGAAATTTTTTATCAAATGTTCAAGTTGGAAAGGATGCACTTCATGATCAGGTTGGCGAAGAGCCTATTTCGAGTGAAAGAATACTACATTCATAGTACTATCTGAGTACAACACGTTGGGCTGGACGATTGAAAGCTGTGCAAGCGATAATTCAGAATTTTAAATGTATCATAGATTGCATAGAAAACGAAATCTTGAGAATTGGAACTTCTGGACAAGATATTATGACTGCTCGATCGTTACTTTCCTTGATGGATTGGCTGTTTTTTCTCAACTTGTTATGGTGGCATTCAGTACTCAGTGTGACAAATACTGTACAAGTTCAATTGTAGAAAAAAGAATTAAATTTGATCATGACTCAATCATGCATTTTAATGGCATTGGAAAAATTGAAAGGCTTGAGAAACGAAAGCACTTACAATAATTTCTTGTTGAAAGTGAAAAACAAATGGAAAGAAATGGGCTAGCTAAAAGTTGGTTTTCCTATCGTCAGAAAACGAAAAATCAAGAAAATATTCAACGAAAAACCTGCTCATTCGCGTTTGGAAACGCATGAAATACATATAATTAGTTTCTACAACGTTCTGGTTGCAACGAACAACGAATTGCAAGAACGCGTAGAAAGATTTGGAGAAATAAACGACGTTGTCGGTTTTTTGATGTGAAAATGTAGGAGAAAATGATTTGGAAACCAGTCTTGAAACTTTAATAAAAAAAATAATTTTTCACCGCAGATCTGACATATGAATTGATCAGTTTTGCTGGCATGTATTTTAGAGAAAATCATAATTTCTTGGAGGATAGTCCATGGCATTATTTGGAGTTAGTAATTAAAAACAATTTAATGGACAGTTTTCCTGAGTGTTGCAGTTTACTCAGATTGTTTTTGACATTGCCTGTTAGTTCGGAGAGTGCTGAACGACTCACGAGTTTTTTGAAAATATTAAAAGAATATCGTCAAGCTTCTTTAGCTGAACACACGCTCAATGATTATTGTATTCTTTACACTGAAAGATCTGTAGCAAATTCAATTAATTTGGATTCTGCGATAGATGTATTTGCTGAACAGAAAGTAAGACGAGGATTCAAATTAATCTTTATTTATTCAATAAAATATCGTTATTACAATATTACTTTTTTTTATTGTACTACAAAATGGGACTCCCTCTTGAAAAATTGCCGCCTGGGCCTTTTTGCTTAAATCCGCCACTGCTATTCGACATATCCAAAAGAAATTAAGCCGCTGAACGAAGCGGGCGATGAACGAATTATTGAAAAATAAAAACCTATTTGGCAACAGTGTAGGGTAGTCCCGGGGATTTATCATACACGGCGCAAATAAAACAAGTGCTTTTCAATTTTTCCCGATCTCTAGTTATTTTTACTTTCTAATTATGTAGTCATTGAACGGCATGCGGCAACCTCTTTAGGCTAATTACTTTGTCTATGATTTTGCTAAAGTCTATAACTTAAAAGCGAAAATTCTAATATATCATTGCAAAAACAATACTAGCTAAACTGAAAATATACGAGGTCCTAACCCAAAGTTCCAACAATCATAAAAAAATACGACAAAAGCACTTCCTTTTAATCAAAAATTTGTCTCCCTCAAAGTGGTGCGTCAAATCAGCGTTGCTAGCGTTTCTACCATGATTGGAAGCACTAAACGCAGTCCGCTGAAGTAAGTGCGTTTAGGACCTGCGATTTCGTTTGAATTCCTTCTAGAGTGTTGAATTAACGTTGATTGGATTTCATCTTTGGAAACATGAAAAAGTCAAACGGTGCTAGGTCCGGTGAGTATGGTGTATGATGGATAACAGGCATGTTTTTGGCCAAAAACTGCCTTATCATGATCGCAGAGTGATGGGGGTGCATTATCGTGATGCTTGAACCAGTCTTTGTTTCTCCACATCTTCAGTCGTTTCCGCTGAAGATTTTTCGTCAGGGTCACCAAAACACCTTAGGAGTAAACACTGTTGACTATCTGATCGGTGGACAAACTCCTGATGAACAATCCCACGAATGTCGAAAAAATAATCGACCTTGACTTCACATTGCTGTGTTTTTTTTTTGGTTGTGGAAAGGTTGGTGTATTTCACTTTAATGACTGTTTAGTTTTCGGATCGTAACCATACATCCTCGTTTCTTTACCTGTTATGACAAGAAATTTGGATCTTTTCCAACCATTTTTTGAAGCTTAGTGCAGATGTTCATCCGTTGATCATGCTGGTTCTGCGTCAGAAGTTGGGGGACAAATTTCGCTCCAATTCTTTTCATGTTGAGTTTATCCAACAAAATATGTTGGCAACTCCCATACAACTTTCCTGTAACTTCAGACGTGTTGTGGATGGTTTGCCGTTTGTCCTGAACTATGATTTCACGAACCGTGTTAATATTATCTGGAGTAATACAAGATGATCGCCATCCCGAACGCCCATCGTCGCTGACTCACGGTCCTCTTGAAACGTTTAAGTCACGTAAAAGTGATTTGCTTAAAGTTGCATCACCAAAAACTTGAACGAACTTTTGATAAGGTTCAGTGGTTGTTTCATCAAGTTTAAAACTAAACTTAATACAAACTCTCTGCTCTTCGACCGAAACCATTACGAAAATCGCAGAGGGTCTGCATTCGGCTCTTCGTGTTTCCATAAACGCGTCTTTCGGCATACTGACTTTCAAAGGACTGCATATAATCTACCTAGAGGCGGAACTTCCTACTATAATTAGATCGCGGGGACCATTCTGATTCCTGGAACTTTTGGCTAGCACATTGTACAACAAAAATTTTAACGAGTAATTTTAGAAAGATCAGTTTCGTTTAATGGCTTTTTTAACGTTAATAACATACCAGAAATCTAAAAGAAGTAAAGAATTTAATAGAATTTAAAAACATTTAAAAAAAATATGTGTAGTAATTTAAAACTTAAGCTATATTCTATTTTTATATATTCCTTTAAAACTTTTCGCATTTTTGTTTTATTTCCTGTAATAAAATTGGGTAGGAATACGCCGGCGATGATTTTTAGTGTTTATTGTTAGGGAACACGAATCCCAATGAACTTGACTATGTTTTATTTCTACATTTTTTTTAGATATGTCTGAATTACAATGTATTACTGGTTCTGACATCTTCAGTGATGAAACTCATTTGATTCAAAAAGCATTTAAAGCTGTGTTGACTTGTAGCAAAAGTAAAATGAAAATGACTATTGATAATTTACTGAAACGTTTTGAGGACTCTAGTAAGTAAATGTTAAATTTATGTATATACTATGAGACTGGTTAAGTCTATTTTAAGGGTTTTTGGGTTTCAAGACTGCATATGTGTTATTATGATCATTACGGATCGGCAAAAAGTTTGTCTTGTTAAACAAAAAATGAAAAATAAAGTGGTGAAAAAAGTTTTTGAACATTTTAATACATTTTAATTTTTTTTTGTCCAATTTAAAACCCTAAAACGAAATAAAAACTTTACGGTCGGATTACAATGGTTGTAAGGTATTTTATGTTAAGACTTCATGTTCAGTGTTAACCGACTTTTAGGTGTAGTAATGTGTTCAGTATAAACCTAGCTTTAAGCAGTACGCAGTCACATTAACATATATTCTCATGACATATACATACATACATACATACATATATATATATATATATATATATATATATATATATATATATATATATATATATATATATGTATATATATATATATATATATATATATATATATATATATATATATATATATATATATATATATATATATATATATATATATATATATATATATATATATATATATATATATATATATATATATATATATATATATTATATATATATATATATATATATATATATATATATATATACATATATATATATATATATATATATATATATATATATATATATATGTATATATATATATATATATATATATATATATATATGTATATATATATATATATATATATATATATATATATATATATATATATATATATATACACACATAGGGTGTTATGAAATTCACTGCATATATAGAAATGGGACTCGTGGGGCCATGTAGAAGCACATGTAATACTTTTTTTTCAAATTCGAAAATTTTTGAAAAATTAAAAAAAAGGGTCCGCAACTTCTTTTTATCAAATATTTATATAATCAACTCGCTCATGAAAGACCTTGGACCTAGTAAGGCGCCGAAAGAACTAACCTGTACAGCTGTTTTCGAGTAGGAAGCCTTAAAAAACTTATAGGTAAAAATAAATTTTCGTCCACAAAAATATTTAACGTTGATATAAGTGGATTTTCCACCGTTCATAAAAAACACAAATAGTTTTAGGATTGGATTCAAAAGAATGGGACAAAATCCTGAATTGGAGAATGGCACAGCTTCTGAGATTGTCGTCACCATTCCAGGCAGTAGCTATATTAACTCAAACTTATTTGTAAAATGGATGAAACATTTTATAAGAGTCGTAAAGCTAACCCCTGAAAATGTAGTGTTACTTCTGCTTGATGGAAATACAACGAATTCGAAGAACCTGGAAGCGTTGAACATAGCAAATGCTAATGTTACAACTGCTAGGCCTTATCACTCACCGGCTTCAGCCACTCGACATGTCTTGTTTTTAATCTGTGAGCTCTTATTATATTCAAGCAACAGAAAAATGATTGAGGGCAAATCCACGCCGTCAAGTAACGCAGTATCAAGCTGCAAGTTTATTTACAGAAGCTTACCAAAGAGCTGCTATTATTGGCACCATTGTGAACGGATTTGGCCCATGGACAAAAACTTCTGCAGCTGAAAATATAAATGCTCTCTCTTTCAAATAAACTCAAGTAATAACAAGCACATCGATCTTACAAGACTATTATTGTCAATAATAAAGACAAGCATATTGCTCAGCCACCTTCCAATAGCTTGCCACGTTTAAATAGTGAGCCGTCTATTTCGGGATTTAATGCTAAAAGGCTTAAAAAAAATTGTAAAATCTTTATGTCCAATACTACAAAAAATACTATACAAAAAACTATAGAAATTACATTAAGTCCTTACAAAAATATGTTGGAAGAATCAATAAACAAAAGACGTATAATATAATTATCTTTTTACAAGGAAGCAAATAAAATTTTGTTGAATTACCTGTTAAAATTTTTCCTTGTTATATTGGAATATAAAATTTGTGTAAGTAATAAGTAATTATTTTAAAATATAACAATTTTTATATATTGTTTTTTTTTATATTAAACTGGTTTATGGTCGATTATTTCCTTTATTAATGAGATCCGCTGTTTTTATTTAACAGCTGTTTGGGGGTCGGGAAAAATAAAAAAATAGTATTTCAAATAGGTTTTTCTCTGAACTTTTTCAAGATGAATATCTAAATGGTAAACGATTTTTTTATGTATGTTATTGGTTGGTTAGTTATATTTTTGTATAATTCATTTAGCTCATTTTATTTAACTTCTATTGTGCTGTATGTAATGTACATCCATACGATATAAATTGTTGTCCGTGACAAATTTAAAACTTTCCAATGACACAGTCTATCTCACTTGCGACTATATTCTACACTTTCTGCAAATTTCTTAATCACTATGTCACTTCATTTCTCTTTAAAAAAAATTTACGACAACTTACCCCGTGATTGGTAAACATTCACTGAAAAGAAAACACACAATCACCCTTTTAGCCCCCTAAAGGGATGAGCCCTTTCATCCCGTAAATATTTTACTACAGAAAAATTATTTCATATCGAATCCAATATCTTAGTCAAAAACCAGGAAAAATTGTCATAATACTATTGAAAGGATGCGGTGATCCCCACCTCTTCAACCTTCTTCCCATGTTAATGAAAATAATGAAGAACAAGTAAAACGTAAGTTTCGATTTCTTGACTGAAAAGATCCCCGAAAAAGACCTACAAGACCTACAATCACTCTTCTATCTCCCTTCTACTTCCCTTTGGAACCATATATGTTTTATTATAAATGGTTATGCTTAAAATTTTGAATCTTAGAAAAAGTTTCATAATATTATTGAAACCATACGAGATTCTCTCACTATCTTACCCTTTTAAAATTGATAGTGATAAAAAATAATTTAATTTTCGTATTCCTACAGTCCAAGAACCTGAAAAAGGACATATAGTACAATATATATACAGCAACCCTTCTAACCTCCCACCCTACCGAATTAACCCTTTATATATTTTACTGTAAACAATATTATATTTATAATATAATTACATCAACCACAAAAGCTGAAAAATTCTTAAAATATTATGAAAACTTTCATCCCCTTTTTAGCTTACAAGTAAAAAAATATAACTTAACTCTTTTCACCCCTTTAATGTTTTACTATAAATATTTTTGCTAAATATTTGTTTCTTATCTCAACAAGAAAATTTATCGACTCCAACCCTTTTCACTCCCTTGCTTGGCGTGAAGCGATATCGCTTAAAAACTGACAATACTGAAATAGAAGTATATTACGACATACACGTAATTACCCTTTTAGCCCCCTACCTCATCCCTTTCATCCCGTATATATTTTACTATAGGAAAATTATTTTATATTAAATATACAATGTCACTCAAGAACCAGAAAAAAATCTAATGTTTCGATTCCTTGACTGAAATAATCTCGAAAAAGACCTATAACAATTAACAATACAAATACGAAGTCACATTTCTACTTCCTATATGTGTCTGTATGTATATATATATATATATATATATATATATATATATATATATATATATATATATATATATATATGTATATATGTATGTATGTATGTATGTATGTATGTATGTATGTATGTATGTATGTATGTATGTGTATGGTTATGCGTATGCGTATCTGTATGTATTGTATGGGTATGTGTATGGTTATGCGTATGCGTAACTCATGTATATGTATGCATATTTGTATATATTATATATATAATATATATTTGATATTATATATATAATATATAGTGATATAGCGGAGAGTGTATATAACAGCTTGGCCTGTCATATATATTTTACGTATATACAAAATTCAACTAGTGCAACAACTGAAGCCGACCGACCTTCCGAATCGTTTCCGTTTTATATATATGTTTTCGAGAAAAATTGACTTGACTTTTTCCTTTGGGGCTAGTATATGGCTACAATATATAGTTTGGCCAAATACCACTCGAAATACTTAAAATTGGAACTTCAGAATGGACGTTGTTAACCGTAGTCGCGGACCTAAAGAAATTATCTTAGAAGAAATCATGAGAAGAGGACTGACAGAAGAAACAAAAGGAGTAAAAGTTGCAAATATTAATAAACAAAATTAATCATATTAAGTGAGGAATAGGAACTCTCGCTAAATGTAAAAAACGACGAAATATACGGTAATTATAAAATAATGAGCATAACTATGTAAACAACCTTCCTATAGAAAAAGTTGACAGGTACAAGAATCTAGGCACAATTTTACGCAACAAGGACTGTTCTGCGACTTTGAAATTTTTGTCACGAGCGCACTACACAATAATTATCACCACTTTTTTTGACTTGATAGTTAGTCATGGCTATTTTAGTGCTGATAACAGTTTCGTAACGACTGTTCTAAGGAAATAAAAATTAGGATAGTCCAGCCACGAACAGCTTTTATGTGGATCAAACAAGTATACTTTAGCGCTGATATAAGTCTAGAACTAAAGATAAGGTTATTGAGATTTTACATACACTTTGTGTTGTTCTATGGTATAGAGGCATGGAGCTTTAAGAAATTGGACATTCGAAAATTGGAGGCGTTTGAGCTATGGTTGTACTGCATATTACTGAAAAATAAATAGTAGAGAAACTAATAAATACAAAAGTCAGAAAACAAATAAAGAAACAAGAACTGACAAATTACTTATACTGTAGGGCTTTGGAGAGAGAGTACTATGAAATGCCAACATTGAAAGAAATCAGTGTAAGTTAAGAAATAATTGTTGTTATACAATGCTTGATTCTAAAAAAAAGTTCTACCGGGTAGAAATAGAGAACAATTTTTCAGCTTTGGTATTCAGATAGTTGCAAATATGCATGCTCAATAGCCAAAAGAAAAGATCTTAGGAATTTAAATTTTTTCGTTTTTAATTTAACCTTTATATCTCTTAAATACGATCACACAAAATTGTATATATATCTTTTTCCAAAAAAAAACTACCTATATTTTTTTCGTCACCACCAATATACATTTTTTTTCAATATTTTTTTAAAAGAAATTAACATATAACATTCAATATAAGTGTAATAATATTTTTTAAAAATCTCTGGACTGACTGACCACTTTACTATAAATTTCCATTCAACTAATCTTGAGAAACCTTAATTGACATTATAACCTCAAACACGCATTTAAGGTACGCAAACAAATATTCAGTAGTTATATTTCAATATTCTGATTACAGAAGGAGCGCTGTAATTTTTTAAAATCTTTTATCCAAAGATGAGTTTTTGTAAAATTACTTATTATTAAGAAATTATCCCGGAATAGTTTATTATTCTAAGAATAACTGTACTATTATTTATAACACTATAATCCATCTAAAACAAGTCATGAGTACACTAAAATTTCATTTCTTCATGGCTACATAACCATCACTTATTCTGAAAACTTTAATCCGTGATTTGGCGAGTTTCCCTGTAGCTTGTGCCAATAGTAATAATAAAAATTAGTTTACTAAGTATACCTCAAGCAATTGTTGGTCTCCCAAAGTTAGGAGTTGATTTGTTTCAAAATTCTTATAATGACTTTGGCTGGAAAATTGTTTTGAAGAATTAAATAAAAATATAATAATATACAAATCCTTGCTTGACAAATTATTAAGCATTAAGCGCTTTTCCACAAAAAGGTTTAATTAGTGTAAATTAATTAGTGTAAAAAATGAGTGTTTTAATATATGTATTGCTTATCTTGTTACATCGTGGCACTATTCTTGTTTTATCCTGTCCTATACTGCCAATTAGACTGTTCAAAACTTATTCCATTACTGTCATTAGCGAAACTTCGTTACTATTGACCAAACTAAAATATAAGTTTCTATTTAATTATTGTGCCAATCAAACAATAGCAAACAACAAAAACAAATAATAGAACCTTAATTATAATAAATTTTGACCTTAAATTATGTCACTAATTCAATTTTATTTTGTTACCCTATGCAAAATTTCTTTTTCCGACTTTAATGATTTTTCTCGGTGCTTTTCCTAGTTATTAAATCATAAGGTAGGTTTAGACTAAAACTAATATTGTTAAAATACGTGTTACTTGCAACAATGCCAACATAATTTTAAAAAACTCTAAATTGAGATTTGGACTTAAAGTAAAGCATATAGTAACATTGTGTTTCTCAGTTTGTTTATCACATCTAGTAGCAATATATTCCGGACAGAACATTTAAGTCCATTCATTCTTTAACTAATTAACTTAATTAAATAATAGTTACTAATTTTTCTTTACATAAAATCAGCTAGAGAAACTTTCATTCAAAGGAAAAATTATTGCCCATAGGCTTGTCCTTGTCACAGAAAATATAGTTGTCATTATAGAAAGACACACAGATGTCGCCGCAAAACGAGGCCGGCTCGATACCGCTGTCGAGTTTCTTAGAGACTCCGCGCAAGAAGAAGTTGTACTATATGTAACAATAATAGGGACAAATATGCCCTGCGTCGCTAAAAACTCTACGAGGCACATTTTAATAACCCCGTGGTAACCCCTCGGCTTCATTTTGCAGCGATGTTTTATTCCACGAGTTCTGTAGCGACAGCTATATTTTCTGTGGCGTTGTGTTGTTTCTTGGTTACATTTCGCTTTAAAGCTAAAACAGTATAAAATTTATTTGAAATTTTTTATAATAAATTTCCATGGCCACATTTTTCAAAAACCGTGACCCAGCTTAGTCAGTCAATACTGTTTTATCTTAGACACACGGTACTACAGACAAAATCACCAAATTACTTAAAAGAGTCAGCCTTGTTTAAGATCACGAAAAGATAAACCTTTATGAACAAATAGGCTTTTTAAAATTCCCTATTCTTGTACTACGGTGTATGTATATGAACATCAGCAATCAGCACCCTAGAGGTTATTCCATCAATGTAATAGAAACCAACAGTAGAAACCAAAGTCCTTGCTTCTGTTTCCAATTTCCAATAAATAAAAGTGTAGAGAATCAATCGAAATTTACAAACATCCTAACAACTTTAATAGGGTTACAGTCTGCATCTCGCGTACAAGACGATCATTACACTGAATTCGTTTAATGCTAACGGTAATCCATTTATGTTAATTGGCTGTCAGAACTGGTTCAATGATTTCAGAAAATATAAGTGCACAAATTTTAGCTTTTTTTATGTAGAATCAAATGCCGTGTGGTACTTTTTGAAATTCTCAATTCTTTGACAGTGATAGTGTAGCTCGAAAAATTTTTAAATTATTTTTGAAATTTAAGACCATATTAAATGAAAAAATGCTTCTAAATACATAAGTAGGGGTTTTTGAGGTTTCTGAATACGATCCTGATACAAAAAAAATATTTTAGTAATTAACAGCTGTCAATTTACTCAAAATGCCATTTAATCATTATTTCATCACATTAAAACATTGGGTCTTTTCGAGGTGGCCGAATACGAATATGATGTCAAAAAGATATTTTGACAGCTGCTAGCTCTAACAAATTTTTCTTGTGGGCTCTTTCAAATGCATCATACATAGTTTTTCTGTGTTCAATCGTCAATTACAATTTTTTTATGGATCTAGCACAAGTGCTACAGGGAAGTTTCTAAAGCGCTCCAGGAGCGGCATGTGTGCGGAAAAAGCGATTCACGTTGTTCTTGAATCGCTGTAAATTGTACTCGGTGGGAAACACAACCCTGGGCAATTTATTCCAAAGGGATGATGTTCTCCATATAAAAGACTGCTTGAAAAGCGTTGTACGCGGAGTAATAAGCTGAACCTTATACGGATGTGAAGTATTTATTAGCGCGACGTGTATTTCTAACATGCACCGCTTTGGAGGAATTAAGCGGGCTACATCCTTCGAACACCTTCCATGAAAATACTTGTAGAACAGACTCAAGTCGCCAACCGTTCTTCGATGTTCCAGCGAATCAAGGCCGCCGGTCAGTTCCGTGTCTCCAATCAAACGAACAGCTCTTCTCTGAACAGAATCCAACAAATGCAGTGTGTGTTTGGGAGCGGAGCCCCAAACATGGGAGCAATATTCCATAGTTGGTAGAATTTGAGCTTTGTAAAGAATTAACAGTTGTTGTGGAGTGTAAAGCTTTCTGGTTCGAAATAATAGTCCCAACTTTGGAGAAGCTCTCCTTGCTATGCCTGCAACATGTTCATTCCAGGACATTTTTTTTTTTTTTTTATTTTTTTTTTTATTGGTCTAGCACACGTGCTGCAGGGAAGTCCTAAAGCGCTCCAGGAGCGGCACGAGTGCGGAAGGAGCGGCACGAGTGCTCCCAAATTAACGCCCAACAAATTGAGTGACGATGCTAGGGGAATGGAGTGCCCTGACATGACTATGTCGGGTTCAGCAAGTTAACTTTTTTAGAAAAAACTGCCACCTGGGTTTTTGTAGCGTTAAATTCCACTTGGTTACTGTCACCCCAGATAGAATTTCTTCCAGGTCTTTGTTAAGTTGAACGACCTCCTGCTGTCTGTGGATATTCGCCTGAGTAGCCGATGTCCGAGCGTTCAAAGTGACTGAAGAGATAAGCGTATTGTCATCTGCAAAGCTGTAGATTAGATTCCCGGTCTTTTCCAGCAGATCGTTAATGTAAATGAGAAAGCGAGTAGGAGACAGTATGGAGCCTTGGGGCACACCGGCGTTGGTAGTAGTGAAGGTGTTAGAAAGAAATCCGTCGACCGCCACTCGTAAAGAATGCTCTCTGAGGAAACATGAGAGCCACAAACAGAACTTTTCAGACATACCATAAGAGCGTAGCTTAGCCAACACTCCATCATGCCAAACACGGTCGAATGCCTTGGATATGTCGAGAGCAACCGCTCGAAATCCTCCAAAGTGTTCAGTTGCGTTGTTCCAAACATTTGTTACATAAATCAGAAGATCTCCTGTTGATCTATCGCTAATAATGTTGATAACCTTTTCCATGACTTTGACTTGAAAGCAGTGCGACTGGTCGGTAGTTATTTGGCAAGGTCTTCTTGCCTTTTTTAGGTATCGGCTGAACTGTGGTACATTTTCAACAGGAAGGAAATATTCCCTTTCTGTAGGATAGATTGAAAAGTCTACAGAAGACTGGTGTTAGTTCCCTCGCACAGTTTTTGAGAACTATGGCCGGTATTCCGTCAGCGCCAGAAGCTTTTTTGGTGTCTAGCTTCATTAAAATACGCTTTATGATACGCTGTCTGAAGACAACATCGGGCATCCTTGCCAGATCCATCAGATTTTAAATGTTACAGCTGCCAACTGTATAATTAACTGTCAAAATAAAGAAATTAAGAGGTTAAACGATAAAAAACAATTTTATTCTTAATTTTGTCATGTTGATGTAAGTCGTTCATATATTTAATGATTTTGGAATCGCTGGCTGCAAATGCGATATGAGAATTGAAATATGTCAGCCGTCAAACGTTAATCTAGCTATTGAATTGATTAAAATAAGATTTAAACCTATAGCAATTACTATCTATAGCAATTACTAGGCACATAAATTTTTTCAAAATATTTGTTTTCATTGCTATGGATCTTTTAACTTGAAGTGATGTTTTTGATTTCACACCGACCAAATATAGATGACACAGCCCCACAAAAAAATGGTTCTAATCCGTAAATGTGACTATGATATTCTTATGTAAAATTGTGCGCTGAACATGAATCTGCCATTAAAAAAATTCGTAGACCTTAAAATTTTCATGTTATAGTCTAAAAAAGGAGAAAATCTGCCCCCTTTAAAAATTATAAAAAAATGACTCGTCGTTTGATTAAGAGCACGACTCTCGTATAAAATACCAAACAGAAACGTGTTCAAAATTTAATTTAGAATTTTCTGTATTTATTTGAACTTCGGGAGTTAGTTACTCCCAAATTTGGGGGTGGTTTTTGAACCTCTGTAATAGATTTTACTCTTCAACCTCTTGAGACCTTATTTCCTAGATAAGTCACCAAACAGAAACGTTTGCCTACATTTTTCTTATAATTTTTATAGGTTTTTTTTTTTAATTTTGGGGTCGATTTCCTCCTTTTTTAGACTATAGCATAAAAATTTGAGAGTTTACGAATTTTTTTAATGGCAGATTCGTGTTCAGCACACAATTTTACATAAGAATATCATAGTCGCATTTACGGATCAGAACCATTTTCTTTTGTGGGGCTGTGTAATCTACATTTAGCCTCCGATGGATTACCGAATACGAGGTATGCGTTATATCTTACCATTATTGGCCGTCAGTACTGGCTTCTGTACCAGAAAATTTTTTTCTCTTGTTTGTCGATCCTAGCCCGACTGATGAGCCGTGATACGGAGAAACGCATCTCGTGATGAACTTGACAAATAAGAGAATAGTGGGTAGGCTACTGACCTTAGCCGGTTTTCAGTTATTTTTACGTTGACCCGTATATATATATATATATATATATATATATATATATATATATATATATATATATATATATATATATATATATATATACATATATATATATACAGTAGACACTCGGTAGTGTGAACATCGCATAACGGAAACCTCGCATAACGTGAACATGTTATTAATTAACCCAGGCCACCGTATACCGTGAACAAGCAAACCTTCGCTAATGGAAGCAAACAAATAATGCCATTCATTCTGAAAAATCGATACAGTTGCGGTTGCGCACTGTTATAAATCCCCAATACATTCGGTACTTCCCAGTCGTATAAGCTAAAAGTATATTCGTTTCGTGAGATCGTTCGTTGTTAATAGGTGGTGTCTCTTAAAAAACCCAAAGTGTCTTACTCTTTACGAGAAATCGCTAGTGATTCAAGGATTAAATGATGGACAAGGTGTTACTTATTTAGCCAAAAAATATGATGTAGCAAACATTAAAGAGTTCGGGGTTTCTCAGAATGGAAAAAAAATTGTACAAGTGGTTTTTGGATCAACGGAATGAAAATTCTATTGTTCGTGGGGAAATGATTAAGCAAAAAGCAAAGCTAATTCATTCACAAATTAAAGAAAATGATAAGCCATTTACAGCTAGTGAAGGATGGCTACAACGCTATAAAAAGCGATTTGAGATTCGCTTCTTGAAAATTTCTAGGGAAAAATTATCCTCTCAACCAGAACTCGTGGATCCGTTTAAAATTCAGTTAAAAAATAAAATGGAGGAACTTGGTCTCACTTTGGAGCAACTTTATAATACTGATGAAACAGGACTTTATTGGAAATTGCTACCAGACAAAACATTTCGCGTCAGAAAGAACTGCAGCTGGTAGAAAACCCGAAAAGCAGCGTATAACATTTTTGGCATGCACTAATGCTGCTGGGACTCATAAGATAAAACCATTGGATATTGGTAAAGCTGCAAAGCCAAGGTCATTTAAAAATTTCAATTGTCCCGTTGACTATGATTATTCTAGAGCAGCTTGGATGACTGCTACCATTTTCAAAAATTGGTTTCATTACTCGTTTGTTCCTCAGGTAAGATTCAATTTTTAACGTCATGGATCTTAAACCTAAATAAACAATTGTACTTGTAGGTTAAAATGTTTCTGACGGATAAAGGTCTCCCGATAAAGGCCTTACTCTTACTAGATAATGCGCCATCTCATCCAAATGAAGATGAACTAAAAAGTGAGGACGGGCAAATTGTAACAATGTATCTTCCCCCGAATACCACACCACTCATACAACCTATGGATCAAAATGTTATTAGATTAACAAAATTGTATTACAGAAACAGTTTGCTCTCTACTGTAATAGAAAACAACATGAACGTTTCTGAGTCCCTAAAAAAATTGACTATCAAAGACGCAGTAATTAACCTGATGGCAGCCTAGAATTATCTTCATCCAGAAATTATAAAAAAATGTTGGAGGAATATTTTGGAGGGGGTGTGCTCAAATTTTGATGACGACGAAAATGTGCCACTCGCTGTTTTGAAACGCCGTTGGGCCAACGACAACTTAGTTTCCAAATCACTTGAACTTCTGCACGTAGTTGCACCTCAGGTAAGTCTTTTCTTTCTACACATACAAATATTTTTATTGGCTCTTGTTTTGTTTAATTATAGGGTGATTTTAACGAATCTGATGTCTTGCAGTGGAATCAGTGTGACAATGATTTTAAAGATGATGTAAGTGAAGACCATTAAAGTGATGAAATTGAGAAGGTCGAAGAAAATCCTGAATTATCGACTACATCAATACCGTTAAATAGAGTCATAGAGGCTTTAAGTGTAGTAAACCAGTGGGCAGAAGCAAGCGACATTGACGTTAAGGATCTTATAGTTATGAAAAGACTAAGAGATAAAGCCATTTTGCAGAAGACTAAAAGTTTCCATAAACAAACAAAAATATTTGATTTTTTTACCAAAAAATGACTTTTATCAGCTTGTTTTTATTTTTTCGTATTTGTTTTGATGAGAATGATCATTTTTTCATGTTTATATTGTTAATTATAGATTTTTATTAAATATTTAATATAACCTTCGTTAACGTGAATAAATCGATAACGTGAACAGACGTGGTTTTTTTGGGTTCACACTATCGAGTGTCTACTATATATACATATATATATATATATATATATATATATATATATATATATATATATATATATATATATATATATATATATATATATATATACATATATATATATATATATATATATATATATATATATATATATATATATATATATATATATATATATATATATATATATATATATATAATGAAAATCGATCTTTCATACCAACGCTGTTTTAAGTAGACATGTCTTCAGATGGACATTTTGTTCGCACTGTTCAGGGAAAGTTGGAAGTATGGGCCCTCTACGTAGCGAAATATTCTAACTAATCCATTTGGTAGTCGACGTCATTATCATTTCATTGAAAATTAAGTATAAAATGTAATTAGACGACTGATCTTAGCTAGCAAACCTTTATTGGAACTTCCGGAACAGAGATATTGTGTCTTAGCAACGTTTCTCTGCTGCTTTTTTGCATTAGTAATCCAATTATTTAGGGTTATCAAACTAGTATATTTTTTTTTAAAACCTCTTAGCTGGCATATTTTTTTCTAATTCCTACCAAAATTGACATTTGTGTTCACTATTGTTGGAACAATCATCATAGAAAGATACACAGTTGAACAGCGTATAGAAATTGTTAAAATTTATTACAAAAATAATGAATTTATTACAAAAATAATGAATTATTTCGGGCATTAAGTGAAATTTATGGTGTTCATAATACTCGTAATTTAATTCAAAAATTTAAGTCAAAAGGTAGTGTTTGTGGGATCAAGAATCCAACCCGTCAAAAAAGTAAACGTATTGTTGATAATGTTGTGAATCCAAGTGTGAATGAAAATGGAGAACAATCAATTACACGTCGTTCTCAAGAAGTTGGACTTTCGAAGAACTAACCATTTATTTCATGAACAAATCATCTTCAGCGATGAAGCTCATTTTTAGTTAAATTGCTTCGTAAATGAACAAAATCGTCGCATTTGGAATAATGAAAACCCACGTACTGTCTTGAAACACATCCACAAAAATTTACAATTTGATGTTCCAAAGAATCAAGGTGACTGGCCAGTTTTAGGTGTCTAGTTAGGTGAACAGCTCTATTCTGAACACTAAACTCTATTGTTAGTCGAATTTGAGTTTTGCACATGATTAAAAGGTGCTGTGGAATGTAATTTTTTCTAGTACGGAATAATATTCCCAGCTTTTTGAGAAGCTCTCTTTGTTATGCGTATAATATATTCCTAATTTAACGCCCAGCAAGTTAAGTATCAGTGTTAGAGGAATGGAGTGTCTCGACATAACTATGTGGGGTTCTGCAACGTTAACTTTTTCAGGAAAATTTGCCGCCTGGGTTTTTGTTGGGTTAAATTCTACTTGGTTACTCTCACCCCAGGATAGAATTTTGTTAAGTCGAATGAACGTCCGAGTTCAGGTTAGTACAATGAAGAAGGAGTATTGTCATCGGTTAAGCTGCAGATAAGATTTCTGGTCCTTTTCAACAATCATTAATGTAAAGGAGAAAGATAGTAGGATACAGTATTGAACCATGAGGCATACCAGCGTTGATAGTGATGGTAAAGTGAAGAAACCTATCAAGTGCGACTCGTACAGAATGTTTTGTGAGGAAAAACAAGACCCATAAAAAAAAACCTTTCAGATATGCTGTAGGAACGCACACAAACCGTCATGAAAAATGCGGTTGAATCCCTTAGGTATATCAAGTGTAACTGCTCGAATTTCTCCAAAATGTTCAATGGCGTTGTTCCAAATATGTGGGAGCGAAGTTAGAACATCTCTTATTGATCATTGCTTACGAAAACCATTACGGATGGTTGCTTAAATACTAAATCCTTTTAGGTATTTAAAGAGTCTTGATAGAGGGTCGATAGCCTTTTCCATAACTTTTGATATTCGGGAAATTTACCTTTCCTCTACGTTCGGTTCAAAATAGGAGTGGTATCAAGTTTCATTAAATCACATTTTTTGACACGCTATCTGGAAAAAATACTCGGTATCTTTGACTGTTGTTAATTCTTTAAATATGTGCCTCCTTGGCATCGTCGGTTATTTGTTTGTATCTGTTACGAACAGAAATGTTACAGTTAGGGACCTTAGGGCTATCACGCCATTGTCGCAGCTCCTTTGTATTTTAGATCGAACCAAATCTGCTGTTGAAAGAACATTTCTCTGAAAAAGGGATGTGGGCTTCCATGCCAGCCAAAATGACATCGGAAAACTCCTTAGTACGGTTAGATAGATCGACGAATCTGAAACAAACGTCTGACCAAGGAAAAGCTCGAAAATGCTCCATGAGTTCTTCCCATTTAGCAGATTTGTGGTGTCAAATCTTGCGCGGTTTAGGCGCCTCTCTATCCCTGAGTGGTAGAGTACGTGATGTCGAAATCAGTTTATAGTCGGAAGACCCTAACGGCGGATTTACGGTGACATCTATGGATTAGCGGTTAAAAACAGGTCAAGAAGACTGGCTAACTCTCTGTCACGGTGAGGAATTCGTATTGGTCCATGGATAAGCTGAGTACAACTGATTGATTCACATTAAATTTATATTCGAATTTAAAAAATTATCGAAAAAGTATACTACAAAAGATTTTAATGATTTAGAACAAATCACGGTATAATAAATCAAACAAAACCAATTTCCAACATTCTAAAAAATTTTAATCAAATTAGTTAGGATGAGAATGCCAGACTTTCTCATCCATCTTATAATATCATTTTTAGAAAATAGAGACTTTATAGTTTCCATCGATAATCTAAATTCATGTAATAGGATAGTAAGAACGAGTGTCCCTCAAGGATCCCCCTTTTACCAACACTGTTTAATTTATTTACTTCAGACATGTCAAAAATTTAGCCACAATTGTCGATATCTGTTTGCGGATGATACAATTATAACAGCTGCATCCAAACAAACAGGTGTAGCAGTAAGAAAACTACAACAAAATATAAATTTTGGTGGCCGGTGGCTTCGTGGCGTAGTACTTGCTTGCGATGCAGAAGGTCTCGGGTTCTAATCCCGACAGGTCGGTATACTTATTTATTAATTTATTTAAGTATATTTGGTCTGGCCACGTACATAAGTAGTAGTTGTTTGCAGAAATGCAGTAAGATCCGTGGCAGCACTACCGCGTTGTCAAAAAGGTGCTATGAAATACAGAAATGTATGTTTCGGCACTCGGACAACGTTGACGGGTTTTACGACATCCTCGCCGATATCTTCAGGATATAAAAAAGGGTAAAATCCCTAGTCCGGAGGTGAGCGATAAAAAAAATTCTAGAGCTCTGGATGATAAACTGGAAAATTAAATCGAATCCTAATAAAACAAGAGCCATATATTTTTCAGTAAAGCAATTCACCGTCTACCTTTATCAAAAGTCAAAGCAGCCAATCAAGAAATTGATTGACACTCGGAAATCAAATACTTAAGACTTTATTTGGATAAACGTTTAAACTCGAGAAATCACACAAACAAATTAATCGCCAAAGCAAATTGTCAAATTCATAAAATCTCTCCTTTCTTTAATTCCAAAAGTAAAATTGATATCAAAATTGAAATAAACCTATATAAAATCATTATAAGGTCTGTCCTACTGTATAGTGCTCCATCCTGGTACACTATAAGCACACCAAGTGTAATTTTCCTCCTTCCTCTCTTCATCTTTTCTTAAACCGTAATAAAATACCAAGTTAGACTTGACGTTCAAAACTTTAGACTATTATACAACTCTACTAACAAACAGAAGTAAACGGCCATTGACCTGACCTCAGAATCACAAATGAACTTCGTATATTGCAAAATTCTACTTTAAACTTTCGATCTGTCCATGTTGACGCCCTCGAACCAGCCCACAACCGGAGATGTGAACGGAGGATTTTAACCTACAAAATTCTTTGATCCCGGGATCTTTATCATGTTATTCTCTTACCACAGCGAAATCCTAGGACATTGACATAGCCACGCAACGGTAGCTCATAAGAGCAATTTCAAGCAGCCGAAGCCGATGCGATGCTATGACATCGGGCAACGCCTGGTCGGATCTGGAAATCTACCATCTGGTCTCGAAATATATAATAATTCCTAGGTTAAATATATTTCCAAGAATATATTTAACCACATCTTAACTGAAACACCGTTTAAACGAAAGAAAAAGATTGCATAAAGGGGAGGAAAATAAAAAATTGGAAATTGTTTTGCATAAGGTACCGTATTTTTATGGAAATTAAACGGAAAAAGTTAAATAAGGCAACATACTTTGAAACAACGAAAACTGGTAAACATTTAGTATCACACACCGCAGGACGCACAGTGGGTAGAAAAAAAAACATTACCGTTCAAAAATCCCTACAGACCTCAAATTTCATCGGATTTTTTTTTAAATCGTCGTAAGAAAATTTAGAAAAGAACTGTCGAGCCATATTTTGAAAATATATAATTTAAATGGCCATTTTACGTAAATACTGTGATAAAAAATTGATCAATCCGAGAAAAAAAATACTATTGACTTTACTATCGACCAGATATGATATATATATATATATATATATATATATATATATATATATATATTATATATTCCTACGTATTTTTGGTGACTGAATCCAAATATGATATCCGATTTGCTAATAAACCTACTGAATTCGAGTCCAAAAACGGCCTCAAAGTGGTCAAAAGTCGTCAAGTTAACAATAATAATGAGACATACATATTCCGATGTATTTTTAGTCACTGAATCCAAATATGATATCTGATTTGCTTGTACACCTATTGATTTCGAATTAAGGTCCAAAAATGGCCTCAGAATTGATCAAGTTAGGAAAAGTAACGAGACATACATATTCTGATATATTTTAGTCACTGAATCCAAATATGATGTCTGATTTTCCCATACATCTATTGAATTCAGTTAGCGTCCAAAAATGGGCTCAAAATGGTCAAAAGTGTATTTTATCTATCTTGTAATCATGCATTCGATTTATGGAATATTGTTTTTTCCAACTTGGGGTACTTAGTTAACGTTAGCCCTCTTACCTCCAATGACTCTGGATGCTTGGTAACCGTCAGTCCCCTTGCCTCCTACGACTCAGGGTGCTTGATTAACGTGAATCCCTTTGCCTCTCACAGCTTGGGGTGCCTGATTAACGTGACTCCTCTTGCTTCTCACGACTTGGGGTACTTGATTAACGTGAGTTACCTTGCCACTCACTGCTTGGGGTGCTTGATTAACGTGAGTCTCCTTGCTTCTCACAGCTTGGGGTGTAAAAATGATGAAGAATATTTTTTTGAGATTGAAAATATTAACGATTAAAAAACAGGTCTAAGTAAATTTTTTAATTATTAAAATAAAACTTTGAAGATCAGTAAATAACTCACTTAGCATATATGGGCTGACAAATTAAAATCCCCGTAAACGTACACTAATAAAAATTTCTGAAGAAAAGATGACTTGAAAAATTTAGAACATCATTTTTTCATGGGCATCTTGATTGAGAGAGGAAACTATTATGCAAATTATTCATTCTTATGCAAGTTAGAAATTTAATTTTTTAATTTTTCACTTTTTTTATAGAAATTAGTCAAAAACAATATTAAATTTGAATTTTTAGAAAAAATTTAAATCACACTAAAGTTTTATATGACAACCAGATATAAAAAGTCTCTCCTCTTCTCTTTTTTTATAATTTAATCCGTTAGGTTATGTTAGGCTTAAGGTTGGTTATATATTTGATTCTGCTCTTTTATCACCTTGAAATCGTATAGATACATGTGCAAATCAGACATTAGATTTGAATTTAGTGACTAATATTACGTCGATATAACATAGCTGGCCATTTTTATAACATTTGAATTCAGTGCCCGATAATACATCGAAATATGTTTCCTGACTTAACCACTTTTGACCATTATGAAGCAATTTTGGACCTTAATTCGAAATCAATAGGTGTACGAGCAAATCAGATATCATATTTGGATTCAGTGACTAAAAATACATCGGAATATGTATGTTTCGTTATTATTGTTAACTTGACGACTTTTGACCCCTCTGAGGCCGTTTTTGGACCATTACTCGACTTCAGTAGGTTTATTAGCAAATCGGATATCATATTTGGATTCAGCCACCAAAAATACGTAGGAATACATCTGGTCAATAGTAAATTAATAGTAAAGTCAATAGTATTTTTTTCTTGGATTGATCAGTTTTTTATCACAATATTTACGTAAAAGAGCAATTTAAAATATGGCTCGACAATTCTTTTCTAAATTTTCTTACGATGATTTAAAAAAATATATATATCGTGATCCGACGAAATTTGAGGTCTGTAGGGATTTTTGAACGGTGTTTTTTTTTTTCTCTACACACTATGCGACGGTGCTCGGCTACACAACATTCTGGACACCTTTTTATGGGACTATTTAAAAGATAAATTAAGAAATGGAAGAAACTTAGCAGTAAATCCTTTAAGGGAAAAAATAAATATGAGCTAGCATTTTTAAAAAATCAGAGCCAAGGAATCATTTTGATAGCCATAGAAAGACAAAAACGAATTTATAGAAAATTTATTGAACAGAACGCGGGACATGTTGAGTATTTAACATAATCAATTTTAGTTCAATCGCGATAGTGATCATATCATTTCAGGATCAAATCAACAATTTTTTTTTATGTTTTTTTATTCTTAGTTTCTGGCAATTTTTATCTCTTTATATTATTATTTTCTTTTGTTTTAACGTTTTTTAGGTTGTTTTAGCTTACTTCTATTGTTTCGACGCATCAATTAAATATTATAAATTTCGTCAATTCGGTTTCCCCGAAATACTGAAACTTCTATAAAAATTATATTATTTAAAACCTGACAGTTAGAAAATATCTGTATTTTGTAAACTTTATTGTTTCTTTTACTCAGTTAAATACCCCAATAATATTTGCATAATTTTGTGTTCTGATATTTATTACTGCAAAATTTCCTGTTTTCAAAAGATTGTAAAAATAATCCCTTGTCCATATTAAAAATTATAAAATTTACCAGGTCGCCCATAATTAACAACGGCCCTGACGTGATTGTAAAACCCAAGCCTTTTGTAACCATTGCATCTACCTCTCTGTTTCCCTCTCTTACTTTAAAAGGAAACCGCCTACGACAATTCTTCCACCTTATCATTTCTCCCCCTCTAATTTTGAAAACCGATCAACTTGACTTTCCAAACCTATATAAGTCTGAACACTTAGAATTTTAAGAAGTTAAGACTAACATTGTCAGCTCAATTATCACTGCTGTTATCGGTTGCATATCGAATTGCCAAGTACAATTTCAACTCACACTTGTTAAGTTTCAAAATTAAGTTTGAAAAAACGTAATTGATCCTTTACTAGGGAACCTAAACCTAAGTTCCCGAAAATCAGGCACGACAAACTAATCGCAACTATCAAAATTCTTAACATAACCAAGTTCAATTGTCAACTTGCATTATTGTGAAACATGCATAGCCAAATTCGGCAAATTTAAAAAAAAGCTTTATTTTTATGATTTTGCCTAATAATACCTTTAAAATACAGTCAGTCCAAAAAGTCTTCATACACCACCTGCTTTCTATACTATTTTTCTGTTATGTTTAACTAATTAATTGGAACTATAAGAGAACATGTTTAAATTAATATTTGATACTTAACCAACGAGGATTAGTATTAAAAACAACTACGAAACATTTTATTTAGAAGTTACATCATTGTTATAAAAATGTAAACAAAATTAATGTCAAAAAAGTTTCCATTTACTCAAGAACTGCATTGAAAAAAACATGTTATAATCATCCGTATTTTATCAAGCTTTTATTGTCCGCTAAACTGAAAACAAATGAATAATTTTGTGTCATACTTTATAATCTGTCACTTGTTGCTAGTAATTTTGCAGTGGGTTTTCAAAGTAGTATTAGCGAGAGAAATTGTAAAATTCCATTTCAAGTTCGAAAGATCATAATTAATTTGTGGAAAGATGGAAAAATTGTACAGAAATATAGGAAAAATTGTTAAAAAGTCGTATGCTACTGTTCAGTACATTGTAAACCAATATAAATCAACGGGTTCCTATAAAATTCGACCACGCTCCAGTCGTCCCAAGAAACTGACTCCAAGTGAAGAGGTCAGTATTGTTTGACAAATAATTATAAATCCTAAGAAAAGTGCACCAAAATGAAAAGAAGAAGTACGGAAAATGTTTGTTCACAAATAGTGAGAAATTGTTTATACAGGGCAGGCTATAAGGGGTGTGCAACCAGGAAGAAGCCGTTAATTTCGGAAGCTAATCGCAAAAAGCGGTTAGCTTTTGCTAGGAAATATGTTACTAAACCTGAATTTTGGGAAACCGTAATCTTTAGTGATGAAACTAAAATTAACCTTTTTGGGTCGGATGGCAGAACTAAAGTTTGGAGAAAGATGGATACCGCGTTCGATATTAAAAACATTTGTTCCACACTGAGACAAAGGGTGTGGCAGTGTTCTGCTTTGGGGATGCATGTCCGCTGGAATGGTTGGAAATTTACATTTTATTAATGGTACCACGGATCAGCATGTTTATCTGAACAGTTTGAGAGACAATTTAAGAGAAAGTGTCCAAAAATTAGCACTCGAAAAAGGATACATTTTTCAACAGGACAATGATCTGAAACATACCGCAAACTTGCTGCGAGAATGGATGATCCATAATGTGCGACTGCAGCTTCATACACCTCCGCAATCACCCGATGTTAACCCCATCGAGCATATGTGGGAGGAACTAAAACATAATGTTTCAAATAAAGAAGAGTTAAAAAACAGAATATTGAACGAATGGGAGAACATCCCAGCAGAAGTTACTAGAAAGCTGGTTGCAAGCATAACAAAAAGGTTACAGGAGATTATCAAGGCTAACGGCGGTCCCACTAAATATTAGTTAAAACCAAGTAGTTAATTTCCGTTAAACTCCGTCCAAGTATTATTGGTAATTGTTAAGTGTATGGAGACTTTTTTGACATAAATTTTTTTTACATTTTTATAACAATGATGTAACTTCTAAACAAAATGTTCTGTAGTTTTTAATACTAATCCTCGTTGGTTAAGGTTCAAATAGGTTTTCTTATAGTTTCAATTAATTAGTTAAACATAACAGAAAAATAGTATAGAAAGCAGGTGGTGTATGGAGACTTTTTGGACTGACTGTATATTTTCGTTTCAGGATTTAAGGGTTCTATAAAAGTCAAAAATAACCTACAGGATGTTCCGTTTAAAAATATAGTTTATTATATGTCAAAAATGCAATGCGCAATTGTCGTTGTTTGTGACATTTTAAAATTTTTAAACAATGATTGAGGAGGGGGTGGTCTATTTACAGTCAATAACCCTGTACATTTAAACAGTTTTTGACAGATTAAAATTTCAGAAAAAAACGACGTATTTTATAAATAATGGTTAACCTGGACCCACTATCTCAAAAATAAGCTATGACTCATCCACCACCGTGGATCTTCACGAAATTGGATTGATAAGTCTGCTTGTTTTCAAAGTTTCAAACGGATGCAACGCGAAGTTGTTTGTTGGCAGATATCGTAAGTGATCGATGTTTCGTAGAAATAGATGAAGCCTGATATTGTTCAGTGATAAAACATATTTATTTAAAAAAAAGTGGACTGTGGCCTAGATAGAAACCGGACTCTGCACCAGCACTCAATACCATTTATTACTCGATAAAAGAAATTAAACGTGGCCGTACGAATACTGTAGATGCTGCACGTTTAGGACGTTCGTTTGAGGTTTCTTCTGAAGAAATGGTCGATAAAATTTATAGTATCGTGACGAAAGATCATCGCATTACGGTTCTTGAGAATGCTGAGAGAGTAGGCATTTCATATGAACGTGTACATAATATCCTGCATGAATTAAAAAGCTGAGTTCACGATGGATGCTCGCGTTTGTTGACTCCAGATAAAAACGCTCGTGAAAGGACATTTTAAAATCGTGTTTGGAAAAGTTGCAGCGTAATCTGAAGGACTTTTAGCGTCATTTTGTGACTGGAAGTGGAATCTACAGAAAATTCAGATTAACAACGATCAAAAGACAAATTTCGTCAAAAGACAAAAGATCGTTAATCAAATGAATTTGTACAATGCCAGAACTGGTACAACCTTTGTTTCTTTGGCAAATTTGAGCAAATCTTCGCTCTCGCCATTTGCAAAGCACTTCTTGAACCAACAAGATTAAAATTAATAATAAAATAAAAAATTAGCTCTTAGGCTACTTCGCCTAACTGATGAGACCCGGAAAGGTCGAAAGCTGCAAACTCCTATCCATGCAACCGTTGCATCTCAGCAGGTTTGGATGATCCTAGAGAAGGGTAATCAGCATCAACATTCTACAAATTCATTTGATTAACGATCTCTTGTCTTTTGACGAAAATTGTCTTCTGACTTTTGATCTTTGTTAATCTGAACTTTCTGTAGATTCCACTTCTTAAAGAAAAATTCCAACTTGTCTTAGGGTTTACATCCCTGATTGAAGAGACGAACCGAAGTCGAAACAAGCTGACAAAAGTATAAACAGATTTTTAGAGTATCTGGCTTCTCTTTGACGGGCACACAAGTTTCCAGAAACGCTGTTGAAACGCAGACATTTTGCGAATTCTTTGGTTGTTAGTGTTTTGCTTGTCTTTGCGATTACCCTTTTCAAGGATCATTCAAACCTGCTGATATGCAAAGGTTGCATGGATGGGAGTTTGCAGCTTTCGGCCATTTCCGGGTCTCATCAGTTAGGCGAAGCAGCCTAGCCAGTTTAATTTATTTTAAAACAAAAATTAATCTATTCTGATTAAGTCATTCATTTTATGCTACACAACAGTTATCACCACTACATCAAACACTTTATTTTTGTGCTCGACGCGCGTTTCGCTGATGATGCTAACATGGTTAGCGAAGCGCGTGTCTAGTGTAAAAATAAAGTGTTTGGTGTAGTGGTGATAACTGTTGTGTAGTGTCATTGTACCAAAGATTCCAAACGTAGCATTTTATGCTGTTGTTACCAGCTCTTGAGATTTTGATCCTGGTGCATTTACCAAAACTCGTGTATCAGTTGAATGACTCGATTGTTAATCAAGACAAAATTCCAAGTTTCACCAAAACAGCCATTTAATTTTTTTTATAGTATCAATCTTGGAACAGGTACTTTTTAGAAAAAAAAAAACATTTATATTATTTGGGCTCTATTCGGATGACTTGAATTTAATTTTAAATTGTTTTTCAGCTAATTTATTTGAAATATAACATTGATCTAATAAATAATTCTTATTCTGTGACCTACTATATTTCGTTTAACCATCACAGAAATAAAAACAAAATTTCTTTGTAGGTGATTATCAAAACCAAGCATTTTTTGCTGATCTTGTAACCAGACTGCATTTGGAATTTCCGTATGATAATGGAATATTAATGGTATATTTTTTAAATTATTTAAAACTTAAACCAACGGAGGCTATTTATTTAGGAGCTAATGAGCCCCATGCTTACTTGTTTGGAGGTAAGAGAATATTTGTTGTATATATATCATAAAAAAATATATAGATATACCTATATACAAATATATATATATATATATATATATATATATATATATATATATATATATATAAATATATATATATATATATATATATATATATATATGTATATATATATATATATATATATATATATATATATATATATATATATATATATATATATATATATATATATATATACATTATATATAAATATATACATTATATATATATATATATATATATATATATATATATATATATATATATATATATATATATATATATATATATATTAAACGATTTTTTCTTTAACCCCTTTTTATATTTATATGGTAATGATTTTTTCTTGGCTTTAAGGTTATGTGAATTAAAACTTCATTTTACATGTATGTTAATGTTTCGATCAACCTAGTGATCTTTTTCAAAACATTTAATTTCATTAATACATGATACAATGTCAATATGTATCGAGTACCCTAAAAAGTATAATGATAAAGTAACACCGTTTTAATAATTTTTAAATATGTGCAGAGTTTTAAAATGTAAAAAGTGTATTGTGTATATAACTCTTGGAATGTTTTAATTATTGACAAGAACATAAAAATCTTTCAAATTCTACATCCTAAGGCAAGCCAAATTATAACATTGTTATTGCATGGGTAATCATGGTTTCGTTTTTTAGGGTACTCGATACATATTGACATTGTATGATGTATTAATGAAATTAAATGTTTTGAAAAAGATCACTAGGTTGATCGAAACGTTAATATACATGTAAAATGAAGTTTTAATTCACATAACCTTAAAGCCAAGAAAAAATCATTACCATATAAATATATATATATATATATATATATATATATATATATATACATATATATATATATATATATATATATATATATATATATATATATATATATATACATATATATATATATATATATATATATATATATATATATATATATATATATATATATATATATATATATATATATATATATATATATATATATATATATATATATATATATATATATATATATATACATATATATATATATATATATATATATATATATATATATATATATATATATATATATATATATATATATATATATATATATATATATATATATATATATATATATATATATATATATATATATATATATATATATATATATATATATATATATATATATATATATATATATATATATATATATATATATATATATATATATATATATATATATACATTATATATATATATATATATATATATATATATATATATATATATATATATATATATATATATATATATATATATATATATATATATATATATATATATATATATATATATATATATATATATATATATATATATATATATATATATATATATATATATATATATATATATATATATATATATATATATATATATATATATATATATATATATATATATATATATATATATATATATATATATATATATATATATATATATATATATATATATATATATATATATATATATATATATATATATATATATATATATATATATATATATATATATATATATATATATATATATATATATATATATATATATATATATACATATTATCCGAGCTCCGGATTAACCGAGCGAATCTAAGAACCTGATTATCCGAGGTACGCGCGTCTATGCTGCGTATTAACCGAGCTTCTAAAATATGTATGTACATATTTCTATTTAAAATCGTCGGGGCCTTCGGGGAATCCCCTGGCCCGTGTGAGGGGTTCCCCTATTTATGTTTTTGAACTCTATCAGCATGTAAATTTGCGTGAATGCAGTGCGTTATAGCGTTTACCACGGAGAAGTACGAGTATACTCACATAATTTATTTGGTTGGAGTTCTGGTAGTTAAGTGTAATTAATACGAACTGCTTTAAAAAGCAAATCGAAGATTGTGGATACACATGTGATCAAATTTACAATTGTGACGAAACTGATCTGAATTATAAAATGCTTCCGAAAACATTAAAACAAATTATAGGCGTTTATATCTTGAACATCTGTTAGAATACACAGAAAAGGAGGATATTATCAATGAGATGAGAAAGGTTACACTGAAAAATGTTATTTACTGGGTAAGTCAAGCTTGGGATTTTGTGCGTACTACCACTATTCAAAAATCTTGGTCAAAAGTTATTGATTTTGAGGACTATAATGACAGTGAAGATGATACTCCATTAAATGAATTAGCTTTGAAATTGAGAAGCCATGGAGAAATGTCCTGTTCAAATTTTGACAGCGAGATAGAAGAAAAAGAAAAAAGTTTATTTAAATTAATGCAAAAATTAAAAGCTTGCGAAAATGTGACAAGTGAAGATGTTGTTGAATGGATTACAGCAGATGATTTAGAAGAAGAAATGAGTATTGAAGAAATAACGAATGCTTTTCAGGAAACCGAAAAATCAGATGACGATGGCGAAGCGGCGGTGGATGAACAGTCTCCCACTAAGATCTCTCATCAAGAAAGTTTTGCTTCTTTGGAAAAAGCTTTGAAGGTATATCGAACAACAACCAGAGGCAACCCCAGCGGATTTGCTTCTTTTTAATAGATGGAGAAACATTACAGCGAGAAAAAGAAGATGCAATATGAAACAGAAGCGCATAGATACCTATTTCACTGTTTTATAATGTATGTACCTATTTATATGTTAAAAACGTTAATACATCGGTTTAAAGTATTGGTGTTTATTTTTTGAATGAATAAAAAACAAATCCGGATTATCCGAGTTTTCAGTTATCCAAGGAGGGTGCCCCCCCCCCCCCCCCCACGTTACCTCGGATAACCGGGGTTCTACTGTGTGTATATATATATATATATATATATATATATATATATATATATATATATATATATATATATATATATATATATATATATATATATATATATATATATATATATATATATATATATATATATATATATATATATATATACATATTTTCATACTAAGAAGAGATCCGCATAAACTATAGACTACCCGAGATCCACTTAAAGCAAAAAACTTAGAAAAAAAAAAAACGCTATAATACACATATTAAGACATGATTTCGCATTACGTAGCCAGAGGGGTAAGTATTTCTCCCTTTTTTTTATACATTTAAACATTAAACAAGGAGAGATCATTGAAAGATTTCGTAATGTTGAGATCCGACCTTGTATATAAATACAATAATACGCTTAGCCGGGATCCAGCAAGGTTGCCAAATATTTATATATTGCTCTTAAGAGCCAAAAAGAATATTTTGTGTCAAGTCAGCAGTTTGGTGTTCTTTATGAATAATTGTTAACTTGAAATGGCCATTTGAATTATCAAGTTTTTTAATCTATGCTTATGAAACTAATTCGCTATCAAGGTTTTGTTTTGACTAACAAATACGTAACTTGTGAGAAAATAAAATGATCTCGTTTTCTATTTGCATTTAATCGAAAATGCGCGGCTTGATTATACATACATTGTAATATCTATAATATATATAAAAATGCAACGTCTCTCTGTCTGTCTGTCTGTCCGTTAGTGCACTTATCACTCGAGAACCACTTATTCGATTTACGTGTTTTTTTAGTGTTCCCTACGGAACACTTATAAGATGACTTCGGTGTCTGTCTGTCCAGACCAGTCTGTCTGTCACACCCGATTTTCTCCGAAACTATTTGTCATAGAAAGTTGAAATTAGGCAATAATACAGGAATTGATGGCCTCATCAGAGCCATGTAGTTTTGAAAAATAAATTTTAACTTGGGGGTGAAATCGAAAGTGACAAAAAAAAATTCTAGGTCATCGAGTGTGGTGTCAAATGAAAGCTTCTCAAAACACGAGTAGAAAATATATTATATATAATGTAAATCCATTACCTTTAATAATTTATCTAGTATAAAAAAAAACAAAAATTTCAAGGTCATCAGTTTTCAGTAAAGATTGGAAACAAACTTTGTTGAAAACTCATTTGGGGTGTGTTTTGTGAAGTCACTGATCATTTTATACCTCCGTAACAAAATTTTTTATTTTAAAACCAATCAACGTACGGAACACTAATTGCGCAAGATCAACTTCCACTTGACCGGTTATTTTAATTCATACATTTGTTCTCTGGCCAGGTTATCTTGCAACGTCTCTCTGGCTGTCTGTCTGTCTGTCCGTTAGCTTATCACTGGAGAACCACTTATCCGTTTTACGTGCTTTTTCTTTTAATACACATATGTTTTATGGCCAGGTTATAGGATATATTTTATTACGTTAGGTAACATAAGGAATAAGAGGTGACGATAATAGTGAATCAAGTCGGAAAAAAGGTTGCAATAACGGACAGACAGAGAGATAGAGAGACGTTGCGTTTTATATATATTATATACATCACAAGAAAGTTCTCCTTTCTCACATTTGGTCAATGTGGTTCCATGTTCGGCTGATGGGCCCAAGCCAAGTCAGCACAAACGCTATTACCATTGTGTACCAAGGAATGACCTGACAATGTTACATGTTTTCAAAATCACTGACTTCTGAATGTTTGTGTGTATGTTTGTGTTGAGTCCTAATTACACTAAGTGTGGTGTGAATGTTATTGGTGTAAGACCTGTGGCTAATATGATGAGGGGGACAATGATGACTTTTTCTTTTTTTCATAGCCTTTTTATTTCTGTTGCAAGGTCTGTGTATTTGGAAATTTTTTCTGTGTATTTCGTTTGGATGTTTGTGTCGTTGGGGACAGCTATGTCAATTAGATAGATGACTTTTCCTTTTTTGCACTGAAAAGTAATATCGGTTCTATTGGCGGAGACTGTTTTATCTGTATGGATACTGATGTCTCAGTAGAGCTTGTGAGCTTGTAATCTTTATTTTCAAGTATGGATGTTGGTGTGTATTTGTAGTAGGGATCTGTGTTTTCTATGAGTTTGTGTGTTGTGGCTGCTTGGTGAACTACTTTTGCAGCTGAGTCATGCCTGGCTTTGTATTCCGTTCCGACTAATATTTTACATCTGCTTGTTATGTGTTCATTTCTTTCTGCTGGTGGCAGTTCCTGCATCTGTCTTCTGTAATAGTTGGGTATTTGATGATATGTTTTTGGTAGTTTCTGGTTAATATGACTTTATTCTGGATAGCAAGTAAGAAGCCTTCTGTTTCAGGGAATAGCTGCCCATCCTGTAACCAAGTGTATGATTGTTTTTTATTTACGTGGTCTTGTTCTATGTGGTATCTGTGTTTTCCGTGGAGCGTTTTTTTCTGACCACGTTTTCATCTTTTCCTGTGCGTGACTGTGTGTGTCTGCTGGGTGGTCTGCCCGGGATAAGCCAAGAGGTGTGTAGTTTTTGTCTGCTTTCATTGTTGTGAAAGAAGTTGTTAAGTGCTTGTATTTGTTCTGTGTGTAGTGATCTGATGTCTATGATTCCTCTTCCTCCTGCCTTCCTCTCGATGGTAAGTCTTTCTTTGCATGCGTTGGGGTGTAATTTCCTGTATTTGGTTAATTGAGAACGCATAAGGATGTGAATGTTTTCTATGTTTGTGTGTGACCACTTGATGATACCAAATGAATATGTGAGTATAGGTATAGCTAACGTGTTGATGGCTTTAGTGAGATTCTTGGAATTGAGTTTTGTTTGTAAAAGTTTCGTGAGTCTGTTTTTGAATTCGGTTATGAGCTTTGTTTTGATGTGAGTGTGGTTGAGTTTGCTTTGTTGGAAGCCTAGATATTTGTATGTTTCTTTGTCGAGCATATTATCGAGTGTTTCGTTGTTGATGGTTTCTGTCTCATGGTGGCCTTTCCATTGGCCTTTGTTGATGTGAAGCACTTTACATTTACTTATACCAAATTCCATATTAATATCTAAGGTGAATGTTTCTGTGATTTTGAGGAATTCTTTCAGTTGTGTTTTTGTGGCAGCGTAGAGTTTTATGTCATACATATATAGGAGGTGGTTTATTTTATGTTGGTTCACTTTTTGGTGTCTGATGTTGAACCCATGGTCTGTTCTGTTTAGTGTATTTGAGAGTGGATTGAGACAGAGGCAAAATCGTAGAGCGCTGAGCCAGTCTCCCTGAAATATACCCCGTCTGATGTACAGCTCTTCTGTTTAGATGCGTTCGGTTTGTGTTTTTAGGTGGATTTTGGTTTTCCCTGTTTTCATGATATGTGCGAGAAATTGCCTGAGGTTTTGGTTGATTTTGTAGATTTCTAGGGCTGACTAACCAACTGTGGGGTATCGAGTCGAGGGCTTTTTTATAGTCTATCTAACACGCTATCTATGATCAGCTGCTCTTTACATTCTCTTCTATTTTTCCTGCACCCCTTCTGCTTTTCTGTCAGAATATTGTTGTCTATTAGGTGTTGTTCTATTTTCTTGGAAATTGTGGCTGTGAGGATCTTGTATAGGGTTGGAAGACAGGTGATAGGTCGGTAGTTTGACGGGTTTGTGGTGTCTGAGCTTTTAGGTTTGACGTATGTTATTCCTTTTATAAGGAAATTGGGGAATATGTGTGGTTATTGAATGTCTTTGTTGATTTGGTGTGTGAATGCTTCGTGTGTGGTGGTAAACTGTTTGTACCAGAAGTTTTGTATATTGTCTATTCTAGGGCATTTCCAGTTGTGTGTGTGTGTTTGATTGTTTCTGTAATTTCTTGTGTAGTTAATGTGGAATTTTCTTGTTCTGTCACATGTTTATGTTTGTCTTCTTCGGCTTTGATCCAGGGGGAGTTATTATTGTGTAGTTTAGGTTCTGACCAGATACCTTTCCAATAATTTGTGAGTTCTTGTTTGTTTAGTGGTTCAGTCACTGCTATCTGTTCGTTGTACATAGTTTTTCGGTAGAACTGTTTTTCGCTTCTCCGGAAGAGGTTGTTGGTGCCTTTCCTCTCGTTTCATTCTTTGTACAGATAGTTTTTGTTTCAAAGTATCAAGAATTTCTGGCAGTGTTCTTTTGGGAGACTTGGATTTGATCTTGTCTACACCCTATGTGACACGTTTGGGCGCGGTCCCGTTTATAAACTGGGCGAGGTCTCCTATATCTCTCCTGATGTTGTTGATTTTGTTTTCTATTCTTATTTGCCATTTGGATTTTGGTTTTGTGCTGTTGGGGTTTCTTTGTCGTTGCGGGAGTGTTTGATTATTTTGTGTTAGAGTGGTGACTGCTGCTGCATATATTATTGTGTGAATGTCTACGATTTTGCTTAAGTCTGTTATGTACTGGGGTATTATGTGCTTGTTTATTGTGTTGAGGATTGGTTGCGTGCTCTGTTTGAAGATTAAACGAGGGATGGGATTTCTTGTTGTGGAGTCGGTGCCAGGCGAGTGATTCTCTTCTCAGTGATTTCTTTGTTAGGTTTTGTGATTTTATTATAGCAACGCATGACGTGTTCGTTGATTCCTGTGGTGCAACTCATGCTTTACTTTGATTTTCCCCCTTGTTGGGTGTCGGCTTACTCGCCGGCACAACACTTTTGGCAGGTCCATTTTCGGTTGCCCGGTCTTCATCGTTTTGGTCGAGCTGCCATTTCCCACGACGTCCTCGACCGTTAAGTCGCTCGCTCGATGCTTCCTTTATTAGTCTACTGTTGTTTGAGATGTTTTCAATGTTTTCTGGTATCAGAAGCTCCAAAGTGTCCCGACATTGGGTTGCCTGGTAGTAGAAGGTGTGTTTTCCTGTGCTTAATATTGTCGGTCTATCCCTAAAAGTTATTTTTATCTCCTGTTGTTCGTTGTTTTGAGAAGATATGAAAGTTGCTATTTTGGGTTTTCGAGAGGGAAAGTATCTCTAGGCTCGTTCCATAGGTGCCGGTTTTCCTCATATAATTATAGTAGTTATGAAGTCTTTCATATTCTCGTGTTCAATTAATGAAAATGTGTGGAGTTCCGACCAATTTTATTGTTTATATACATTATTATTATTATTATATAACCGGACCAGGGAACATATGTATGAATTAAAAAAAAACACGTAAATCGGATAAGTGGTTCTCGAGTGATAAGCGCACTAACGGACAGACAGACAGTATTCTTTGTTACATGATATTGTTCTATATTTGTCGGTTTAGACAGCGTATTGCAAGAGAGTGCGCTAGCGGCAAACTTTTTTCCGACTTGATTCACTGTTATCGTCACTGCTTATTTCTATTTCCTAACGTAATAAAATATATCCTATAACCTGGCCAGAGAACGTATGTATAAATCTAAAGAAAAAACACGTAAATCGGATAAGTGGTTCTCGAGTGATAAGCACACTACCGGACAGGGAGACAGGGAGACGTGGCATTTTATATATATAAAATATATTATATTCTTTGCTACATGATTCTTTTAAAACATACATATGTTCTCTTACATATCTATAGGATATATTTTATTACGTTAGGTTACATAAGGAATAAGCAGTGACGATAATAGTGAATCAAGTAAGAAAAAAGTTTGCCAATATCATGTAGCAAAGAAGATAATATATACAAAAAGCAACGTCTCTCTGTCTGTCCGTTAGTGCACTTCGAGAACCACTTATCTGATTTACGTTTTTTTTTTAATTCATACATTTATTTTCTGGCCAGGTTATCTATAATCTTCTATAATATATATAAAATGCAACATCTCCATTCTGTCTGTCTGCCTGTCCGTTAGTGGTTATCTATAACCTTCTATAATATATATATATATATATAAAATACAACGTCTCCCTGTCTATCTGTCTGTCTACCTGTCCGTTATTGCACTTATCACTCCAGAACCACTTATCCGATTTACGTGCTTTTTTTAAACATACATATGTTCTTTGGCCAGGTTATAGGATATATTTTATTACATTAGGTAATATAAGGAATGAGCAGTGACGATAATAGTGAATAAAGACCACGTGAGCAGCACAGCTAGTTTGATGAGATTATTTATTACTTTAATTATTAGATTTCTAGTAGCAGCCTGAAAAAAAAACAACTGGAAAAAATTCGCGAGGTTCCTGGAATTAAAATATTTTAGAAATAATGTTAAAAATAAAATTTCCCTAAAAAAGATGATTGTCTTAAATTCCAAGAAAAGTTATCTAAACTGTTTCAAGAGAAGACATGAGTGCAAATCAAAGTCTTCATTTCCAATACACACAGAAAATAAATTCAGTGTACCAACACCTGCAATCAAATAAACCTCATGTACTGGCTCTCTGTGAAACCAAGGTCAGTTCATCGACCAGCATAGTCAATTATCTTTTTCCTGGGTACGACTTCTATTCCCGATTTAGGCGTAACTTTGGAATCTGTCTTTTTGTCAGAAGCGAGCTCTCTTGCCAACGAGAAGAGACTCTGGAGCCCCCAAACTGTGATGTTATGTGGTTAAAAATAACGACTCAACCAAGCGTATCCTCTATCGACCACCAAGTGATACTAACTTTAGAACACTTTTTGCTTCTCTTACAGACACCATCGATCATTTACAAATTAACTATCCAAATGCCGAAATTGCCATCCTGGGTGACTTTAATGTACACAACATCAACTGGCTTAAATATTCAAATACTACCGACGAACAAGGTTGTGAAGCCGAATCATTTTCAATCAGTTGTGGTTTAACTCAGCTTATTGACGAACCAACACGGATCCCGGATCGCGAAGGGCAGTTCGCCAGTCTTCTTGATCTGTTTTTAACCACCAGAGATGTACACGGTCAGCGTAAATCCGCCGTTAGGTTCTTCTGACCATAAACTACTTTCGACATCGAGTATCCTACCAATCAGAGACAGAGAGGCGCTAAATGGGAAGATCTCATGGAATATTTTCGAACTTTCCCTTGGTTAGACGTTTGTTTTCGATCCGAAGAACCATCTGACTGCGCCAGGGAGGTTTCCGATGTTATTTTGGCCGGTATGGAGGCTTACATCCCTTTTTCGAAGAAATGCCCTTCCAATGATAAGCCTTGGTTTGACCCAAAATGCAAAGAAGCTGTTGCTTCTAAACATCTTGCCTACTGACAATGGCGTGAAAATCCTAACACCATAAACCGCAACATCTTTGTTCGTGCCAGGAACAGATGCAAAGAAATTATCGACGAAACCAAGGAGGCACACAATCAGCGAATTAGAAACAAACTTCTCGCTTGTCCCAACAATTCCAGGTCCTTTTGGTCAATCGCTAAGGCAGTCAGTCAAAATTTCACCAAATCCACCATACCACCACTCACACGGCCAGATAATTCTATTGCAACGACACCTGTTGAGAAAGCGAACTTGTTGGCTGAACTCTTTGCTTCACATTCTACTGTCGATTTCCAAGGAAAAACACCACCTACTATTCCCATAGTGCAGTCAAGGATGCCCGATATTGTCTTCAGACAGCGTATCATAAACCGTATTTTAATGAAGCTAGACACCAAAAAAGCTTCTGGCGCTGACGGAATACCTGCCACAGTTCTCAAAAACTGTGCGAGGGAACTAACACCAGTTTTCTGTAGACTTTTCAACCTATCCTACAGAAAGGGAATATTTCCTTCCTGCTGGAAATGTGCCACAGTTCAGCCGATACCTAAAAAAGGCAAGAAGACCTTGCCAAATAACTACCGATCAGTCGCACTGTTTTCAATAATATCGAAAGTCATGGAAAAGGCTATCAATCAGCATCTTCTAAAATATCTTGAAGGATTCAACATTATTAGCGATCATCAATATGGCTTTTGTAAAAATAGATCAACAGGAGATCTTCCGACTTATGTAACACACGTTTGGAACAACGCAATTGAACACTTTGGAGAATCTCGAGCGGTTGCTCTTGACATATCCAAGGCATTCGACCGTGTTTGGCACGATGGGCTGTTGGCTAAGCTACGCTCTTATGGTATGTCTGAAAAGTTCTGTTTGTGGCTCTCATGTTTCCTCAAAGAGCGTTCTTTACGAGTGAAAGTCGACGGATTTCTTTCTAACACCTTCACTATCAACGCCCGTGTACCTCAAGGCTCCATACTGTCTCGTACTCTTTTTCTCATTTACATTAACGATCTGCTGGAAAATACCGAGAATCCAATTTACAGCTTTGCAGATGACAGTACGCTTATCTCTTCATTCACTTTGAACGCTCGGACATCGGTTACTCAGACGAATATCCGCAGATAGCAGGAAGTCATTCAACTTAACAAAGACCTGGAAGAAATTTTATCTAGGGGTGACAGTAACCAAGTGGAATTTAACGCTACAAAAACCCAGGCGGCAGTTTTTTCTAAAAAAGTTAACGTTGCTGAACCCGACATAGTTATGTCGGGGCACTCCATTCCTCTAACATCGTCACTCAATTTGTTGGGCGTTAATTTGGGAGCAAATATGTCCTGGCATGAACATGTTGCAGGCATAGCAAAGAGAGCTTCTCAAAAGTTGGGAATATTATTTCGAACCAGAAAGCTTTACACTCCACAGCAACTGTTAATTCTTTACAAAGCTCAAATTCGACTAACTATGGAATACTGCTCCCATGTTTGGGGCTCCGCTCCCAAACATACACTGCATTTGTTGGATTCTGTTCAGTCTGATTGGAGACCCTGAACTAACCGGCGGCCTTGATTCGCTGGAACATCGAAGAACGGTTGGCGACTTGAGCCTATTCTGCAAGTATTTTCATGGAAAGTGTTCGAAGGATGTGGCCCGCTTAATTCCTCCTAGAGCGGTGCATGTTAGAAGTACACGTCACGCTAATACTTCACATCCGTATGAGGTTCAGCTTGCTACTCCTCGTACAACGCTTTTCAAGCAGTCTTTTATATGGAGAACATTATCCCTTTGGAATAATTTGCCCAGGACTGTGTTTCCCACCGAGTACAATTTACAGCTATTCAAGAACAACGTGAATCGCTTTTTCCGCATACGTGTTGCTCCTGTAGTGCTTTAGGGACTTCTTCCCTGCAGCACGTGTGCTAGACCCATAAAAAAAAATACTTACAGAAATGCCAAATAAGTACAGTAGGTATATTGAAGCTAACTTGTATTTTTTTTATATAATATAGTTGATTAAGTTGTAAATTACTTTGTGATTTTGATTAATTTTAACAAAATTATCAATGAAAAAATGTTGCATTATCACACTGTTTTGTGATATTACAAAATAGGTAACGTATCTCACAAAATTAATAATGAACTAGGTAAAACCGTTATTTATTTTGATACTTATATTTCAAATATTCAATTTATACGAAATAGTATTTGTAAACATCTTTGATTGTGTTAGCCGATACTTGGAAATTCATATTAAAATTATATAAAAACAACACTATGTTTTAATTTCCAATATATTTAAAGTCACTTGACGATTGTTTCACCATACAATGGCTTCTTCAGAAGAAGCGATGAAACAATCGTCAAGTGACTTTAAATATATTGGAAATTAAAACATAGTGTTGTTTTTATATAATTTGTAAACATTTTGGATTGACTCAAGGACTGTCAAGTCATGTTTTTTAAGTTTCTTTATGTATTTGTAAATGTACCAAAAATCTTGAATACCACCATTTTATATACTCGTAACTCGTAATAAATTTTCAAAACAGAATCATGTGTGTTCTTTTCATGTTATACCTATTATTAATTTATTTCTTGTTACAAAATAAGATTAGTTTAATATAAGGCTTTGATAGGCGACTTTAATCAAATATACAATTGATTTGGATTTTCTCATTGGTTCCTTAGATAACGTCTCGCTGCTCATCCTGGCAGCTTCATCAGAGCACCTTCTAATAATATCACTAGAACGTTGAAAGTGCTCTGATAAAGCTTACCAATGAGAGTAACAAAATGTTAGTCAATCAACTAACCACGGCGCACAAGCAATTCAGAAAAAATTTTCTTATAAAGTAAGATTTTTTCTGACAAAGGTAAAAATGTTAAAATAGAATCGAAAACAATTTTTAATTTTCATCAGACATTATATATAAATAGCATGGCTTGTAAAATATCGAAATAGAGATATTAAGTCATTATTTGCATTTTGTTTGTTATTTTCGTATCAGTAGGACCAAATGGCCGATTGTACAATCTTAGATAAAGTTTATTGGAAATGAAATGAACTTAAGCTAATATTGTACAATCTGCCCTTATCAAATTGGATTGAGGCTGAAATCAAAAAAGAAGTTACTCTTAAGCATCTATTGATAAGTAGGTTGATGAGTCTGTATGTTACATTAAGAGGACATGGGCAAACTTCTAACCAGTTATATCAATTATCAAGTTCACATAATTAAAATTTAAGTAAATAATACAAAAATTTTAAGGTATTACAATATTTCGTATACCGGCCGTAGCTCATTCTAGAAAATTCAGAAATCTAATAAATTGTAAGATACAAAGTTGGTTAAATTGGGGCAAAGTTGCAAAATTTTATGCCCAGTATAAAGTGATGATTGATAGTTGAGACATTTTGATAAGTTCCAGAAAACAAAAAAAAAAATCTGAAACTAATCTGAAATTTCGAAATCAACTTCCAAAACGGCGCTATATTGGGCATTAAATTGCGCAATTTTGCCACAATCTCTTAAGATTAATTATACATGAACAGACTGCCCGTAAAATTAGAAAGAGCAATAAAAAATTAAGGATACATAATAAAATAAAGTAAATTTTAAGAAATAATGAAATATAGTTACATTATATAATACAATTACAAAATTGGAGTCCGAGGAAGGTCTTCTATAGACTGGGCGCTGTTTTGATGAAACCATATTAACTCTGAAAATGAAGACATATTTCAAATTTTATTCTAACAGCTTCACATGCAGTTTTGTTTTATTTTTCTTTCTTCAACAAAATTCAAATTATTTCTAATTTGAACAGCTGTCCTATTATAAATAATTTCATTTTTAGTGTTCCGTACGGAACACTTATAAGATGACTTCGGTGTCTGTATGTCTATCTGTCCGTCTGTCTGTCACACCCGATTTGTCATAGAAGGTTGAAATTTGGTAATAATATAGGAATTGATGTCCTCATCAGAGCCGTGTAGTGTTGACTTAAGGTGTTAGTTTTGGGGGCTCAAATCGGAAGTGAAAAAAAAAATTTTTTACTAGGTCATCAAGTGTGGTGTCAAATGAAAACTTGTGAAAACACGAGTAAAAAAATATATATACATAATGTAATACTTAGGCTCACTTTTCTTTGTATTATTTTTAAAAAACCGCTGTCCCCCCGTCTTATCTCGAAAAGTACTGATCAAAAAATTTTGAAAAAATTCTGGAATATTCGCCACGGCTCAAGGTCGCCAGTTTTCAGTAAAAATTGGAAACAAACTTTGTTGAAAACTTCTCTGGGGTGCGTTTTGTGAAGACACTGATCATTTTACACCACCGTAACAAAAATTTTTATTTTAAAAGCAATCAACGTACGGAACACTAATTAGGCAAGGTCAACTTGCACTTGACGGGTTATTTTTTTACCTTATTATGGGCAAAATGACCTCTCCTTCTCAAATCTAAAATTGTTACCAGCTCTGCAATTTCGGCTTTTTTCATCATAATTATCTCTTCTTCGGCGAGGAATCTTTTTGCACCGGCAATTGACCAGTATCTGCACTTGAATAAATCTGCCGTTGGGGCTTTCTGATAGTTGAACTTGTGATATTTCACAACCCAGTGGACAAAGTTGACGAAAGGTATTCCGCACATCTTGTAAATAATCGCAGTCCTGTCTATAAACGTTGTCTAATCGTTCATACCGACCTATCCATCGATGAGGGTTTCTACCCGTTTCAGTAATAGGGTAATAGTCAATGAGTCTGTATCCTGGTGGTAGGGACGCTTCTAATATTCGATTTGCTAGTGCCATCTCAGCGGCTTGAACATTTTCAGTACAAGGCATAAAATCAATGGATGTCACGGAACTAATTAAGAGTAACAAATGAGTAATCATCAAAAATAACATCATGATAATAGGTAAATTCACTAATAATCTAAACTGTTTTAGAGGAATGCCACAGCTAATCCTCTTAAAGTAACACACAGACTACTGCGGGAGGGGCTATTTTGCGGAATGTCTTTGAAGATTTCGCATTTGCCGCTGTGACCTCGTCCCTTCAAATGGGAAGTGTGCAACGTTGCCAAATAGTATAATTTTTCCACTCAAACAATGTTGACTTTTCCCCGTTTTTATAGAAAAAATGTGAAAAAAATAATAAATGTAAAGGCGATGTCAGTAAAACGACGAAAGAAGTTTATGAACTCGCGTTCAATTTAAAACTTTCATTTAGCTACGTTAAAATACGAATCAAGAATGTACCCTTTTTTTTTTTTCATCAGGTTGCAGGCTTTACGTTCTTATTTTTTTTGTTTATGTGGATGGTATCCGATACCTCTGGTCGACGCAATGCCGAACCTGGGTGTTATTATCCGATTGGTTTTGCTTATATAAAAATGCTCTAAATACTCAATTGCAACCATTTCTGAAACACGCCATTTGGCCCTCTTTCCCTTATGTTGTCAATGTCAATATAAAAATATATTAATTTTTAAAAGTTTGAGTTATATTCATAAACAAACTTTGGACATAAACAAACTCTATCCAGAAATATAAATCAACTTGCTTTCAATGGCATTTTTTTTCTATCGTCATCTGAGATAGGCAAAAAACTTTAGAACTCTAGACTAACGAAAATAAAATCTCCCCTTACCAAAAATAAGATAAACAAATAAAAAATAAAATGTGTGTAATATGTATGACATCCTTAAAAAATAAATAAATAAACTTATTGAGCGTCATAAATTAGGGTAAAATAGAAACTCTGTAGTTGAATAAAAAAAAAAAGTTTTATCGATATTTCCTTTGCCAACATCTATTATTTTTACTTTGGTTCTTCTTTCTCACATTTGGTCAATGTGGTTCCATGTTTGGCTGACGGGCACAAGCCAAGTCAGCACAAACGCTATTACCATTGTGTATTAAGGGATGACCTGACAATGTTACATGTTTTCAAAATCACTGACTTCTGAATGTTTCTGTACATGTTGTGTTGAGTCCTATCTGTACTAAGTGTGGTGTGAATGTTATTGGTGTAACGCCCGTGGCTGATATGATGAGGGGGACAGTGATAACGTTTTGTTGTTTCCATAGCCTTTTTATTTCTGATGCAAGATCTGTATATTTGAAGATTCCTTCTGTGTATTTCGTTTGGATGTTTGTGTCGTTGGGAACAGTTATGTCAGTCAGATAGGTGACTTTTCGTTTTTCGCACTCAAAAGTAATAGCGGGTCTATTGGAGGATACTGTTTCATCTGTATGTATACCGATGTCCCAGAAGAGCTTATAATTTTTATTTTCAAGTATGGATGTTGGTGTGTATTTTTAGTAGGCACCTGTGTCTTCTATGAGTTTGTGTGTTGTGGTTAGTGCTTGGTGAACTACTCTTGCCGCTGAGTCATGTCTCGCTGTGCATTCCGTTCCGGCTAATATTCTACATTCGCTTGTTATGTGTTCGATCGTTCCTCTCTGCTGGTGGCATTTCCTGCATCTGTCTTCTGTAATAATTGGATCCCCGATGATATGCTTTTGGTAGTTTCTGGTTAATATGAAGCCTTCTGTTTCAGGGCTGCCCATCCTGTAACCAGGTGTATTGATTGTTTTTTATTTACGTGGTCTTGTTCTATGTGGTATCTGTGTTTTCGGTGGAGTGTGTTTTCTGACCACGTTTTCATCTTTTCCGGTTGGAATTGGGTGTGACTCTGTGTGTCTGCTAGGTGGTCTGCCCGGGATAAGTCGAGAGGTGTGTAGTTTTTGTCCGCTTTCACTGTTGTTGTATGGAGGCCGATTTGCTTGGTGTAAAAGAATTTCCTATCCTTCTCAATGGTCAGTCTTTCTTTGAATGCGTTAGGTAATTTCCTGTATTTGGTGAATTGAGAACGTATAAGGATGTGAATGTTTTCTATGTTTGTGGGTGACCATTTGAGGATACCAAATGAATATGTGAGTATAAGTATAGCAAACATGTTGATGGCTTTAGTGAGATTCTTGAAGTTGACTTTTGTTTGTAGAAGTTTCTGAGTGAGTCTGTTTGTTAATTTTGTTCTGACACTTTTTAGTGTCTGATGTTGAAGCCACGGTCTGTTCTGTTTAGTCTATTTAAGAGTGGATTGAGACAGATGCAAAACCATAGAGCGCTGAGCGAGCCTCCCTGAAATATACCCCGTATGATGCACAGCTCTTCTGTTTGGATGCATTCTATTTAAGAATTTTTTTATATACTCTAACGTATAGGTACCTAATAACAATGAAACATTAAAAGGATTCTAAACAACACGGTTGGCGCTTTAATTTTAAAGTCTGAGCATACGCGAAGCCTTAAGCACGTGCTCAAGACATTTAAACGGGCAGTTATGGCATCTTTCTAATTTTAGTTTCTTTGTCTTACTGGCATATTAAGAGAAAATCTGTGCTACTAGGCTGGGAGTAGGAATAATAACATTAAACAGTGTCGTCGATGATAAAATTTTGCCTAGCAAGCCACCTTTTCCGCCTGACTAAATTCAATTCAGAATTAAATCTAGTAGACATATCTACTGAAAGTTCAAAATTTTGCAAAATATTTTATTTATATAAAAAAATTTAGGCACGACATTGCTAATAAACATTGCAAATGGGGTAAAAGAAAATAAAGTTCCAATAAATGACCCAATATCATAATGCCAGTGGATTTGTCCTTACCGGTGTTGCCATAATTACTGGATCTCGTTCGTCACGTTAATTGTAACGTACACTGAAACGTCCCTGACGCCCTCTGCAGACTTATACTGTAACCTCAGCTGTATATGAGCTGAAAAAAAGCGGCAATACGCGATCCTATAAAATATTTCTGAAAATTCGTTTTATGACGTATTGATATATACTCTAACTATATACACGTGAAAAAAGTTGAGATCCAAAAACGGATCTCATCTTAAAAAAATGATCTCTCCTTGTGCTAAGTTTAGTACAAATGGATCTCGGCTAGTGCGGTAAATATATATATATATATATATATATATATATATATATATATATATATATATATATATATATATATATATATATATATATATATATATATATATATATATATATATATATATATATATATATATATATATATATATATATATATATATATATATATATATATATATATATATATATATATATATATATATATATATATATATATATATATATATATATATATATATATATATATATATATATATATATATATATATATATATATATATATATATATATATATATATATATATATATATATATATATATATATATATATATATATATATATATATATATATATATATATATATATATATATATATATATATATATATATATATATATATATATATATATATATATATATATATATATATATATATATATATATATATATATATATATATATATATATATATATATATATATATATATATATATATATATATATATATATATATATATATATATATATATATATAACACCCCGTAATTTTTTTTATTTTGTAAGTTACATATTTGCATTTTTAGATACCGAAATGGGGCATTATTAGGCTTTTTTTATCACTAAAGAAATATTTTTAACTACTTTCGGAAGTGACTACAACTGTCTTAATTTTTAATGAAACCCTGTATATTTTTTTACCAATTTCAATTCGCTTTGAAATTCTCTTTCCAACGATGTATCACAAGTTGATATTTGTTTGACAGATGACCGGAAAAACTGATTTAAACTCTTAGACTTAGGCGGCTATGGCGGATATACTAGCAATTGTTTTTGTTCGTTTTATCCCACTTTGGAAAGAATTTAAGACTATTCATTTATCGTGCCATTTTTACGAGTCTAAGTGCCTTCTACAACATTTTATGCTTGACATTCAGTTACAGAATTTTCTCTTTAAATAATGATCAATATCACCGAAATTAAGATAGGAAACACATATTTTTTATTTAACCTAGTTACACATTGCAGGTTTTTTTGCCAACCTACATCTAACAGAACTATTGGATTTAATATTATTTTCAGAAAATAACCCGTTTTATTATGCAATAATGTGATATCAACAAGCTCCATTACGGACTTAGTAGGCTGTGATAAAACAGACGAACCGAAAGTCATGGTTGCTGCATGTTACTAAAATGGCCATTATTATTGTTTACCTTACGTCAAAAATAATTTTTCGTTAACAAAAATATATTCAACAGATGAAAAAGTAGACATGTTATTAATTTATGGAGAGTGCAGAAAGAACAGCCGACAAGCCGGTAAGTTGTACATGGCAAGATATCCCGATAGGAGGCACCCATCCATCAATTATTTTCTAAGGGTAGAGCAGCAGTTTAGAAGGCAATCGATTGAACCTGCTGATGTATTTATTGGTGACGAAGAGTCAAAAATCAATGTAGTGGCCATTGTTCAGGTAGATCCTAGAATTTCTAAAGACATGTTGAAGAACAAATGGTGATGTAAATCGTGAAACCCCTCGCCGCATTTTAAGAAAATATAAATATAAATTCAGGTCCTATAAATATCAAATAAATCAACATTTATTTCAAACAGATTACCAAAGAAGAATGGATTATTGTAATTGGTTTTTGTAAAGATACCATCTTGATAACCAATTTCATTATAATATTCTATTTTCGGATGAATCTAGATTTACCAATTTGGGTTTATTTAATTGTCGATAGTACCTATCAAGAAAGATTCGGCTTTAACGTGTGGTTGGGTATCCTTGGCACAAGAATTATTGGTCCTAATATATTTGATGGTGCGTTAAATGGAGAAAGATATTTGGAGTTCATTCAAAATGATGTTGAAGATTTTTTAGAAACTTTACCTTTAAATCGTGGAGACATTATTTTTCAGCAGGATGGGGCTCCAGCCCACAATTTGGTGCAAATTGGTTAGGTATCAATGGACCTAATAAGTGGCCTGCAAGATCGCCAGATCTTACACCTCTTGATTTTTTTTATATGGCACAATCTAAAAGAAAAAGTTTACAAAAATCCACCAACAGACAGAAATAATTTAGAAATGCGCTTAAGAAGAGCAGTAAATCAAATTACTGAAAATCAGTTGAAGAACGTTATGAGAGCCACGGTGGAAAAAAAACAAGATTGTGTAGGATTAACAACGGACAGCATTTTGGAGATTTAGAATAAATACCTAGCAAATTTATATCTAGTATAAAATAGTTTTACCTATTTATTTTTATTCTGTTACTTAGTTAAAATATTACTTCTTTCTAATATTAATTAATTACAATTATCGGGTTTTGTTGTTAAATATTTATTTAATGAATAGGTTTCTTATTATTAAATGTTTTGGTTTTTATTATTTGCACTTAAAACTAGGTCATTTCAAGTTTAATGAATAGGTTTCTTTGTTTTTATTTTCTGAAAACAATAATAAATCCAATTGGCGTTAGATAGTTCTTTAGATGTATGTTGGCAAAAAACCTGTAATGTGTAACTAGGTCAAATATAAGAAAATATGTGTTTTCACTATCTTAATTTCCGTGATACATTATATACGAGTATGTGATCATTATTTAAAGAGAAAATGCTGTAACTGAATAAAATGAAAGCATAAAATTTTGCATAAAATGATGCATAAAATTTTGCACTAGGAGCCACTTTTTTGATAAGTAGAGATAAGGGCTCGCGAAAATGGCACGATAAATGGATAGTTTAATTCTTAAAAATCGGGGTCTGTGTGACAGACAGACAGGACAGACAGACACCGAAGTTCTTTTAATCATTATTTAAAGAGAAAAAGTGAGATAAAACTTAAATTCTTTCCAAAGTGAGATAAAACAAACAAAAACAATTGGTAGAATATCCGCCATGGCCGCCTAAGTCTAAGTGTTTAAATCAGTTTTTGCCGGTCACCTGCCAAACAAATGTCAACTTGCGATACATCATTGGAAAGAGAATTTCAAAGTGAATTGAAATTGATAAAAAATATACAGGGTTCCATTAAAAATAAGAAAGTTGCAGTCACTTCCGGTCAAACCGGAAGTAGTTAAAAATATTTCTTAAGTAATAAAAAAGCCTAATATGTAATTTTCAAAATAAAAAAAATTACAAGGTGTTACATGTTGGCTGTGTCACCCGGTGTATACATATATACTGTTCCGAAATGCCAATAAAAAGTGTGAAAAGTAAACCAATGGAAAGTATAGATAATCCTCTAAAAAACATAAATTGAAAAGTGATAAGAGAATTTTCTGAAGAAGCTAATTTTTTTTTTAATTTGTCATCTTTCCAGAATGTATATTTGGATTTATAGCTTTGAGTAATTTAGATACCCTACAGTAATTGAAATGGTATGAAGTAACTAGATAATTAAAGAATAAATAAATTATCATAGAATAAATTATTTATTGAATTACTATAAAAGTAATTTAATTACCATAAAATAACGGAATTTTGAGCACAGTACTTATTACGGAATGAATTACTTTTTGTTAGTAATGAGTAACTGACCTACTTTTTTCAAATTACTGATAATCGATAATTAATTTTGTCAATTAACAAAATGTAAATGAACTACTTTTTAAAATAATAGAGGCCAACTCTCATTGTATCTAGCATTTTGATATAGAAAATATAATATTTACTACTTAACTGAATACTCTATATAACACGATTAATTAAAAAAATAATACTCTATTTTAATAAATTATTGTGAAAATTGGAAGTAAATTAGTTGTATTGTTCTTATTTTCAGCTTGGATAGAGCGGTTTTTTAGGTTTGACCTTACTGTATTCTGCAGAAGTTAATTACTGGATTTTGTTATAGATATACCGGTTTCTTCTTCTCTAGCAAATCTTAAAGCTTCCTCTATTATTTCAGTTTATTAAAATTAAATTTCTCTTCGCCTGTTATCCGACTATGCCTTTACTGAAGGCAAAACTTTCTTAGCCACTCTTTCCTTTTTTCATCTATTATCCTCTGCAATAGAAACTTTTTGTCTACATTTTTTTTTAATCTTATACCTCCATTGTGCTGTTACAGATTGCATTGAATGCATGGCATGTTCCGATAACGTTGTACGAGCTGGATTGACTCCTAAATTTATTGATGTTGACACACTTTGTTCAATGCTTATTTATAATGGTGGGACACCAGAAGAAAAGATATTTTTTCCAAGTTATGAAAACCAATTTTCTGTAATATTTAAGCCGCCTGTACCTGATTTTGCAGTAGTACAAATTCAAGTAAGTATAGATATAATATCAGTGAAAATAAACAATAATTTAGTAACTTCGGCGTTTATAAAATCTGAGTGTTAAAATTATTATTAAAAGAACAGTTTTTTTAAATAAAAATATAATAATTTTAATTGCAGCATATATCTATACCTTAATAAGTCATTGAATATTTGTCAATGCCGTTAATATGCGTCTGTTTACTTTACTTTACATTTCTTCACTTTTAGACCTTTCGAGAGATGATGATGTGAGGCCGATGAAACTCGCTTTCTTAAAATATAGTTTGTATATGTTCTGTAATGTACATATGACTTCTTCAAACTAATTAAATTTATTAAATTAATTTTAATGTCTATAATTATAATAAATTACTTAAACTTTTATCTACTTTAGAAAGTAATCGAACAACTTTCAACAGACAGTCACGTTTAAGACACGTGTCTCCCGTCATTCTCGCATTCTTGGAAACCTAAGAAAGAATGAAAAAGAATGACAGTAAAGAACGAAAAAGAACGACAAAAAAATGCCGTGACGATAACGGGTGAATTATTGAAATTTTTATACAATTTAGGATGGCTTTTTTTAGATACCCTATCTTGGGCCAAATGACTTTATAATCAGATAAAATAATATATCATAACACACATACACACACACACACACACACACACACATATATATATATATATATATATATATATATATATATATATATATATATATATATATATAAAGGGTGGTTCATTTAGAGGTACTTTTTGTGATGGGGATTTAATTGCAGATTGCGCATGCGTCGTGTCAACTGAAGTGGCATTCCTGTTCAGTAGTGTTTGACAATTCATAATGGAAAGACTTAGCCCGGCACAGCGTCTACAAATTGTTCAACTTTATTACGAAAATGGGCGTTCTACGAGGAATGTGTATCGGGCGCTTAGAGCAACTTATGGTCCACATAATCGGCCTACCGAACGCACAATTCGCTCTACCATCAATAAGTTTGAGACCCAATTTTCATTATTGGATAATGCTCGACTGAATAGACCACATCCAGCACGTAGTGAAGAAAATATAGGGACGGTAGCGGAGAGTGTACGCGAAGACCGTGAAGTGTCGATTCGTCGCCGTTCTCAACAGCTTGGCGTATTTTACGTATTCAACAACTTGGCGTATTTTACGTAAGGATCTTTCTTTAAAAGCATACAAAATTCAACAAGTGCAACAACTGAAGCCGACCGACCTTCCGAATCGTTTCCGTTTTAGTCGTTGGGCTCTTGACAAGCTTGCAGAAGATCCACTGTTTTCGAGAAAAATTTTGTTCACCGATGAGGCCCATTTGTGGCTTAATGGGTTCGTGAATAAACAAAATGCCCGTATTTGCGGTGATGAACAACCTGAAGAGGTTCAAGAGCTGCCATTAAATCCAGAAAAACAACTGTTTGGTGTGGTTTATGGGCCGGTGGAATAATCGGTCCATATTTCTTCAAAACAGAGGCCGGCCGGAATGTTACTGTGAATGGTGACCGTTATCGCGCCATGATAACAGACTATTTGATGCCAGAAATTGAAGCTCGTGGTCTCGACGAAATTTGGTTCCAACAAGATGGCGCCACTTGCCATATAGCCCGTGAAACCATGGCTTTACTGCGAGAGCAATTCGGCGAACAGATCATTTCACGCTTTTGACCAGTGAATTGGCCGGCTAGATCATGTGACATCACACCTCTTGACTTTTTCCTTTGGGGCTATGTAAAGTAAAAAGTCTACATGGATAAGCCAGTCAATTGAGGCATTGGAGGCCAATATTACTCGAGTCATTGGCCAAATACCACTCGAAATACTCACACGCGTCATTGAAAATTGGAACTTCAGAATGGACGTTGTTAACCGTAGTCGCGGACAACATTTGAAAGAAATTATCTTTAAGAAATAATTGTAAAGAATGGTTCTTTTATATGATAATAAAGATTATAAAATAAAATTGTTTTTATTCATTTTTTTTTATTTTAAAAAAAGTACCTCTAAATGAATCACCCTTTATATATATATATATATATATATATATATATATATATATATATATATATATATATATATATATATATATATATATATATACATATATATATATACATATATATATATATATATATATATATATATATATATATATATATATATATATATATATAAATATATATATATTATATATATATATGTATATATATATATATATATATATATATATATATATATATATATATATATATATATATATATATATATAGATAAAATTCTTCTCTAAAGTTACTGACCTATGGCCAAAATATTTTTATAAACTGACGTGATTTTCTAGTCAAAAAATCAAAAACTCTTGTTAATATAATAATAATAATGTTTACTCAAAGCATATTACTGTTTCAACCAAAGTTTTATAACAAGCATTTAAAATGATAGTTACTTCATTTGTGTTAAATATAACAAGTTATTTCTTATTAGTAAAAAAATACCTAGAAATAAGACCAGTGTATTCAAAACATATTGTTTATATTGTATTGCGGTATGTATTCTTCATAGAACGGTTAAATGTAAAACAAATTTAGGATGTTTACTTACTACTTTAATAAAAAAAAAACAGCCTTATAAAGCCATTAAGTAACACGGTGTTAACATAAAGTACGTGTGGATTTCCACACTTTAGTAATAAGCCCTAAAAGCACGTAAAAAAATGTGGTTCTTACAACACAAAAAAAGTAACTAAATTTACGGCGTTATTACACCTAAATTACGTACGGCATTATAAACTCCTGAAGATAAAATGCAAAATACGAACTTAGGCCGTACATATACTATTCACAATGAATAAATCAGCTCCCCAGTAATAGTGAGTCTTAGACAGGAAATGGTTTAAATATCGTAAAATAGAGAAAATATAACATTTGCATTTAAATGTTAGATGCTATTATCAGGTAAAAATATTTCCTTGTATTAATCAGAATAAAAAAATCATAAACTACAAAAATGATTTTATAATGCACTAGGTCTAATTAATAATAATAGACTGGAAACTCGGATTAATCGATAGACGCAATAATAATGATTTTTAGCGACAAAAATAACTACCAGTGAAAAATATAGAGATATTCTATATTTATGTACATAGTGAACCATCGGATTTTCAGTATTAGATATTTTGGATCTATTTACAGGAATATTGAAAAGATGCATAAATAGTTCAACACGTCAATAAATAGGTTTATGTTTAAAAGCAAGACTGTCACAGACCGACGCATTCGTTACCAAAGCTCCGTATAAGATTATTGAATTTATGAAAAAGTGGTTATGTCAATCACTGACTAAACACTACAAAACATGGTAAGTGAAATATAGTTTAAACATATAATTGAAGACACGAGTGGAAGAAGATAATATGTAACTAAAATTAAATATCGATAAATTTGAAGCAAAATTCTTTTTGCTGTAAAATTTTTTTCATTTATTTTCTTCTTGGTAGCATATGTTTCAAATCTTGATGTCGGTGGTACTCAGCTCTCTCAGCAGAGTTTTTTCACCTCAACTTAAAGCATTTTAAGTTTATTCCTTCAATTAGGTACATAACACCTTCTTCCACTCGTATCTTCAGTTGTCAAAACCAGAAAACAGTCTTCCAAAGTTGCCTAAAGGAATTACTTACATTCACTAATGTATGCTAATATTTAATAATAAACTGTGCACTGTGTGTTACTTACCCTCCAAACGCTCCGCGCGTGACTATCTGCATCTGTCAGGTGCGCGCCTTGATGCTTCGCGCTAATCTCTGCCTCTGACAGATGAGTGCTTTTCACACTTCGTGCGCTCTGAGCACTGCCTTTATTGATTTCTAAGCTAGGCAAAGCCTCTTTCTTATAATTTTGAAAGTATAAATATATAATTTCTAATGCTAAATGTAAACTTATTCTATCTTAACCTAAGTTCTTACAATAGGAATCCTATACTAACTTAACCTAGGAAATGTGTTTGGTATATACATGAAGTTTCTTAAAGCTAGGACTTAGAACTAAGACTAAAACTACCTTAGACTTACGCTAACTTAAACTAGGAAGTAACAAGATTTAAATTAGGACTAGTTTAAACTTAACCTAGAATGACAGTCTTCTTGTCACGCCGGGCGAGGGGGGTCATCGTCTTCGTCCGAGAGCAGCAGCGGGTCCGACGGTCTAGGGAATTGGCGGCTAGCTTGAGGAGGGAGTCGGAAGGCGTCCCTGATGCACGGGTTGGGGTGCTGGGACGCCTTCTCGAGGAACTTCTGTTGAGTTTGCCTCATGTGTGCGTTTACGGTAGGCACACCGAGGTCCCTATGAATTTGACGGTTCCTCATGAACCCCGGGGCTCCCGTGATCATCCTCAGGGCCTTGTTCTGCACTGCTTGAAGCTGAGCTCTCCTTGTTTTGGAGAGCTGGCACCAGGTGGGGCAGGCGTACGTGAGTCCTGCCTTCACGATGGAGTTGTAAACTAGAAGCTTGGTCCGGGGGAGCAACTTACTGGAGCGGTTCAGGATGGGGTAGAGTTTCCCCAGTAGTTGCTTCTTGTGAGTTTGCCTCATGTGTGCGTTTACGGTAGGCACACCGAGGTCCCTATGAATTTGACGGTTCCTCATGAACCACGGGGCTCCCGTGATCATCCTCAGGGCCTTGTTCTGCACTGCTTGAAGCTGAGCTCTTCTTGTTTTGGAGAGCTGGCACCAGGTGGGGCAGGCGTACGTGAGTTCTGCCTTCACGATGGAGTTGTAAACTAGAAGCTTGGTCCGGGGGAGCAACTTACTGGAGCGGTTCAGGATGGGGTAGAGTTTCCCCAGTAGTTGCTTCGCCTTCTTGGTCGCAGTGCAGACCTGGTCCTTCCAGACGAGTTTGCGGTCGAAATGGACGCCCAGGTATTTGATGGTCTTGGCCCATTGGACACGGGTGCCTTGGAGTTGAAAATGTCCATGAGAAGTACCGCTGCCCTTGGAGAAGACGATGGCTCTAGTTTTGGCGGGGTTGAGTTTGATCCTCCAGCGGTCAAACCGGGACTCCAGGGTGTCGAGGTGGCGCTGAAGTCTGCTGGTGATGAGGCGGCTATTCTGGAGTGGGTGATAATGGCGGTGTCATTAGCATAAAGGAGGAGGTTGGTCTGATCCGATTTGGGAATGTCGGCTGTGAAAATGTTAAAGAGGTCCGGAGGACGGAACCTTGTGGGACTTCGGCTCTGATGGCCTTGACTTCGGAAATGGCCGTTTCAACTCTGACTTGAAAGGTTCTGCCAGAGACGAAGGACTGAATGAGTTTTGTTATGACAGGGGGATAGCCGTGTCGAATCAGTTTCAGAACGAGGCCTTCGTGCCAGACTCGGTCGAAGGCCTTTGATACGTCGAGAAACACAGCTCCAACTTTCTGGTGTTTGTTGAAGCTGTTAGAAATGGTTTGGGCGAGAATAGTGGTGTGATGAGTGGTGCTATGAAGAGGTTGAAAACCGAATTGTTCGTCAGGCAAAACACGTAGTGCTGTGGACTTTGCTCTGACGATTTCGAGGATGACTTTTTCAGCTATCTTGCCTAGTCCGGGAAGTAGGCTGATCGGGCGGTAGCTGTTTGCCTCGGAGGGAGGAGGGAGAGCCTGGTTTTTTTATTATAATGACCTCAGCTTTCTTCCAGTAGGGAGGAAAGTGGCTGAGTCTCGGTATGCTGTTAATGATGTTGGTGGTTTCGGAGATCTGTTTTTTGGGAGTTTCTTGAGGGCTTTGTTTGTGATTTTGTCATGACCTGGGGCTTTACGGATGGAGGTAAGACGGATGATCTCATTAACAGCGGAAGGGTTTGTGAAGTATGTGTTGCGAGGAGGTTGGGCGAGATTGAAACTACGTATGGTAGTAGCGACTCTAAGATCACGGGCTGGGTCAGGATGAGCGGGAGGGTTGGGAGAAAACTGATTCTCTAGCAGGTCTGCCAGAAGGTCAGCCTTCTCCTGGGTTGAGGAGGCTGTGGTGCCGGCGTGGGTGAGTGCGGGGATGGATTTTGGCTCGTCATTGGAAAAGGCTTTCGCCATTTTCCAAAGGGAGCAATCCTGGCTGGAGAAGGATTCGACTTTGGACTCCCATCTGCTGCTGTGGTATTCGACAAGTGATTCTTTCAGATCCTAGATTGAACTGATTTTGGGGATGGGACCTGTAGTAGCCAGGAGGCGTTGGAAGTGGTCCCAGTCTGTGCTGGAAGTGGTGACTGTGGCATTCATTTTGTCGGCCGGATTGCCCAGAGTTAAGATAACGGGTAAGTGATCGGAGGAGAGCTAATGAATAACGGATATGTTGGGCCGGAGGATGATATTTTTGATAAGAAAGATGTCGAGGAAGTCCGGTCTTCCATGTCCATAAAATGTGGGTTCGTCTGGAGTGACGATATTAAAGGGTATTTGGTTCTGGATGGCTTCGATGTCAGTGCCATTAGCGTTCGTTGTTAGGCTTCCCTAGACGACGTTTTTGGCATTGAAATCTCCGCCCAGAACGGACTTTTGATTATCGGGACCGAATAGCAGGTGGTAGTCTGCAGGGTCGATAGGATGGTTTGCTCCGCTTTGTTGGTAAACGGAGAAAAAGGAGAATGGTGGTGTTGTTTGCCATGGTAATGGCAATGGAAATGGCTTCGGTTTGGATCAGAGGAAGGGGAGGTGGTTGGTAATGGTTTAGGGAGTGTTTGACAAGAATCATGGTGCCGCGAAGGCGGGCCCTGATTCTGTCATTGCGGTAAACGGAGTAGTTGGGTTGGGTTTCTTGGAAAGCTACGTCGATGATGATCGGATGCCGGAGTTCGTGTTTTTGGTCACGGAATTGGCAGGTTTCTTGGATTAGAGCGCTACGTTCCAGTTGAGCAAGGGAATGAAAGTGGCAGCAACTTGTTGAAAGTTCTGTATGTTTTGGAAAAATGTTTGCATGGCATAATTCATGCTGGTGATCGAAGACAGAGCGTCGTCATGTTTCCTGGAGTTGGGAGTGCTGGGAAGTCCTCCGCCGCTTGGCGACGGTTTCCCCAGGAGAAGGTGGGCTTGGGCTTTGATTGCGGCTTTAACTGTGAAGGGTGTTTGGGACGGCCTCTGTAAGAGGCTGTATGTTCACCCTCGCAGTTAGCGCACTTGGGAGGGATATCGCGTGTTTTTAGGCACGCGGAAGTAAGATGACCCTGCCCGCATTTGGGCAGGGCACGGCATAAGTGGGAAGAATGTCCGTAGAGTTGGCAATTGAAGCACTGCGTACTTTTGGACTTAGAGTGCTGGGGTTCAGCACGTATCTTGTTTTGCCTATCGTCGGATGATTTACTATCCCTTTTCCTGCGTCTATATTTGCGGGTGTTGGTCTCCTCGAAGCCGTCAGTTGGGATAGGAGTAGAAGTCCTCTGCGGTACGGAGTCGGCAGAGGCTGCGGAGACTGCAGAGTTGTCCAGATCTTCGGACTTAGCGTCGTCTTCGACGATGGTGTCCTCCTCTTCTTCCACCTCGAAGGAGGATTCGGTGCTGGGTGAGCGTCTGCTGCTGCGTTTAAGTTGAGCCCTTGGCTCTCTTATTTCGTTAAGAAACTTGTCTGCAAGGGCGACTTTTTTAGCAGCTTCCTCTTTAAGGTGTGCGATGACGGATCTCAATTCGTCGATAATTGAGCTATGGCTATCCATGATTCGGTTTTGTTAAAAAACACTAAATTTTTAAAATTCACAGTATTTTAATCTTTGGTCTGGCGCCAAAGATCTTTACACTTAAGGTAGTTTAAGCAATTATCACTGCACAATCACTTTAGGATTAAGCACTTGAACTGTAATTAGCGAACGAACTCAGGTAGTTGGGAAAAACCTTCCGACCTGCTCGGCGTTGCGAACTGACGCTGTGAGCGATCCGCACGCTGGCAGATGAACGCCCCCCAAAAAAAAAACTTGTTTGGAAGTTGTAACTGTATATTGGTATAAAGTTGGTATGGAATTAGTAACCGACATTATTTTCTGGGCGTTATGTCGTAGTGTCAGTTGAGTTCGAGCGTTTGTTTAATATATGGTGTGACGATATTTGTGATTTTTAATTTTTATTTTTTAACATTTTATTATGTCTTCATTTAACTTTTCATTTCATTCGAATCTAGTATTGTTGGTAGTGGTGATGATTTTAAACAATATTTTGTTTCTTTAAATAATCAAATTAATGAGTTTAATGCAATATTTGACGATGTAAATACTGCAGTATTGCTTGGTTTAGATATGTCTGATTTAATTAATTTTAGTTTAGATAATATCTTCTTATGTCTGACCGTAATAATTTTGTTAATATTCAGAATCCAGAATTTAATAACAGCTCTTCCTACATTAAAGAATTCTAGTAATTTTGACGATGTTGTTAATCAAGAGCCAGTAGAAGCTCATATCCAACCACAACTAATTCAAAATTTTAAAAATTATCAACAGTCAAATTTCTTTTAATTTGTAGGATTGTACTTATATTAATAATTCGAATCTTTTAGCCCAAGTTCCTTTATCATTCTCTAATCACTCGGGCCATTCTACTCAAATAACCTCGCTTGTATTGTCTCAAAATACAGAAAATGCTAAAATTAGCAATGTTCTTTCCCAAAATTTTGATTTTAATAATATTAATAATTTGGATCTTTGGAAATTTCGGAGCTGAATTTTGAAATCGTGGATCTTGCGGCTGAGGGCAGTTTACACAAACCACTTTCACAACAAACTTTACAATGTGTGTTTGATAATGATTCTAACCACTCGATTCCATGCACACAACTGCTACTCCCTTCACCATCTTTGCCAATTTCAGAAGAACATTTTGAAATCGAGTTTCATCCGGCTCAGAGTTGATTACATAAAACACTTTCCCAACAAAATTTACAATGTGTGTTTGATAATGATTCTAACCACTCGATTCCATACACACAATCGCATTTCCCTTCACCATCTTTGGCAATTTCGGCGGAACATTTTGAAATCGAGGTTCTTCCGGTTGATGGCGGTTTACACAAACCACTTTTACAACAAAATTTACAATGTGTGTTTGATGATGATTCCAACCAATCGGTTCCGTGTGCATAACAGCAACCCCCTTCACTGTCTTTGGCAATTTCAGCAGAGCATTTTGAAATCGAAGTTAATACAGCTGAGGATGGTTTAATCAAACAACTTTCGGTTGAACAAAAATTAAAAATTAAATTTCGAAATAATAAGGAAGATGATAATGCTAGCGATTCAGGCGGTTAGTCAATTCAATGCACACAACCGCAATTTCTTCGCCACTACTAAATTCGCAGTTTGAAATGATTATACAAACCCCTGCTTCTCCAAAGAAATTTCGAAATTTACATCGCGTTGTACTTCTCCATTTATCGATCCTTTTAATATGAAATCTTTTGACTTCTGGGTTAATAGTAAGTCAACCCAAACAATTAATAATACTTCCTATCAGACCCAAACTTTTCAAGATTATTCTTTGCCTATTAATTCTTCTGTTGTTAAAGTCAAAAATAAAAAGTCTCTTTCGCGAAAATCTGCCGCCAATTTAAAGAGGTTTTATGTTAAATTCTTATGATAAATTTCGAAATGTTTCGCCCAAAAAAGCGGAGATGTAGAATCGAGTCAAATTTTGTTTCTATGAATATGTTAAATCCATTATTTAATTTGATTTCTCTGTCCTCTAATATATTTAAGCTCTGCTTTTTAAATTCTCCTTCATTTTGAATTCAATATCACACAGTTTCATTAGTGGTGTTTATGATGTGTACTTGTAAAATTTGTAAAGTAAGTTTTACTTGTCGTGATAATCTTTTTCGCCATATGAAAAGGAAATGTAATTTTAAGTTGTCCAAACCAAAAGTGTCTTCAGTCTTAAGTGATAATGAACAACCTTCTACATCTAGGCGAGGTAACTTTTAACAATCGTCTTTATATGATTTATTTAATTTGAATGACATATTTTTGACAGCTTAATTATTTTAAGTGTATATTCAAATTATTACAAGATATGTAATTCTATGTGAAAATATATAAGCTTGAAATAAAATGCCAGTCAACACCAACACAATAATAATTGGACCATCTCGTCTTGAATATTAAACTGATCGTTAATGTCAAACTACCATTTCATGATCAACTGCTTCTAATTGCACCATGCTACATTGATCGGTAATAAGCCACTTTTTTCCAAAATTCTCTCTGCATACATATCTTCGATGCTAAGCTTTGGGTTCCCTAAGCCAACATTGACCGTTTCATGGTCACCTGCTTCTCAAAAGCTTTACACAACACTATAAAACTTTTCATTTCAGAGGTAACGATATATTTTGTCGAGATTGCAGGAAAAATATAGTTAGAAGAACATAGATAAGTCATTTGAAGGCTAATGGTCACAAACAATGTGTGATGGTCTCTTCTAGGGACCATGAAATTAATGTGATAAAGTCGGCGTTTAAGTAACGAATCATTTCATATCAGGTCAACCCTGATGGTTTTCAAACAACGTAACTAGTTTTTTTTAAGAAATGGCTCAAAAGGATAATGGTTTATTGGAGCGCGCAGTCGAGCAATACACCTGTATCAAGTCAAATGTGGAGTCATTTAATGCACAATCGAAGATCACTTGTACCAGTTCAGATATCCCAGATGTTATCCAAAACTTTTACGAAATAGTAGACAGAAAGGTCGACCAGTTAGCAGAAAGGGATTCTAGTCATTAAGTTATTATTATTATGTTAGTTTGATATTTATAATAAATATTTAAAATTAAATAAACCAATGAGTAATTTACAATTTTACAAATGAGTGTCATATTTGCAATAAAACTATTTTGCACGAAGGTGATAAAAGTTGTAGACCATGATCACTTAACCGGTTTTTACAGAGGTCCGGCTCACTCTAAATATATCCTAAATTTCAAATTACCAAATTTTGCTCTGATTATTCTACACAACCTAAAAAATTATGATGCTCATTTATTAAAAATTTAGGTTAAAATAATGAACAATTGCGCAAAACAACATAAAGTATATTTCATTTGCACAATATATCAGTGTAGACACATATTTGATAAACAATCAGGAAAGTTAAAGAAGAAACAGCTTTACATAAGATTTATTGACTCTTTTCAATTTTTACCATATTCCTTATCAAAATTATCTGGAACTTTACAAGACCAACAATGTCTAGAAATTTTAAAATTTTCCAATGAAAAGGAAAAGTTTGATTTGATTCGTCCAAAAGGGGTTTTTCCTTACAGCTATATCACAAATTTTTCAAGATTAGATGAACATATGTTGCCTGAAAAGGAACAATTTTATAACAATCTGACAGGTGAACATATTACTGAAGATGAACATAATAGGGCTCAAATTGTATGGAATTTATGCGATTGTAATTCGCTAGGAAAATATTCAGATATTTATCTAAAATCTGATGTATTACTTTTGCAATTATTTTCCCAAGTTTTAGAAAGACCTCTGTCTGAATACCTATAAGCTAGATCCTGCATATTATTATACTTTTTCGGGATTAAGCTTTGATGCATGTTTAAAATACACTGATGTAGAATTAGAACTTTTAATTGATCCCGATATGTTACATTTTTTAAAGGAGGAGTTAGCACATGTGTTACTAGAAAATCCTCGCAAACAATATTCTTGAAAACTTCGACTCGTCTAAGCCTAATAACTATATTTTATATGTTAATGCAACTAATTTGTTTGGTTATGCTATGTCTTAATATCCTCCACAAAGGGTTTTGTTTGGTTGTCTCAAAAACAAATTGATAATTTCAGTGTCACAAACATTTCAGACACATCTGAAAAAGGGGATGTGTGGAAAGTTGACTTAATATTGTCATACTAGACATTTATTTTTGAGAAACAAAATTTTAAAAAAAAAAAAACACTTCACTGATGACTGCCAAAACTCATAGAGTTGTCAACTGTCCAGATAAAAGCTGTTGCTTCAGTTGTATTGTAAAACTAGCTCAAAACGGTTACAATCTCACGGCACCGGTTCTTATTCAGATTCGTGACGTCATTACTTTTGGTTTCATTTCTGTCGTTTGAGGGTAAAAATTTTAAGTATAAAAACTTTTTATTCATATGCAGATCCAAGATTCGGATTCATGACGTCATTACTTCTGGTTTCATTTCTATCGTTTTATGTTATGACACAGATCTTTAAATAGTTTTTTTTTCATATCTAAACAGCTTAGGTTAGATATACATAACTGTAAAGATAAGTAAATTTAGTATAATAATTTTTCAAATATATTTAAATATATTTAATTCAAAGAATTAGGATACTCTTAAGTTTATTATTCAACGGTATTATACGTTAGTGAATAATATAAGTAATTTCTTTAGGCAATTTCGAAGGTCGTTTTTTGGTTTTGACAATTATACTATATGTTTGAACAATACTTCACTTACCATGTTTCGTAGTGTTCAGTCAGTGATTGACGTCACAATTTTTTCATGAATTCAATAATCTTATACAGAATTTTGGTAACGAAAGCGTCAGTCTGTCACAGTCGTCCTTTAAACGCAAAACTTATTTACTGATGTGTTGAACTATCTATGCATCTTTTCAATATTCCTATAAATACATCTACAATATCTGATACTGAAGCTCAGGTGGTCCACTATGTAGACAAATATAGAACATCTCTATATTTTTTATTTACGAAGAAGGTAGTTATGTTTGTCGCTAAAATTCATTATGATTTTGTCCACTGATTAGGCTGAGTTTCTAGCCTATTAGGTTTGGTTTTTAAATGATTTTTGTACTTTATGGTTTCTTATTTTAGTTACCAGAACATTTTTTTACGTGATAAGAAAAACGAATATTTAAATGCAAATTTTATTTATACTCTATCGATACTTTAAATATCCCTAAGTCTCGCTATTTCTGACCAGCTGATTTATTCATTGTGAATAGTACATGTTCGACCTAGATTCGTATTTTATCTATCTGAATTTGTAATTCAGGTGTACTCACGCTGTTGATTGAAGTTACTTTTTGTTTTGAAGCGTGTACTTAAAAACAGTTTTTTTACATGCTTTTAGTGCTTGTTAATAAAGTGTGGGAATCCACATGTTCTTTATGTTAACAGTGTGTTTCTCAATGGCTTATAAGGTTAGTTGTTTATTAGAGATAGTAAATATCCTAAATTTATTCTACATTCAATCAATACATATCACAATACACACACAATAAAAAATATGTTTTGGGTACAACGGTTTTATTTGTAGGAAATTATTTACCGATAAGAAATTACTTTCAAACTTAACAAAAATAAAGTAACTATCCATTTAAATACTTGTTATGTATATTTGGTTGCTTTGGGTAAATATTAACTATTATTATATTCACGACAGTTTTTTGATTTTTAATTTGAAAAACCAGGTAATTAATAAAAATATTTTTGACAAAAAGTTAAGTTACTTTAGGAAAAAAAAAAGTATATGGCAACATTATAGGCGTGAGATTGGGGTAATAAATGGGAATTTTACCCAGTTCTAAGTATATCCAAACTGAAAAAAAGTATTGAACGTCTACGTGATCCAAAGAATTATT
>CM032449.1:90806201-90823701 GCA_019049505.1 Pachyrhynchus sulphureomaculatus | reverse complement strand
AGCCTGACCATAAGACCAATGCAAATTTTTATCGGTTATAACGAACTTCCGGATAAAGCGAACCAAATTTGGATGTTTTGTGCCGTTTATAATGAACTTGCCACCCCTATTTTACTTGTTTCCGCCGCGTCGCTAGTTCGAGCATCATTATTTTCAATTCACTTGTTGTGTTTGGCGTTAAATGATCTTTGCTATCGACGCGCCTTATTAAAACATTCATCCATCCACTTGTTGTGTTATGCGGTTCTAATGCATATTTGATCAAAGTAGCAAAGCGAATGTTTAAGTCTTTAAAATGAGTACACAAAAACGTAAAGCGTTTACTTTAAAAGACAAACACGATATTATAAGGAAAATAGAAAATGGAGTTAAACAAAGTGATGTTTGCAAACACTTGAATTTAACTAAATCTACGGTTTCTACCATATGGAAGAAGAGGCAATAAATCTTATTAATCTATGATAAAAGAAACTTTAGTTGTAAAAAAGTAAGAAAATCTACACATAATCAAGTCGATAAAGGACTCCTTAAATGGTTTAGTCAAAAACGACATGAACATGTTCCTATTACCAGCTATATTTTATAAGAGAAAGCTAGTGAATTGAGGACAATAGAGAACACCGAGTTTAATTGTTCTAGAAGTTGGATTAAACGATTTAAAAAGCAACATAATATTAGTGGGGGTAAGATAGTAGGAGAAACTGCAGGAGTGGATATGACTGTTGTTGATCAGTGGTTGGCCAATGTATGGCCGGAAATTCGAGAAAGTTATGCATAAGATTTTAAACAGAAATAATGTTACTGTGCAAAGTTTTCTCATTCAAAATCAAAGATATTATATAACAAACAACAACGATATGTTAGTAACACACAAACATGAGCCTTCTTCAAATATTCTTAAAAGCATTTTGAAAAGTACTACTTTTCACTGCTCATTATTTGCCAATTGCGATTTTTAAAATTCCCTCAATTCTATGTTTTACCAACATAACAGGGAACAGAACAAAAAAAAAATATCCTGATATCTTTTGTAGTTTAGGAAAAAAAGGAACATTTATTTAAAAAAGCAGAAGAGTCAAAAAAACTGAAATGTAACTTTTTTGTAGCCTTTAGTAACAATTTTTAAAATACGACATATTTTTATTTTATTTTTCTTGTGTTTTGTAGCTATACTGTAACCTGGTATGTTATAACCTCCATTATTTATTTATATTTTCTGTGCCTACAGTGTTCATTAGTTTTGAAGTTTTATAGTAGTTTCTGTTTTTATTTAGAAGTCTTTACGTTGCATTTTGTTTTGTGAGTTCAGTTTTCTTTCCTTATAGTTTGGTTGTTTTTAGTTCAGTTAATTTTTATTTACGAGTCAATCATCGCTCCTGATGAAGCTAACATGGTTAGCGAAACGCGCGTCGAGCGCAAAAATAAAGTGTTTGGTATAGTGGTGATATATACTGAGTAGTATTTAAATATTGTTGACAATAAAAGTAAAAGGAACGACAATGGGAGAAAAAAAAAATGAATTTCTTTAATATATGACTACCAGGAAGAAAATTTAAATACCAAAAATAATATGACAAATCAAATCAAGGAGATTCGTTTATTTAATAGTAAATTAAACCAATACCGCACCATCTCGAACAAGAGTAAAAAATAATTTTTGAAAATCTTGAAAGCTGTTTGAAATGAAAAGAGTTAATTTAATGAAGAAAGACAAATATGTACCGATATTAATCATGTACAGAAGAAACGAAAGAAAACCTAAAACAAACTAAGAATTACATTTATTTCAGTATAACGCTTCTGGCTGATAACTTCCCTATTTTATGCGCTGTTTTACAGCACATTATTGGCTTTAATATCCGTACAAGAATGAAAGCATCATTTATTTGCAAAGGCAAGCTGGATCAAGAAATGATACTTGGCCTAAACAATGAAGCTAGTTGTACTTAAAACACACACAACATGATTTATTTCACAATGGTACCCCAAATTAAGTATATATCTTCAAAGAAAAAAAAATCGGTAAAATTATTTATCCAGTATTTTTCTTGTAAACAAGTAGTTTTAAAATAAATACTGAATTTGTTTTTTTCAAGTAAAGAGTAAGTAATTTCCCACCTCTTTCAGTCCCTTTCTCTGAAACAATGTCGATCAAGAACTATAGGTTTCATCCATGCTTCAAGTATATTATCATCTAGTTCGAGAGTAATCATGCCAACGGAGTAACAGGTCGACAGACCGAAGTAAATTAGAAATACAATACAAACTGTTAACTTGGTCGAAACTTTATTACCTATGGCACAGTAGGTAAATTACTGTGTTTACTTCCCTTGCTAAAGTGAAGTATTGTATTAAATGAAAAAATTACCCAGCCGAGTTTTGGTTTTCTTTACGTTTTAGAGTTCTTAGATCACGAAAAACATATTTTCCCATGTCCGTCTGTCTGTCTATCCGAATGTATGCCTATCGGCCTGTTGGCACCGTGATCCTCGAACGAAATATTCTTCTTGAAGTACCATATCCGATCCTCCCACTTTTGGCTATGGTTGGTGCCTTTTTAACTGTTCCACAGACAAAGGGGACCTACAGTACAATGCCGGTTCCGAGCAGCCAAAGTGAAACGGCTTTACTAGGCATGATGAAATGATATTATAATACTTTAAATAGGGATGAATCCTATAGTTGTTGAGCGATAGAGTTTCAAGGAAACGGGGTACAAGGGATGAGTGTCCATATGTTGTATGGATCTAACTGTAAAAGTCAAATTCAGTACTTATTTTAGAACTACACGTTTGCAAGGAAAGTATTGGGGAAATTGCTTCACCGATTTTTTTTTTCATTACTTTTAATTTTAACAGAAGGCAATGAAACGGGTGGGGGTCGTGAAATATTGTAAAGGTTCAACAGTATTTTGAGAAGTTTTCCAGGTGTTTTGGTTGACATAATTGAAAAATTTTAAGCACATTATTAATAGTAAAATTTATAAGAGGTTAATGGGATGGGATGGTTGCTTTATATATATTGTGCTGTGTTCATGAACTGTAGTAATACGAAAATTAAGTTATTTTCTTTATTATTATTAATTTTGACAAGGGAAAGGAGATGAAGAAATGAGAGAATTTGGTATTGTTTCAATAGTATTAGGATAATTTTTCAGGTTGTTTGAATGGCAGAATGGGCAAATTTTAAACATAATCCTTTATAATAAAATATATAAGAACCTAATGGATGGAGAAAGGAGGTAAAAGTGTGATTTCGTATTTACCATATTATAGGTTTTTTTCGGGGTTCTTTCAGGTAAGAATTTCTTATTTATTCATTGTTTATTGTTAAAATGAGAAGAGGGCAAAAAGGGGTGGAGGATATATTATCATTTCAGTTGTATTATGAAAATTTTTTCTGATTTTTATTTGAGATATTGGATATTTACTATAAAATAATTTTTTTACAGTAAAATATATAGCATATGGGGGTGAAAGGGATAAAGTAGGGGATTAGAAGAGTAATTGTGTATATATCATAATATACTTCTATTTCAGTGTTCCAGTTTTTCCATTATTTCCAATTTTTAACAGAAATAGCACATAGGAAGAATTGATATCTGATTACAGAGTAACGTAAAAAATCGTTGGGCTCAATATGGAAAATGCCCATTGAAATTTTTCATTTCTTGACATCTGAGATCACAAGAAACATACTTTTCTATTTCTTTCGGTCAGTTTATCTAACTGTTGCCCTGTAAATCTGTAAACTTTATATTTCATCATATTTATTGGCATATATGAAACTAAATCATAGAATAATTATTACAAGGTTTATACATTAACTGCTTGAGTTCTGCCCAGTGTAAATATTTAATTTTCATTAACATCTACTTTTATTTGTGAACTTAAGCAATGAATGGTCCTGAAGGCACCTGGCATGTAAGGTTTTACTTGTGTTCCTTATTGTCTACATTATTTCATTGTTTGTGAATTGTTGTATCCAATTACTATCTGTTATTTGTTACATTTTAGTTTTTATTATAATAAAGCACAATTTGATTTGAAATTTTTACAACACTTAAAATGGGTTTTTTGAAGCAAAGCACGTTAATACATTGACATTTCAGTACAACAGAAACTACCATACATTTCATATTCCTTAAGACTGGATAAAAAATAATTCAATTAAAATTTGCATTTTCTATAAAAAAAAAAACGGCAATAATGCTTTTGATTTGTTTATTACCATTCTTTTTATATAACTCTGTTAATTATATTCCAGGCTCCTCTAAGTACTATTTCTGCTAGGGTTTTAAGAAAATAAAAAAAGACATAAACAAAATATATTAGAAATAATACTTATTAACCTCTCATCTAAACCCTGTATTAATTCTTGATAATTATTATTAGTACCATTATTATACAAATATATGTTAGACTATTAATAATTACACTTAAAATTAGCTCATTCTCTTAACCAATAACTGGTCAAATGCAAGTTGAATTTGCGCAATTAGTGTTCCGTACGTTGATTGATTTAAAATTACAGAGGTATAAAATGATCAGTGACTTCACAAAACACACCCCCAAATAAGTTTTCAACAAATTTTGTTTCCGATCTTTACTGAAAACTGATGACCTTGAAATTTTGGTTTTTGTTATATACCAGATAAATTATTAAAGGTAACGCATTCGTGATATTTTTCGTTCAATTTACACGCCGTGGAGAATATTCCAGAATTTTTTCAAAATTTCTTGATCAGTACTTTTTGAGATAAAGTGGGGGAGACAGCGATTTTTCGCGATTTCTTAAAAATAATACAAAGAAAAGTGTGCGCAAGAATTACATTATATATATTTTTTTAAAGTCGCTTTCATTTGACGCCCCATTCGATGACCTAGTTAAAAATTTTTTTTTTTGCTTCCGAATTTATCCCCCAAAACTTAAGTCAAAATTCAACTTTCAAAACTACACGGCTCTGATGAGGCCATCAATTCCTATATTAGTACCAAATTTGAACTTTCTATGTCAAATAGTTTCTGAGAAAATTGGGTGTGACAGACATACAAACAGACAGACAGACAGGCAGAGCGACAGACACCGAAGTGATCTTATAAGTGTTCCGTATGGAACTCTCAAAACTTCTCTAAAGTGATATCTCTTAAAAAGTAGACTTCTCTCACTCCTGTACTGAATTTAAATTGATGTCTTTTCCTTCATGTTATTTCATCATGACAATACACATACAGAGAGATAGATAAATCACAGAAATTGGAAACTATGATTTTCATGAATAAAGTAACTTGAAATTAATAAATATAGTACAATACAATTACTGAATTACTTTGTTAACTGATACTAAATAGTTACTTAGTGTCAGTTAACAAAGTAATTAATTAGGTAATTTTAATATTAAAATATATTGTCACAAAGTAACGGACCAATCAATCAACTCTTTAAATATAGTACAGTTGTAAAAAATCTTTTTGGGCACTCTGTAATTACAATCTAATATTCTTTACATTATAGTTCAGTTAAGATTTAAGATAATAAAAAATAACACCATTTTCAAACTCTTAAACGTCAACAGTTATGGAAAGAGTCTAACCCTCTTCCTCACCATTTACATCCTTTTTTAAATTTTACTATAATTTACTATATTTTACATAAACTATCAATCAAAAGAAGTCAATTCCTATACTATATTTCTATAGTATTCCTATATTAAAAACAAATCAAATTTAACAGAAGATATGGCTCAAAAACTATAGGACCCATTTCCATCTCAAGTACTACGTATGTACCAAATTTGAACTTAATACTTCATTTCATTCAGGTTAGTTCAGTCATAAAATTGGAATGAATTTTTGTGACATGGGGTCCTGAAATGTGAAGAAATACAAAAATCTTAATGAATTTTTCAGAAATAATAAAAAAAAGAGATAGGGACTTTTATTGTAAAAAAACATCTTTTACTACCCACTTCTATTTGATCTATGACTCATGAATTGCCTCACAAGTTCTGACCTGTTTATATTATTTTTTGACATATCACAATTGAAAGAATTTGGCCAATGTCACACTTCAATGACATAGTTTGATAATTACATGAAGATGCCAATAATGACAGTTGATCAGTAAATGTCCCAAAGTTTTAATTATTCTTTAAATATAATTATTGTTTTTACATCTCTTGCTATTTCTTGTTTATATAATACCTATAAATCTAATTCTGACTTACCAGCATATAGAATAATTGAAAAAAGATCTGCACTTGTTTTTGATGGCCATAAATCTTCATTTTTAATGGTACAGAACACTTATAAAATCACTTTGGTGTCTGTCCGTCAGTCTGTCTGTCTGTCCATTTGTATGTCTGACACAGCCGATTTTCTCTATAACTATTTGACATAGAATGTTGAAATTTGGCACTAATATAGGAATTAATGGTCTCATCAGAGCCATGTAGTAATTTCTAAGTTTAACTTTGACTTAGGGGGTTAGGTTTGGGGGCGAAATCGGAAGTGAAAAAAAAAATTGTAGCAGGTCACCGAGTGGGGTGTCAAATGAAAAATGAAAACTTGTAAAAACACAAGTTTATATATATATATATATATATATATATATATATATATATATATATATATATATATATATATATATATATATATATATATATATATATATATATATATATATATATATATATATATATATATATATATATATATATATATATATATATATATATATATATATATATATATATATATATATATATATATAATACTTGCGCACACTTTTCTTTGTATTATTTTTTAAAAAATGTGCTGTCCCTGAAACTTCAAAATATTTTGGAATTGGAATTCTGGAATATTCTCCACAGGGTGTAGATTGAACTAAAATTATCACAAGTGCATTGCCTTTAAAAACTTATCTGGTATATATAAAAAAAAAAAAAAAAATTCAAGATCAGTTTTCAATAAAGATTGGAAAAAACACATTGTTGAAAGCTCATTTGGGGTGTGTTTTGTGAAGTTATTGCTCATTTTATACCTCCGTAACAAAAATTTTCATTTTAAAAGCAATCAATGTATGGAACATGCATTGTGCACATCCAACTTGCACTTGGCAGGCTATTTTGACTATTAAGCAAGAACAATACCTCTTATTATATAATGGAATTTTTCAATAAATAAGAAAACTACAAAAGTAATTAGATCGTCAAATATCAGAAAAGTTGAATAATACAGTTTTAGTGGTGTTCTCATATATAACATAAACAAGAACTGTGTGTCCAACTTGAATTTTAATGCACTAGCTCACTCCTTCAACCTGCTACTGGTGTCTGATTTATCTTTTCAAAGTAACATTAAGCAATCGATCAAAAAACATGTAGACTATAAATAGAATAGACAATATCTCATTTGGTTATTCTTTGATTTAAATAAAGAAAATAATGTAATTTATGATCTTTCTATTAAACACTAGATTGATGTTTACCATAACTCATGCTATGTTAAAGGCACAGCAATGTAGAGAAGCATGTGGTTGTATTAGTCAGTGGTAATAATTAATTATATATACAAACACACTCCAATTAGAAATTATTTTACAAATATATATAGTTACACTATCTTTAAATATATCATAAACCCTTCAAACAGAATTTTGCTTAGGCTTTTGACACTGAGAAATAATATAGAAGTTGCATAAAATTCTAATTTTAAATATATAGTCTAGTGGCCATAACTAACTATAAAAAATACTGCTTCCTACAACTTTAAAAATTGGTGTTACGAAGCATGATAGAAGATGCTACAATACTTTTTTTACTTGTTTCTTATAGATCATATTTACATAAATTTAAGGTTTTTTGATAAACCCTTTAATGCTATTCCGAAGAGTCAAAGGTGTACAATATACCTCACTTTGTACCAACTTACCCTAGCCTTCGTTTGCTTTCTTCAGGTGGTAGCTGATCAAATGTTTTTGCTTCTTCACCTAAAAAAGCCTCATGGTCATATTGAACATTATGTTCATCTTTTTCAAAATGTTCTTTATCACTTAATTCTCTATCATAAACTCTTTGTTTTTCTTCTTTCGGAAGAGCATTAGTTAATAAAAATGTCAGAAGCACTACAAAAAAACATAAATTTTCCATCATAAATCCCTAACATAAAATAGTAGCCCAGTAAGGTTCTAATTTCAGTAATACCACTTAGTCTGATCTAACTGCCTGGGCTTAAAGATTGTAGGTCACACACTTGTTTCCGTAATTTATTGCTGTGACTAAGTATTTTAAAGCTGAAATTTCAATTATACCACCCACTACAACTAAAGAAACAGGAAAAATCAACGAAAGTAAGATGGAAAGAGCAAAAGTAGGTTAGTCCTGTCGTCTTGTTTTCTTCTTTCTTCTCCCTCTTTAATAGCTTGACGAGCAATTCTGGTTGAGAATATATAAAATACGTTGAGTAGTTAAAATACCATGTAGTAAAGTCTACAAATAAATAAAATAGCAGATTTTTCTAAGCAGGACGGTTGCATTTATTTATATGGAAATAGTGGTAGCAAAGCTGCCACATAGAGATATTAGAATAGGGGAGGTAAGTTCTCGCGAAAAGCATAGTGATCATAGAAAGAGAAAGAAATAATATGAGAGTCATTCTGTCTCTCTTACTCGGCGCCTGAAGTCAGTGCTCAAGCGCAGAGTAAGAGAGACAAAATTGTCTCATATTATTTCCTTCTCTTTTTAAAGACTCTACGCTTTCACTTACACTTACTCTTCTCTATTCTAATATCTCTATGGGCTGACATCGTTATATGTCTTGGAACGTATTCGGAAAGCAGGGTGAATGAACATGAGCATTCGGTGTGATAATGCTGTCAGCAGTCGTTTAGGTTCCCAAGATTTAATTTCGCACTTTTACATTCTGGTGTTTTTTTTTCAAATAAGAAAAGTAAATATGTTTATTTAACACTTACTAATACAAAAAGAACAAAAAAACCTATTTGTAACACAATTCAAAATTAGCACATATCTACAATATCAACTACGCAAATGCGAATATTATTTTTACAGAATATATATATATATTTTTTTCCTCCGTTTTACGGCTATAGTTGCTAGGACTATTCGGCCGAGTGTTGGATTACATTTTAAACCCTTTATATTCCCCAGCAAGGTCCACAACTAAGTGAGTCTGGAATCTATGTCCATAACCTTAACAACACATGATGATATCCTCGATTATGAAACAAGAAATCATCATTCCTCGGCACAGGCTGACTGCAACTCGTAAGAGTTTTATTATCTCTACTGTAAAATTTTACAACCACCTTCCAGATGGTTTGAAAAGTTTATCCACATGTAAATTTAAACATGAAATAAAAAAACTATTATTATCAATATGCCCGTACAATTACAGCGAGTACTTTGGGGCAATTTGAATATGTATATTGTCTTTCATTATTGTCTGTTTGGTTATCGATTTTATTATTATTATTTTTTAATTCTCTTACATATATAATTATTTTATTTTCAACTGTATTTGACGATGCAAAGACGATGTGCAGGTTAGGTTTGCTTAACATGATTTGTACAAGTTATTATGCAAATAATGTAATATTATTATTACAGGGATTTTATATATTTTATTTTTAGCTTAAGCTTTTTATATGCTTTGATGGGACAATTCACACTCATTCACACACACACACACACACACACCGATTAACGGAATCGAACCGTCGACCACCAGTTTCATAGACAGGCTCCTAACCCACTACGCCACCGAGGCGGGCTTTTCAGAATATACTCAAGTATTGGCGAATTTTTTTATATCTTCAAACAGGCTTCATAAAAAAGTAATTTTTGTGACGCAATCGTTTTTACTGTAGATTCATGATACCGATCTTTCGACCTAATATTATAGTTATGAAATTTAGATCGTTTCTCTAAATAATAATTCAAATCGTTTAGCAACAAATTCCGGTCGATTTTATAAATTAAAATCGGGTTTGCTCTGAAAATGTGCTGTCTGACATTTAACCAATTTAGAGAATACAACATTCTTTGCACGGAAGTATACCTGTTACAGCTTAACAAAATTCGCACTGCTCTATTCTGCTGATCTAATATCACCCTTAAATATTTAATTTCACTTACAAAATTAATAGGAGTACCATTTACAGACACAACTAAGGCTAAATCAGAATACTGTTTACAATGAGCCTTTTAACCAATCACCATACAATTTGTTTACTAGCATTTGATTTCACAGAAAATGATCATTCATTATTTAAGACATTAGTAATTTCTGTGAAATTGTTCCGCTACACATATATGAGGATGTTGTCCGCAAACAGACTAACAGAACAATTCTTTAAGGCGCGATATCTCTCATTAACATAGATGACAAAAAGAAGGGACCCCAAAACGCTACCCTGAGGAACACTCAACAAACTCTCCCTGCTTTTTGATACTTTATTTTCAACTTTTTTCTTATGGTACCTATTTTCTAAACAATCTCTTATCCAGTTAACTTAGCACTATTTCTCCTTCGTTGAGTCTTCTTCTCCAATGAGCACATACATACTGTATCGCAAACTCACATGAGCTGAAGCTGAACTGTCTCAAATAAAGCAACTGATTCTGCTCAAAGTATTCCCGAATCTGATTACAAACTATTGTTCTAACAATCTTACCAATGGCTGGTAACAAATTTAGTGGTCCAAATTCTGAGGCAGTACTCAGCTTATCCACTCTAGATATTGGAACAATAAGGCTAGTTTTTAACTCATTGCATTTGGCACTCTTTCTGTTGTCAGTAATGTATTAATTAAGAGCAACAGCGGGAAACCTATCACATAAAACAACTACTTTAGTAATTTGATATTCAGAACACTATCAATAGTATTTTTGTAAAAAACTAGTTTTAGAGAAAGATTCGTCTTCCATCCTGTGATTGCTATACTACTTGATATTTCATCTATTATGTCTGCAAAAAAAATTAATGAAACCATCCATTATCTCTTCACCCTTCTGTCCAAACTTAAATTCAGAATAATCGATATATGTTTTATTGAAACCTATTATTTCCTTCAATGTTCTCCACATTATTTTATTATCACCCCGGCACTTGTGAGTATTCTGATTATAATAATCAATTTTTTGTTTACGAATCCCAGATACTTCCCAATTTCTTTTCATTTCATAGTCATCCTAATCTGCTGCTTGTTTCATTAGACAAAACCTCTTATATGCCATATCTCTTGCCTTTTGTGCTTGCCTCACTCTGTTATCTCTCCATAGGCAAGTCCGCAAAGTAACACTCCTTAGAGGGGAGACTTTATCTAACCTGTTCCGAATAGGCTGAATAAAATCGTAGTACATGTTAACGTCTGTTGCCCTATAATTCCAATATTTCCCTATTAGTTCTTTACTAATATCAGAGTGGGTCCTTGAATTTTTGTTTTATGATGAAATGTCAGATTTACTCCAACGTTCTCATGGTTACTAAAGGCTGGAAAGTTTCTATCCACTTCACGTTCCGTAAAATCGTTTGTAATGATATAGTCAATCAGAGAAGAAGATGAATCAATCACTCGAGTTCCTCTAGTGAGGATTTGCATATAGCTCGTTTCATTTACTATTTCCTTAGTTATCCTTATCTCACTACTCTTTTTTAGCCAGTCTATATTTACATCTTCCACAAAGAATGACAGTTGTTGATGAAAGACTTCACTGGTAAATTTGTCCTTTAAGAAGTTTAAAAAGTCAACATAATTTGAATTTGGGGATCTATACAAACTTCCCACTTCTAGATAGTTTTTTGTACTTGAATTTTTACTATTAACACCCAATAACTGTAGTCAATTGACTCCTTAGATATCATTACAAAATCAGAACATTTAATATAGATACAATTCCACCCCTATGTCTACTATTTGACAGACATGAAACTGTTTTATATCCATCCACAACAATTTTACGAATCACTATATCTGAAGTAACATGTGTTTCGCTTATACAATCATTGGCTGTTTGTCCAAAAGAAAACCTCTAAGTTCATCAAAATATGATGGTAGTCCTTAAATATTTATATGCAGAATCAACGAATCGTCCTTCTTCATATGTTCCTTGCAATTTAATTCCTAGATGTAATGTGTTTTTACCTTCCCCCTATCAATAGCTCTGTGATATGAAACACGCTTCTTGTCAAATACTGTATAATTAAATTCTATTTCCTTAAGAAACATTCCTTTACAATATTCTAAGCATTTGAATATTTCAGGCGAAAATTCCAAAGTGACATTCTGCAGACAAGACTTCTTTGGAGTGTACTTTTTTTTGTCAACTTTATATTCAGACTACAAATATTTCCTAGAAACTTTTGTTTCTTTAGCATTTGCACAATTTCCTATCCATCTTGTAAATATTGGTCCTTAACTTCAATCACAACCATTTTCGGATTTATCATTTTAGGGATTTCCACTTCATTATTCGCCGAAAGTTCCGCCTCTGCTTTATTTTGTAGTTTTTTTAATGATTCGTCATCAACTTCAATAATAACAGCCCTGCATCAAAGATTTCAATTTGTTTGTTGTTTGAGACAGATAAGTCGGATGATTTAATTTTTGTTCAACTATATTTTTTGTTGTTGAACTATTTTAATTCCCATTTCTCGGGCGAATTATTAATGGTAGAACTGGGCTCTTTTTTGCAATATTCGACCATTGCTCTTAATCTGGACTTTGCGTTGGTTTATCTTGCGAGTATGCAAGAATGTTCGTGGTATCACGCTTGTATTGTTCGATTTTGTCTACCAGTGTTTCCAAGCTCTATGCCATATTCGATTTATCTGATATTTTGTCGGAACAATCATCATAAAACCAAAAAACCTCCTTACATTCATTGATGGCTTTAACAAGTTGATCCTTCAGTGTGACTCTTAGCACATTTACACACAATTAACTTTGAATTTACTATAAAATTATCACCGCGTTTCGCACATGTCGAATCCACGTGCGAACCGGCGGCGATATTGTTGAACCGAATGGAAAGAAAAGTTCAGGAATGCTTGCAATATGAGCCATTCACTGTTCCGAATTTAATCGTGATTTCAGTTGTGCCTTTCATTGTCATGCGCACAAGGTAGATAATTTCTGTTACAATTTAAGGTGTTATTTAAAAATGTAGTCTCTGCGCTTTTGATAATAGCAAATTAATACTATATAGTAAAATATTCTTTATCAAGTAATACACTATATTGCTTATAGTATTATTACTGTAAATATAATTTAACACATATATTAGAAAGGGGATATATCTATATCGATAGAGAAAATGACTCTTTTGAATTGTTTTGCTATATTTTTAGTGTTCCGTATACTTATGGGCTTACTTCGATATCCGTCTGTTTCTCTGCTTGTCTGTCACATCCGATTTTCTCTGAAACTGTTTGACATATACCCTAAAATTGAAATTTGGCACAGATATAGGAACTGATGGTCTAATCAGAGCTATGTAGTTCTGAAAGTTAAATCTTGATTTAAGGGATTAGTTTTGGGGGGTGAAACTGGAAATGAAAAATAAATTACCAGGTCATCCTGTGTCAAGTGAAAGCTTGTAAAAGCACGAGTTCAAAAATATATATGATGTAATACGCCTTCACTACGACAAGTGGCTAGTATGGAAGGAGCAAGTTACCGCTTCCGCTGAAAAAGCCAATTAACTCTTTGGAAAATTACACTCTTCTCAAGTGCAGTAACTGTCAGTTCGAAACAAATGGCCAATTTATAAGATGATAAACGAGCCAGATTGAGCTACTCAAGCCCAGTATGGTACCAACTGTCACATTTCTGCAGATCCATCCTCCCGACCGTCCAAAATAAGGTCCTCCATATCATCACCAAAGCCCCAGACCTCCATATGCCGACAATCCGGGAATTCATGAGCAATATCCAGCTCAAATTCCTGGACAAAGGTACACACCATCTCAACCAGGAATGCTTACCGCCTTCCAGGTCATGCCTAACGGAGTCTTTCAAGACCATCGGACCCTCTACCAGAGGATTAGCTTAAGTTAGCCTTAATTAATTTTAAGTTTAATCTTAAGTTTTATGTTCATGAAATATCTTAAGTTCAAACGAGTTATCTAAATACATTTATATAAAATCCTTACCTAGGCTTAGTTAGATAGGTTCCTGACATGTATATATCTTAAGATCTAATATGTATACTCTGTTTTCAATCACATCATTGTATAATAGTAATAGCCTTGGTGCTAGCTAGTGAATCAATAAATTCCATTGGACAAAACGTAAAACATCACCCCAATAACTAGAAGGTCTAGAACCTACTCAAGGAAGGACTATTTGTATGGGCTTGAACCCGTATTTTGAATTTTAAAATTCTATATTATTATTTTAATTAAGATATTGGAGTCAAAACGTAATAAATTAATAATAATAGGTAGGAATTATAACCTTGTTAATTCGGTTATAAATAAATCAGGTCAAATAATATTTTTTGATTCACTATATCACAGGAACATTAAATCTCTAGAAGTGGTAAAGTCAATATTTTATAGAAAATGTTGTAAAACTAATTGGGGAAAGTTGTCATTTGTAATAAGAAAATCTAAAACACAAATAACACCGTAGACCTTAGTTTATGATTACACTATGGCAATTTATTGAGTAGCCTCTTTCTGTGATTACGGAAGATACCAAAATTTATGTCTGCTTTATGTACTAAGTTAAAAAAAATAAAAATGATAAAAATTAAAATTGCATTTTAATATTTATTATTGTTACTGCACAAAAAAGCCTAAGAACTTCAATTATTGTGCAAACTAATTAATCTAACAAAAATAATTATTTTACCTGTGGGCGGAACCTACTAAGATGGCAGAAATATGGGTGCAAATTTAAATTTGTTACGTGTGAAGTATAGGGAGTGTGACAGTATTTTCCAAAAATATTAATAACAATTGGCAATATTTGCAAATGATCCGATGCAAATCCTGCCCAAAGGAATATCACACTCGGTGAAAAACTTTTAGAATTAAATCTTTTCCTTGGGTGTGGAATTATCGATGACAAAACTGTTGCGCTCAATACAACGAAAATTCAAGCAGCACGTATGGTATATCCACGGGCCAAGCAAAAAGTAGTGTTTGAGATAAATTGCACATTCAACAGTAGAACAGGGGAAATTTAATGTATGAGATGCTCTTGTAAAGCCGATGAAGGTGAAAAATGCAAACATATCCTCGCAACTCTTTTATGTTGTTACCGGTAAGAATCTAATGATAAATGTCTAATATTTACATTTCAATTTTTGTATGAAAATGAATAATATAATCTAAAAAGTGTTATCTAATAAGGAATTTTTGTTTGAAATACGTACACGAATTACAAAAAAAAACAAATGACTGTTCAAGAATAATAAATTTACTTATCTGGAAGAATGTAATCTTCTTTTTTAAAATGCTTAGGACAAACTTTATCATCAATTGGGATTTTTCGTTCAAGTCAGAGAACTTTTTTCCACACTCCCAGTCTGTCAACTTCTTCCACTTGCCCAAATACATTAGTAGTATTTACATAAGTCTAATTCGCCTTTGGAAATGTATGAAAAACTACATTTAAATCCTTTTGCAGATGACTTTCGCAATTGCAAACACAGCATAAAAGTCTTTTTTTATTATTTTTCAAGAAAAGCAAAAATTCACTATTCATTTTTAAGAGAATTTGTAATATTATTTACTTTACACAGACCCTTATGACAGATATAAAAATTCACCTTAAGTTTAATTCCTGAAAAAGCCGCGAGATGTCGTATTAAATAGGTGAGATCCCAATAGTATCGTTTCTATTTAACAGAAGTTAATTTGAATTCCTTCGGACACTTTTGTTCAGTTGAAAACCTAAATAATTTGTATATAATACAGTTTATTTTTAGATTAAATAGTGATATGTTGAAACCAAGGCCCAGTATATTTAATAAAAATATTATCTCATTGTTAATCCTGTTAAATAAACCAGTTAATAATTACATACTATTTTCCATTAAAAAAATCTAAGAAACGTAAACATAGGGTATATTTGTTTAATTAATAATAAGTAACGCTAATTGGGGCTTCTATGTTTTTTAAAATGTAAGAAATATCGGTGTGTTAAAATTTGGATATTTTTGGTAAACACCTTAACTATAAAATATAATAATAACACTAACTTTTAAAATTCACGAATTATAAAATATATACAAAAAATCTGGTCACTCACATACATTCTTTCGCGTAGAAAATCTGTAAAATTATGTGGGAAATCGTTTGCATTAATGGTCACCACCTCATGCCATGATAGTATGGGAAGAGATTTGAAATGTTCTTTTCTTTGGAGTGCCACATTACCTTTCACTCACTGTGTTGAAAAATTTAGATTTCCAATACGTCACGCCACCAAAGAATTATTGACAGAATTTATAGGGATTTATAGGTCTCATCCAGCCCTGTGCAAACTAATATGGTAAACGTAACAATATAAATTCGTCTCTTGTGCTCCATTTTCACTACATTTGAAGACAAAATTTACTAAATGTTTTCAAAGCATACAAAATCACATTGAAAGTTTCGGCGCAGTGTCAAATAACATGCCAAATGACGGTTTTTACACACACACAGAATTTTTCCCTTGGAGCTGAAGTGGCACAAGCAATCACATGCTAAATCACTTGGTGACTTTGGCACCGTGTATGGGTAAAGCTGTGTCGTTTTTTCGTGTACGCTAACTGCCACATCCAAAGCGCCATGATTTTTGAAATGATAGAATGTGTGTGAGTGGACAGCTAATTTAAAACTTGCCAATTCAGCAGAAAAAAAATACCGCTTAAGTTTGGCAGAAAATACAATGTTGGCGTTTACTTCCCCAGGAGACTGAAAAAATTGACTATGAAATAGAAACTTGAAGCGTAGGTTGGGGTAACTTTCAACGAGTCACACTTGAGTGTTACTTCAAGTAAAGACTGTGGATATGGGATTCAGTATTTTAAAAGTATTTATACATATTTTTGGATCCCAGATAAAGACTTCAATATTTTAAGTTTAGATCTAAAACAAGCAATAAAGCAGTCTCAAAAATATCTAAAATAAGTGATATACAATAATTTGCATCTCTGGCTCTCGTTAACCTAGTTTTGAAGGCATACCTAACTTCTGTCGAGGAATATTTAAGGCCCCAGACCGATAAAGGATTTATTCAACGGACAACTGACAATTACCGCTAGACACCGCTTTATATTAGAATTCTGCCCCAAGTATATGAAAATCAATATAAACTAAAATTTAAGAAGGTCCATATTTTAGTAGTTTTCGACTGTTATCTGTCTATCTTAGGAAGCGTTTCGGCTTATCACAACTCTTTAGTCTAATTAGGTTGGCAAACTCAAAGAACTTATCGAGGTACTATCATAAAGAATAAGTAAGATACACCTCTGGCTGATGTA
>CM032449.1:90733701-90801201 GCA_019049505.1 Pachyrhynchus sulphureomaculatus | reverse complement strand
TGTATCACCATTAAATAAATAAAACTAACTGACAAGAACACCTTGATGTCTCTGCAAGTTCTTCCACTCTTCCTCATTTAGAAACACTCTGAATCTGTTTCGTCCAGCAGTAATAACTTGGCAAAAAAATCTTCCAAGTCAATTCCAACAGTTACAAAATTTGTTGATAGTTTGTTTAAACTATATATTTTAGAATTTAGAAGTTTATCATATTTACTTTCACTATTTTGGGTGGTATACCCATAATATGAACTATTGGTTAAATACATCTCAGTATCTGAATCATTTTGATGATATGACTTTAATATAGTATTCCCCCTCCTCTAGTGTTTCCCCTTCTATCTAAACAATGTTTAATTGTAGAATAGTTTATAATATATTAATACCGAAGTAAAACGATAGATGTTTTTAAAATTCCACTATATTTATAAACCGTAACAATTGTTTCGACATACAATGTCTTCATCAGACGGATGATAACTTTAACAGTTTAAAGTTATCATCCGTCTGATGAAGACATTGTATGTCGAAACAATTGTTACGGTTTATAAATATAGTGGAATTTTAAAAACATCTATCGTTTTACTTCGGTATTAATTTACAATGAATTTCCATCAAGTAACGGCTACCTCAGTGAATATTATAATATATAATTCCTAATAAGGTAAGGAGAAAGATATACATATTATAAAAAAATACTGAAAACAGGATAAATTATAATATATAGTATATTTTCATTGTTTTCAAAATGGAAAAATTTAGTTATATTAAAATCATTAAAAGTTTTCAAAGTGTCATCATCTTTACTTCTTTTACACTTTTTCCATATAATTTGTGTTAAAAATGGTGTTGTTGAACTTACTTACTTACTTACTTAATCCTTATACCTATCTACCCCTTGTTAGGAGTGTAAGGCCTGTGGAGTTGAGTCATTCTATATCTGTCTTTTCCATATTTCCTTCTACATCCTTCCATCCTGTTTAAATTGCTGATTGCCCCTTTTGTTTTTTCTGTATTAGTTTCTTCTGTTTGTATGAGTTCTGTATCTTGTTCCGGTATTTTGTCCCTATGTTGATTTTTGTATGCTTTTCCTTCTCATTTTTTGCATCCTTTTCCTTTCCTCTCTGTTTCAGTGATTCCTACATAGTGCATTTGTTGTTCTTCTGTCAGTTCATCTTCTTTTCTGTGTATACCCCTATTATTCCATGTTCTGAATCTAAAAACCCCATAATTATTTCCCATTTCTTTCTTCCTATCTATTTCTTTGCTTATCTTCTTACTTGTATTCATTTTAGTAGTCCTCTCTTCCGTATCCTTTATCTTTGCCAGGGTCGTTCGTCAATCTATCTATCTCTCTCTCTTGTTCTTAGTTTTTTGACTTGATGGTCGTAGTATTCGTTGTTTGTTCTTTCAGTTTTTCTTCCTCAATGTCCCATTTATATTCTCTTCCTTCGATTACGATTTTTTGATATCCTGTTTTCACCTTTTTTCCATGCTTTCTCTCATTCTCTGTTATATGCTTCAATTTCTTTTGAATTTCGCTTTCATCTTTTGTTAAATCGTTGTTTATATAAACTCTCTCTTTTAGGTTTCTCAATTTGTTTTTATTTTTCATTACAGCTTCCTTATCTCCCCTGTTTCCAAGTTCTATCTTGTATATAGCCGCTCTTATTTTTATGACATCTTTAATCTGTACCTTTGTACCCATACTCCTCTCCATAAAATGTTCTACACCCATTTTCAGATCTGGTTGGCTATTCACTTCATAACTCATTCCCGATGGTGTTGTAATAATATAATATTTTGGAACTTTTACTATTAAACATTTCATAAGAAGAGACAAATGTCCTATTATCTTTATTTCCAAATTCATATTGTGACAATATTCATCTATTGTTACATTCGTATCCTTTGTGAAATATACCATACTATATGTCACATAAGGATTATATACATACAAAATATTCCTTAATATGTAACAAAAACTGGGAAATCGAAGTCACCAAAATGACTATCAATATTTTGATATTTTTATTATCGGAAAGAGATAATAACAAAGGTTTGTGTAAATGATATACTGACAAAAGCCCTTTCGTTTTATTATTTATGTATGTTTAGGAATGTTGAATTTTTAATCTTTTATTACTACTTATCAATTGAAGATAAAGTTAACTTCTTAACTAATTCAGTATACATGCTATGAAGTCTAGATCGAAATACTTACATAAAACAAAGGGTATTAGAATTATTTTTTAACACGTCTTTATAGTGGAGAATAACCAATTGTTTATTAATAATACTGCTTTTTTAATGCCTTTAGCATTTTTAAATCATTTATTTTTTTGTTTTTACACACTATCTTTCTCTCCATTTCCATAGAATCATTCTCTAGGTTCATCAGTATATTTATCTTCAAATTTACCCACCACAGATTTAGTAATTGGCATGTTGTGTATGTTATCAATTTTATAATTGAAAGTGTCAAAATTATCAATTTAATGTTTCATATCTTCATGGACATTATCTGTTTCTGTTTCAAAAATAAATGAGTATCTGTGTATAATAACTATACTTTATCTTGATGTTATTGTTTTAAAAAATCGTAAAAGAAACCATTATAGTTTTAGATATGTCTAAACTAGAAAATCCTGCATAAACTGGGTTGTTATATTCAACTAGCGGCTTTTGTATTTGAGTAGTAACTAAATGTTCATTAAAAATTACTGACTCTTTAAAATGTAGTTTTGCAATTAGATTTTACGCTTCATCTTTTCTTGAATTTTTTTCTTGTTGAGCCAATAATCTAATACCTTTTATAGACGTTTTCCATATATTTACTATACAGACTATTATTTAGCTAGTTTATAAATATTTCTGACAAACTGATTCTTAGGTTTGTTTCTCAATTTAGTGCTTAAATCTGTAAGTTTTTTTTTACCCCAGGTGATTGAGTCAACTCTTAAGATTCTATGAATTTTACCTATTTTTAGTCCATTTTGAATACGTTGTTTGGATAAAGTATAATGAATGATAAATATTTAGCAAATTTGGAATTAATTTTGCATGTTTAGAATTAGACAGCTTATAGTTTTTAGGACAAAAAAGAAATTCGTTGTAATATTCATGTAAATTAGTTGGATGTATTAAGTCAACTTTTAAAACATAACCTTTTTAAAATGTAGCTGAAATATTTGTGACATTCAAGTTATCAATCCTTTCTTGTGAGAGCCAGACAAAATCTTTTTGCGAAGATATTGAGACATTGCATAACGATATAAATTTGTTTCTAAGTATAAAATATCTTTATTAAGTTTAGATGAGTCATAATTTTCAATAAACTTATGGTTTATGGATTTTCTACTAACACAGGTTTTACTGCTCCTCTTATGCTATCTTTAAAAAAATATAACATATTAGGATTAGTTAATAGTTCCTGCTTCAGTGTACTTAAGGCATGAATTATAATTATGAAGACGGGAAAACTTTTTTTAAAAACGTTTATTGTAAAAAGTACAAGTTACTAGTTTGGATACAAGAATGAGAATGATTTTTTAAATATAATATTCTTAAAAGCTAAACTTTTATCTAATTAAGTTCTTAAATACATTTATTTAAAGATAGGTTAATTATCCCTAAGACGGTACACTTTCTTTTTAGAATGATATATGTACTACTAACAGGGTCGGCTTAGACCTATAACTCACGCGTAAAAACTTAATCCAGGAAAAATATAATAATTGTCTGGATCTAGTTTATGGGTATTCAAACCGGTTTTTCTCAAATTTTCGAAAATATCTGCCAAAAGCAACACCTTCGATTTTAAATAAATACCCGAATATTCTCTTATTGATTTACAATCAAACACATTTCGCTCTTTTATATTCGTCTTCACTATCTTGTTCGTTGTTTAGCTCATTACGAAACTGTTCTTTTTCTGATAACTTGTTTTCATTTCACTTTGTATAATTATAAATATATCTATATCAAAAGATTCTCTTTTGTCGAATGAAATTAAATTTTTCCTTTTCATGAAAAAATTTTAATATTTCTGTATTTTGTTTCATCTTTTAGAGTTTCAGATAATTTTGATAAAGAATATGGTGAAAATTGTAATGAGTCATAACTCGTATACAAAACTGTTTTTGTTTTAGCTCGTTAGTTTTTTTTTTATCAAAATATAAACTTACATTCATATATTTTTAAAATGAAATATATTTTTCTTTATTTTGTATAATTACATTCAATTGTTCACTATGGTGACATAAATTTTTGATGTGGTTTTTCTGATGATAAATTAATTCTAACATGATTACAATCATATGTGTTATGTCTCATTAAATCATCATCGTTGGGGAAATAGTGTTCATAGTAGTCATCAATCACAAAGAAATTTCTTTCCATGATATGTACAGAGTTGACTATAGACTGATCTAGATAAATTAGAAATATAATAAGGAAAATTCCCATTATGATCACTAATTAATAGTAAATTAACACGACGATTTTGTTTATTTCTTATATAGTGTAATGATTTTATAACTTCATTTTTTAAACCATCTTTTTTTCTAAACCCTAAGCAATAATTGAAATCATATTTTGAATTTCAAATTCTGGTATATTGTTGATATGTACATCAGTACCTGACACATCCAGTGTTGTAGAAAAATGTAGGTAAGATGACTCTTCAAATTCCACTCCTGTTGATCCCCAAACTCAAAACTTTTTAATTTTGAAAATTGTTTCAGGTGGTGGTTATTTTTAAGGTTTCTTTTACTTTAAATGAATGTTTTGCCTAATGATTAAACTTTATCGGTTTAGGCATCCTTATGAATCTAAATATTTACTGTCTGGATCGAAACTGAATAAATAAAATTAAACGTTTCAATTGGAAAAGGGGAATCGGGGTTAGAGTTATTTTGCAATGTTTTTGAAAACTGAGAATTTAATAAATGGTTCGGTGAACTAATTTGACCGCGAGGAATTGATTCGTCGGTTGAGTCAGAATCAATATTAGAAAAGTTTAGAAATGTTGGTAACTATTTCTTTTTCTAGTTGGAATTAACTTGTTTGAACTACTTCCCACTGAATTGTCGTCAGTATTAAACACATTTTTGTTTAATAGCAGATTTTGAGGTAAATTATCAATTTTCTTTAAGTTACAATTTTGGGATATAATGCGATCAATTTTCAAATTTTATATGGAGGCGGGTGGTAAAACTGACTTATCGTCAGAAGACTCGTCAGAATTATTCCAGATACTTGTCATATTTTTTCTATTTGGAAAAAGTTCGTTCGGATTACTGAATTATTGTCATTAATATTAAAATAATCTTTTTGTATGAGATGTGATGTTAATAATTTAAAACTTTTATGAAGGAATTTTTTTATTTCAAATAACGATTATTAGAATTATCAAATTCGAACGAGAAGTTAACAATATGTTTAGAAATTTCCAATAACCCATCTTTTCCAATTTAGTCAGTATTAGAAGAAAAAATTATGGTAGCGATGTATTTCAGTTCTAGTACAATAACTTTGCGGAGAACGCGAAAGGAACAGAATAACAACTGAGATTCGATTAGATTAAAACTCGTTATATATAGTATTAGCAGGAACGATAAAACCAGTTTTAAGGTAGGATTTAAAAAAATTGACGGTAAATGCAACTACCACTTTTATACTTTAAATGTTTTAGACAACGCCGACAATAATGATCCTTACAGTATGTAGCAAGGTGCAGGGGAAGGAAGAAGAAACAAAAGAAATACACGAGAAAGGGGAGGGGTGGAAGGGAAGAGAACGAGGAGAGAAAGGAAAGAAAAGGGAAAGAGAACAGAAGCAAAAAGTAAGAGAAAGAGAAGAGGAACAGAAAAGAAAGAGAAAAAAAGAGAAGAGAAAGAGGAGAGGAAGAGAATAGAAACAAAAGAGGAAGAGAAAAGAAAGAGAAGGAAAAGGAGGGAAAGGGGAGGGAAGGAAGAAATGCAAAAAAATACGAAACAATTTTTTTCGCGATTTTTTTTACCTCCATGTCCGACCCTTCAGACTCGTCGGTGATGGTGAATTAACTATTATAAAGGCAAAGTTTGCTGCTTAGTTTATTATATTCGATCTCAAGTCCTATTTAAAGAACATTCTCTATCATCACTACAGTTTTACTTTAATTAGTAATTATAATCGAGATATTGTCATTGACCATGGAATATTACAAATTAATTATGAGGAAGCAGATGATCTTTTAGAAGATTGGGTTGATGGTATTAGACCCGATAATTCATGAGAGGCATCGTCGTCACTTCCATTTTCCGGCTACACATGTCCTTATCGATTGATGAATCGTGGCTGAACTGGGAGAAGGGTGAACCTCTTCCATCACCGATGGAGTCGCCCGTGACGGAACCAGAGGAAGATGATGCTTCTCCAAGAAAAAGAGTTAAATTCTGTTATGATGTGTGGTAAAAAATATGAGAATATGGAGTCATCTGGGTCAAAAAATTCGATTTTTGGATTTTTACATTTTCTTGTAGTATGATATCTTAGAATATTTTATGTAAGTTTTATAAGAATCGGTTAAAAATTAACGAAGTTATAGCAGTTTAAATGAAGTGCCGTTGTGTAGAGTTTTCAGAGTAGATAGCGAATAGCTACTCTCGGATTAGCCATCGCCTTTAACTCGATTTTAATGTATTTTTTTCTTTTATAACAATACAAAGAGATCCTCCAATTACTCTTCTTAGAAGAGACAAGGCATTCACATCTGCTATTCTAAGGTTCTATATTCAAAACTGGGAGTTTGTTCAGTACCCTTGTACAGTTCACTCGTAGCAGTTCATTTGTAGTAGTTCCGTCGTAGCAGTTCACTTGTAGTAATTCAGTCGTAGCAGTTGTTAAAGTTTATATTTTAATTGGCTTTGTTAAATATAATAACAGCTATGGGAGTTTATTGTGGCCGAAATGTACATCTCTACGCAGCTATAGTGGACGAAGAAAAACTTGATCTGGCCGAGCGACTATTGCAACAAAGTACAAAAAAAGCTGGCCCTGGAGTCGATGATTCATTTACAGACAAGAATTTATTTTTGTGTTACTGTTTTTTAACCTGATTTTTCAAACCTGAAACTTTAAACTCGTTTTTCTCGAACTACTTTTTCTTGAAAATCGCTTGGCGGTGTGCGAGATATCTGAAGAATCACTGAACTGATTTTGATAAAATTTGGTACATATTTTTTGAATACATATTGCTTGTCTGTGAACGAAGGAATTTTGATTTTATGAATGTAAAACGCGGTAACGTTATTTTTTCGCTTTTTTGTTTAAACCAGAAGTTCCCAACCTTTTCTGGACCACCGTTCCCTTTACAAGAAAAAAAAATTCCAACACTTCCTCTTCTACAATAGTTATTTATACTATATATATTAAAATATTGTTGCATATTAAATATACCTATTTTATCTGTCTATCTACCTATTAAGGGTCGCAAAGTAGAAATTAATTAAAGCGACCATAAAATGTAGTAAAAAACTGTGTATTAAAAACGTAAAAATAAACACAAAATCAACAAGAAATAAAAAAATTAATGAGATCGTTGAGGCTGGTAGAGTTTTAACAATTTGTTAATGTTGGGTTCCAATTTCGTTAACATCAGTCGCAAATTGCCACGTTCAGTGATGTGCAGTCTGTTCCTTTTCTTAGACAGTAAATTAGCTACTGCACTGAACTCAGCCAATTACCATGAAGGAAAAACAATTAAAAATTTCTGTTCTCTTGCCCATAATCCAGGGTAGAGAGCTGGTATTGATTTTTGAGGCCAGAATTCTTGGTATCCATTTCTGAATTATACTTTTAGTTTCTACGAGTTTCTACGAGTTTTTCTTCCAAATTTGATGATTCTGCTCTATCTGCATTTGCGAAATGATCTAAAACCCCACTCGGTATATTTCTGTTTAAAATATCCTGGAATCGCTCCGTAAAATCAGCATGAAGAACGTCCAAGTGGTGGCAATAAGTAAGTAAATCTTTCTGGTTTGCAGAGACTGTTGATAATGTGGGAAAGTTGCTGCATTCACCTCTACCTAGATTTCGTTTGAACAGAAGAAGTTTTCCCACAAAAGCAGCTATGGCGTCTTTGGTATAATTAAATTCAACTCATCACCTTGCAATTATAAATTAACTTCATTAAATATTTTAAACAGGTCTGTCAAATAAGCGATGTCATTTTTGGATGTAATCAGGTTTTCGCTTAGTTTTTCGTCTCTGCTTTCAAGGAAGTTCAGTACTGAGTCAAATAGATTGAAAAAAAGATCCAGACAAATACTTTTTGACATCCAACGAACTTCTGTGTGCAGCAGCAAGATCTTCATCATTTTTGGTTGGCCAAATAATATGTCACGCAATGAATTGCTTCTAATCCTATTGACTGCTCTAATAACATAATGAAGCTACGTATGCAGACGTTCATTCAGATTTTTTACAACCAAATGCTAACGATGAATAACACAACGTACAGCAAGTACATTTGGTACTGCTTGTTTCAAATGCGCTATGAAACCCTTATGATGCCCCGTCATTGCTGGAGCATCATCAGTAGCAGCTGACAAAGTATTACGAATAGGAATTTCTTTCTCTTGAAAAAACTTGTTCATGGTATTAAATATCGATTTTCCCTTTCTATCGGTTTCCAAATTTTTAGCAAATAATTGTTTTCTTCTTTTATGAATCGAACGTATGATAAAAGTAGTGCTTCGTTATTTGGTAGAGTTGATTCATCGAGTTGAATGGAAAATTTGCAAGTCTTAAGTAATCGCATAATGATATTTGAATGTCTTTCATCTATTTTCCTTTGCACCGAATTATTACTCAGAGGAATTTTTCTGATGATATCTGACGGTGTCTTATGATGAAGAATAGTTTTTATTACCTCTTTAACTGCTGACAAGATTAATTCCTCGCTAATTGTGTGTGGTTTTCCCGTTTTTGCGATTAACAATGAAATATTATATGAGGCTCGTGGTCCATCATCTTCTTGTTTAAAAGACGATGCAAAAAGGTTGACTGTTTTAAATATTTCTTTTCCAGTCCTTGAAAATTGGATAAATCTTTGTCCTTTTTATCAGCATGTATTTTATTTAAATGCTCTTGTAGCCTAGAAGGCTCGTCGCTTTATTTGAAAAAAAATTTTGGTAAAAAAACACAGGTAATAATTAGTTTATAGGAGAGTGCGTAAATCTATATTTCAAATACTCAATACTGCACTGCCGGCATTTCTTCTTAGATTCAGACATTTTGAAATACAAAATTTCCAACGGTTTAAATAAATTAACTTTTCAACAGATTTATTGATAGTTATAAAAATAATGGCTATAATGAATTCTATTACTTTCACTCACGAATATGGATTATTCGCAAAGCTCATAAAAATAATAAGACATTTCTAGAGCTATTCCTGCCTTTCATAAATTTGATTTCGTGCACGCATCAACTTGTATGCCTTTGCTTGTTTGCGATGCCGGTGCACTTGGTCTGTAAACAAGTTATTACAAGCTCCCATATTTTTGTCGAAGCATACTTGATTTCGTGCATCGCGTCTTTGCTTACCAACTTCCAAAGACTTGTCACAGACAAAACTAAACCGAATTAGGTATATGTATACCTAATGCTAATTAAAATTTTTATTGCTTATTTACGCGATATAATAAGCTAAAAATTTTAGATAGCTAGATAAAATATATTCATGAAAATAGTAGGTATTTTCAAAGTATTTTATTATATTAATTTCCTAAATAGGTAGGTACGCCACGGACACCCCCTCGACTGTCTTAACGCCCCCCCCATCTCTGGATCCTCTACTGCCCCCATAGAAGGCTCCAGCGCCCACTGGGGGGGGGGGGGCGATACCGCCCGCGTTGGGAACCTATGGTTTAAACTAATGCCATTTGATGAATTTTTTTATAAAATCTTTCATTCAAAGACTGAAGATCTTTACTTCTAGTAAACTAATTTATTTGGAAATTTTGATTTCAGATAATCCAGTAATTGTGCACACCGCAAGCTCCTTAAAAAAAGCAGTCGGTTTTAATTAAAATTTCACAAATTATATTTTAAGCAATGTATTATATAAAATAAAAATCTGATTTATATAACGAATAGAATATAATGAGATGCTTTTTTTGGCCTCTCTCTTTAATTGTTTTGAAATTTTAATTATGTGCTAAAGCACAATGCCGTGAAGTAATGTTCTTATGAAAATGATATTCTGAAATCTTGTTAAATTGACTTAATTTAGCTTCTAGTTTAATTGGAATGCTGTTTATGTATTCTTCATCCAAGAATTTCTTTAAAAAATTCACCTTTTCGTTTCCTTTAGCATAAATTCAATATGGAGATTTGTAAACCTTTAATAAATCTTTTAAAATGTTATCTTTTTCATTAACTTCCAACTTCAGTCTCCCAGCCTAAACCATGGTGTAGTTCTAACTAATTTTTGATCTTCATCAGATGTCATGTTTCTTGTAAATGGTCGTTTAAATAAATAATTTACACAACGAATACCATTATAAATGACTACCTCTTTGGAAACATAACCAAGAGAACAATTATATGCCTGAGTGTCAGTAAACCCGTCTAATTCCAAATCTATGCTTTATACTGAAATCAAATTGACAAAATAAAGATTGTTTCGATTTCGTTCGGGTTTATTCGTTTTTTTTTTTTTTTTTCGTTTTTTCCGTTAATTTTTCTCTTTTCTTTCTTCTCTTCGGCACGTATATACATCATAATTTGGGAGGAAGAGGCATATATTAATATTTAAAATTTATTAATCTTTTTCTTGGGAGGAAAATTTACTCTGTTTGTTGGGAGGTGTCACTTTGTTCGTAGGAGAAGAAGGAGGTATTGCCACAAACTACCTACTAATCATGTACACCCAAATATCGAGCTTCTTTTTATACCCAGCCCTCTTCAAATGGTTTACGACTGTTTAATGACAGATATTTAGTTCCCTAGTGATGTCACGACTGCTTAACATGTTCTGGTTTAGCTTTTTTCCTTGATTCCATCGATTTTTGTCATTAAAATTTCCTGAATGAGAGCTAGTGAACCATCTTATGGCCATTGTTTTTTTATAAAATATCGACTGTATACACCAGAAACTTTTTTACGCACCTCCGCAGTACTTTTCCCCTATAGTAGTGAACCTGCAAAATATAGGAAACTTTTTCAGAACATTTACTCATTTTCAAGATAACTTTGGACTAAATCAATAAACACGATAACTTTTTTTTATCATTTATATTCTGAAACCTTTCAAACGGGCGTCAGTATGACCAGATCCGATTAGTCTGATAGAGATAGGCGACTTTACATCCAACTAGGGAAAATAAGGCCCGATATTTTTTCGGCAACCTATTATTAACATTGTTTGTATACACTGGGAAATTTTTGCAGAATTTTAGTTTATGCACTATGGTGAAACTATTCTGACTCGAAATATAAACAGACTGCAAAATATAAAAAATCTATGATTTCCTTTTTGAGACAGCGGAAAAATGCAAGTAAGCTAATAATATTTTGTTTCATAGGATAAACATTTTAATTTCTAGGTACTTTTCACTTTATTATTTTTTTTTTTTTTATGTTTGCATATTCTGTATATTTTTTCAGAAAAAGTTTTTTTAATAAGCCATCTTTTAATGAAAATAATATATGTAAAAGATAAATCCAAATAAAACGGGTTTCCTTTTTATGCAAACTTTTTTTACCTGCCCAATATATAATAAATTTTAAAAGAAGTTTCTTTTATAAGATTTAATTAACAATTTCAAATTGTCATTAACAAAAGTTGATGTGATTTATTAAGTTTTTTAAAGTAGTTTCTTTTATCCTTCATATTTTAACAAGAATGTCTTTTTTGACATATACTTTAATTATTATTGAGTATCTGCTAATATTAAAAAAGTCTACATTCTTTAACTTGTAGTTATGCAATGCGTTTTTTTATGGGCCATATACACTACGGAAAAATCTCTAAAGCGCTATAGGAGGAAAATTATACTGGGTGGGAAATACAGTCTTTGGCAATTCATTCCCAAGAGATGAAATTTTAATATAATATTTTTTGTTTTTGTTTTTGAAGAGGATGGTTCGAGTGGTGATGTGTTTACGCGACGTGTATTCCTAGCATGGACCACTCTGGGAAGAATTAAGCGGGCTTCATCCGTTGAACACGTTCCATAAAAGAACTTATAGAATCTTAGGAAGTAAAGTTGCTGGTGAGTTCTGAGTGTTTGATCAGCCGAATCGCTCTTATCTGAATATAATCTAATAAGCAGCGTTTGTTTGCGAGCAGAGCCTCATGCATGAGAGCATTATATTAAAAGTTGTTGAGGGAGGAGGCTAGAGGAATGGAGTGTCCTAATATAACTGGTTTCTGCAACGTTAAGTTTTGTTAGCTCTTTGGTACAATCAGATGAACCGCCTGATCTGAAATATACATTTAAGTAATTTAAAGTTCCTAAATATTCTGTGAGTTTTTCCGATTTAGCAGATTTATACTCCTCTCTGTCATCGATTGGTAAAATTATCGATATCGAAATCAGTTTGTGGTCAAAGGAACCTAACGGTAGTTTACGGTAACTGTAATCTCTGAATTAGTAGTTACAAACAGGTCAAGAAGACTGATGACCTCTTCGGCAAAGTCTAGGAATAGGATTGTGGGAACTTTGAAAGTTATTTTTGAGAAATGCTATTATCTTCGTTCCTCACCTTTTTAGCTTCTTCTGAAAATTGACGAAAGGGACCCATACAAGAACGAATAAATCTTACTACGAAACAAAACTCAATGTTCTCTACTGGGTCAAATGCTTTCCAAACATTGTATCACTGCTGTCAGTTTTGATTTTGATGGACCAAAATTCAAAAATGCCTGACAGCTGAACGAGTCTATAAAATTATATGTATATGCACATAGAGCGCAGACATGAAAAGAATATTTAATTTTTTGTTAGAAAAAATCGTACCGAATAATAAAAAAGTAATTGGAATCTGATATACGCCTATGTAAGAATTTTCTTGCCTAAAATAAAAATTTTAATATTATTACAACAGGGCGTTTTTTACAGATGTAGATGTAACAGTATTACCTCACAGGTGATTGATTTAGTGTAAGTAGGCCAAATAAATTTTGTGAAACTAATTTTTAAAATAAGTTGAACACTAAATACAGTGTATTCCATGACTGATCGAACTAGGAACTGATATAAATATTTTAAACATTTCTACCCACCCTACAAATAAAGCCTAACAAATTTAATACTATTATAATCAAAATGAGAATAAATGTCAAGGTTAGAGTTTAATGATATACCCAGATCTTTAACTCTCTCCAACTTAGTAGAATTACACTATTTATGTTAAGTAGTATGAAAAGTTTATTTTATTATTTCTTACTGCTCAGTACTACTACACCAAACATCTTATTTTTGTCCGCGACGCGCGTTTCGTTAACCATGTTAGCTTCATCAGGAGCGATGATTGATTGCTAAAGCTAACATGGTTAGCGAAACGCGCGTCGAGTGCAAAAATAAAGTGTTTGGTGTACTGGTGATATATACTGAGAAGTGTCATTATGCCAGAAATTCCAAATGCCCAACATAGTTATTATTTCTTCTATAAAATGATATTACTCGGCGTTTACCAATATTAAAATTAAAATGATTAACTTTACACTACTTTGCAAACTAGCCCACATCTGCTTGAAGTAAATGACAAGCTAAAATAGTCATTTTAAAAAGTTTAGTCAGTAATAAAGAGTAAAAAGGGACATTTGAGTGTGGTTCAATATCATTAAAAATATATTGAATAAAAGAGGACCTAGGGAGCTCCCTTGGGACACCTCGGAGTAACAATTGACTCATGCTCTCTCTGCAGCCACTTCATTAGGTATCCCCCAAAACTGAAAACATCAAGCTTAACATATAAGAGTCTGATATTAACAGTGTCGAAAGCCTTGGAAGAATCCATATAGAATAAGTCAATCTGAGAATGACTCTCCGAGACACTCAATACAAACTGGGTAAACCACGTTATGTTAGTAGCAGGAGATTTATTACTAGAAAAATGGAATTATTGCAGTAAAGCGAAGTTTGTAGAGTTATTTTTAAATAAGTTTGTAATTTAATTTATGAACAGTTCAGGTAATGACATTGAAATCGGATATGCTCTTGTGGTGACCTTTAATTTCAACCAGGCGCTTTAGATAGGTTTGTTCCAACAAGGAATTCCTGATAGTTTTGGATCCAACTTCTAATTTACTAATTGCCCATGTTTGTGATATAAAATATTTATGAACCATCTTTGGATTAGCTGTTGTTTAAACTGATTTCGAATGACATTTTTTAAACTGTTATTTGTTATTACAATTTAGAATAAGAAACAACAAAACGAAGTGTGTTTCTCAAAACAGAAAAATAAGTTCAAACAGAATGTCCGCACAAAGATACAACGGTGACAACAGAATTAATCAGCCGCGTAATATTTGATTAAAAACTATGAGAAAATGTCTAGTTTTTGTTTAAAAGAGCAAATAGTAAAAGTTTTAATTAGATGTGCATTAGCCTGCTCCATAAACTAAGAAAGTGTAATTGTATTACACGCAAGCAATACTTAAGCTTTAAATATGTTTAACTACTAACGCGATTTACTTTCAATCAGTGAACTCAAAAATGTACCTAAATTTTCTCTGTGAAGTAGTACTCATCGCCTGGTATTCAGGCTTTGGTCTATTTGTCACATCTTACATGTAAGTTAAGCTTTCGTCATCTATCCAGGAGATCCGTAATCAATCATGTGGTATCAAGGAGATTGCGAACCCGACTCAGTTGAAGTAGATTTACCTTTTTCTTGTTTGAACTGTTTTACATCATTTTATAGCTTTATCTGTTTTAATTTCTGTTATTGTTTTAATGTTTTTAATATGTCCAGAATATTTAAATAAATATTTCTCCTTTTATGTAGAAACTTACAGAATATATTTCGTTTATATTACTCAAATATCTGCAAACCGATAACTGTTTTTACAATTTTTTTTTACGTTTTTAAATAACATTATATTTGTGGCAATTTTAGTAGCACTTTTGATAGCAAGTTAATATTTAAATAAAATAAAAATATTTACAGCGTATCACAGAATTAGAAATATCGTCATTATCCAAGCAGTAACGTTATTGACAAGACATTCATGTTACTGCCGTGTCAGTGTCATCAATAATCAATTTACATGATTATACTAGCATATGTATAATATATAAGGTATATTATTATTTTTGTTTTAGGAAGCCATATATTCTTTTTTAGAGGAAAAGTTAATTAACCACGGAAGAATAGTTTATAAACGACAAAAAGGTTCAGATATCAAGTTTCAAGTGTTCCCTCCTAAAGAAAACAGTAGTACCAGTAATAATAATAACAACAAAGATGTAAAAGACTCTACATGAATATGTTTTTTTTTTGGTGTTAATTGTAAATATTATTTTATTATGTGTATAAAAAATATAAATAAATATCCATAATTGTAGAAAATCACGAAGATTCTACTTTATATTACCACACCAGTGTCTAAAAATGTAGTTATAGAGGTTCCCACTTCAGCACTTGCAGCCAAGACACCAGATTCTCTTTGACCAATCAAAGATCTTTACAACAAAATGCTCTTTCTATCATAGGAAAATTCGGGAGTCCGTCGAAATCCGAGTACACCCGAGTACAATTTACAGCGATTCAAGAACAACGTTAATCGCTTTTTCCGCACACGTGCCGCTCCTAGAGCGCTTTAGGGATTTCCCTGCAGCACGTGTGCTAGACTCATAAGAAAAATCTTGAGAACCTTAATCGGGAGACTGGTTTTACCTCTCGCCAATCTGACCCATCTACCTTCGTGCTAGATCTCGTATAAGTCAGTTTTCGGAATAAGCTCTGAAGAAGCCGGCAAGATGATCGGCAAAACGTCAGCGTTACTTTCTCAATCGCGTTTCCTTACAAAATTAATAGGTACATATAAACGGACTGAAAAAATAATGGTGTGTTTATATGTAGAAGGTACTATATAAAAAAGTAAAGAGTAAGTAAATTCACCCACCTTTCACTCTCCTTGTCCCTAAACGATATTAATTAAGAACTATTTGTTTCATCTGTACTTCAAGTTTTATATAGTAATATCACATTGTTCGAGAGCTACCGTGCCGTCAGTCAGATCAACGAAAATGGGAAAATAAGACTTAAAGAAAAGCAAGAAGTTCGAGAAGTAATTTTCTTATGAAAACCAACCTTGTAAATACAATAATTATTAAGTACGTTTCGACCAACTGAACCGCTTATTCTATATTCATCTCAACATTTTGTTAAGTTACTTTGTCATCAGATCTCGGTCCCTTCTATATACAATTTCTTTTCTGGAAATAACGGAAAATCTAAAACACTGAAATTTTACGGTTTAGACGCGATCACCCTTCATCTCATCCCTTTCGCCCCATATATTTTTGAAAATAAAAAAACAATATTTTTTAACAAACATCCAGTAACTCCATCAAGAATAAGGCAAAATTATCATAACTATTGAAACGATACAATTATCCCTACCTCTTTTACGCTCTGCCCTTATGAACAATAAAAATAGTAAAAAAAAAAATGTAATGCTTAGATTCCTTGACTGAAAAAATCCCGGAAAAGACCTGTAACACGATAAATACAAACTCACTCTTCTACCCCCTTATCCACTCCTTTGGCCCCTTATATGTTTTTTTCTTTTTATAAAAGATTATGCTAAAAATTCTCCTATCCAAAAAAAAAAACCGAAAAAGTTTTGATAATACTATTGAAACTGTACAATATTCTTCAATCTCTTTCACCCTCTTCCCCTATTAAAAAACTAAAGAAAAAAATAACCTATTTCTGACGGAGGTGTTTTTCGAGAAACGTCATTTTATAAGAAATAGGCAAATGGAAACCTACAATTACCTCAATTATAACCACTTCCTGTTAGCAACAAGTTATCGCCTTATGTGATATTGACGGTGATGCGTTCCATCTACAGGAACACATCATGAAACTTTTTAGCGGCTACCACGACAAAGGCTCTTGTCAGAAACAATACAATTATAGACATTCACGCCCTCGCAGAGTAGTGGAAAATACTTTTGGGTTGCTAGCATCTGTATTTCGTGTATTTAGAAAACCACGATTTATATGGAAAACGCTGAAATCATCACAACAACATGCATTTATCTTCATAACTTTTTGAGAAGGAGTAAAACATCGCGATCACTATACTCTCCTTAAGGATTTTTTGACAATGAAACACAAGATGGAAATATTATTCTGGGATCATGGAGAGCAGTTATCTAAGGCGATACTGGTCTGCAGGATTTGCAACATAGAGCACGGAGGTCAACTTTTGAAGCTAAAGAAGTAAGAAACGAATTTATGAGATGAAGGATTTGTGCCTTGGCAGGACCTTGATGCTTAACTGTAATATATTGAAATATATAATAATTATTCAAATTAGGGCAATTACGTTATTTATTTATTTAACAAAATTAAAAGATGAACTGTTGTTCAAATTTTCTCTATATTTTATTTTATTTATCAAAATGAAATAAATAAAATAATAACTTAAATTGTGACATGTTCGGTACACAGTACCTTTCTCAAACGGTAGTTAAACTTCGACCCTCAAACGCAACCATTTGCCTTTTTTCCTAGAGGATGAACCACTTTTTTTGATTGTCTTTTTGCTGCTCACGATGGAAAGCTGAACGCAAATTCTTGATTTTCTTTTTTAAACCAATTGCAGTGCAATCGTACTTACTAGCTAACTGTTTCAGCTGATTATTTTTTATCATGTTATCTTTATAATCACTAATTTTATTATTCCATAACTCCGGTGAATTATGATAATCTTCAATAAAAAAAAATTAGTTTTTTCAATATTTCACTCAATGTCGCAAGATACAAGCCGTACTGATCCACTAACTGTTGGATAAAGACGACATTGTTCGATAAGTTCAAAAATGTCGAGAGGTAGCGCTTGTGTTTCGGCAATAACATTCAACATGTAGTATACGCCAAAGATACTTGCTTCTTGTCGATTCGTCTTGCTTTGAATGAAAGACTGTGTGTGGCCTCCGTCAAGGCCGCATGTTATATGTTGCTTTAGTGGAATTGCGTCTTTACTCGCTATTGAAGAAAAATTGTCTATGATTAGACTAATGGGGGCAGGAGTTCCCCGAGGCTTATCTTTATCCCCGGTCCTGTTTATCATTTATACATCGGATATTCCCAAATATACTTTAACAAAATGGTATCTCTTTCCATTTGATACAACTCTGATTGACAAAACAACCTAGGATTACAGATGAACAACTGTAAAAATAAATCGTGACAAGACTAGAGACGTTTACTTTTTCAAATCAAACATTAAATTTCCAAAAGCAACATTAAAGGTCTATAATAAACGCATCGACTGGTCTAGCGAAGATAAGTATTTTGACATGTACTGAAAACGAAAAATTACTTGAAACCTAAATACTATAAGTTTATTACAAAGAGGTAATATACAACTTTCAGCAATTTAATCTGTACTAAATTACAAGAGTAAACTGAACACCGAAACGAGAACTATTCTTTACAGGTCAATAATAAGATCTGGTATAACTTTAATAAGCAAAACAAATGTTTTAAAATAAATTATTATAATTGTAGTTAACTAGGCCCGCTGTTAGCCACCTGACCGCCCGTGTGCAAAATCAACTTCAATTCACTTTGAAATTCTCTTTCCAACGATGTATCACAAGTTGACATTTGTTTGACAGGTGACCGGCAAAAACTGATTTAAACTCTTAGACTTAGGCGGCCATGGCGGATATACTAGGAATTGTTTTTGTTCGTTTTATCTTACTTTGGAAAGAATTTAAGACTATTCATTTATCGTGCCATTTTCACGAGTCTAAGTGGCTACTACAACATTTTATGCTACATTCAGTTACAGAATTTTCTCTTTAAATAATGATCAATATCACCGAAATTAAGATAGGAACACATATTTTTTATTTAACCTAGTTACACATTACAGGTTTTTGCCAACATACATCTAACAGAACTATCTAACGCCAATTGAATTTAATATTATTTTCAGAAAATAAACCGTTTTATTATGCAATAATGTGATATTAACAAGTTCCATTACGGACTTAGTAGGCTGTGATAAAACAGACGAACCGAAAGTCATGGTTGCTGCGTGTTACCAAAATGGCCATTATTATTGTTTACATTACGTCAAAAATAATTTTTCGTTAACAAAAATGTATTTAACGGATGAAAAAGTAGACATGTTATTAATTTATGGTGGGTGCAGAAAGAATAGCCGACAAGCCGCCGAGTTGTACATGGCAAGATATCCCGATAGGAGGAACCCACCCAACAATTATTTTTTAAGGGTAGAGCAGCAGTTTAGAAGACAACCGATTGAACCTCCTGTTGTATTTATTGGTGACGAAGAGTCCAAAATCAATGTATTGGCCATTATTCAGGTAGATCCTACAATTTCTGTAAGATATGTTGAAGAACAAACCGGTGTAAATCGTGAAACTCCTCGCCGCATTTTAAGAAAATATAAATTCAGGTCCTACAAATATCAAATAAATCACATTTCAAACAGATTACTAAAGAAGAATGGATTATTGTAATTGGTTTTTACAAAGGTACCACCTTGATAACCAATTTCATTACAACATTCAATTTTCTGATGAATCTTAATTTATCAATTTGGGTCTATTTAACCGTAACAATACTCGATATTGGGTCCAAAAAAATCCTAGAATTATGTGCATATCAAGAAAGATTCTGCTTTAACGTGTGGTTGGGTATCCTTGGCACAAGAATTATTGGTCCTATTAAATTTGATGGTGCGTTAAAGGAGAGATATTTGGAGTTCATTCAAAATGATGTTGAAGATTTTTTAGAAACTTTACCTTTAAATCGTGGAGACATTATTTTCCAGCAGGATGGCGCTCCAGCCCATCCTGCTGGAATTTCATCTCTTTCAATAATGGTTCATAGACGGAAATTCGGTCATTTATATTTTTCACCGTTAAATCATATGCCTCTCAAATATTGAGCTTTTTTTGTATCCAGTCTTCTTCAAATGGTTTAAAACTGTTTGGTGACGGATGTTTAGATCCCTTCAGTTAGCGATGTCATAACCGTTTATGTGCCGATCTTGCTAAACTTTTTCTAAGATTTGATAGGTTTTTTTGTAGAATAGACGAACGGAGCGAAATATACCTTGACACCAAAATTTCAAGAACAAAAATGAGTAAACCATCTCTTGACTATTGTTTTTGATAAAGTATCTTACCAAAAACGGCATACATTTCTTTATCAGCCTGCGTAGCATTTTTTCCTCCATCTTAGTAAACTTGGAAAATGTAAGGATTTTTTTCAGAAATTTTACTCATTTTCAAGGCGCTGTAACTTTGGACTAAACCAATAAATATAAGAACTTTTTTATTTGCTCTCCGAAATGCCAATTTTTTAATCATCAGTGCGACCGGATCCGACTAGTATTATCAGAGATAGGCTACCTAAAAACCATCTAACGATAAAAAAATATATACTCTTATCTCTTTTTAAGGAGAAATTGGCGGGAATGTCATGGTATCCGTCAACGTTGTCTAGATACCGAAACGTACATCTAGATTTCATGCAGTTCCGTCTTTTTGCCTAAGGGCCCGTGAGGCACGCGCCCAGGGTCCTCGGCCTGATGGGGGCCCCGAAATGCCGAAGCTCATGCCCATATATTTTTTATTTAATTAAATTAATCAATTTAAAAAATTCATTGGTTTCTTAGTTCAATCTATAATTAACAAATCCATGCAAAACCATGCCATCTAGCGGTCACCTATGTCAGCGCTATCTATAGTGTAAGCACGGCACAGTATTAACATCAATGCTGATGTCGACGCTACCCGGTGGATGGGGATTCCCCTGATTTTAAGCATTGTCAGAAAACTATAAGTGCAAGTACGCACTTGTTCTCGCTAGGTTTTGCGCTGAAACTTAAATTGTTTACTTACTTATTTATTAGAAAGTGTTAAGTTAGGAGACTACAATCCTTTAATTATGTCGAAAATGACATATTTGAGTGGTTGAGAAAAAAGAAAAAAGCTCAGAAAGAAAATATCAGCAAACTAACTTCATTTTTTACACTTGAAGAAACAATCAGGCAGACTGATTCTTCGACCTCATCATATCAAGATACTTTTAAATCTCAAAGCTCAGAAACGGGACCCACGTTTAACATAGAAGATAGAACTAGTGTTGTGAGTTTAGTTCCAGATATAAAGACAGTCGCACACACATCAAACCCTGGATCTTCTAGCTCAGGGAACTTCGACTTACCAGCTATTTTAGAAAATACATCTCATGACCGTGGTACGTACTGTGATGAAATTTTAAAGGAAGAAGTACGCGATATTTGGATTCGGAGACGGCCAGAGTTTTTTCAAAATAAAAATTGTGACTTTTTCGAAACTTCTACAACTTTTTCTGATCTAAGCGGTAAAATAAAAACTAGAAACTTAACCAGGAATGTTTTCACTCTCAAATTAACGAATGGTGAGTGTGTGGAAAAAAATGGTTCCTGTATTCGCCGTCGAAGAAATCTATATATTGTTATTGTTGCCGTCTTTTTAATACAAAGATTGGAAGCATATCAATTATTGGAAGAATGTACTGAAAGGATTGTTACAGTTGGCAAATTTTTGGCTTCAAGGGGACTTGGGTTTCGTGGTGACAATGAAATTTTGGAGTCTCAAAATAACGGGAATTATTTGGGATGCTTAGAATTAATAAGCGAATTTGACCCTTTTTTTGCTGATCATATACAAAACTGCGGAAATCGTGGAAAAGGAAATAAATCATATTTGTCTGCAAATATTTTCAATGAATTTATTAATATAATGGGGCGGCAAGGGTTAGCGACGATTATCAACGAACTAGAAGCAGCAAAATACTACCCAATAAGCGTGGATTCCACACCAGATCTTTCCCATGTTGACCAACTGACTTGCATCGCTCGGTACGTAAAAGACGGAGAGCCTATTGAGAGATTATTGCCATTTTTGCAGGAGGAGCATAAGGCTCAATATAAAGCAGATACGGTTTTGAACTTTTTGGAATGCCTTGATATTCCTTTAAAGGATTTTCGCGGACAGAGCTACGATAATGCAGAAAGCATGGTTGGGAAGTATTCTGATTTTCAGACAAGAATAAAAGAACAATGTTTGTTTGTCCCATATGCCGCACATTCACTGAATTTGGTAGATGTTCAGGCAATCGGATGTGTTTCAGAAGCAGTAACATACTTTCATTTCGTCCAAAAATTGTTCAATTTTTTCTGAGGTTCGAACAGTCGGTAGAAAATATCGACATAATGTTTAGGTGCAAAGAAAGTTCAGAAGTCCCTCTCTGAAACCAGATAGTCTATACGTGCTCATGCTGTTACCGCTTCGCGTAATACTTATGACCATATTTTTGAATCTTTAACATCAATTGTCAGAAACACCTATCAACCAGGAGAAATAAGAAACGAGGCTCAAAGCTTTACCAAAAAAATGGAAAATACAAGAAAGTTAACAAACGGTTTAGTTTTCTTTCTCAGTTAAAAACAATCGATCCTGACCAGTTGAGAAAAAAATGCAACGAATTTGCAGAATTCTATCATGAAAACATTAATGCTAATGAGCTTAAATCAGAATGTTTTCATTTAAGGTAGTACTTGAAAAACCTTAAAAATGAATCCGCGGACTTGAGTATCTCAGCCTCGCAGTGGATAGCGTTCATTTTCACAACTAAAAAGAATAAAAGATTAATTACGAACAACTTACTAATTTGTGAATTGCATTTCAGAAATCTCGAAAGAAACCATTCAAATCAAACATCAAATTAAGTCCAATTCTAGAAACAGTAATCATATCACTTATATATGTATAAAGCTAATCATGGTAACCAATAAGGTCATTAAACAAAAGTATATTTTGATGTTTTCATTCACGTTTTTTTTTGGCTTTCTAAAAGGACTCCCAAATTCTGTGCGCCCAAGGCCCCTGCATGTCCTAAGATGGCCCTGATTTCATGACACTCTTAGGACAACGCGGTAGGGCTACCGCCGGCGTTACTCTATCTCTACAATATTAACGTATTCGTAAAAATTACTTCTCCCACATTATAATCTGCTTCCACCCGATAAACCTTAGTTACTCCCCCTCCCTACATACTTTAGTTATTTCTCCTCTCAAATTATCGTCTTTGCCTCCTCCGGTTGATAAACTTCAGTCACTTTTGGCTTCTCTAAAATACCTCCTCCTAAAAGCGTTGAGCATAAGGGGTTATTACAAATCTGAGGACAAATCCTATCCGTACAAAAGTACGGAGGAGAATTTAGAATTATTATAAGACTCATTGAATTCTTATAGGTATTTATTTCTCTTCAGTACCGTAGAAATAGAATGTCTATATTTTAATTATTTAATAATGATGGACAAAAACGAATAAACAAATTGAAAAAAACTTTTTGTGAATTAATTAGTGTATAGTTTTATTATTCTTTGCGTGATAAAGGAATGGTTTAATTATTACAATTATGTAGCGAACTTATATACAGGTGATGCAGAAGCCTGTGTGCGTCATTTTGAAACTCTAAACCTATTAGAATTTGTGACCGAATTAAACAAGAAGGGATTTTTTGCAGAAATTGTCAGTTTAAACAGCTACATTCGAGATCTTATTGGGCTAGAACGGCCGAGGTGCGGCAGAAATTGTTTAAAAAGATTTACCATGGAGGAATTAGTAACAGAAATGTATGTAGAGTTCATTATGACAGAGGCGTGTTCCCGATCGTATTCAATGATCGGTAAAGAAACCGAAGCTGGGGCATATTTAAAATTAACAGACCACATTTTGTTTTGTCAAAAAGCATTTGGTCAAAACACAAGACTTAATAAAATTATTACTAACGTTTAGATTATTAGGATTATATGAAAACATTATATTAATTAGAGGCTGTTTGAAATAGGTAAATATATTGCTTATAGAAGTTAAGATTGTTAAAAATTAAATAAAACAATAGTAAATATATTTAGGTGCTTTATTCATTCATAAAAAATTACCATACATAAAAAATACTTTGATGAAGGACAGATATATGGCGACTGTGAGTGATATATGATACATATTTTGGTGTTAAGGCTCTTATCATTTTATTAAATTACAGGTTTGGATAAGTATTTTTTAATATGCTCTGCCTTTTCATTTCCTTTAGCATAAACAAATAGTATGTTTTCAGTTTTTTCCTAATATCCGCAAAACAATAAATAGGAGGTATACTAAATTCCAGTTAATTCATTAGTCAAATTACTTGTTTATATAATTCTGGAAAAAGTAAAAGGCTGTTTGAATACGAAATGGCTTATCCTATCTCCATCATATGCAGCTAATTCTTTGTGAATAAATTTATTCTCATTTTTGAATTATTGAACACAAGCCTTTATCTGGAATATTTTTGTATTACTTTTTTGAGTTATTCTCATTTCCTAACAAATATTTTAACCTTTGATGAAACTGTCAAATGTTTCCCATATTTTTGGAATTAGCAAATATGCTGTACGTTAAATATGGGAATGACTTAAGTTCAAGGGTGGGGGTTAAATCCAAAATGGTTTTTTATTTTCGTCAAAGGATTCTAGCTAAATATTTTATTATATATTATGAGTTGCTTTAGCCGAATTTTTTCTTTTGTTTTTAGTCAATTCCCAGTGTTGCCGGACTACTTTGTAGTTCTTTGATGTGAACAGTTTAGGCAATAGCGGCATTGGTCTTAAATTCTGTTGGATTCAATTTGGCAAATTATAATATACTTGACGGTAATTCGAAAACATTGCATATAATTTAGCAAATTTATTAGATTTAAAATCAAGTTGGAGATCGTTTTAGGGATATCTTTCAGAATTCAAAAACACATTCTATTTTTGGGTTTGCAGTGATTAATTTTACTCATATCAGTTTTTAGATTACCTCATTTATGGGTTTAAAAGGCAATTAAAACACGACGTGATGTTTCAACTTTTGTAGAAGTTTGTACTGGTCAGTTATGTCTTGTAGTTTCTAGTAATTCTGGATATTCAATCAATTCTCAATTTCGAAAAGTAATAAGTATATCACAGATTTTATCAATAAGTTTAGTCAGTGCTAGCTCTTGAGCAAACCTTGGATATTGTAATTTTTTTTTTATCCTCAGTGGTGGATTCTATCGCAATACTATCATCATGATTTCTTACAAAAATTAGTTTTTGTTGTGAATCAAACTTATTTTTATTATAATCTTTAAAAAATCCTGACTATATCTTTAATGGGATACATAAAAAAAATGTCTTGACCATTAGTTATAATTCGACTGTCACTTGTAAAGAACGCTCTCTGAGGAAACATGAGAGCCACAAACAGAACTTTTCAGACATACCGGAAGAGCGTAGCTTAGCTAACAATCACATCGTGCCAAACACGGTCGAATACCTTGGATATATCAAGAGAATCCGCTCGAGATTCTCCAAAGTGTTCAATTGCGTTGTTCTCAACATGTGTGACATAAGTGAGAAGATCTCCTGTTGATCTATGTTTATTAAAGCCATATTGGTGGTCGCTAATAATGTTGAATCCTTCAAAATATTTTAGAAGATGCTGACTGATAGCCTTTTCCGTGACTTTCGATATTATTGAAAGCAGTGCGACTGGTCGATAGTTATTTGGCAAGGTGGCACATTTCCAGCAGGAAGGAAATATTCCTTTTCTGTAGGCTAAGTTGAAAAATCTACAGAAAACTAGTTCACTTACACAGTTTTTGAAAACTATGGCAGGTATTCTGTCAGCGCCAGAAGCTTTTTTGGTGTCTAGCTTCATTAAAATACATTTTATGATACGCTGTTTGAAGACAATATCTGGCGTCCTCGACTGCACTGTGGGAATAGGTGGTGTTTTTCCTTGGAAATCGACAGTAGAATGTGAAGCAAAGAGTTTAGCCAACAAGTTCGCTTTCTCAACAGGTGTTGTTGCGATATAATTATCTGGCCGCGTGAGTGATGGTATAGTTGGTTTAGTGAAGTTTTGGCCAACTGCCTTAGCGGCCTGGAATTGTTGAGGCAAGCAAGAAGTTTGTTTCTAATTTGTTGATTGTGTGCCTCCTTGGTTTTGTCGACAATTTTTTTGCATCTGTTCCGGGCACGAACAAAGGTGTTACGATTTGTGGCGTTAGGATTTTCACGCCATTGTCGGTAGGCAAGATGTTTACAGGCAACAGCTTCTTTGCATTTTCGGTCAAACCAAGGCTTGCCGTTGGAAGGGCATTTCTTCGAAAAAACTAGTAGGAAGTAAGCCTCCTTACCAGCCAAAATAACAACGGAAACCTCCTTGGCGCAGACAGATGGGTGGTCGGATCGAAAGCAAACGTTTAACCAAGGGAAAGTTCGAAAATATTCCATGAGGTCTTCCCATTTAGCAGATTTGTAGTGCCAAATCTTGCGCGGTTTAGGCACCTTTCTGTGACTGATTGGTAGGATACTCGATGTACAGTTTGTGGTCGGAAGAACCTAACGGCGGATTTACGGTGACCGTGTAAATCTCCGGATTGGTGGTTAAAAACAGATTGAGAAGACTGGCGAACTCCCCATCTCGATCAGGGATCCGTGTTGGTTCGTCAATAAGCTGAGTTAAGCCATAACTGATCGAGAATCATTCAGCTTCACGACCTTGTTCGTCGGTAGTATTTGAATACTTAAGCCAGTTGATGAATGATCGATGGTGTCTGCAAGAGAAGCGAAAAGTGTTCTAAAGTTAGTATCACTTCGCTGTCGATAGAGGATGCAGATGAACCTTGTGGTTTATTGAGTCGTTATTTTCAACCACATAACATCAAAGTTTGGGGGCTCCAGAGCCTCTTCTCGTTGGCAAGAGAGGTCGTTTCTGACAAAATGACAGATTCCAAAGTTACGCCTAAGTCGGGAATAGAAGTCGTATCCAGGATAAAGATAGTTGACTGTGCTGGTCGATGAACTCACCTTGGTTTCACAGAGAGCGAGTACATGAGGTTTATTTGATTGAAGGTGTTGGTGCATTGAATTTATGTTCGAGATTAAACCTCGTATGTTGCAGAAATCTATTTCAAGATTATGATCTCTGCATGTCGACGCCCTGAACCAGCCCCTCCCGGAGATCCGAACGAGGGGGCTGTTTTACCTCCGGAATTTTTTTTGTATCCAGGTGCCTCAGTCCGGGATATCGGCACAGCCACAAAACGTTAACCAACTTCACGTAGCAAAAGCCGATGAGTAGTATATTTGTAGGAATACAAGAATGAGGCAAAATTTTACCTCTTGAGAGGCAAAATTTTGCCTCCCAAGAGGTAAAGTATTTTCCTCCGCCTCCCATCGACATTCCCACAAACTCCTTTGATTTTATGATTATAAAAATAAAATTTGTAAATGCTCTCTGTGATTCCATCTCCCAAGAGGCAAAAATTTTGCCTCTTAAGAGGCGAAAATATGATGGAAGTAGAGGAACAGAATTTCGAACTATAAGAAGAACCAGAACTTAGAATTATATTTACTTTTCTTCAATAACACATTCAAATAATGTCTACAGAGAAATCTGTTACTGATTTAAATCAATAAATTGAAAAATTGTATAACACATTTTGTGATTTGGTTGATGAACAGATTTTTTATACTATGCATAGTCGTCCAGAACAAATCCGTTTATATAATGATATGATTGATTATTATTCACAAAGTATAGACGCTTGTGCAAAATATTTTAAAACTCTAAATATTTTAGAATTTGTGAAGGAATTGGGCAAAGGTGGTTTTCATAAAGAAATTGTAAGTTTAAAAGACTATGTACAAGCTCCTACAACACTAAATCATATTAGAGAAGCTGAAGAAGAACTTTATAAAATTGAATTAATTTTTCAAGATGGAGAAATTAGTGCAGGGAATATATGAAGAGTTCATTAGGTCAGAGGCTTGTTCTCGTTACTATCGAGATGTAGGAGGTAATCATGAAGCACAAGATTGGAAATTATATTTTGAACTTACAGATCATACTAAGCTTTGTCAAAATGCCGTTCAAATATGTCTTAACTTCCTGAAAATAAAAGACTAAAAAAAATTATTGCTAGAATTTAGATTATTAGAATTATATGAAAATATTATGTTAATTGAAAATTGTTTAAATGGATTAGGGTTATAAAATGCCCCAAATCATTAAACATGTTTAGTTATACCAAAATTACTATGGAAAAAATAACTAAATCAAATCATTTGTCTGAAACTGTAGAAGAGATGGAGAAAGCATCTGAATTGGAGAAAATGGTTAGAAATATATGTGGAATATGTTTAGAGAATTTAAAATTTGGATACTCAACATATTTTCTATTGATGATTGTTGTTAGAAGAGAACCTATAGTTCAAGAATTCAACATTAATTTAAGTAAATATATTAGGAAAATGGAAAGTGTGATTGAAGCATCTAGAGACTTTTAAAAACAAATAATATAAGCAAACTAATTTCTATGTTAAACATGTTAAAATTAAATAAAACAGTTGCAGCTATTGAAAAATGTTTAGAAAAATAAAATGTAATAATGTATACTGTAATTTAAATAGAACAATATTTGTTTTATATTTAAGTTGTTTTATTCATTCATAAAAAAATTGTCATTCAAAAAAAAGACATTTGATAAAGCACAGATAGTTGGTGATTTTGAGTGATAAAACATTTTGGTGTTAAAGCTCGAATAGAGGGTTAGTCATCTATTTCAATTACTGGATTGGATGAATATTTCTTAATGTATTCTTCTTTTTCGTTTCCTTTAACATAAACAAATTAGGTGTCCTTAGTAAGTTGCTTGATAATATTAGCGAAACAATAAAGAGGGGTGTATCCTTTAATCCAGTTAATGCAGTGATGAAATTTCGTTAAGCTTGTTTATGTAATTCTGGAGAAAGCAAATTTAATGCAAATGGTTGTTTAAACATGTAGTGGCTTATCTTATTTTCATCATAAGCTGCTAATTCTTTAGGAATAAATTTATTTTTTTCACCTTTGAATCCTTGTATGTCCAGAATTAGTCTTCCAACCATAATTTTAAGAATTTTAATTAATTTTTAAATTAGAAAGTATTCTAAACACATTTTTTTTTTGAATATTCATCTATTAGTTTCCCGAGTTCTTTTATATCGTTAAAGAAAGATTGTAATCTTTGTTGATGTTGTCAAATTTTAACAACGTCTTCGGGATTAACGCGATGTGTCAAAGTCATTATTAAAACTGAATTATATTAAAATATGCATGCAATAAATATCCGAATTATTTGAGTTAGTGGGGGTTAAACTTAAATTTATTTAACTATTTTTGTTAAAGGATTATAGCTAAATATTTTATCATGTATTATGAGACAATATGCTGTTGTTTTAATTGAAATTTTTTCTTTTGTTTTGAATTCAATCCTTGGAGTTACTGGGTCAGTTTTTAGTAAATCTCTTTGATTTGAACAGTTAATATAAACAATAGGCGCACGTTCCTTAAATTCTATGGAATTAAAAATTGGTTCTGTCGGAAAATTATAATATAACTGACGAAATTCAGAAAACATATCATATAATGTAGCAAACTTGTTATTATTAAAATCAAGTTGAAGATCGTTATAAGGATATCTTTCCGAATTTAAAAACAGATTTATATTTCTTAGTTCACAATGATCAAATTTACTCATATCAGATTTTATGTTTCCTCGCCTATTGGTTTGGAAGGCAACTAAAACATGACGCGTTTCAACCTCAGTTGAAGTTTTTACAGGCCAGTTGTGTCTTGCAGTTTCCAATTGTTCTGGATATTCAGCCAATTCCCAACTTCGGAAAGTATTATTTTTATCGATAAGTTTCGTAAGTGCCAGTTCTTGCAGAATGGCTACGGTAAGATGAGACACGCGCCAACATAGCTTTGCTATTGTAATTTTGGGTGTTTCATCTTCTGTAGTTAATACTAGAGTATTAGTATCATCATTACTCCTTATTAAAATAAGTTCTTGTTGAGACTTCAAAATGATTTTATTATAATCTTCAAAAAATCCTGAGTACATCTTTTTGTGATAGATGATTACTATTGTTCATGAAATTTTTTTAAGATATAGTCTTAACGTCAGGACTTCTCCTTTAAAATTAACAAGCTTACATTCTTGATCTATTATTTTAATAGTAATTTTATTTTTGGTTTTTACAGTTACTGGAAAATATATGACGTTTTGTGGTGATTCTATTATTTTAAAACCGGGAGCGATATTGGGAAAAAATTGATGTATTATATGAACAGGCTTATCGTTCAGATATGATCCTTCAGCAATACTACAATCGATATTTATAGAATTTGTTATAATAATTTCTGCAGGACTGTCTGATATGTGCATTACATTCGGCTCTAATCGTTTATTTGTAAAACCTAAATTTACCAATGTTACGCTCACTGATGGCATAAAATGTGTGTAAAGTATTATTATTTGCAAACATGTTAAATTAAATACCTCTTTTACTACACTTATCACGTATATATTTATTTAGGTCATCCAATTCATAGCTTCCTTCAGGTATCAAAAATACTTAATTATTATCCAAAATTATTATTATATTATATTATTAAGCTTGTCAATATTTGGTATTGCATTAAATGTTTCAAAATTTACTAGTCCAACAACATACTCAGCATCTTCTTCTAGATATATAGCAGGATTAAATTCTACCGTTTAACTAGGAGAATTACCAGCAATAACCAAACTATATGACATATCCCTTTAATATTCTTGTAGAATATTCATTATATGTTATTATAAAGAAATTTTAAACAAAGTTGACCACAATTTGTTTGGTTAAAAGTTTGATGTTTGTTATAATTATATGTTATAGTGTTTTTATTATGGTCACTATAAAAATATGAATTTAACTAAGATGATGGGCCTAATTTACCATAACTATCGAAGTAAATGTTTTTTTTTTCCTTTTTTTATATATGCTGTCCAATTATACCATTACCGCTATAGCTATCCAGATTAACAATGCCACATTCATGTGTCTTAATCCTTTTAGGTAATTTATTCCTCATAAATACACCTTGAAAATATGGAATTGGTAAAAATTTGGCATACTTTATTAGATCTTAATTTGTAAGCGGATTCCGAGGTAGTTTTTTGAATATGGTTTTAAAAACAATCCGCATCCTGTTTTATAAGGTTTTAGAAATAAACCACTTCCTTTTTTTCCAATTGCAATAGATTCCATCATTTGATTATGTCGTTTAGCTTCAGATAATCTTTCTTTGGGTGATCTTGCATCATTTACGGCTTTTGCAATACCAGCGGCTCCTCCTCCAAGTGCGCTCAAAGCAGACAAACCAGCAAATATGGGTATAAGAGGTAAAAATCCCCCAGTCTTGGGAACAGGTATTATTCTTGTCTTAGATTTTACAAGCTTCTCTCCCTTTCCTACTGACTTAGGAGCTGTTTTGATACTATTATTCAAACTTTGAAATTGTTTTCCTATAATTTCCTTTCTAGCTTCAGACATAGCTTTAGAAAATGACATTCCTCTTCCTGCACGATATTTTTTTTTGTTGTTTTTCTCTTTTTTTAAGTCCCAATCCTAATTTTCTCTTTACTTTCATTGCTGTTGCTATACCTAGAGCAGAAGTTTTTTCTCCAAAATTTGCGTCAGCAGCTTTAAACCTCGCCAAAACTTTTTCACATAATAATTTATCTGCAGAATGTCTCATATTTATATCATTTGATTGGAAGTAAGAAATGTCATACTTTTTGCAGGCTTCGTCTAATGAATTAATTCCTTTATCACCCCTTATAAGTTTTTTTTCTAAATTTGTCCACAAAAATTATAACCCGGTAAGTCTAGTTGAAGTGGTAATTTATTAAAGTGTTTAAAAAAACCATCTCCTCTTTTTTCTCGTTTTGTTTTGTAAACATGTTGTTTACGATGCGATTTAAACATTTTACATTTCGCAGGTGTTGACACAAATGACTAGTGTTGTCGAATAAGTCAAATATATATGATGAGAATTGAAAAACAACCATTTTCCTTAAAAATTAAAAATCGCGATTCTTTATCAAATAATTTTAGAAAACATGGAAAATTGTTTGAAGGAAACAGTAAAAGAGGATTAATAATAGGTCCTTCGGGATGTGGTAAAACCAATGTCATAATTAGCCTAATTGAAGATTCTAACGGTTTACGCTTTGAGAATTTATATCAACTTAAATATGAATATTTAAAGACACTTTTTAAATCTTTTAAAGAAATTGGTTTCTCAACCTCAGACAGTGAAGAAAATATTATTTCACCACAAACTCTGTAGTAATATTTGATAATCTAGTTTGTTTTAACCAAATCATAGTAAAGGATTATTTTTGTTTCAGAAGACATAAGAATACCGATTGTTTTTATTTATGTCAAACATACTCATCTATTCCGAAACAGCTGATACGGGATAATGAAAATTTAATTATTATATTTCAGCAAGACAACACAAATTTAAAACATATTTATGATCATCATTTTAATGTCGATATGTTTAATAAATTTAAAGACTTATGTTTATTATGTTGGAAAGATAAATTTGGATTTCTGGTAATAGACAAAGATTCTAATATTATGATGGGTAGGTATAGAAAAGGATTCGATTCGAATATTTATTTATAAAAATAGTATAAAACTTGGCAACATTTCAATTATGAATGAACTTGTTAAATCAAGAAAGGCTGTTAAACAAATATATCAAAGTTTAAAAAATGCCGAATTTGAGACTCAAGCTAAACTGGAAGAAACAGATAAACCAATTATAGAATCACTACAAAAACTAGTGTCAACACTTGGAAAAAGTGAGCTAAGAGATATTAGTGAAGAATTTCAATCCCCAATAAAAAATTTTTATGAATCATCAACACCACCAAAACATTCGTTCGCTGATATATCAACACTAGGGAGAAATATCTTTGCTAGGCTATCAACTCCACAAAAGAGCAAAAAAAAACCGGAAAAACTCCAAATCTTCCATATGAAATTCCATCATTTTTTTATAACGATTTAACAACTCATGGGTCATCTTTCCTTCGAATAAGCACTGTAGCGGAAACGACAAAATCTTCACAAGAATCTGAGACAACACCTCACAATCTCTCTGATATATTAGAACAAACTAAACAAACAATAAATACTTTCATTAATTCAGAAGCATACACTACCTGGTTGGATCAATTTGATAAACTTCCTCGTCAGTATATTGATGGTTGTGTAAGGGACACAGAACACAAATTTGATCATCAATACGGAATAATTCACGATTATTAAAATGAAAAATTTCATGTAGGTTTAACTTAAGTATCTGTTCAGATTATTGGTAAAGATATATAAGTGGCTGGAGTAAAATTTCCTGGAACAACCGGATTATATGAATTGTTATTTAAAAAAGAATCTATAGGCTACATTCAAAAAGATCTTGACAATTATATGGATATTTTAAAAAGAACTAAGGCATATCGTAGAAATTACAATCACGACGAGCAGGTTCAAGGAATGGCTTCACACAAGTAAACTACAATAATAGGGCCATATTTACAAAGAAAAGGCATCACAAAAACTAGAACTATTAATCCCCTTCAGAATTTGTTTCAAGGTGTAATGACAATTAATCCTAGACAGACTAGATCTAATAAACCAAACACACAAGGTGGTAGTTTAAGTATAAAAATTAATAAACTTAATACAGACTACGTATATTAGAATGATGTTAATGAACTGGTTGATAGGACAGGACACTATAATGAAATTATTTCCATAGATGAACTCAAAGAAGCTGATATAAATACATATTTCAAATTAATTAATACATTTATAACATGGCGGTTAATAAGTTTGGATCTCACAGTTCAAAACATTACCTTTACTCTTTTATCCCTTCTACTGAAAAATCAATAAGTTCAAATATTGAAAATAAAATATTTAAAGATTTTACGAGCGATACAAAATATATTGAAAACAAAATAAGTAAAAATTTGGAATCCGATTTAAAAACAGACGTCAAAAATCTTGATAAGAGAGTTAGCGACAATAATGAGGATATACAGAATGTTGAAAAATATTCCAAGACAAAATTATTCAGGACAAAAATTGAAAAACGAAATAATTAGGATTACATCAGAAAAGTGGAAAATTATATTAATAAAAATATGGTTAAGAAATTTCAAACTTTTACTGATATGTTCAATACTAGAGTGTCACAAAAAGTGGAAAATTTTACGAAGGTACATGATGCTATGAATAAAAATATTGAGAAAGGTCTTTAAAATTTCATTTTATTGTTCATAAGAATGATACTGAAAATATTAGGGCGTTGGAACAAAAACTTATAAAAAACAAATGATGATTTCTCAAAAAAAGTAATATTGTTGACGGAACAAATCAAAAATATAAAGCAAATTTAAAATAATCAATAATTTGATAATATCACAAAAATAGTGAAAAAATTAAAGAAGTTTTGACAAAATTAGATAATATAATATGAAATCAATCTAAAAAGTAAAGTTTCAACAGAGACACAAAATTTAAATGTGAAATTGCAAACTGTAGTTGAGGACCGCAAAAAAGAAAATTTGGATATTGAAAAATCAATGATATATTAAACCAGTTAAAAAATCTTGAAAAAGAATGGAAAGTTAGAATAGAGGAGAAAATATCGACCATAAAAAATGATCTGGTAGAAACAGTAACCAATATTGTAACCAAAGTAGACGAAAAGTTTAATGTTTTTGAAAATAAAATCAAAGAACTTGACAGAGCTGTTAAAGATCTTATAGATTATAAGTTCAAGGAATTTGACAAAACAAATAAAGATGAGTTCGCTGCTTTGAAATCTGTTGTTATTGGTTTGGAAGTAAAGGTTTCAGAAAATTCGACAACTTCAAATAAATTAGGAGAGGATTTCGCAAAAGTTGACGATAATGTTAAAAAAAAATCGATTGGATAAAAAATAAAAGTTGAAAAAAGAATTAATTGTTATTTAAGTGAGATATTTAGCAAAATGGATTAGTATGAACAAAGTAACATGAACGAAATATAAAAGAAACTATTGTTGAAGAATTATATAAACTTGCTGGAAAAAAATTATCGGAGAAGAACAGCGATTGTAAAGGGTTTAGATGAGTTATGGGAAGGTGATTTAATGGAAATGCAGCCTTACGCTAGATTTAATAAATCAAATAGATATATTTTAGTTGTAATAAATGCTTTTACAAAATATGTTTGGACCGAATCACTAAAAACCAAAAGTGGGGAAGATGTAACGGCTGCAATGAAAAAAAAATTAAATAAAACCCCAAAACATGTCAATTTGAAAACAGATCTGGGAAAATAATTTTACAACAGTGACAACAACTAGTGAATGATTATAACATTAATCATTATAGTAGTTTTTCCAATTTAAAATTTAGTATTGTGGGGCGAGTTAATCGAACTTTAAAAAACATCATGTGGAAATATTTTAGTAACCAAGGAAATTATAAGTGGTATAATATTTTACCCATTATGGGGATGGATACAAACCTAGCGAAATTAATAGGAAAAATGTAGAAAATATGTTATTAAATTCGTTTACTTATAAGAAAACTATTGACTTTAAGCACACCAAGCTTAAAGAAAACGACTTTGTTAGAATATCAAAGCAAAGAAAAGCATTTGATAAGGGATATATTCCGAATTAGTCTACAGAAATCTTTTAACTAAGAAAACTACAGCTTACAAACCCAACTACTTACCCCCAAATAGATGCTAATAATGAAGATATTGAAGGACGTTTTAATTTTGAAGAGTTGCAGAAAGTAAAGTATCCGGACGCATATTTACTAGAAAAAATTTTAAGAAGGAAAGAAGATTGAGTCTTTGTTAACTGGTCAGGATTTGACAAATCTCACAATTCATGGATTTTAAAAAAAGATGTGTTGTAATATATAATAAAAAATAAAACAAAAATTCAAATATAAAGATATCTTTATTATTTATAAGTCACATCAATAAATCTTTCATTATAAATTATATTTCTATGGTTTTTACTCAAAATTGTAGAAAAAATATTTTCACTTTGATCTTATTTTTAAATCTTAACATACCTAAATAAGTTTTTTCCCATTCATATTTCCTCGCATGTCGGTATGCAGAATCCCATGAAATTAGATAATGAATTTTATTTTGCTTCTCTTGGAAAGTCACAAATTTCTTCGAAAAATTTTCTTTTAAATCTATTTCTTGATAATTTATTTTCCAATTCGTGTGGATAAACTGTCATTAACTCCATCATGGTACACACATTTTCACTATTTGGGTTTTGAAGAGGATTCAAAGTGTTATAGATATTTGGTAACAAACTTGGTGATTGATTACATAGCCCCACAAAAAAAAAAAGTGGGGTATACTTTTGATGCGATATATCAGATCCGTAGTATTTTTGCCCGCTGATCACGAATCTGACGTCAGAATATCGCCATCACATCTCAATTTTTTTCTAACCTCAAAAAATAGGTAAAAATTAGTAAAAATTAAGAAAAATATACTCCTAAAAAAATTGATTCAAGCTTTTTCATGAATCCAAAGATGTATTAATATGTATTCGGACACGCTAAGCTAATATTCATCGGTTGGATTGAGCCATACAGTTCTGTTTTCTTTCTAACCTCAATAAATCAGACAGATATAGTGCTTCTCGAATGTAAAAACGAATTCAAATTAAAATTCAACCGATCCTTACCAAATTTGGTACACGGGGATTTTTTGGGTCGCTGATCACGAATCTGAGGTTTTATTTGCAAAATTCAAGATGGCAGATGTTTTTCGCGCCATTTTGAACGCCGAGAAAATTCATCGGTCGATTTTTATTCTTCTACCTGCATCCAGGGCACCTCCACGTGGTGACGGTGGGCAACGGTGTTACTCCACTAGCCGGCAGAGTTCCTGGATAACGGCTTAGATGCCGTCATGGCAGGTAGAAGAAAGAGAATTACGATGCAGGGACTCGGAAACCCAGTATCGGCGGGTGGTCAGGGTGGGAAAGCGGGCCCGCAGCCGTCGTCATCCAGCGACCGTAGCTCTTCATGTGTGGGTGACTTGGCTCATGTAGAGTATAATGCTACAAGAAAACGGTCTCACGGTACAAGGACTTTTCATAAGTGCGATAAAAACAGTGATTCATTTTGTTATATTTGCTGTCAACACGTATTGAGTAAAATGGGGTCACCGATAACGGATAAGATTAAAACCTTATATAAGGATTGTTTTAACATTGAAATACAGCACCAGGATACAGATTGGGTTCCCCACATCATTTGCAGTTCTTGCAAAATAATGTTGTACATCAATAAGAAGGCGATTAAATATTCCAGACCAGCAATATGGAATAGACCATACAGTGAAAATGATTGCTACTTTTGTATGAATGTTGTATCTAGGCATAACCGAAAAAATAAAAGCACTATTACTTATAACGATGTTTCGACAGTAACAAGACCAACTAAACTAATTCCGCCTCCTGAACCACTTGATGCTGATGTTATGGAAACAAATGATTTCACCTTATCAGTTCATGCCGAAAACATTGAGACTGTCGAAAAAGATTCAAACACTGTTACTAATGAATATTCTAGTGACAACCTATCATATACTAGTGACACAGATAAAGAATTTCTACCATACAACCGTAAACCAGAACCAATACTCATATTACAGTCAGAACTTAGTGATCTAGTCAGAGATTTAGGCTTATCCAAAGATGGTTCAGAGCATCTTGCTTCCTTTTTAAAGAAAATACATTTACTTAAGCCAGAAGCTACGATTTCTTATTATAGAAAACAGAGATGAAGAATTTCGAAAATATTTCACAATGGATGAGGAATTGTCACTTTCATATTGTACCGATGTGAAAGGTCTAATGGATGAATTTCAAAATAACTCATACGATCCTGAAGAATGGAGACTGTTCATTGATTCGTCTAAACGGAGCATTAAGGCAGTTTTGCTGCATAATACCAACGTTTACGCTCCCATTCCGATTGCTCATTCCACAGTTATGGAAGAGCAATATGAAAAAATGAAGCAGCTTTTGATAAAAATAAAATATGCTGATCATAACTGGAAAATTTGTGGAGATCTGAAAATTGTAACAATATTGCTTGGCCAACAGTCAGGGTTTACACTTTATCCCTGTTATAAATGTCTGTGGAATAGCAGAGACAGGGAACGTCATTATAAGAAAAAAATTTGGCCAACAAGAGAATCGTTCACTCCTGGTGAAAATAATGTATTTTTTTTCCACCATTGGTAGATCCAGGAAAAGTTCTTATTCCCCCGCTTCACATTAAGCTTGGCTTTATGAAGCAATTCACGAGAGCATTAGATACAAACGGCCCATGTTTCAAATATTTGCATAAAAAATTTCCGAAATTTTCTGAAGCTAAAATTAAGGCAGGCATATTTGACGGGCCACAAATAAGAAAATTGTTTCAAGATTCATTATTTGTTACTAAAATGAATAAAGTTGAAAAAGCTGCTTGGCTTAGTTTTAAAGAAGTCGCAACAAACTTTTTGGGAAATAATAAAAGTCCTAAGTACAAAGAAATAGTCGAGAAAATGGTAAAAAATTTTCAAACATTAGGTTGCTTAATGAATCTAAAATTACATTTCCTGGACTCCCACATCGATGATTTCCCAGATAATGTTAGTGACTACAGTGAGGAGCAAGGGGAACGTTTTCACCAAGATCTGAAAATCATAGAAAATCGGTATCAAGGACGATGGGATAACCATATGCTAGCGGACTATTGCTGGTCGCTAAAAAGAGAAACAAGTCCTCAAAAGCGTTTGCGCAGAAAGCCTTTGAATAGGTCATTCGCGGAAAAAAGAACAAGATACAGCCAAAAAAAGGAAAGTTAGGCACGAGTCTAACCTTCGCAATTCTAGGGCTTAAGAGTCTACTATTTGAGAGTATATGGTTTAAAAGTCCTGGTTTTGAGTTTATTGGGTCTCATTTTTAAAGTTACAGGGTTATTGAGGTCTATTTTTTGAGGTTACAGGGTGTGGGAGTCTAAGGTTTCGGGGTTTAGGGTTTAAGAGTATCAGGTTTGAGGATTCCCCAACTGTATTCCAAATTTGGTAGGAATCGGTTGGTTTTCAAAAATTTTGTCCGCCATCTTGGATCCGCCATTTTGAATTTTGCAAATCCGACCTCAGATTCATGATCAGCAACCCAAAAAAACCCCGTGTACCAAATTTGGTAAGAATCGGTTGAATTTTAATTTGAATTCGTTTTTGCATTCGAGAAGCACTATATCTGTCTGATTTATTGAGGTTAGAAAGAAAACAGAACTGTATGGCTTAATCCAATCGATGAATATTAGCTTAGCGTGTCCGAATACATATTAATACATCTTTGGATTCATAAAAAAGCTTGAATCAATTTTTTAGGAGTATATTTTTCTTAATTTTTATCTATTTTTTTGAGGTCAGAAAAAAATTGAGATGTGATGGAGATATTCTGACGTCAGATTCGTGATCAGCGGGCAAAAATACTACGGATCTGATATATCGCATCAAAAGTATACCCCACTTTTTTTTTTGTGGGGCTGTGTTATTATTGAATGACTGGACCACATTAAAGTATTTCTTAAAATCTTGTCTTTTATACAATAACTTCTTGTAATACCCATAACTTATCTATAGAATCAGAAGATAAACACACATAGTAACCACCATTCTCTTGGACTTTTATAATAGGACGATTATTGTAATTTTCAAAATATGTATTTTGTTATATTATCAAATTTAATGGAACTTATATCTTTAATATATGAATAAAAATAATTCACATTAACACCTCAAATCATAGTAAATTCTTCCAATCTTTTTCATTTAGAGTAACTCTGAATCCTTTTTGTTCATCAATAACAACTTTTGGAAAAAAGTTACATAAATCGATTCCACATTTACAAATTTTGATGAAGATTTGTGAAAATAATATATTGTTGAATTGAAAAGTACACTACTCCTTTGCTCAACAACATCATTGTTTATTGTTGAATATCCACTGTTCATTATGGAAACAGAGGTGGAATAATTGCTATATTCGTTAATGGTTGAATATATCTAAATATCTGAATTAACCGATATAGAGAGAATACTATTTTACTACTTTCCTCGCCACTATTCCCTCTCCTTTAAACCTCTTCTCATTTCCAATATCTATAATATATAACTCCTGTTAATCTGAGGAGTAACGACACCTAAATGAATATAAAAATATTTAAAATAAAAGATAGAATACAATGTATATTTTCTCTGGTCTCAATAGTTTTGTAATCTGAGGAAAAAATAAAAGAGGTTTTGTTTATTTGTCACATTAAAATTATTCCAAGTGTTTTCGTTGTAGTTTCTTGTACAATTCAAGATACGAAGATTTTCTATCCAGTTCGTGTCAAAAATGGTCTTGTTACTATAGTAATATAAAATTTTCAAAAAAATTGTTATTTTCCTTTAAATTTAAAATTTTATATGAAAATGTGTAGGTCTTATTATCGTTAATTTTTTCAAACGTCATATTATAACATAAATCAATGGTGGTCAGTTCACCATCATTTGAAAAACATCATTCCATACATGATGGATGTGGGTTATATATATATATATATATATATATATATATATATATATATACATATATATATATATATATATAATATATATAACCCACGGGTTATATATATATATATATATATATATATATATATATATATAACCCACGGGTTATATATATATATATATATATATATATATATATATATATATATATATATATATATAACATACAGTTATAGATAACACAATAAACCGTGGAACAGGGGTCAAAAAAAAAACAATAGTATTACTATAACAAAGAGTTTAATAATAATAAAAACATTTACAAATTGTTATATTATTTATATATTGAGGTATGTAAAGATGTGCAGGACAAAAAGCATAAAAAATATACAAATAAAATATATTATTATAATAATTTGTAATTTATAATACCTTTACTTCCATATTTTTATTTTTAATTAATCGCAAACAAACTACTAAATCACAATGTTTATAAAATTCATAATGTTCATCAATAGGACAATCGTCATACCGCCATTGAAATATTTCAACACTACAATAATAACATTTACAAATATCTTCTTTCATTAAATAAAAAAATCCTGAGGCGGCTAATATTTCAGGTTTCAACTTTCCGTTCCAAGTTTTGAAAAAAGTTAATCTTTTTTCGTATATTCTACGAATTATATTAACAATTTATTTTCAAGAGATTCTAAACACGTTTCTAAACAAGTTTTTAACAACACAAATCGAGACAAAAATTAAAACTTCCTATGCTATATATAATCCGTGTTAAGTAGAGGGAGTGCAGTAAACATCAAAAAGTTCATCATTATCTCCAATCCACTGATAAAGGGGAATGTCGCAATGTCCCCAAGCAAGGGTATCGTAAGAATTCGGAATTTTGAATCTTTTATCATCTACTGAGGATAAAGCTAACTTATTAATTATTTCAGTATATTTATTATGCATTCTAGATCGAAACACATACATGGAACAAAAGGTTTTAGAATTGCGCTCTACAACATCCATATAATTAATAATATCCAATTGTTTATTTATACTACTTTTTTTGATTCCCTTAGCCTTTTTAATTAAATTATTTTTGGTTTTTACACAATATGCTTTGGTTCGAGTTCCATAAAAACATTCTATGGGTTCACCAGCAAATTCATCTTTAAATTTATCTACTACAGAATTTGTTAAAGGCATATCGTGAATATTATTAGTTTTGTAATTGGACGTATCAAAATAATGAATATAATTTTTCGCATCTTCACACATTATCCGTTTCAATTTCCAAAATAAAAGAATCAGTATCTGTATATAATAATTTCACCTTGTCTTGATATAGAGATTTTAAGAAATCATGAAAGAATCCAGATACATTATAGTCTTAGAAATATCTAAAATAGAAAGTCCAATATAAACAGGTTTGTCGCATTCAATTAGTACTTTATTTATTTGAATAGCAACTAAATTTTCATTAAAAACTGCTGATTCTTTGAAATGGGGTTTTGCAATTAAATTTTTCAGCACCATCTTTCCTACCATTTTTTTCAAATTGGTTAACTAATCTAATGTCTGATCGAAGTTCGATATTCTCCATGGTTTTTCCATATATACTATTATTGCTTAGCTTATAATTGTTTTTATTAAACTCATGTTTAGATTAATTTCTTAAATTGGTATTTAAATCTATATAGCTCTTTAACTAAGGAGATTGTGTAAACTGTAATATTCTATGAATTTTGTCTATCTTAAGTCCATTTCGAACACATTGTTTTAATAAAATATAATGCAGAACATATTGTTGTTTATTTTGTAAATTTGGAATTTATGTTTAGAATCAGGAGGTTTATAACTTTCAGAACAAAAATAAAATTCTTTGTGAAAGTTGTGCAAATTAGTAGGATATATTAAATCAATTCTAAAACATAATCTTCTTCAGAAGTATCTGAAACGTTCATGACATTAAAACTATCAATTTATTTTTGAGATAGCCAAACAAAATCCTTTTGTGGAAGGTATTGAGACATCGCGTAGTTGCGTCTACGTATAATATATATTTGCTTGGCTTAGATGAGTCGAAAGATACAAAAAATTTATTGTTCGCAACAGCTTTTCTAGTAATAGATGTACTAACCCCTCCTCCTATATTATCCTTAAGAAAATGTAACATATCAGGATCAGTTAAAAGCTCTATTTCTACATCTAAAAATTTCAAACAAGAATCAAAACTTCAACCAGGAAAACTATAATAATGGGCAGGATCCAGCTTATAAGTACTTAAACAAGTTTTTCTAAAATTTTCAAAAATATCTGCTAAAAGCAATACATCTGATTTTAAATATGTATCAGAATATCCACCTATTGGTTTACAATCGAACAAATTCCAGACAACTTTAGCACTAAAATATTCTTCTTCAGTAATATGTTCTCCTGTTAAATCATGATAAAACTCCTCCTCCCTTTTCTGGTAATGTGATTTCATCTAATTTTGTATAATCGGTAATATAGCTATAAGGAAGAACCCCTTTTTGATGTGTCAAATCAAATTGTTCCTTTACACTGAAATATTTTAAAATTTCTTGACATTGTTGATCTTCTAGAGTTTGAGATAATCTGGATAATGAAGATGGTAAAAACTAAAAAGAGTCTATAAGTCTTAGGCAAAATTGTTGTATAGTATGTGTCTACATTGATATATTTTTCAAATGAAATATATTTTTCCTTATTCTTTCAATTGTTCATTATTTTGACATAAATTTTTGATAAATAAATGGACATCATAGTTTTTTAAGTTGTGTAGTATAATCAGAATATAGTTTAGTAACTTGTAATTTAAATTACAATTAGAGTGGGCTGGTTCTCGGTATTGACCTGTTATGTGATCATGGTCTGTAACCTTATTGCCGTCATCAATAATAATTTTATTGTAAATATGACATTGTTTATATAATCATGGTGTATCTTATCTAACTCGTTGAATTTACTCATTGGCTTATTTAATTTTAAATATTTATTATAGATATCAAACACATCTCGTTCTATTAACTTTATAAACACGTGATCACAATTAGAACCTCTATAAAGCTCGTACTTTGATGCTTTGTCATCAAATGAACATTTTATATAATAAGCAAATGAATATGGAATATGTTCATACTGTTTAATAGTATAGGGACTATTAGAATCTAAATCATTTAACTTGCTAGCTGATGGTTTAAGAATACATTCAAAATCACCATAGATAACGAAGGAAACTTCAATTTATTTTTAAATATTAGCAAATTTGAGAGTATTTCCGGACACTATGTTGCCAAATTTATCAATTTTGGGGGTAGGTGAGAGTAAATTGATTCTTACATTATCACAATTATAAGCATTATGTCTAGTTAAATCATTATTGATTGGAAAATATTGTAAACAACCATCACAAGGAAACTTTTTTCCATGATGTTTTGAAAGTTGATTAGGCACTAGCCTAGATACATCTTTAATACAACAATAATGAAAATTCTGCACTGACTTAGCCGTTACTTGATGGAGATTCCTAATAACTTGGAATAAAAATTTAAACACATGTTTAAGATCACCACTTACATATGTTTATTATATTATTGCTGACAATTGTTTCGACATACTGTGTCATGTTCCAGAAGAAGACACAGTCAAAACAATTGTTCAATAATATAATAAACATAAGTGGTGATCTTCAACAGAAATTTTTATTTCACAGTGTTCCCGTCAATTAAATCAAAAGTAAATTGACATGACGTAGCACAACTAATATAAACCTAATCCATAAACATTTAAGAAATGTTTCATATGATGATCTTCAACAGCTTGTTTACTTCTAAATATAGAAGCTTGATCAATGTCCAACAACAAAAGAAATAAATACTTAAATATTATAATTTAAGAATTTTTAAAAGTTAGTAAGAAAAAACCGATATTAATAGGAATAGGAAAATGTGCCAAAGAAAATAGAACAGAGGGCTAATAAAATATGGAAAAATTAAAACTATTACATCTACCTTTTCGACTAACTCGTCTGCTTTTCTGTCAACTATTTTGTAAAACCCTTGAATTATATCGGATATCTCTGAACTGCTGCAAATCGTTTTGTATTGGATGTTGAAAGACTTGGCGCTGTAGGTTTGATTCGTAGGGTGTAAATAAAATCCAAATAGTTCCACATTGGCTTTGATGCAGGTGTGTTGCTCTAACGCTTGGTTTATTAAACCAATTATTGTTTCAGCCACTTCCTCAAAAAAACTGGTAAAGTGTACATGATGTTCATCAGGATTTACTTTGTAGGAAATTATGCGCTCCTTTAAAGCCGACTTTAACACATCGATTACAAATTCTCTAGAGGTTGTGGTAATATTTTGTTTATGTCCGTTAGATTTCAAATGGCTTCCCCAAGATCTCCTAATTACATCTGTCTTACAGTCCTGAGAGTACTTTGACACTCCTGAAGTAAACGAAACTGAAATTAGACTTGACAGAAATTTATTCTCAAGTCTGGCTTACAAACCATACTTTGTGGTCGGCATGGGTATGCAAGCATTTAAGACCTACACAAACGAGTTTGTGTAGGTCTTCGAACCCAAGCCGACCATAAAGTGTGGTTTGTGAGCCGTCTTGGGAAAGGTGTTATGAAATTTGGTTGGATTTAAGAGGCGAATATAAAGATTTTCCATCTCTAGACAAGCTTAACTAGCAAGCTGAAAAAAGAAATTTTGTTACCTGGTGTGCTAGAGTGCAATATAGTTAATGCAATTAGTATCTTATTAAAAATATGCAAACAGAATAAATGAAACAGAATTAAATAAATTTTAAAACAAAAATATATATTAAAATCTTACCTCGTTTTTGTATTGAAGGCTGTGGAGGGATGCTAGCTTGTCCCTTTATTAATGTTGGATTACAAAACTTTCTTACATGTCTATAGAGATTGTCGCGTCTGGTAAACTGTCTGTTACAAATTTTGCAAGTGTGGTTTCGGTACGAAGAGAACAGCTAATGTAAAATAAGAAAAAGTAGAAGTTTATATACTAGAAAGAGAGAGATAGAGAGAGAGAGAGATAGAAATTATTAATCAAAACGTGTCAATTTGTTAAAATAAAAATTTATCCGATCCATATGACCTTTTCTTCGGAAGAAACATTACGAAATTTGTAGTAAGAATTTAAGATGAAATTAAATTTCGAGAAAATTTCGAATTTTTGTACTTAACCTTAACAATGAAAGAACTTTTATTTAAGGACAAATTAGGAGGATCAGTTTGAGTGCCGTGGTCAGTTACAATTTTGTTAGTTTTAGATGAGTTTGAAAGCTCGTCAAAACTTTCAATACATAATTTTGGAGAAGTCGGAAGTTGAGTGATAACATCAAACTATGAATTTAGCAGTGGAGGTTTCGGGGTGGATTGTGAAAATGATTTATTACTTTCAATTTCAAAAACTTATTTTGAAATAGATAAAAATTGTGATAAATTATCAAACTCCTTAAAATTAAATATAAATAAAATGCGATAAAATTTGGAAAATATTGTCGTGTTGGAAGGTTTGGACAACAAATTTAGATTTGAAGGATCCAAATCAGATTTTGACCCAGGTAGTTGGCTCGAGACATTATCGTTATTTAAAGCAATAAAATGTTCCAAATTAAATTCATAATTTTGACTGTCCTGTGTCTTATCAATAATAGAAGGTTCTTGAGTCAAAAATTTGGTCTTGTATTAAACGTTCCCTAATAAGTTCGTCTATGTTGCAAAAATCTGTTGGATCAGATTTTTGACTGTCTGGTGTCTTATCAACAATAGAAGGTTCTTGGGTGAGAATTTCATCTTGTATTAAGCGTTTCCTAATAAGTTCATCTATATTGCAAAAATCCGTTTATTCAACAAAAACATTTGGATCAGAATTTTGAATATCTATGACACTATTAGTTGAACTTAATAATTTTTTTTTTCTAAACCAGAACAATTGAAATTAAACAAAACAAAATCTGATAAATCTAAATTTGGCAAATCTAAAACTGTTCCATACTACTTACAGTTTGATTCAAACTCATTATTATTTACACCGAAATAATATTTCAAACAAATTTGTAGAGTTATATGGAAATAAATAAATTTGTAAAAAATTAAACACTCCGAAAACACACTGTATTTACCAAAAATATATAAATTTATGAAAAATAAAAAAGAAACAAAATTAAACTTCGCGAAAAGACATCGTACTTATTAAATTAATAAATTGATGAAAAATTAAACCGAGCGAAAACACACTGTACGTTGCAAACTCACGAAACAGTCTCTATGACGAGTATAAGAAAATAATATCAAGCCCTGCTGCAAAGCAGACTTTATACACGTCTAGTGACGCCAAGCCTGCAGTACCCCGCCTTGACTGATCATTGACCGGTCAGTCCCCCGAACCTTGACTGAACATTGCTCCTGCCCTGCCCCCATCTGCGACTCCGCAAAATACACTCCGACCCCGCAAACCAACCACCGTGACCTCGCAAACCTATCCCAGCTTTAACCACAACCCCAGATGTCAGCGTCCCTTTTGCCTAGGGTGAGGAAAAGGGGAGCCCCCTGCCCCCCTAAAACCGGTTTCGAGGCCTTTTCCTCGATTTAAAATCGATAATTTGGGCAACAAAAATTTGTTGAAAGTGGTAGTAAAATAATATCATTAGTGGTTATATTGAAAAAAGGAGAGAACATTGGAAAGAACGGGCGTGGTTTTCCTAACAGGTATTGAAATTTAACTCCGCCTACTTAATATTACCTTTCAGAAAAATAAGTCTTCTCCTACCGTTATTTCAAATTTGTTGGATATAAAAGCCAAGCTTCTGAAACAGATTGCTACATTCAAACTTCGTTAGTTCTTCTCAAAATATATTTAAAAAATAAAAACAATATGTTTTTCAACGTACGCACGCCATTAACCCAAGATAGTTGGATCTATCTTTCTTTCCCGAACGAATTAGTCCGGTTGGGTCAATAGAATCCATATGGATTAGAGCAGAAAGACAGAGCCCCGTTACAGTAGAAGAAGGTCATCAGAACCAGCAGAGATATTATTCAGAGGAAGACTAGCCGGAAGAGTATTCGGAGGAAGACCAGTTGGAGGAAGACCTGTCGGAGAACTATTCGGAGAAAGACGGGCCGGACAACTATTTCGAGGACTATTGGGACCATCTAGTATTGACTGCTGATTCTGATGGGTGGGTAATTGAGGATGGATGGAATCCGCCACCACCCCAAACTTGAACAGTGGTCCCGGTGAACAAAAGATGGAAAGACCAGCCGGAGATTTAAAAACATTTTAAAATTTTAATTTTAAGACTAATTGATGAACATTTTTGATGTTTTTTGTTAATTTAGTCATTAACCCAAAAAAAAAAACGCATATAAAAAAAATATAGGTATCAAAATCTTATAATCTGATCTGATTTGAGTATATATTTGTCCTAGCATTAATTCAGTATATGAATCCTTAAGATTCTTTTACAAAATCTTATGATTTGGTATCATTTGAGAGTTTTTGTTCACCCTATCATTAATTCGATATATCCATCCACCCATCCTTAAGATTTTTAAAAAATTTCGTTTCTTTTAAATAATGGTTTAAACAATGTGAACAATTTATTTTTATGAGCTAGTCGTCATTTTTCTTATAACATTTTACCTTATATATCATGAAGTACAGTGATAGATATAAATTTTGGATATTTTGTTGCCTACGAGTTCTCACGTGTAAGTAGGAGATTTAAATAAATTTTTATAATATGTTTCTAGAAGCTTGTTTGTGTATAATTTAAAATCATTGCTTTGTTATTTACCCTTTTAGTTTCAATGAAAATCTATTTTTAGACTGAAATTCATATTAGGCCCACAATTTCTGCTTATCCCGTTATGCCATTTACTGTAAGTTATTGATACTATATGTAACTTCACTGATTATGAAATAGTTTACCATTTTAATTAAAAAAAATTAATTTGAGCTGTAACCTTCTACTTCCAAGTGAATAATGCATTGAAAAAGTACTGATAAAGGTCGAAAACATAAACGTTAGAACATAAAAAATGAATATTATAATACGTTATGCAAAGTATACCAAATATATTAACAAGTTAGATACTTAAAAGTATTTAATGATTAAAAAACTGCAATATCCCCTTAAAATAACATCGAATAAAATATATGCTTTCTGCTAATGAAATATATGCATATGTTAAAGAATAAAATTCTAATATGGACCATGCAGATAAAAAATTGTAAGGTATTTTGAATAACACGTCTCGATGTGTAAATAAAAACAAACCTTTTTTGTGATGTTGCTAGATTATTATTTTTTGGGATATTTATTATTATTTATGGGAAACTAACAAATATATTTTTCGTTATCTAAAAATCCTAACATCTGAAAAAAAAAACTCTGAAAAAAAAAAATCTTCCCGTTAGTAAGGGAAGTAAGTATAAAAATCTACGTGCTGTGCTATAAGGACGTTTCCGCCAACTTAATCGTTCATATTTCTAAAACTTGTTTTTTATTCAACTCAACATTTTTTAGCTTACTCTGTAGTCAGATATCAATCTCTTCTAGATACTTTTTTTGTTAACCTTAGAAATAATAAAAAGCAGACCACTTAAACAGAAGTATATTACGATATATACGCAATTATCCTTGTAGCCCTCTACCTCATCCTTTTCAATCAATATATATCTTACTATAAAAAATTTATTTTATAATAATTATCTAATATCTCAATCAAGAACCAGGAAAAAATACCCCCACCCCTCTCACCATCTTCCTATGTTAACAATGAATATAATGAAAAATAATGTGATGTTTTTATTCTTTGACTGAAAGAACCGTGAAAATGGTGTATGAGATAAATAAGAAGTCATTTTTCTACCTCCCTTCTCCACTCCTTTGGCTATTTTTTATTGTGATTCTACTTAAAATTTACCCATTCCGAATCTACAACCACAGTTGTTTCTACATCTCTTTTAACTTAACTCCTACCTCTATTAGAATAAAAGTAATGAAAAAATAACTTAAATTTTATGTTCCTACAGTCCAAGAAGCCTGAAACGGACTATAGCACGATATATGTGTAGCAACTCCTTTATCCCTCTACCCCACCCCATTAATTCCTTATATATTTACTATAAATATTATGCTTAAAATATCTCAATTGCATCAACGAAAAAACCTAAAAAACTTTTAAAATACTATTGAAACTATCCAATATTTAACGGCACCTATCCATTTCACCCCTTCTTGGGTTAAAATTAAACATAATGGAATTCAAAAAACCTTAAAAAGGACATACAATAGTCTATATTGGAAACTCTAATCTTATTCTCCACAAGCAATATCGTTCAAAAACTATAGCCCTCATCCCTTATTGTTAGATATTATATATGTACCAAGTTTGAAATTGACATATCATTTGGTTCGAGAATTATCGTATTAACAGACCAACAGACCGACGAAAATGAATGATCATATTTTTGTCATCTAGGAATCTTAAAACATAAAGAAGAGCAAACATCTCTGAATGTGATCTTGTCACTAATACCATTGTTTCCTTTAGTAAGGAAAGTAAAAAAGAAATAAAAGAGAAATGACCCAAGTCTTCATTGAGCATTTAGAAACTTTTTCAGTAGGAGAATGGCCCTCAGAAGTTTCGAAAGTTAAGTACATTCGTAGAAATATGCTGCTAGATTTTTTTTAGCAGATTGGCATTGAAGTTACATTAGCGGAATTTTCTGAATTCTGTAGAAAGCTTGAAGCATCTGACTATCTCCAAAATAAGTATAATTATAAGGGGGATATTAGCAGAATTGACAATATAGATAACCTTAAAAATTTCTTAAGTATCAATGGAAGTACGAGTGATAAATAAACCAGAATTTTTCTTCCACAAATTTTTCAAGCCTCTTTCGAACAGTAATATTTGAAATGATAATAAAGAAAGAGAAATGTAACTTAAAGCAAAAGTCAGTTGTTGGAATTGTAAACGGCCCAGTCATACTTATCTAGACCTCCTAGACGCCTGTTTTCCTTTAAATATGGCCAGGAGAATATCAAGACATCTACATGCCCAAACTGGGTAAAAATGAGTAAGGGGCATATACAGGAATATTTTAGTGAATATGACTGAAAAAACTGACTACATAGGGCTTTTTCCAAATTTTTGAGACCTAGTAAAATTTATTCTAACCATCTATTTCTCAGAACAGTAGTGTTCCTCCTTTATTTATCAGTAAAACATTAGATAATAGATCGTACATAAGTGAAAAATTGCTTGACGTGTATATTGCAGCTTTACTTGATTTTAGCGCAAATATTTCAGTTGCTGGTTGTAGAGGTATAGAGGTTTTAGATCATTTAGGTTCTAAGACATGCCCAACGAAAGATAAAATTATTGACATTGCAGATTGCAATCAACAATGTGTCTTGGGAAAAAAAAACACATGAGGAATAACATTCAATAAACCTATTTAAGATTTTTTATTAAGATCAGAAGTATTTATTTTTTTGACAGTCATTTAATTGGCTGGAATCTTTTAATTCTTAAAAAACAGTTTACGTATTTTATTATTTTTTATCACTATACTGGATTATAAGTTTAAAAAGTAAATATATAAAAATAAATTTATGTTTTATTTTATTCGAATTTCTTTGTTTTATTGCCTAGTATTGCAATTATGTCTATTTTAACAACCTTGATAGGACCTAACATTTCCTATTTGTATGCTAGGCAAATACAGTAGTTGTATACGACAAGGTGGTGCCCAAAATAAATAAAAAAGGCATATGTACTAGATCTTTATAGCTCCAGCCTTTATTGCACTGTATAAGAGTGGCTGTTGAGCATAGGTAAATTTCAGTAAAGAGAAGGTGTTACAATTTTAGCAATTAATGGCACCTATAACGTGCAAGATTTAATACTACAAATCTGGAAAGAACTTATGAAATAGTTTCTAACTTTTTCTTGGTTAAAGGTTTGTTTCAGCTGTAACAACACATCTGCCTGCCCTAAGGCACCTCTTGGAAAGTCTTCAGAGATTGCACATAGTGAGCTGTGCCAATAAAAAATAATCAGCAAGTCATATTCATCGCCATCAAACTCCTGGATGAGTATGTGGTAACTGGATTTATTGACTTATTAAAACAAAATAGGTGTAAATATAAAATCAGTCATGTCTACAAGCCATTGTAGTTAGTAATCTGGTCACCTGTAAAAAATATTTCCTATATTCTATCACTGATAAGTACTTATGAAAATATAGAAATAAAAAAGTTAACTAATCAATTTAGACCACCCTGTATAAGGGTTGTAAACAAGAATGGTTCCTCAAAACACTTACAGTTTTCAAAATTATCCCCATTGCAGGCATATCTTATAAATACGAGTATCAAGTTTAGGAAATAAAAAATCTTTGAACAAAAGCTTATAAAAAATAATAGACCCTCACAGGTATTAAAGAAAAAGAAGTTTTGTTTGGAACTCGGAAAACTTAATTTTTAAAAAAACTTTATAACTTCAGAATACAACTTATTTATTTTCATTCTTGTTGTAAATCTAAAATTGCTACGTGAAAAATGCATTTGTAGGATTATTTATATAAAAGTCTTATCTTTACTGCTGATGTTGCTAATTAAGCACTGCGGCGTTCAATTGTTATTGGTACGAACGGGAGACCTTAACTCCTCTATTCATAGTGTCAAAATCTAGGGTTTAGCTCGAGATTTTGAGGGTTGTTGTCGTTTTGACCTTTTGTCCTGAGCCTTAATTCTGAAAATCTTATAAATGGCATATAATATTATTTTTATAGCGATAATACAGGTAAAAATAGTCTATCCATTGGTTTTTTTAATCTGTTTTAAATTACTATTGAGTTTACTAATTGTCTATTTAATTTTAAGGCGTTTTTAACTACACTTAGCCAATTTAGATTAACATTGTCTAATGGTAGGGTTTCATAGTATCCTATTTCATATGTTGCATGTTAGAAATACACGTCGCGCTAATACTTCACATCCGTATGAGGTTCAGCTCCGCGCATAAAGCTTTTCAAGCAGTCTTTTATATGGAGAACATCGTCTCTTTGGAATAATTTGCCCAGGGCTGTGTTTCCCACCGAGTACAATTTACAGCGATTCAAGAATAAAGTGAGTGCTTTTTCCGCACATGCCGCTTCCTGGAGCTTTAGGAACTTCCCTGCAGCACGTGTGCTAAACCCACAAAAAAATATATGGGGTAATTAATACTGATGTTGGGTAGTTTTATACTTTAATATTTAGTTGTGATATTTTGGAAATTTTGAATTGTATGTCCACAATTTTATATATTCCGTTTAAAGGAATATCTTCATTATTTTTATTACATTTTTGATTTGCTACACATTCTAGGTGTTTGATGATACACTTATTTTGCCTAATTTTTCGAATTTTTACATTTTCTGTTTGTGTTACTATTACACGACAATTTTGTGTTGCCGTCACTTCATATGGAGATTCTTCCATAATTTTGGTTGGGTTAGCTTCATAGTAGATGAATTCTTCCGGTGTAATTTCTTTACACTGTGTTTTGAACAGAAAATAGGTTTTCTCATTTATTGTTGATTCGTTTGAATTAGGTATGATGTAAACGAGTTAATTTGGAGAATCGGTAAAATATATAATTGGAAATAATTATACGTTTCTTTCTCTACGATACGTATCTCTACAGTCATCTCGAAAAAAAGTAAGTTTTCTATTTTAAGTCAAAAGGTAATTGGTTTTTAGTTAAGTATTGGGGTATCAATTCGATTTCTTTTAACAATTCATTGGGTTCAATTATAATTATGGAAAATATTTAATTTAGAGAAGGTGATAGCTACTTCTATTTTTTCAAGAAAGCATATTCAAAGTCATTATTTCGAATTCAGTTATTATTTGGAATATTATCATTTCTGCGTAAAAGTAATAGTAAGTCCCTATATTAGATGAATCAAGTTCTTGAAGCGTATCTTCAATTTGGTTAATTTTTCGTTCAAGTAGTAATTGATCTTGAATGTCTAATTGAAAGGGGTTTATGTATTTCTCTAGGAGGGATATTTGATTTTGGACAATCGTTTTCATTTTCTTTTGGTTGTTTTTTAGGAATTGGGTCGCCCCATCGTACTCTTCAGTGTCTAGTTGGTCTGATGATTTCAAGTTATCGCTTTATTTGTGGAACCTAATCCATTTATTAGATCTCTATTCTGTCTCATTCTTATTGAGGGGTTTAACTGATTTATTGGAATGGATATTTTATTTATGAAGGGTCGTGCCAATTTATATGAACTACAGAAACTTTCTTTATAGCGTTCGGCTATACTAGTTTTATTTGCAAAATCATTTTGGTTACGTACGTATTGAGTTTGGAGTGTATTGAACCCTTCAATTAGTTTAATTATATCGAAAATTTTTATAAACGACCACTTTGTTTTGAGCTCTTTCTAATTTAAGTGGTAGCAAGGCTGGGTTGTTGGTCATTTTGTGATAAACAGGTGTATCTAATTCGCAATGTCCGTAGGACAGGTATTTGAAATGACATTGGGTTTTCTCAATTCTTTAATATGCACGGTTTCTTTCTTTTGTGGGTTATTTTTTTAATGATATAACTCGATTAGGCTGTATGATATCAGTGATAATATAAGATCCTAAAAATTTATTACTCTTTCTTTGTTGTGGGTTTTGTGTATATATAGTATGTCCTATTATAAATTCTTTTTTTTGATTTATTTGTTAATCTTTTTTTATTTTCTCTTTTGAACCTTGTTTGGTTATATATATATATATATATATATACTCGTATATATATATATATATATATATATATATATATATACACATATTATTTTTATCGTTTTCCGCATAATCGCAAAAAATTTCTTTGGGATAAATATATCATTAGGATTTTTTATATTGGTATATCCATATGTTAATTTAAAGGGTACGTAGCCGGTCGTACTATGTATAGAGTATTATTTGCTATTAGTGCATAGTCCATGATATTTTTAGTATCGTTAGGAAAATTTTCCTTTAATAATCGTAAATGCTCAATAATGGTGGAACGGAAACCTTCTGTTACGCCATTAGATATGCGATGTTGTGGGGGTATAAAACAAATTTTGATTTTATCGATATTTAGAATTATCTTGAGGTTATGTATTATTATTAAATTCCGTTTTCAACTATTGGTTGTTCGAATATTTCACAAAAACTAAAATATTTAATTAAAGCACTAGTTATATTTATTGCATTTATTCCTGGCATGTGTATCGCTTGGGCAAATCTAGTAAAAGAATCGACTAGAGTTAAATATATTTGGTTTTAGGTACAATTTGGAAATGTTTTGATGGAGTGTCAGTTAACAATAAATGGAAATATGGTTTCTTTCTAGCGTATTTACCTTCTTGACAGGTATCACATGACTGATATATTGGGTTATATTTGGTTTCATATTTATCCAGTAGTACTTTCGTTTCAGATATTCTAAAATTTGGTTAATTCCGATTATTTAATTTTCCATCATAGTGGTTTTCTATCAGCATAATTTATTTATTTTTATCTTGGATGGTATTTATCAATTTCGTACAATGTATAAGCTTTGGTCCCTTTTCCGAGAAATGTCTATTTTAAACTGTTTAAAAAGGTGGATTAAGACAACATGATTATAATGGGGAGTATTACGTGCCCTTAAACTTTTCATTGATAATTCGAGTAGGATAATATTTTCGAACAATTTTGTTTGAAAGAATACTTTTTGTACTTTCTGTGTCAATTAATAATTTTGCATCAATTTCCAGGACATAAACATCTGGTAGGTTGGTATTGAGGGGGCCAAGATTATAAATTAGGTTTTCTCTATTTGGGGACTGGAGGAAAATTTTCTTTAACATTACCATTGAACTCCATTAAATTCTGAAAGAATGAATCATTGCTTAAAAATTCGTGAGTGTATTCATGTGCAGAGTATGCATTAAGATAATTTCAGTGGTTATTCACATATGGTGCTAGGTCAGTGTCAATATTATTATTATATTATATTCATTCATTTTTGGGTCATTGGAGTTTATCAATGCGCTACTTGACGTGGGAGAGATTGATGCTACATTTTCAAAAACTGGTTCCTTAATTCTTGGCTGACTAAAGTTGGAATTGGGTTGTTGATTGACTCAGTAGTCTTAATATCTTAGTACATTTCAGTAAATGTGACTTTTGGCTGTCATATTTTGGACATTCTCGTATGAGCTGAGATATCCATTGGTTTAGTTTGTTTTGCTGGTATGTACTGGATTGTCGCCAGTTCGAATTTTGGAGAATATTATTAAGTTTATTTGGAGTGTTAAATTTGTTTGGAAAGTTTGGTCTTATTTGATTATTCATTGGGTAGTTGTTAGGGGATCGATTTGCTGGAGGGAACTGATATATGGCCCTTGTTGGTCAGGGTTGAAATAGTTGTGGTAAGACATTACGTGGTAGAGTATTATTTGGAAATAATCTTAAAAATGGGTTTGAATTTGATAAGAGGGCCTTCTGTTCAAGTGGTTTAGAGTATTCAAGTGGATTAAATTCAAAACTTTAATTATTCAGTTTGTTCCTTTGATTTTAACTGTAAAGAAAGTTTTCTTCCTACTAAGGCCATTATTGCTTCCAGGATTAAAGAATTCTTAATCTTACATTATTTTGTAATGTCCTGATAGATTTCTAATGAAGGTTTTAAGGGCTAGTTTTTTGTAATTTTGTGTATGTCGTTTGTTAGTAGTAAGGTATTTAATTTGGAAAGAATTAGAGAGCGAGCATCTTGACATCTCATGCTAAAATTATATAGAGTTTCATTTTTATTGATATACTTAAACTAATTAAATCATGTACTAGACAGTCCAGTTCTCTGGTTAATTTCATTCCATGATTTTAATTCTTGAATCTGGGACCCTGAGACTTAATGCTCGACCAGATAATTTCTCCCCTCTTGGTATAAAATTATTATAAGTATCATCATCCTCTCTATAAAAAATGTTTATTAAGCAAGTACAATTGTCTAGAAAAACAGTTAGATATGAGGATTTCCATTAAGTTCAAGTATGGTTTCTGTATAAAGACGTAGGAGTTGGTAGTTAGCCGGTGGTAAAGACATTTTAAAATTTATATATTATATTAATTTCCACTAACTGATCAATAAGTTACTGCAGACTTTTATCAGAATCAGTCGTGAAAGAATTTGGGAAAATTTACGTCAATTATTGGCAGAAAAATATCGGTAAAACTATTATAGATATTTCTAAAATGTTACTTATAAAAAAAAAATAAATAAATAAAATTCCTGAAGCTTTTCCTTTCTTCTTTCTTTCTTTCTTTTGATTGATTTCTTCTTCTGACTGATTTCTTCTTCTGATTAATTTATCCTTTTGACTGATTTCTTCTCAACGCTATTCTTGAAGTTGCAGTTTTTTTCCTTAGGTTTGTGTTATGTGACCTATGTACTAAAATGAATAATTAAATTGACCTTCTGGTAATCGAACCTGGGTAAAAAAAAATCGGAAACACCAAATATATTACAATAATATTAAGAAAGCATGAACAATGTTATATATAGATGTTTTCAATGCTTCGTATTTTTGTCAAAGCTGTTGTAATGGTATAGGGGTAAACAGTTGTTTTATTATTTAAAATATTTTATCAAACAAAGTTATTTCTTAATATACTACTTAAAAAACAGTAACTTTCTACTTTATAAACATACAGCAAGCAAATATTTTATGAAATTAAATTCTATTGTAAATTACATATTTAAGAATTATGTCTGATAAAAATGAGGTTTAAAAAAAATAATTCAACAAAATTAAAACCAGTAGTTTCACTATTGAGAAATGGTTTTGGAATATTTTGAAAATTTCTTGAAAAATTATTAAACGACTAAACAATTGTACAAAGAAAATCCTTTAGAAAACTTACTTCGTAACCTGAATCACTACATATGCATTAGTATTACAGCAGATGCGTTTCATATCTAGCTGAGGAGCTTCTGGGGTAGCTCAAGGCTCAGATAGAGACCTTGTAAATTATTTACCTACGTCAGATGCCAGAAACTATTAATATAATAAGTCTTTATATAAGTGGAGCATAGGGCTTCTGTAAAGACTCCAACGTGTTATATTAGCTGCTATTTTCTTTGCCTCTGCCCATCTCGTGTCCGCTCTTCTGTGTCCTTGTGGATTTCAGTCTATGGACCTTTTTGTTATATCGTCATGGGCTTTTTGCAACGTATGACCTATCCATCCCCATTTGCATAGTAGTATATCCCGGTGTATTTCCTGTTGTTGTATGAGATGCCAGAGGTTTTCATTACGAATGGTGTTCAACAAAAACATACAGAGAATTCGACGCAGATATTTGTTAATGAAAGTTTGTCTTTTCTCTGTTATAGTTTTTGTCACTTTCCAGGTTTTACAACCATATACTAATACCGATTTAATATTGCTTTTAAATATCCTCAGCTTGGTGTTTGTGATGATTCGTTTTGATGTCTATATAGATCTTATTTAGCTAAAAGTTTGCTGAACTTTTTTAATTCCATTATGTATGTCTGCTGTAGCACCTCCTTCTTTGTTGATAATACTGCCCAAGTATATGAACTCCTCGACGTCCTTTGTATCAGCTCCAGAGATACTGAATGATGTATTTACGTTGGTGTTAATTCTATTGGAATGGATAGTTTTGGCCACATTTATTGAAAGTTCACATATTTTTGCTTTACGTACTAAGTTTTTTACCATCTTTTGCATGTTATTGTGTGATTGTGCCATCAGACAGATGTCATCTGCATGCTCTAGATGAGTTAAAGAGGACGTGAGAGTCCAACGTATGCCTCGCATATTCTTCAGTGCCTTCTTCAGCACTAGGTCCAAAACAATATTGAACAGTAAAGCAGATAAAGTGCACCCCTGTCTGATCCCTGTTTTCACCTCAAAAGAACTGCTTATTTGTCCGTTATCAAGCACCGTACACGAAGCGTTGTTGTATAACTCTTGTATTATAGTGATAATTTTCTTGGGCATTCCTGCTTTCATTAATGTATTCCAAATTGCTTAGTGTAATATGCTATCGAACGCTCTTTAGAAGTTTATGAAAACTCGGTAAAGTGTGCTCACTACTTTCATTCAATAGATTGTTCAGTGATGATTCTGATGGTATAGATGTTATCTATACAGGAGTGATGGAGTCTGAAACCTGTTTAGTTTTTTCTCAGTATGGGTTCTATAAATGCTGACAGGTGGCTTTGTATGATTTGAGCCATTATTTTGTATATGGAGTTAAGAAGTGTGATTCCTCTCCGGTTCTGACAGAAGGTGAGGTCTCATTTCTTGGGAAGTTTTATGATGTTATTCTGACAGAGGGTGAGGTTTTATGATGGGACCCTGTTTCCATTGGTCTGGGCTTTTGCTGTTCTCCCATGCTTCCTTTATGAGTGGATATATTAGTTCTATTGTTGTTTCCGCAGCTTATGTTTATTGTTCTTCTGTGCCGACTTGCCTCATTTAATTCCGATGGGGCCTCATTTGTTGATGTTTCCAACTTTGAAATTGATTATTGCGTGTTGTTATCAGTTGGCCCGTTAGGAATGTCTAGAATATTTTAATTATTTATGTTACTAAGCTGCTGAATTTAGGCACTGATGCTGTTTTTTTGGCCTATTTTGAATAAGAAAATAGTATTTTGATACCAATGTATAATAGAGGCAAAGGCGAATTGAATCGATTATCATCCTAATTCATTTCTACCTTCCTTGTATAAGGTATATGAATTTATTCTGTCCGAGCTGATGTATATATATATATATATATATATATATATATATATATATATATATATATATATAATATGACATAATAATAACCACTACCATGGCAATATCAGGCAGTACTTCAAAAAATTACGTACCGTGGACTTTTGAAGACATCGACTGGGTATCTTACTACGAGTATGTACTCCTTCAGAAGTTCTGTAGCTATGGTCTGGATGATGGTGATGTGACAACAATAAGCAGTGTATAACGAAATGGTAGCAACAACCCGAGAAAAAGTTAGGCACAGCGTTCCCCAGTGTAGAAAGCAGTTTATAGTAGAATAACAGTTTCATATTTTTTTTCTTTTTTTTTATCGTTCACCTCCCCACCAGCGAGGTTGTTGTAATACCCGTCAACATTGTCCAAATGCGGAAACATAAATTCCTGTATTTCATAGCACTTTTTAGCTAACGCGGTAGTGCTGCCTCGGACGTTTTTGCATTTTTTGCGAACAACTACTACCGATGTACGTGACCAGGCCAAATATACTGAAATAATTTAATAAATAAGTATAATGACCTACGGTATTGAACCCTCGACCATTTGCACCGTAAGCAAGGTACTACACCACGGAGCCACGGACGAGGTGAATAACAGTAAATACAAAAGACTGCTAAATAACTGGTTTTGTTAAATAATCTGCCTTTGAATAAGACTTGTACAGTGCATCCGACATATGGAATGAAAGAAGTCAACGAGAACTGAAGTTTTTGAATGAGTATTTTGACTTCACATAGATGTTTGAAAATCACGTGGTTAAGCCTCTTATTAACTTCTAATGGAAATTAATTTTATTACAATTATATTAAGGATAGCTTAAAATATAGGGTAGACTATCATATGCTACTACTCCCGAATATTTGTTAAATATTATAGCTCAGTGTATTTAAATAGACTACCAAAGTATGTAAAAAGTTAGCCAGAACAAGAATTATTTTTTTACCTAAAAACAATTAGTGGAATGAGCTTAGTTTAGTATAGATCAATGATTGGACATATGGTATTATTTTTTAATAGCATTAGTTTATATTTTTAAATTGTATTATCGGATTTAATGTTATTGAACTATTTTTGATATAAGTGCAATTATTTTGTAGTTATTAATTTAAATAAAGTTCAATCAAATATTTATGTTTCATGAGTAAAACATGTTTATCAAAAAAATTATACAAATTTTTAAAAAATGCATTAGGTTTGTGACGTTTATGTAGCACGTTTCATATGGTTTCTATAAAATGCAATACGTTACTAATTCGCAGAAACTGTGTTTTCTTGCAATATTTCTTCATTATTTCGTACATAATTTTTTATGCATTCAGCACACGTTAAGGGACATTCACATTGACCTTAAGTCGTTGTGTATTTCAAAGGAACGAGGTTCACCACACAAAAATTCAAGAACAGGGTGTTTAATGAGTTACAAACTCAGTATGGCATTAATAACTATTGTCGAGCTTTCTAATACAAAATAATAGTTCAAGTTTTTGAGGTCTCTTGGCTATGCCTGGCGCATGATCAAGTAATGACATATTGTTTTTTGTTTTGCCTTTTTTCGAACAGATCGTTAATGTAACGAACATAGAAAGTAGGAGTCGGTATGAAATTCTAAGGAGAAAAAACTGGTGTCATTTCACTCTTACACGATCTTTGCTAAGTACATTTTTGACACTGAGCTTTATAAAGATATGCTGCATGAGACATTTTTTACTCCACGTGGGAAATAGTAAGTAGTTATCCTTGGAAATTGATAGTTAGATTTGAAGTTTAGAGGTTAGCCTTCTGAATAAATGTTGTTGCAATGGTACTGTATATGTCAGTGATGGATTAGTTAATTTAGTGAAATTTGAACTAACCATTTAGCAATCGACCGAATAGATCTCGAACCGTTGGGATAGATGAGAAGTTTGTTTTTAATTCTTTGATTATATGGCCCTCGGTTTCGTTATTTTTTTGGATCTCTTTCGAATATTAAGAAAAATTCTATCGGTTGATGACTTTACGGTTTCGTCTCCTTAGTCGGTAGGCAATATGCTTAGATGATTCATAGCATTTTCGACTGAACCGTTAGAATATTTTTTTTTCAAAAAGAGCTGCCAGCTTTCGTGCCAGTCAAAATGACATCAGAAATCTCGACAGCACAATCAGATGTATCGCCAGAGCTGAGCTAAGTAAGGCCATAGTTAATAGAAAAATTCAGCTTCAAGGTAATATTTATGTCTTTGCTGAGTTTTTAGTAAGGCAAGACCTCTTAGTACTCTTATATTAAACGTTGTTATTCATGATATGAAACTATTATCTATGCTAACTTAACCTAGGTATTTACAATGTATTCCTATAATAAACTTAACCTAGGAAATGTGTTATGAACACATACCTTAGCCTAACTTAGTCTAGGGCCTATGTTAACTTACCCCAAGTTTACATTCTTCTTTTACTATGGTGGTTAGGGTGGGTCATCGTCTTCAACAGTTCGGGGGTTTGCAGGTTGAAGTATTGATGACTGCGCTGAGATGTTGGGATACCTTGGCTAGGAACTCGATCTGGGTTTTTTTCATGTGTGCCTTAATAGTTGGCACACCGAGATCTCTATGAAGCTGTGAGTTCCTCATGAATCACGAGGCTCCAGTGATGATCCTCAGGGCCTTGTTCTGCACTGCCTGGAGTTGAGCTCTTCTTGTTTTGGAGCGCTGGTACCATGTTGGACAGGCGTGGACAACTTGCTGGAATAGTTTATAATCGAGTATAATTTGCCCAGCAGTTGTTTCGTTTTCCTAGAACGTACTTGTACTACACTTTATATTTTATATGAAAAATTTTAGTTTTTGATACCTTATATTAGTTAAAGCATTGTAACAATAATTTTTTGCTTGTTATGATAAGATATATTTTGACTTTGAACTTCGGAAAGGGGTATTTTGCAGAACGAGTAACCGCACATGACGTGGACAATTTTTTTGTGGTTTCATATAAATTACTAAATAACAAATTGGAGGACACATGTATGTTTTTTGCTTATTTATGATAGATGGACACTATCATCTTACACGACAACTTTCCAGTTATATATGATTGATCATTTAAACATTATTAATACCAAGTAATAACTAGTATTAACTCTGAGATAAAATTCCCAGAGACTATATCGCATTATAGGGCTAGGTAAAAGAAATAATATAGGCATACCCCTATGGTATTTTAGAGATGCGGGTAAACATTTTAAAGTCAATTAGTTCATAAGGCATATTTACTGTATGTGTGTATATATATATATATATATATATATATATATATATATATATATATATATATATATATTATTTATTTAAATAAGTTTTATACGACACCAGGTAAACTTTTCAGAATTATGATTTCAAAAACTTCATACAATTTCGTTTGTGAAGATGAACTTAGTCTCTTTTGTATATACAATAATTTATATTAAATTTGCAGAAAAGATATAAGATTGCTCTTAATGAGTATGTATTTATTACAACATATAATTTAATATTATTATTAAAACATACTGGATATCACCAGTAAATAAAAAATAACAAAACTGATAAGAATTACTGGAATTCTTACTTATTTTAGACTTAGTAAAGTGTATTTTGAAAAGAATATATATTTTTGTTTATCATGTGCCAATTGAAAGTGTACAACAAAAGAAGTTTAAAGTAAGGTAAGATTAATCCTAGGCCTGTATTTGCGTCTGCAATTGTATAGAAAAATTAAGAGTAGAGTATTTGCTTTCCACAAAAAAAAATTTTGAATATTTTTCTAGTTAATGAGTAGGATTTTAGATTAGTCACTAGTGTCATTTTTAATATTTTATTAAATGTAAGCTTATATATGTTGAATAGACCAATTGAGAAATATATTTCCTGGCGTGTATTCATCAATTACGATTTTAGCTATTAACTTCACGCTTTGTGTTGGGAATTCGAATAAGAATATAGCAAGCTAGTATATTTTTCAGGTTTCTAGGAATGAGTTCTTAATTCCTCCTAAAACGTTAAGGGCAAGGACTACAATTATCACCTTTTATGGGAATAGAGCTTGTAGTTCGTAGAGCAAATCTTTATAGTCAGATGGCTTTCCTCCTCTTTGAATGCTCATTTTGTTTCAACACGGGCCTAAACTCAATAATAAAAATCTTTTATGTTGTCTTATCGAGAGGTTCTCTATCCGGTAGCCCTGTCAATACTTTTTGGTCGAAAAGGTGGAATTTCAGTAATTAGAGTAGCGGCGATTTTCCACAACTGACGATCTCTTCCGGAAGATATGATAGCCTGCCCTTATCAATATCGGACGAATATCTAAGATGCTATTACTGAATACGGAACTCTTATTGTGGAAAATATATATATACGAGTACGATAATATCTCCTAAACTGAGAAGGTTGAAGGCAAATCTAAATTATCAATTTTGAGACCCTGCTGTGGCAACCTGGCCTTGTAAAAATTATCACTTTTTTATTGTTACTTCTGTCACGTTAAATAAATCATGACGAATTAAAATGTGTTTCAAACAAATGAGCTTATAAGATAACACGTCGTTATCACTTTCTTTATTACCAATTATTGGCCGCAAATAACACACTTCACTAGTAAGCAAACCAAAATATCTGATTTATAACACAAAAAAATGAGTGTGGTTATTGCATTTTGTTTTCGTGTTCAAAGAGTATATGGAGTATAATTTCATTTATTCTCGACATTATACCAACCTGCTACAAAAAATATATTCTCATTTTTTATTTGAATTTGAATCATGTCTCATAAAACCTGTGAATATAAACGCAGTTTGATTACATTGATTTTTTATGGAAAAGTGATGATTTGTGGTATATTAGATCTTTAATTTTTTGATGTAAATAAAATGTTGAATCTAAATGCTATAATAAAAAATATTAATAAGAATGAAGCAATGAAAAGATATACATACATGTATACATATATATATATATATATATATATATATATATATATATATATATATATATATATATATATATATATATATATATATATATATATACATATAACACGTAGGCTGAAAAGTTTTTGGTCTGACACATAGATGTCGCTCTTTTTAAAAAATCCAGATGATTTTAGGAAGTACTAATTTACAAACGATACGTATCAAACACTATTTTTTGATTGGAAAAAATATCGTTCAAGCAAAGCAATGGCTTGATAAGTGTTACGGAGACCCTGCCCTGGAAAATCACTTATCATTTAGTGGTATGTTGAATTTAAACGCGGACGTACAGATACAAATGATGCTGAACGCCTTGGACGCCCAAATGAGGTTGTTACACGGCAAAACATAAAAAAAATCCACAAAATTGTTTTGGATTACCGTAAAGTGAAATTGTATGAGATAGCTGACACACTAGAGATATCAAAAGAACGTGTTGGTCATATTTTGAACAAACATTTGGGCATGAGAAAGCTATGTTCGAAATGGGTACCGCGTTTGCTAATAGTGGACCAAAAACAACAACGTGTTGATGATTCTGAGCGCTGTTTGGACCTGTTCAAGCGCAATAAAAAGGATTTTTTCAAACTGTATGTGACAATGGATGAAACATGAATCGACCACTACACACCGGAATTAAATCGGCAGTCAGCTGGGAAGGTTTTAGCCTCTGTATTTTGGTATGCGCATTGAATAATTGTCATGGACTATGCTGAGAAGGGAAAAACCATCAATAACGAATATTATATAAAGTATTGGTGCGTTTGAAGACAGAAATCACATAGAAATGGCTCCAAATGAACAAGAAAAAAGTGCTCTCTCATTAGGACAACGCACCGTGTCACAAGTCAATAGTTACGATGACAAAATTGCATGAATTGAAGCTCGAATTGCTTCCTCATCCACCGCATTCTCCAGATTTGGCTCTCAGCGACTAACATCTATCCGCAGGCTCCAAAAAAATGCTCGCGGGAAAGAAACTTGGATCCAACGAAGAAGTTATCGCCGAAACTGAGGCCTATTTTGAAAGCAAAGATAAATCCTTCTACAAGAAAGGTATACAAATGTTAAATGTTGGATTGATTATGGCGCTCTTGAAGGAGACTATATTGATGAATAAAGTCAGTTTTGTAAAAATATGTGTGTTAAGTAGCTACGCCTACGTATATATATATATATATATATATATATATATATATATATATATATATATATATATATATATATATATATATACACGTCTCCTCCTTGGGCGGATACCAACTGGACCGACCGAAAGTGTCCGTTCAAGAGGGGTGTTCGGTTAAAAGAAATCCAAAAAAATTCGTTTTTTAATGAAAACTGTAATTAAAGAATTTGGGACATTTAAAATATACTTATGTATGTACATATTTTTAAAATAAACAAAAAACTTACAAGATAAGGAAAAAACAAAGATTTGTTACCTTTAGATACATATAAACTATAATAGGATACAGCTATACATATGAAACGAAAGGTCACTCTAATGACGCAGAAATTGATATGTTTTTCTTCAAAATGGGGTCCACAAATCGTATTTCTAATTTGGAAAGAAGCTCTAAAGACTCTGCATCTCCGTAATCTACGGCAAAATTTTTAAGTTGCTTGGTTAGGGTAATAGCTCCACCATAATTTGGGATAGCATCTGTTGGTATTGGAACCTCATCGACAACAGAATCTTCGGAAAGTCCTTGTATTTCAACTGGATTTTCAAATTCTTGTTCTGAATCTGGATTTTCAACATACAAATTTTCATCTATGTTCAAAAAAGATTTTCATTATCAATCAACTGCAACAAATTCTTATTTTTGAGGATATCTGCAAGTACGTTGAGTGGTTCCGGATCAGATGTAAACAGCCTCAGTTAACTCGTCTTCACTTTGTATATTTTCATGCTTAAATCCCGCTTTACGGCAGCAATTTTTAACTATATCCTTGGTTACTTGGTTCCAAGCGGTTTTTGCAAAGTAAACTGCATCCAATGGAGTAATTTTCTTAATTAACTCAAAAACTGTACCAGCAGTTTTAGTGTTTCTTATCAGGTGTTTTAGTATTAGACTTTGGCAATAAACTTTAAAAATTTTTATAATTCCCTGGTCAAGTGGTTCACAGGCTGATGTAGAGTTAGGGGGCAGAAGTTATATTTGTCATTTTATTTAACTAATCTTATTTTGAAAAAAACTTGAGATAGCAAGAAATTCCATTTAACTCCATTCCATATAACTCTTAATTTTTAACGTTTAACAAGTTCAATTTTTGAGAGAAATTGATAAAGTGGTGAAAATGTTCTCCTGTAATATTAATTCTTTACATGCGAAATCACTATTCTCAAATTAAAAACCTTGCACATCCACTATAAACATTTTTTATTATTGTTTACTAAATATAACTAAAAAATTGTTACACTGATCTTTTAAAATATACTGAACCTTTGAATTGAACTAAACTAATTAGGCTTAACTATGAGCTTTTAAAAAACAAAAAGCAACTATTTGGACTGTTTATATATGAAAGTTTTCGAACATAACATTTAATAATTTGGCATGAAATTCACATTTATTTTTTTTCTGAAATTTTAAGATGGTTATTTAAAAAATGAACAGAAGTTTATAATTTATTGTAGCTGCAACCAAGTATAATGTTATTTCTCTTTCGAAGCTATAGTGAAACGATAATTTGTCCATTAGAAGCAATTTTTATTCTGATGATGTTGCCTGTGATAAACAAAATGTTATTACAGAATTCAATACGAGTTACCATAA
>CM032449.1:90726201-90728701 GCA_019049505.1 Pachyrhynchus sulphureomaculatus | reverse complement strand
CGAAAAAGAACAGTGAAAGTAAGCTTGATAAATTTCTAAATTCTAAAATATATTACTTAAGATGTCGTTACCAAATTTGTAACCATTAAATTGGTTTAAATGAGTTTTACCCAAAGTTATTATTGTTGGGTAAACAGATTTAGAATATATATAAAAGAAGAAGAGTGGAAGAACTTGCAGAAAGGCGCAAGGTGTCACTGTAAACTATTTTTTTCATTTAATTCTTATACAACTCTTCTTGAATATGATAACATAACAATATAGTTTGAAAAATACAATTATTTTTCCATTGTAAAAATACAAGAAATTAGAGGATATTATGTGCATCTTGCTTGTGAATTTATAGACAAATTAAGAAAAATAAAAGAAATCAATGATAACAGAATTAAAATTTTTAAAAGACAAAAATTTTCAAAATATTTTAAAGTGTTTCAATTAAATAATTATTCAAGAAATGTGATTTCATAAATTTCTAAGGTTTTGAACCCCCTTCAGAATCTAAACAGTGAAAATATGTATGTTATGTTGGAATTATTGACGTATATCCCAGCGATTTAAAAAAATAGATTAACAACAATGAAGAAATCAGTGACTGTTAACGAGGAGCGAAATAACTTTTATTTACTAATCGTGTGGGACCGTGCTTTCCATTATTTACTTTAGTTATTCGCTCTGCATATTTCATTATATAATTGAATTCTTTTCTAGATACCTAAGTTGCTCTTTAAACTATCTCATTCAGAGTTTTTATTTCCTTAAATAACTGATCTTTAATATTTTTTGTTTCTAATATATTCTTTATAATTTTTACCCTGATTCTTTATAAGGAAATTTAAGAGCATTTATATCCTCATTGTTATTTTTAACTCGCCTTTTATTTATTTCAATTGTATTTGTTACTTTTTTTTTAAAGCGTCAATTAGGCTTTCAATCGTTTCCGACAAAACATTTCTTTCTTTGAATAATTTGTTTTCTGTACTCGCTTTAAAATTATTTTGACGATTCTGTAATTCAGTGAGAATCTTATCAATTTTTTTAAATATATCTTGTAACCTTATTAGCTCAATTTCTTACTTCCTAATTTAAAGATCCTATCTCTTTAATTAATTTATCATTCATTTTGATTGGACATTTTAACTATAGATTATGTCATTATATCCAAGCCTCATTAATTTTTTTCCATTATTTTTTGTTGCATTAACAAATAAGTTGCTGCTTGAAGCTTCTACAGTTTTGATTTTTTCTGTTGATAACTCAATTTTTTTTTAGAAACCAACATCAGCTTTATCACTAACCTCCCTTATGTTTTTTTAAGTTGTCGTTTCAATTGGCACTTCAAGTTTCATAGACATATCAATAGTCTGAATAATATATTTAAATATATATGGTATATATATATATATATATATATATATATATATATATATATATATATATATATATATATATATATAAATCGGTTCGTGGTCCGATGCCTAATTTCCAGTCCCCTCTGTTGTTCCACGGCCCATCGATTTCTGGCATTCATGACTTTTGTAATGCCTTTTTTTCAAGTCTTTTTGGGTCTCTCTCGCTTGCATCGTTGTGGAAAGTCTTTCTTCTTCCATTCTTTGTATATTGTCAGACCATACCAATTGTCGTCTTTCAATGTCATTGTGTAATGTACCGTCTAAACTCATTTTTATACGTTCATTTCGCATTCTATCTCTACGAGATATTTTTAGTGATCGTTTGATAGCTTCATTTCTATTGCTCCTAGCTTTCTTTTGTTTTATTCAGTAATACGCCAAAATTCAAGTCCGTATAAAATTCTACTTTTTTACCAATATGCTCTATATAATGATGATAGATATATATATATATATATATATATATATATATATATATATATATATATATATATATATATATATATATATATATATATATATATATATATATATATATATATATGTATATATATATATATATATATATATATATATATATATATATATATATATATGTACATATATATATATATATATATATATATATATAATATATATATATATATATATATATATATATATATATATATATAGCCGAAATGAGCCTTCTAAATACTTTAATAAATAAATTATCGTTTGAATTTGAAGTTTCAGCTCCTTATAAAAGGCTATTTTTTATCAATGTGCTGTATAATTTTTTCTATTGAACCTGAACAGGGATTTTACGTTTTTTTATATCCTAAGGCAGGGATGCTCAAACTTGAACTGCTGGCGATCTACCTTAATATTGTTAGACTACGATCGATCGACTCTGAGAGGCTGCAAGTAAGTGTGATGTAGGATTGTCGTCTAGGTAGGGTGTATCGTGGCATAGATATTAGTTTTCCGGACAATATGCATTTTTTTAGTCAAGGTAAGTGTAGGTCTGCTCTAAAATGTCAACGAAAAACTCATAATTATTCAAAATTGCGAGTTTATTGGTTCTTACAAAACAAACGAGTTCTAATGTC
>CM032449.1:90618701-90718701 GCA_019049505.1 Pachyrhynchus sulphureomaculatus | reverse complement strand
GGTTCAATAGAAAAAATTATACAGCACATTGATAAAAAATAGCCTTTTATAAGAAGCTGAAACTTCAAATTCAAACGATAATTTATTTATTAAAGTATTTAGAAGGCTCATTTCGGCTATATATATATATATATATATATATATATATATATATATATATATATATATATATATATATACATATATATATATATATATATATATATATATATATATATATATATACATATATATATATATATATATATATATATATATATATATATATATATATATATATATATATATATATATATATATATATATCTATCATCATTATATAGAGCATATTGGTAAAAAGTAGAATTTTATACGGACTTGAATTTTGGCGTATTACTGAATAAAACAAAAGAAAGCTAGAGGCAATAGAAATGAAGCTATCAAACGATCACTAAAAATATCTCGTAGAGATAGAATGCGAAATGAACGTATAAAAATGAGTTTAGACGGTACATTACACAATGACATTGAAAGACGACAATTGGTATGGTCTGACAATATACAAAGAATGGAAGAAGAAAGACTTTCCAAACGAGTTATGGAAGGGGTGCCCGCACAACGATGCAAGCGAGAGAGACCCAAAAAGACTTGAAAAAAAGGCATTACAAAAGTCATGAATGCCAGAAATCGATGGGCCGTGGAACAACAGAGGGGACTGGAAATTAGGCATCGGACCACGAACCGATTTATATATATATATATATATATATATATATATATATATATATATATATATATATACCATATATATTTAAATATATTATTCGGACTATTGATATGTCTATGAAACTTGAAGTGCCAATTGAAACGACAACTTAAAAAAACATAAGGGAGGTTAGTGATAAAGCTGATGTTGGTTTCTAAAAAAAAATTGAGTTATCAACAGAAAAAATCAAAACTGTAGAAGCTTCAAGCAGCAACTTATTTGTTAATGCAACAAAAAATAATGGAAAAATTAATGAGGCTTGGATATAATGACATAATCTATAGTTAAAATGTCCAATCAAAATGAATGATAAATTAATTAAAGAGATAGGATCTTTAAATTAGGAAGTAAGAAATTGAGCTAATAAGGTTACAAGATATATTAAAAAAAATTGATAAGATTCTCACTGAATTACAGAATCGTCAAAATAATTTTAAAGCGAGTACAGAAAACAAATTATTCAAAGAAAGAAATGTTTTGTCGGAAACGATTGAAAGCCTAATTGACGCTTTAAAAAAAAAGTAACAAATACAATTGAAATAAATAAAAGGCGAGTTAAAAATAACAATGAGGATATAAATGCTCTTAAATTTCCTTATAAAGAATCAGGGTAAAAATTATAAAGAATATATTAGAAACAAAAAATATGAAAGATCAGTTATTTAAGGAAATAAAAACTCTGAATGAGATAGTTTAAAGAGCAACTTAGGTATCTAGAAAAGAATTCAATTATATAATGAAATATGCAGAGCGAATAACTAAAGTAAATAATGGAAAGCACGGTCCCACACGATTAGTAAATAAAAGTTATTTCGCTCCTCGTTAACAGTCACTGATTTCTTCATTGTTGTTAATCTATTTTTTTAAATCGCTGGGATATACGTCAATAATTCCAACATAACATACATATTTTCACTGTTTAGATTCTGAAGGGGGTTCAAAACCTTAGAAATTTATGAAATCACATTTCTTGAATAATTATTTAATTGAAACACTTTAAAATATTTTGAAAATTTTTGTCTTTTAAAAATTTTAATTCTGTTATTGATTTCTTTTATTTTTCTTAATTTGTCTATAAATTCACAAGCAAGATGCACATAATATCCTCTAATTTCTTGTATTTTTACAATGGAAAAATAATTGTATTTTTCAAACTATATTGTTATGTTATCATATTCAAGAAGAGTTGTATAAGAATTAAATGAAAAAAATAGTTTACAGTGACACCTTGCGCCTTTCTGCAAGTTCTTCCACTCTTCTTCTTTTATATATATTCTAAATCTGTTTACCCAACAATAATAACTTTTGGTAAAACTCATTTAAACCAATTTAATGGTTACAAATTTTGTTAACGACATCTTAAGTAATATATTTTAGAATTTAGAAATTTATCAAGCTTACTTTCACTGTTCTTTTTCGAATAGCCAGAAAATGTATTTTTAGGTTGAATGTATTTTGATATCTGAATTATTTTAAAAGATCGGATTTTTATTATAGCTTCACTACTTCTACTAATTCTTCCATTCCAACGCGCCGTTATTTTCATGATTTTAATACTTACCATACATAATTCCTAATAAGGTCAATAGTAAAGATACACATAAGATAAAAAAAACCGGTCAAGTGCAAGTTGAACTTGCACAATTAGTGTTCCGTACGTTGATTGTTTTTAAAATAAAAACTTTTGTTAGGGTGGTATAAAATGATCAGTGAGTTCACAAATCACACCCCAATTGAGTTTTCAACAAAGTTTGTTTCCAATCTTTACTGAAAACTGGTGACCTTGAAATTTTGGTTTTTTTATATACCAGATAAATTATTAAAGGTAATGATAATTTTCGTTCAATCTATACTTCGTGGAGAATATTCCAGGATTTTTTAAAAATTTGTTGATCAGTACTTTTCGAGATAAGGTAGGGGACAGCGACTTTTCACGATTTTTTAAAAGTAATACGAAGAAAAGTGTGCGCAAGTATTACATTATATATATATTTTTTTACTCGTGTTTTCACAAGCTTTCATTTGACAACACACTCGATGACCTAATAAAAAAAATTTTTTTTCACTTCCGATTTCACCCCTGAAAACGAATCCCTTAAGTCAAAATTTATGTTACGGTGATATAAAATGATCAGTGACTTCACAAAACACACCCCAAATAAGTTTTCAACAAAGTTTATTTCCAAACTTTACTGAAAATTGATGACCTTGAAATTTCTGTTTTTTTTTTTTATATACCAGATAAATTATTACAGGTAATGCACTCGTGATAATTTTCGTTCAATCTACACCCCGTGGAGAATATTCCAGAATTTTTTCAAAATTTTTTGATAAGTACTTTCCGAGATAAGGCGGGTGGACAGCGATTTTTCGCGATTTTTTAAAAATAATACAAAGAAAAGTGCGCGCAAGTATTACATTATATATACATTTTTTACTCGTGTTTTCACAAGCTTTCATTTGACACCACACTCGATTACCTAGTAAAAAATTTTTTTTTTCACTTCCGATTTCACCCCCCAAAACTAACCAAATTTAACTTTCAAAGCTACATGGCTCTGATGAGGCCATCAATTCCTATATTATTACCAAATTTCAACTTTCTATGACAAATAGTTTCGGAGAAAATCGGGTGTGACAGACGGACAGACAGACGGACAGACACCGAAATGATCTTATAAGTGTCCCGTACGGAACACTAAAAATGTAAGCCAAATAACAGTGTAAATTTTCATTGTTGTCAAGACTTTTGCAATCCAATGTTAAATTGGAAGCTATTTCTTTTATAGTTTTATTTGTTACATTAAAATAATTACAAATCATTTTAAGCTATTTCACACCTTCTTCTAAGAAAATTTTCTGTCCAGTAAGTATCAAAAGGGGTGTTGTTGATCTAATAATATAAAATTCTGAAATATTGATTAGTTTTGTCTACATTAAGCATCTTGTTAGTAAAGACGGACGTAATATTATCGGTTAATTTTTCAAATTTCATATGGTGACATTCCGTGTCCAATGTAAATTAGTATTATTTCCAAAATACACCACACCATTTGTTACCTTATAGGGATTATAAACAAATGACGTGCCACTGATAATATGCTATAGACGGATGAAAGGAGTCATTGAAATAATTTTAATATCTTAGTATTTTTATTACTAACAACAAGATAACAATAATAAGCAAAATTTTGCCGTAATGACACACACAACATATTAGCCAAAACCAATTACAACTATTTATATATGACATTATATCACTTAAATAATATGTTTAGTAGAAAAATCACAACCTAAGCCAAAATTATAAAATATGAATATATTACGTGGAAATGATTAATTTTCTTTACTCATTTCTAAATTTAGATTTTCAATTTTACATTTACTTGGCTAAATCATAAATTTATAGAGTTCATAATGTTAGCCAATAGGGCAGCCTTCGTATACCCGTTGAAATATTTCAACATCATAGTAATAATATTTACACATATCGTTTATCATTAGATTTATTATTTTTTTTTTTTTTATTGGTCTAGCACACGTGCTGCAGGGAAGTCCCTAAAGCGCTCCAGGAGCGGCACGAGTGCGGAAAAAGCGATTCACGTTGTTCTTGAATCGCTGTAAATTGTACTCGGTGGGAAACACAGCGCTGGACAAATTATTCCAAAGGGATGACGTTTTCCATATAAAAGATTGCTTGAAAAGCGTCGTACGCGGAGTAACAAGCTGAACCTCATACGGATGCGAAGCACCAGCGCGACGTGTATTTCTAACATGCACCGCTTTGGGAGGAATTAAGCGGGCTACATCCTTCGAACACTTTCCATGAAAATACTTGTAGAACAGACTCAAGTCGCCAACCGTTCTTCGATGTTCCAGCGAATCAAGGCCGCCGGTCAATTCCGGGTCCCCAATCAGACGGACCGCTCTTCTCTGAACAGAATCCAACAAATGCAGTCTATGTTTGGGAGCGGAGCCCCAAACGTGGGAGCAGTATTCCATAGTTGGTCGAATTTGGGCTTTGTAAAGAATTAACAGTTGCTGTGGGGTGTAAAGTTTTCTGGTTCTAAATAATATTCCCAACTTTTTGAGAAGCTCTCCTTGCTATGCCTGCAACATGTTCATGCCAAGACATATTTGCTCCCAAACTAACGCCCAACAAATTGAGCGATGATGCTAGGGGAATGGAGTGCCCCGACATAACTATGTCGGGTTCAGCAACGTTAACTTTTTTAGAAAAAACTGCCGCTTGGGTTTTTGTAGCGTTAAATTCCACTTGGTTACTGTCACCCCAAGATAGAATTTCTTCCAGGTCTTTGTTAAGTTGAACGACCTCCTGCTGTCTGCGGATATTCGCCTGAGCAGCCGATGTCCGAGCGTTCAAGGTGAATGAAGAGACAAGCGTACTGTCATCTGCAAAGCTATAGTTTGGATTCCCGGTCTTTTCCAGCAGATCGTTAATGTAAATGAGAAAGAGAGTAGGAGACAGTATGGAGCCCTGGGGCAAATGGAGCAGCCGTTGATATTTTGGGCTTCAATTTTTCTTCACATTTTTAAAAAGAAGTCAACTTTCGTTCCTATACAAAGTACTATCAGTATGCTTGTCAACAAATTCCACACACATTTCTCAAAATTTTCGAAAATTCACTATGGGAAATAAAACACTAAAATACTTTACTGAGATAAAAAAAAAATAAGAATGATATATCAAATAGTTGTTAAGAAGGGGAAAATTTTAAAGATTAAAAAGTTTCTCAATTTTCTCCGTCCATTGATAAAGTGGGATATCCTCTTAACGGAAATTGTTTTGAATTTTGAATCCTTTATAATCAGCTGAGGATAAAGTTAACTTGTTCAGTATACATATTATGATGTAGTCTGGATCGAAATACATGCATGGATCAAAAGGTCTTCGAATCATTTTCTACTACATCCTTATAGCGGATACCATCCAGTTGTTCATTTATACTACTTTTTTTTAAATTCATTTGGCATTTTTAAGTAATTTACTTTCTATTTTTACTTAGGGAACTTTCGCTTCTGTTCCATAAAAACATTCTATAGGTTCACCATCATATTCGACTCTGAATTTACCTACCTCGGATTTAGTTATTGGCATGTTGTGAATGTTATTAGTTTTATAATGCGATGTCTTGAACTTATCAATATAATATTTCATGTCTACGTAGACATTATCTATCTCTATTTCCAAAATAAATGAGTCAGAATCAGTGTACAGGAACTTTACTTTTTCTTGATAACAAGTTTTAAGGAGTTATAAAAGAAATCGTACAGCACAGTTTTAGATATCTATAAAATATAAAATCTAACATAAATTGGTTGGTCATATTCAACTAGGGTTTTTTGGAGGATACAAACAGATCAAGAAGATTGGCGAACTCTCCGTCTCGATCAGGGATCTGTGTTATTCCATCGATAATCTAAGTAAAACCACAACTGATTGATAATGATTCAGCTTCACGACCTTGTTCGTCAGTCTTATTTGAATACTTAGCGAATTTATGTTGTTGACCTTAAAATCCTCAAGGATGACCATTTCGGTACTTGGATAATAATTAATCTCTAAATGATCGATGGTGTCTGCAAGAGAAACAAAGAGTGTTCTATAGTTAGTATCACTTGGTGGTTGACAGAGGTAGCAGTTAAACCTTGTTATTTGTTTAGTCGTTATTTTTAACCATATAACTCTCTTTGGCAAGAGAGATCGGTTCTGACAAAGGAAAAAATCGCATCGATTTAAGTCTAGTGAACGAGGTGGACAATATCTGGGTAACTTTGGTTCAAAAAAATTCTCACATTACGCGAAAAATGGGGTAGTGCACCATCGTGCATGAAAAACATGTCGCGACGTAAATTAACGGGTAAGTTTTCCAATAATTCAGGAATAATTTCGCGGATGAAATTCAAGTAAATGTCACCATCAAGTCGACTTGGCAATCTAAACGGCCCGATCAAATAGTTCGCGACAAATCTCATCCGGACATTAATACTGGATTCGCGTTGAAACTGTCTTTGTTGCACAGCACGTGGGTTTTCTTCAGCGTAAACAAGATTATTATGTTATATCACGACGAGTGAAGCGTGCTTCGTCTATAAATAGGATTTTAGTGTGAAAAGCCTGAATAGGCGCTATGCGTGCTCGAATAATTTGTGAAAAATGCAAACGAGATCCAAGATCTGGAGGTAAGATTTCCTGTCTAATGATCCGGTTAGTTGTACTTTTTGATATTTCCGTTTGACGTTCAATTAAACGAGTTCAGATTCTAGGATTATCGTCTACAATTTCAAGGATTTTCTCTTCAACATCCGGTGCTCTTGCTTGTGAAGGCCGCCTAGCATTATTCCTGATCGGCTTAAATTGTCCAATTTCTCGAAGTCGCCTTTCAATATTAGCAAAAGTCTGATAGTTAGGAGTCCGACGATGCGGAAATCTTTCGTGATATACGCGAGCACTTTTTCGACCGTTGCCGTTACAAAAACCAAACACTAAAGTCCTATCAGTTTGCTCACCAAAAGTGTAATCCATAATAATCTAGATTTAAAAAACTGTTGAGCTTGAGAAGGGATTAATTCTCGTTAATATCGTAAAAACTTGTTTGATATCTGTCGAAAATTACTTTCTGTCAGTATTACTACAAGCCAGTTAAGTCATAAAACATATGATATCTTACATCATGCCAGAGTGATATTTGAGCGTTGCCAAGTAACTATACAATGTGAAGAAACATGTGAAGGAACGCATTTGAGAATTAGACAATCGAATTAAAAAATGGAAACACACTCACACACATTCCAATATCTCAGAAACTGTTACTCGGAGCAACATTTGCTAAGAGAGCTTTTTTAGACAGGAGAAGTCGGAGAATAAGAATATTTAATTAAAAATGTCATACAGAGTGGTACACAAAAGTTATGACAATTTAAAGGTATACACAATGGTAGGTATGCAACAAGTGGGGCCCCCTACAATTTACAACAAAACTGTGAGCTGATTTCGATTTCTGATCTTAGAAAACCCCTTAGCACCGAATCTTGTACAAATAGTACAATTATTTAGAGAACTACTTAAGAAAAACTGGAATAAAATTATAACTTTGACACCCTGTATCTCAAAAATTACGAATTTTTGGACTAAGGTAAGTTGGGTTAAAAGGTCAAATTTTCATCTCAGAAATATATATATATATATATATATATATATATATATATATATATATATATATATATATATATATATACATTATGAGAATTGAAAAATAACCTTTTTTATAGCAATTAGAGATAATGACCCTTCAGTAAACAATTTTAGAAAACATAGAAAAATGGTTTAATTAAAATAGCAAAGGGATAATTTTTGTGCAATCGGGAGGTGGCAAAATCAAAATTGTTATTAACTTAATTGAAGGTCCTATTGGCTTACGGTTTAAAAATTTATAAATTAATCAAAATCTGTATATTAAGCTAAATTTGATTATTTAAGAATATTTGTTAAACCATTAAAAATAATAACTGATCAAATGGAAGTTGGACTTCGATTAATGTTTCGTATGTTGATTGCTTTTAAAATAAAAAATTTTGATACGGAGGTATAAAATGATCAATTACTTCACAAAACACATCCCTAGTGAGTTTTTTCCGTTCTTTACTGGAAATTGATGATCTTTAATTTTTTTTTATATACCAGATAGGTTGTTAAAAGTAATGCACTCGTGATAAGTTTTCTTCAATCTACACCCTGTGGAGAATATTCCAGAATCTTTCCAAAGTTCTTTGATCCGAACTTTTCAAGAAAAAGGGAGGGGATAGCAATTTTTCGCAATTTTTTAGAAATAATACAAAGAAAAGTGTGCGTAAGTTTTACATTATATATAACTTTGATCTAGTGTTTGTACAAGCTTTCATTTGACACTCTCCTTGATGACCTGGTAAAAATTTTTTTTTTCAATTTCTATTTCACCCCTCAAAACTAACCCCTTAAGTCAAAATTTGATGAGGCCAACAATTCCTATATTAGTGCCAAACTTCAACTTTCTATGTGAAATAATTTCAAAGAAAATCGGGTGTGATAGACAGACAGACAGATAGACGGACGGACACCGAAGTGCTCTTATAAGTGTTCCGTACGGAACACTAAAAATTGATTCTTTAAATCAGACAATGAAGAAAATATAGTTTCGCTACAAGAAATAAAATCATACTCTATAATAATATTTGATGATATAGTCTGTTGTATCCAGAAAAGAGTAAAGGATTATTTTTGTTTTGGAAGATATAAGAATACGGATTGTTTTTATTTATGTCAAAGATACTTATCCATTTCAAAACAACTGATTCGTGATAGTGCAAATTTCATTGTAATATTCCAACAAGATATTACAAATTTAAAACATATTTGTGATGATCATGTTAATGTTGATATATCATATAATCAGTTTAAATAATTATGTTCGAAAGATAAATTTGGATTTTTGGTGATAGACAAAGATTCTAATATAAAGATAATAAGATTTATCGAAAATGATTTGACTCATATATTTACTTATAAAAATAAGCGAAGTCTTGGGAAAGAGAACTTGTTAAATCGGCAAAAGCTGTTTAACAAAAATATCAGATTTTGAAAAATGCAGAATTTGAGGAACAATCTAATCTAAAAGAAATCAATCACACAACCTTTACAAGAACCAGTTCCAACATTTGGGATAATTGATTGTTATGTGTATATATACAGGGTATTATGAAATTCACTGCATATATGGAAATGAATGACTCGTGGGGCAATGTAGAAGCACATTCAATATATTTTTTTTTTAATTTGAAAATTTTTGAATGATGATGATAATGCAAAACTCCTTTTTACCAAATATTTATAAAAACACCCCGCCTATGAAAGACCGACAGCCGACGCCTTGGTAAGGTGCGAGAGTAAATATATCACTTTCTGTTAACAGTTGTTTTCAAGTAGGAAAAGTAAGGCAAAATTGACCCTCACTTTAAAAATATCGCAGATAAAAACACATTTTCGTTTATTATATAACGGTGATGAAAGTGGATTTTCCTCTATTCAGAAAAAAAAACGCAAAAAGTTTTATGATTAAATATTCAAAAGACTGAGACAAAATCCTGAATTGGGGAATGGCATACTTTCTGAGAGTGTTGTCACCGTTCCATGCACTCAAACTTATTTGTAAAATGGATCAAACATTTTATAAGCGTCGTAAAAACAACTGCTGAAAATAAAGTATTACTTCTGCTTGATGGACATACAACGCATTCGAAGAACCTGAAAGCGTTGAACATAGCAAAGGATAATATTACAACTGCCAGGCCTTACTACTTACCGGCTTCAGCCCCTCGACGTTTCTTCTTTTTAAACCTATGAGCTCTTATTATATTCAAGCAACAGAATAATGATTGAGGACAAATCCAGGTCGTCAAGTAACGCAATATCAAATTGCAAGTTTATTTGTGGAATCTTACCAAAGAGCTGCTATCGTTGGCATCATTGTGAACGGATATCAAGCGGCTGGAGCATAGCTCATGGACAAAAACGGCTTTTCCGAATCTTTGTTTAAAGCAGCTGAAAATACAAATGCTCTCTCTCTCAAACAAATTTAAGTAATGAAAGCACATCGATCTTCTAAGTTGCTTCTGTTATCATCAATATTGAAAAGCCACATTTAAAAAGTGTACCGTCTATTTCGGGATTAAACGCCAAAGCGTTAAAAAGAATTGTGAAATCTTTGTGTCCAATACTACAAAAATTACTGTACCAAGAACTGTGGAAATTACATCAAGTCCTTACAGAAATATGTTGAAAAAATCAATAAAAAGACGTATAATATACACGAGCCTCCTCGACAGCAAAAGCCGGCAATTTTAAAGTAATATTTTTTGTAGACGTCTGACAAAAAAATTCTTTCTAGTTTATAATCAAGGGGAACAAACTATCAACGTTTATTTTCTTTTTTACAAGGAAGCAAAAAAGGTGAATTGTCTGTTAAAATTTTTCCTTGTTATATTTAAATATAAAACTTGTGTAAGTAATAAGTAATTAGTTTAAAATATAATAATTTTTATATTATATTATTTTTTTTATATTAAATTGGTATAGTGTCGATTTTTTCAGATCCCCTATTTTTTATTTAACAGCTGCGTGCAAGCAAAATAAAACAGATGATAAATGGTAAACGATTTTTTTGATGTACCTTAAATCGGTTATGTTTTTGTACAATTCATTAGGTAATGTTATTTAACTTCAATTATGCTCTGTGCAATGTACATCCATACGAAATAAATAAATGTACCTTGAATGTGCAACGCAAAATATCCTAAGTTGTCCGTGACAAATTTAAAACTTAACCAACTGCACCAATGACACAATTTATCTGCACTTTTCTTACTCACTGAGTCCATCTTTCTATAAAAAAAACGTTGACTTTTACGGCACCTTACCCCCGTACTTTGATAAACATTCACTGAAAAGAAAACACGGGAGTCCTGGCATAAATGCAATCTTGGAATGCGAATAACAAGAAGTCAGTTTTAGAATATAAAAATATTTTAATATTTGTTTCTATTAAATTTATTTGAAAAATGGCGACTGACGGAATAAAAAAAATGACCTTTTGTCTGATTTAGCTATTTCGATATTGTGGAGTTCAGCGTTCACCAGTGGGGTACGAAAAAAATATTCATGACATTATTTCTTTAGGGTCGATTTTTTTCTTTATTTTCTTTATTATTGAGATCCACTATTTAAGGCGAATTTTCCACAATCGGTCTTGATGTATATATATATATATATATATATATATATATATATATATATATATATATATATATATATATATATATATATATATATATATATATATATATATATATATATATATATATATATATATATATATATATATATATATATATATATATATATATATATGTATATAAGAGTTATCAATTATTTGTGTATTTAAACAAAAATTGTGAGTTTCGCAGGGTTGCAACCAGATTATAAAGTATTTTCTAGGGCATTCACAAAAAATAATATATATATATATATATATATATATATATATATATATATATATATATATATATATATATGTATATATATATATATATATATATATATATATATATATATATATATATATATATATATATATATATATATGTATATATATGTATATATATATATATATATATATATATATATATATATATATATATATATATATATATATGTATATATATATATATATATATATATATATATATATATATATATACCGGGTATTATGGAATTCACTGCATATATTGGAGCTGGCGCCTCCTTGTAGCAATACCGATTGCGGAAAATTGATCTTAAATAGCAGATCTCATTAATAAAGGAAAAATCGACCCGTAAGAAATAACGGCATAAATATTTTTTTTACGCTGCTTATCATACAATTGCACAATATCGGCGAGTTTTAATCAGAAAGTTCAAATTCAAAAAAAGCTTTATTAATACTCAATAAAATTTACAAGGTTGGTTGACAGTTTTTAATTTCAGTGGATACAGTGTGCTTTTTAGGACATTTATCCACTGTATAGCCTTGCGGATGTTCTAGTGGTATAGTTGATATACCAGTCCTTATGTACCCGATAATCTTGCAGTCATTTTCGGGTGGTTATCCTTAATGACTGTTATTATTTGTGTTTTTTTTGAGAAGGTACGTTGGCTATTGTTGTTAAAATTAGAATAATTTTTTAATTCATTCTTCTGAGAAAAATTTTAAAAAAACCTAACTTGGACCAGAATTTAAGGTTATACAGTTACTACAGTATTTTCTACATTTGAATAGTCTTTTTTTAACAAATCTAATGATAAAAACATAATATAAAAATTGTTACCATTTCAACTAATTACTTTTTGACACTAAAAATTTTCATTTCAATATATCTTATTACATCATAAAATTTTAACACGATAATACGCTAAAATTTTATTTGTTATTTTTAAAGAGGACAGGCTAAACTTTATTCATTTCGGTTTTTTAAATCATTCATAATTTTTCGGCTTTCTTCTAATGACGAACACCGCACTGTCGATGTCGGTTGAAATACTACTAACTGGAACAAAATTCTTACTGCCTTTTAATTTTTAATAGTACTTTAAAATGTACCTGCAAGTTTTTTGATTTTTTTTTATTTATTTTTTAATAAAAACCGTTTTTTTTCTAAAATTATAAACTTTCAGTAAAATAGATATTTGGATAGTTACGGATCCTATACATATACTTGAACTTGAAATTTTCCAACGTTATAATAGGTTTTTGGGGTCGCAGATTACGATAAAATAACCGTTTTTTTTTAATGTGTAGAATTTTAGCCATTTTTCGCCTTTTTGAAAATTTAGTGAATATGAAAATGGACACTACATTTGAGATATTTGACAGTCATTTGAAGTTTAAATTTACTAACTCTACCATAAACCTAAACTCAAAATGGTTGGACCTGAAAAAATTGAGCAAATTTGGACATTTGTCAACATTTATCGAGTTTTTCTAGTGAATATATGAATATACTCTACTTTTTAGTTATTCCCATATCATCTCAAGACTGTAAATCAAAAATGTAACAAGAGCGTTGACTCGAAATGGTCCAATCTGTAAAATCAAGCCAATTTCGGCCATTTTTCACCTTTTTTTCTACTGCTATATCCTAGACACTATATGCAAATTTCGCATTACTTTTGTGATATTGGAAAACTATTTAAATTTAAAATTACCTTACGATGAACTCATTTCAATTACTCCCAACCTAACATAACTAAAGTACCATTTATTACGAGCATTTTAAAAAGAAATTAAAAAGTCGACAGAAATTTGGCCAAGTTAGTAATACTTCATCCGACTGTGCACAGGGCCGAAAGAAATTTCGATCGCTCATGCAGGCTTTAAAGGTTTTTTTTTAGGTGGAAGTGTTTAGTTTAGGTTTGTGGAGAGTTGAGTAAATGTTATTATTTTTTTAATGGCGTTTTTTTTTCAATCCTATTATTTATTGATGTCTTTAATTTTTTAGTATTCCGTACGGAACACTTATGGGATCATTTCGGTGTCCTTCCTCTGTCTGTCCGTCTGTTTGACTATCTGTCACACCCGATTTTCTTCGAAACTATTTAAGATAAAAAGTTTAAATTTGACATAAATATAGGAATTGATGGCCTAATCAGAGCCGTATAGTTTTGGAAGGTAAATTTTAGCTTAAAAGAGAGAGAAAGAGACAAATTTTGGAATATTGTTGTAGATTGAACGAAAATTATCACGATGCATTACCTGTGATAATTTATCTGGTATATAAAACCACAAAAATTTTAAGATTATCATTTTACAACAAAGATCGGAAACAAACTTTGTTGAAAACTTATTTGGGGTGTGTTTTGTGAAGTCATTGATCATTTTATACTTGATGTAATTTTCACAGTTTTTGTACAATATTTTTCGTAGTATTGGACATAAAGATTTTAAAGCTTTAGCGTTAAATTTTGAAGTAGACAATTTACTATTTAAATGTGGCAATCTATTCGGAGATATTAGGTTGCTTGTTTTCATTATTGGTAATAACAGAAGCATCTTTTAAGATCGATGTGTTTTTATTACTTCAGTTTGTTTTTATTTGCATTTATACTTTCAGCTGCTTCAAGCAAATGTTCCGAAAAGACGTTTTTGACCAACCTCCAAACTCCAACCGCTTTAAATCGTCTCGTCAATGGTAGCAGCTCTTTGTTAAGCTTTTGCAAATAAACTTGCACCTTGATATTGCGTTACTTGACGACCTGGATTTGTCCTCAGCCATTTTTCTGTTGCTGATCATAAGTTTAAAAAAAAAGACACGTCTAGTAGCAGAAGTCGGTGAGTAGTAATGCCTGGCAGTTGTAACTTAGCCTTTGCTATGTTCAACGCTTCCAAGTTCTTTGAATGCGTTGTATTTTTACCAAGCACAAGTAATACACTGGCACAACACAAGGCGTATTTCCCTGCTTGTGATTGCACCGATTTGTTTCTTCCTTTTTAGTCCTTTTGGCGTTATTTTCTGAACGGTGGAAAATCTCTTTCATCAACGTTAAATATTTTTGGTGACCACGATTCCTTTCAGAGGGTCGATTTCCCAACTTCCCTCTGCTTTGAAAAATCACTTGTTAAGGGGCAATGATCGAGTTTTTATTCCGCGTTCCAAGGAATTATTTCTTTTCAATGTCAGTTCACAGGCGGGTTAAATTTATAAATAATTTGGTAAAAGGGAGTTTTGCCCCTTTGTTTAAATTTTCTAGAAATTTTGGAATTTGCAAAAAAAAGTATTGAATGTGCTTCTACATGACCCTACGAGTCACTCATTTCAATATATGCAGTGAATTTCATAACACCTTATATATATATATATATATATATATATATATATATATATATATATATATACATATATATATTATCAAAATAATAATTATGGATGAACGATTGGCAAGAGAGCTTGTCAAATCGAAAGAAGCTCTTAAACAAAAAAAATCAGAATTTGAAAAATGCAAAATTTGAGGCGCAACCTAAACCGGAAGAAATCTATACAGCAATTACCCAACCTTTACAAGAAGCTGTATCCATATTTGGGAGAAGTGAGCCAGTTTACCTAAAAGACGAGCAGTATACTAAAAAATTTTGTGAAGCTTCAACACCACGAAAAAACTTGTTTGTTGAAGTATCATCACCAAGGACGGATTTTTCTGCTGATACTCTACTAAAAGAAACAAGAAGAGTGGGAAAACTCCAAATTTTTCATATGAAATGCCATCATTTCTTAACAATGATTTTACGATCTTTCAAACACCACCTGTATTATCTTCACAATCATCACTCAAAACCTCACAATCTTTCTGGCATCTTGGAGCAGAAGGAACAAACAATAAACATATTGATTAATACTTACGCTTATAATAACTGGTTGGATTAAATGGATGAACTCTCTCGTCAGTATATTGATGATGGTGTAAGAGATCCAGAACATACATTTGATCATCAGTTCCCGATTATGATGATTAGTGGAAAGATTCTACTTAAGACTAACACAAAACCTTACTGGCAAAGAAGTAAAAGTTGATGCTACAAGGTATCCAGGTGCACCAGGTTTACATCAGTTGTTGAATAAAAAAAGAACCTGCTGGCGATAGACAACTACCAAAAAAGGATCTTGGTAATTATATGGATATTTTAAAAAGAACTAACGCATATTGTAGGAATCACGCTCCCAACCAACAAGTTAAAAAAAATGGTTCATACAAGTATGTGATAATAATAGGAACTTATTTGTACACGCTAGGGATCACTAAAACCAAAGCTATTAATCCTTTTCAGAGTTTGTTTCGAATTGTGATCTCAATTAATCAGAGGCAGACCAGAACTAATTAAGCAAGTTGTGCTACAAAGGGTGGGGCTGGTTTAACTTTAAAAAATAATGTACAGAATACATACTGTGTCCTGGTATGATATTAATATGGTCGATCGACTTCGTTTATTGGTGGCATCCACAAATGCAGCCCACACTGTCCATAACAATGAAACTATTTCTATTATAGAAGAACTAAAAGAAGCGGATGTTACCATATAACACTATAAAACAAAAAGTTGAATATGTTGAAAACAAAATAACTCAAAATTTAAATCTGATTTAAAAACTACATTAATGACTTAATGAAAATAATGGTGATGTACAAAATATTGCAATATTTAAAGATAAAATTATTTCTTAACACAATGCCAAAATATTAAGTATAAAAAATGTTGTAAGGGAAAAAATGAGTTAGTAAATCGCGTTTCTAAGAAAAATATTAAAATGTGAAGATGATATTCAAACACGAAATAAAAATTTGAATAATTAAATAGTTTTGGAAACGATATGAAAAATGAAATATTTGAAGTAAAAATAAGAACTAATGATAGAACAAAATTTTTTAAAGTGAAAGATGATGTTTCTAAGGATATAGGGTTAAAGTTTAAAACTTTTAGAGATTAGCTTAACAATAGACTTGCAGAAGAAGTTGAAAATTTTAAAAAAGTTCAGGGTGATACGAATAAAAATATTGAGACTATTGATAGACCTATGAAATTTTAATTTCTATTTCACAAAAATGGCAGTGTAAAAGTTGATAACTTAAGAATTAAGGAGTTTAATGACAAAACCAATGTTAGTTTCTCAAAATAAATAGTTATTAATAGAAAAACAAAAACAAAATTATAGAAGAATCTTCAAACAACAATTTATTAGTATCACAAAATACAGTGAAAAAAATGAAGAGGTTTTGGCACAACTCCATATTCTAGGATCAACATATCAAACTAATATAGATAATAAACTATTGCAATAACTAGGATTTTTAAATAAAGAAGTAATATCTATAGTGGAGATATACAAAGGAAAATTTAGCTATTAAAATTGCAACAAATACTGAAAATTTTCACCCAGTTAGAAAGTAGTAGTGAAAGTAGTGAAAATGATTTTTATAGCGACTATAGATGACAAATAACTCAAAGAAAAAGCTGTTCTATAGGAAATGATGACCTATTGAAATTAACACCAAAAATATATTGCTAAATTCATATAGATTCTCGAAAAGCATTGATCTACAACATAACAAGTTTAAAGTTAACGACTTTCTGAGAATTTTAGTTTCACGGTTCGAATCAGGGTACGCTCTTTAGGACAGTACCTAAATTTTAAGTTATCATCTAAAAAATAGTTCAATAAATTAATTAATCCATAATATTATTTTAAATAAATAATTAAGTTACTAGAGGTATTTGCTTTTTACCGAGGTTAACTGTCATGCCCAAATGCACTACATATTATCATTATCGTGAAAAACAAATTACACCGAAAATTTCATGCTCTAAAAATTAATTAAGTAACATCTGAAAAGCATTTATCCTGAAGAAATAATCTTTAAAACGATAATTAAGAAAGCCTTGCATTCTACCTTACGTTATTTTTATAAGCTAATTTTCTATATAATTAATAATTAAGTTAACTCACATTAGATAGTACCTGATCGTAAACACATCTTGAAAAACCATAATTACATTTGATTTTACACAGAAAAATAAACGTTTGCTTTATATCTCAAAAAAAAGTTTTCTACAATCACTGCACAATGATGAAAACGCACGTAAGAAAGAAGAAGCTTGTGTACTAAATTGTATAAGACTATTTTAAATCCTAAAGGAGCTTAAATAAATTCTAAATGACAAAATTCGACAAAATGTGTTATTTTTTTTTGTTTTAGTTTTGCTAGTATAAAAAAAATTGGGAAAATGATTACCCAGTGCTTTCTTACACTAAATTTGACTACCTCATACTAAAGAATAGCTTTAAGCTATTTTATGGTCAAATATTAATAAAAAAGTATAAAGTTACCTTAATTAAATAATCAAAAAATGTACTTTAAAATTAAAAAACTAAAATCCTCTCCTTTAAAATCACAAAAAACAAAGTATATGCTATTTACCAACGAGATACGTGTGTACATTAAAAAAGGAAATTTAAATATGGATGATACAGAAAAAAAAATTGTCAGGTAATGTTTAAATAAAAATAAATCTTTTTTGGTGATGTGTGGCTAGAATATTATTTTTGCGATATTTAATATTATTTATTATGAAGTTGAAAGTCAGAGAAATATATTTTTTTGTTATCTATAATCCCTGAGACCCCCAGGAAAGGAAAATTTAGTAGGATTATACAATATTTTCTGTTCACAAAGAAAGTAAATGCAATAAATTATCTACTGTTTCATAAGAACATTTCTGCCAATTTAAGCGTGTGTATTTATAAAACTTGTTCTATATTCAACTCAACATTCTTTAGGTTTCTCTGTAATTAGATCTAATTCCCTTGTATTGTCTATTTTTGTTTGAAATGGAAATAGTGAAAAACAAGAACACTGAAATGGAAATATATTACGGCATACCACTACCTTCTTCTTTCACTCCATGAATATTTGACTATAGAAAAATTATTTTATATTAAATAACCAGTTTTCAAGTCAAAAACCTGGCAAAATTCTTATAATATTATCGAAACGATAAAATGACCCCCACAGTTTAAACCCTCGTCCCATGTTAATAGTTAACTTTACATATTTTAAAATAAATGAATATGCTTAAAATTTTCCCATTCTCTTATCCGAAAAAACTGGACAAATTCTCAAAATATCATTAAAACTATACAAGATTCGTTCTTTAAAACTGAATTTAATGAAAAAGTAACTTAATTTGTATATTCCTGCAATCCAAGAACCCTGAGAAGGACACATAATACCATATATACCAATAATATATATGAAGCAAACCCTCTAACCTCCTATGCCGCTCCATTAGCTCCCTATATATTTTACTATAAATAATATGCTTAAAATGTGTCTTTTTTCAATCGAAAAATTCTTAAAATATTATTTTGTGGCTTTAAGTTTACAGCGCTGGTTGGAACCACATGGCGCGGAAATACTATTAAAACTCTACGATATTTACCAATCCCCACTCAAGAACCTTGTGCTTACAGGCAGACTCTACCTACCTACGAGCATAAGTGACTGTTGTTTTTTTGTGATCTAGGAACCATAAAACGTCTAGAAAAGCAAAAATCTCGGATTGTGATTTTTTCAGTAATGCAAGACTTTCCTTTACCAAGAAAAAAAAAAGTTAATTGGGAAAAAATCCAAACAAAAAAAGACAGATTATATAAAAAATCGAAAACATGACAGACTATCGATATTTGGGTCTCTTACTAAAGAAAAGAATCGTATTCGTTAAAAAATCACTCTCTGAGATTTTTTAATTTCTTTACATTTCAGGGTGCCTATATTATGAAAAACAAACCCTTATTTTCAGCGGTATGTATGTATGTCTATCTGTTGGTTAGTCTGTCTATTAACACGATATTAGTTTTAAATTTGCTACACGGCTAACACTAGCAGTAAGAATTTAAGCTATTACTTTAGAAGGTGGCCCTTGCTTACTAGAGACAACATCTTTAATAGAAAAGAGTTGAAGTAGAGGTCGAGAAATTTTCAATGTAATTATGAGAATTTCTCTTGGTTCTTGGTAACAATAATAAATAATTGTTATTTTAAGCATAGTTATTTATAATTATGTATATTAGAGGTTGGAGTGGCAAAGCTAAAATTTTTTGAGATTAACGCAATTTATGACAATATCAATAAAAATTACGATTCTAGAAATCATGCTTTCGCGATTGTCATTTGAACGATGTTGTATTTTAGGTATAAGACATCAATTATACTAACAAACAAAAGAGAGTTTGGAAAATTTGAGTTAAGTTGTATTTTCTTACATTTATACTTATGTATGTATATATATATATATATATATATATATATATATATATATATATATATATATATATATATATATATATATATATATATATATATATATATATATATATATATATATATATATATATATATATATATATATATATATATATATATATATATATATATATATATATATATATATATATATATATATATATATATATATATATATATATATATATATATATATATATAAAACTCCTGGACAAAATTAACGCAACAATCTGAAAAATAATTTATCTTTTTCTTATGTCAGTTTTAAAGTTTATCGAGTATTTGAATAGTAGGCTATGCATATTCTGTTTCGTTGTTCATGACAGAAATCAAAACAATTCATTTAGATTTACAGTTTTAAAGAATTTTTTAGAAGGTAAACAATTTTCTGTAATAATGCGATTCTTTAAAAGTAAGCTTATAAATTGTTCCCTTTTTCAAAGTAATACGTTTTTGTGGTAGACTGTTTTATTTTTGACCCTGAAGAATTAGAAAAATGAATCGAACAAGGAATTCAACTGAACACGAGGTAGTGCGAGCCTCAGTTTTATTGGACGAGGGATATTGTCAGAGTTATGTTGCCAATTTGTTAGGCAAACTAAGTCGTATGGTAAGACGCTTGAATGAAGTAGGAACTTATTCTAGAAGGCTAGGGCAAGGGCGAAAACGATGCACTAGCGACCTAGGTGAACGTTTTATAAGACAATATGCTTCAAGAAACAGGACTGTCACTAGTTCTATAATAAGAACTAGAAGCTGTTCGCAATGTCACAATTTCTTCTAAAACAGTTAGAAGACGGTTAAATGAAGCTGGATTAATGAAGCTGGATTAAACAGTAGGAGACCAGCCACTGCGCCCTTGCTTACTAGAGAGAACAGAGTTGCCATGTTACGTTTTGCTCGAAATCACGAAAACTGGTCTGTGGATGATTGGAAACAAGTTTTCTTCACAGATGAAACTAGGGTTAGTCTAAAACATCCAGATGGTCGTGAGCGAGTATGGCGAAGACCAGGAGAGAGGTTTGCTCCTTGCAATATCTCTGCAAGGATTCCATTCGGCGGTGGCTCTGTTATGTTCTGGGGTGGCATCTGCTTTGATGCTCGCACAGAGTTAGTTTCTGTCCGTACGAGATCCATGAATGCTGACTACTATCTTGAGAATATTGTAATAGAACATGTGATGCCTTTCGGTCATTTTGTGGGGCCCAATTTCCTGTTTATGCAAGACAACGCTCGAGCTCACGTGGCTAGGGAGGTAATCGATTATCTTAATGAAGTTGATATACCGATTATGTAATGGCCACCAAAAAGCCCGGTTCTGAATCCGATAGAACATGTATGGGATAACCTTAAGAAAAATGTGAAACATCATATACCTGCACCTAGAAACTTGAGGGAACTTGAAAATGCAGTTATCACAGAATGGGAGCAAATTCCTCAAGATTTTATCCAAAATTTAATTAGAAGCATGCCTAGGCGCATAAACGCTATCATTCGAAGTAGAGGAGGCAACACACGCTACTAGTGTCCTAGTTACACCATTAATTTTGCTACTAGTGTCCCAGTTTATTTTTTTCATTACTACATAATTTCAACGATTTTGTTATTAGGTCTTAAGAATAATTTTAATTCGAATCTTATAGAGAAATTTGGTAGCTAATTCACTTTTAAAGTAACCGAATAAGTTTTTTCTTTTTAGTGTAACCAATGTTCATAAAAAATTATTTAAATTAATTTAATTAATAGAGATTTGTATGATTTAATATATTGTTGCGTTAATTTTGTCCATATATATATATATATATATATATATATATATATATATATATATATATATATATATATATATATATATATATATATATATATATATATATATATATATATATATATATATATTATATATATATATATATATATATATATATATATATATATATATATATATATATATAATAAAGGGAGTTACGAAAACCGTTTAATATGCTGATATCTTGAAATGGGGATTTGTGGGGTCGAATAGAAACACATTTAATACCTTTTTTTTAAATTGGAATGATTTTGAAAAATTAAAATAGAGAGCAAAAATGGATTTGTCCATTAAATCAACCTGACATCAGATCAATGGCTTAAGGCAAAATGTTTAATTTCTTTTTTTTTAGTTAGGATAAAGATATCTATCTATCTATCATTTCAAAGGACATCCTTGAGAAGGCGCGACATAGTGTGCATACCTACGACTTCCAGGTTATTGCCTCTTACCAGCAGACGTTATCGCTTTATGTTTTGTACAAAATTGAATCAGAATTTAAAAAATGTTAATCTAGTAACTCTAAAAGTAATACCGAAATGAATGAGAGAGAAAAAGTGTGCGATATCTAACATAACATTAACTCACGAGGTGGAGAAAATTTATTACTAATTACTTACTTTGTTGTGATCTCGAAATAATAATTAAATTTTCAGGTATTAGCTACACACCGTTTGAAACTATTGTTTTATTTTTTAGTTATTCAAACCTATTATTTTTTTAACAAAATAGACTAATTAATATTTGTTAGCTTGCTAGTACTGTTATTTTAATTATTTTTATAACCGATTTATTATCTGTTTACTGTAACTAAATGCAAACTCAATTAATTTTATTATGTTTTCTTGAACTAATGGGAGACATAGGCAAACATGTTGCCGAGATCTATGCCAACGAGTTTTTATTTTATAGAAGCTGCATGGAATAAGTGTACTGACTAATACTTAATTACTATTTGATTAAATTTTTACATGCAAAAGGGTTTTGATTTGGGAAACTTAGTTACGAATTTTCGTTGATCTTTGATATGGATGTAAGGCACTGATAAAGTTAAACATGAAATAAAAATTAAAAAATATACCCATAGAATTTCTCCCACCTTGAGCTTGATACATTGTATATTTCTTGAGATACGTTAGCTAGTAGTTTTATAACTTAGGGTCTTGAATCCTTGATAAGGACTCTTATTCTAAAATCATTAGAAAAATGTACACAGTCGTTTTATTCTATCTTAAGTTGTAGATGTAGGCTACACTTCTCGAGATATTTTAAATGGTGGTTATACAACTATGCGTCTTGAAACCTTTGTAAGGTTTTAAACTATCGTTATTGAAAAATTATGAAGAAACATATTTGCAGAACTATCTTTAGAGATATCACATTAGTCAAACTTAAGGTGTACCAAATTTGAGGAGTGTTTTTAGTTTTATTAATGATTTTCAAATAAAGGTAGCTTACACCTTTACCAAGGATTCAACAGGTGAAACTGTATAACCACTAGTGAAACTGCCTCAAGGAGTATAACTTATTTCAAGCTTAAGAAGAATTAATTCTTCGTGAATATTTTTTGATTGAATAATATTAAAATTGAGGTGGTGGCACTCTTATCAAGGGTCGAAGACGCTAAGTTATATAAGTGCTAGTTGAAGTATTTCAGGGACATACAGTGCAATAGACGCAAGGTGAGAGAAATTGTCCGTGTATATTTGAAGAAATGATAAGACTTAATATTAATACCTATTAAGTTGGGAATGTGGAATCTTTGGCACAATGATACTACTCAGTATATATCACCACTACACCAAACACTTTATTTTTGCACTCGACGCGCGTTTCGCTAACCATGTTAGCTTCATCAGGAGCGATGATTGACGCTCCTGATGAAGCTAACATGGTTAGCGAAACGCGCGTCGAGTGCAAAAATAAAGTGTTTGGTGTAGTGGTGATATATACTGAGTAGTATTAATACCTATAACCAACTTATGAAGGTAAATAATGAAAACATAACTTTAACAAATAGAGTTTTACCATACATATAAATATTCAGAAAGAGTTATATGAACTTAAAACTAATTGTTTAAAAATAGAAATTGTCTTAATAGAAAGCTGAATACCCTATATCTGTAGCTTGGTCCTCTCACGCCTCAATTACTGCAACACGGTCTTTTGCTCATGTGTCACTATCTCGGAAGCTAAGCGACTTCAAAAGTTTAGTCTGGTTTACGATTAGTGTATGGTATATAAAAAATACGTATTTTAATTATAAACTGGGAATAGGTCGATTAGGCATGCAGCAGAGGCAACTGTTGTACTTGCCTCTTCAGTCTTTTCTAATTATCCGCCAAAAAACTTTTCTATACCTTGATAATAAGGTCATGTTTCAATGTGATATGCAGACAGTCCTCTTTACACCTATCTATAATAGGGAAATTTTTAAACTTTTATTTTCATAAAACATTCTGAAATGTATAAAGACATTTTATGTTGAATATATGAATTAACCGATTTTAAAAGGAAAATTTAGAGATTATATTTGAGGTGTACCTTGAGTCTCTAAATTTGCGTGCGTTTTCCGTCTTCCTTTAGGTATGTGTTTTTTTTTGTTATTTGACATTATCGTTGTTTTTAATTAATTTATATTTAGTATTGTTTCAACTGCAACAATTATTTTAGTCAGGTTTTTTTGTATGCTTGAGTGGTCTTTATAGGTAAAAATTTGTAATTTGAAATTATTTTGTAGATTAGCTGAACATTATTGATGTTATATTATCATTAAAAATGTACTCTGGATTTTTTGAAGATTTTAGTTCCATAATTTTTAATTCACAGTAAGAGCTAATTTTTATAAGAAGTAATAATAACTGATGAAGAAAAATCTAAAATTATTGCGGACCAGTTTCTTATCTGTCTGTAGCAAAACTTATTGTTAAAAATGCTGAAATAGTTGGATACCCAGAATTACCAAAAACACAACTGGTCCGTTAAAACAATTTCAAACAAAGGAAAAAACTTTCGCTAAAAATTATTGTCTCGTAATACGGTATAAAATATTGAGCTCCAATCCTTTGACGAAAATAGTCAAACATCTGTGAATTTATTTTTCAATCTTGGACATAAGTAATTAACATATTTAATATACATATTGACTGACTTAACATTTGAGGATAATTAAACTTTTTTTTTTCTAAGAATATGGTAAACACATTATAGTTTCATCAAACGTTAAAGTATTTTACTAATAAATAGAATAAATTTTAAAAAATGTAGAAAAATAATCCAGAAAAAGTTTGCAAGGCCGATGATTTGGAGGTACTAACTAAGGGTTGTAGAAAGGGGAGGGAGATAAAAGGGAGGGGTGAATTCTACAAATAACCTACTCCTCAGTAATAATTCGAACAGCAGAATGTGACCACATAATAACGAGTTGCTATCTCATATAATATATACTGTGTATTGTCTTATGTAGACGAGTCAAATATTATATTTTTTTTTAGGAGTTCATCTAAAACAAGAAGATGCACTTTTTTTTCGACTTCATAATTGTTTTTGTACTCTCTCTTACAATATTCCAAACTTTAGCTTCTAGATGTGATCGAATTCAATCGGATTTGCTAGAGCAAAGCAAGCAAAACATTGGCCAATATTCATTGGAAATTGATGGCAAACCAGAAACTTACGTCCCCAACGAAAAATATCAAGGTAAATTTTACTTTTAGAATCAATATTTTACCAACATATCTATATATCTATATCTTTCTATCTATCTATCTATATATATATATATATATATATATATATATATATATATATATATATATATATATATACGAGTATATATCTTTTTTTACTATCTTACATCTACAAAAAATACAATTAAGGGCTCTTTTGCATATAAATTCTTCTGTATTAAATTTCTTGAGGAACGTAGGGACATATTATCTATAGGAAATAAAGATTTTTCGGGATCCTAAATCTTCCTGAAGTTTACAATTGTATAGAACTGGAATTTAATATAAAAAAAACCGGTCAAGTGTAAGTTAGACTTGCACAGCTAGTGTTCTGTACTGTAACTGTCTTTAAAATAAAAATTTTTATTACAGAGGTATAAAATGATAAGATGAGAGGAGATTTCAGAGTTTTTCGAAAATTTTTTGATGAGTACTTTTTGAGATAAGGTACGTCGATTTTTGGCAAATTATACAAAGAAAGGCGTGAGCAAATAACACATTATATATATTTTTGAACTGGTATTTTCACAAGCTTTCATTTAACATCCCACGAATGACCTGGTATTTTTTTTTTTTATTTTCGATTTCGCCGCCCATATATCAGATAAATTATCAAATGAAATACACTCGTGATAATTTTCGCTCAATCTACACTTTATGAAGAATATTTCAGAATTTTTTCAAAATTTTTTGATCAGTACTTTCCAAGATAGGATGGCGGGACAGGGGTTTGTGGCCATTTTTTTAAAAAATAATACAAAGAATAGTGTGCGCAAGTATTATATCATATCATTTTTTGGGCTCGTGTTTTCATGTGCTGTCACTTGACACTCCACTCGATGACCTGGTAATTTTTTTTTTCACTTCCGATTTCACCCCCTAAAACTAACCCCTTAAGTCAAAATTTAACTTTCAAGACACATGGCTCTGATTGGGACAACAATCCTATATTTGTACAAAATATCAACTTTCTAGGTCAAATAATTTCTGAGAAAATCTGATGTGACAGACGGACGGATAGACACGGAAATAATTCCATAAGTGTTTCGTACGGAACACTAAAAAGTACTTTGGGGCATGTTGTATTTGATTTGGAATATATTTTTTTAAGCGAGGGCTTATATTGTGAAGTAACTTTAGGAACTAAGATACTATAAATATTATTTTTTAAGATTGGAACAAAACATTGCACAGTTTTTGGTGACGGAAGAAACTGGTAAAAGCGAAATTCTTATAATCTTTTGAAAATTCTAGTTAATCTTTGTAAATATTACGTGTATCTAATAATTTTCGAGATAATGGTACCTAAAAAACTCTGTTACACTTTTTCTTTTAATTTTTATAATATTCTATTAAAGAGTTACAATTATTAAAAACATGTAGAACATTTTGAAGATAAGAGGATATTCAAAGGAGCACTAGAAAATTACGTACACTATATTCGTTTAACAAATCCAACGATGGCATGTCTTTTGTATGTTTTTAATAAAATAAAGGACTTTATGGTGTTGCAAAACACATATAAAAATGTTTCAAATTATTTATAGTTTTTTGAACTTATGAAATTTTAATTTACGGTGTTAAATTGCTCTATTCAGTTATTTGAATATTATAATGTTCTGCTGAATGGTCTAAAGTAGTATTTTCTTCTAGATTTTGGTTGTATGTATGTAAATTGTCATTGTCTTCAAAAACTTTCTTTATGTCTAAACAAATAATTTTTATTTTATCGGATACTTTAATCTTGACTGTACACACTGGGGCTTTTCGCACTTTGTAGTCCCAAAAGCCCATAAAGCCTTCATTTCTCAACCGATTTCAGAGATTTTTTTAGAAACGATTTTTGTAAAAATATGAACTAATACTTCACTAGTTATTTTGAAAAAAATTTGCCAGGATTGTAGGAAATTTATTTAATAGGTTATTTTTAGTGTTCCGTACGGAACACTTATAAGATGACTTCGCTGTCTGTCCGTCTGTCTGTCCGTCTGTCTGTCTGTCTGTCTGTTCGTCTGTCTGTCCGTCTGGCTGTCCGTCGGTCTGTCTGTCCGTCTGTCTGTCCGTCTGTCTGTCCGTCCGTCTGTCTGTCCGTCTGTCACACCCGATTTTCTCCGAAACTATTTGACGTAGAAAGTTGAAATTTGGTAATAATATAGGAATTGACGGCCTCATCAGAGCCATGTAGTTTTGAAAGTTAAATTTTGACTTAAGGGGCTAGTTTTGGGGGGTAAAATTGGAAATGAAAAAAAAAAAAATTTTTACTAGGTAATCGAGTGTGGGGTCAAATGAAAGCTTGTGAAAACACGAGTAAAATATATATATATATATACGAGGCATGTTTTTTAAGTAAGTACCGTTTTGCGATTCCGCCGCCGCAGCGATACGGTCGGCGTTCCGCGCATGCGCGCTGGTAACCTACATCTCATGTCTACGCACTGACGCCATTACAGTCTGATTCTTCATTGTATACGTTGTTTACTGAGTGTTTAAGATGCCTCCGACAATCGTGAGTCCCGCCGATTGTGAAGTACGGGCTGTTATACGATTTCTTAGTGCTAAAGGCGTAAAACCGATCGATATTCATCGTGAGATCTGTGAAGTTTACGGACAAAACATTATGAGTGATGGAATGGTAAGGAAATGGGTGAGAGCATTTAAAGATGGCCGCACAAATGTGCATGATGAAGAACGGAGTGGACGTCCTTCGGTCGTTAATGAAGATTTGGTGCGGAAAGTGGACGAAAAGGTGAGAGAAAACAGACGCTTTACAATTTCATCATTGTGCGACTGCTTTCCTCAATATTCTCGTAGTGTTTTGTATCGCATTGTGACCGAGAACTTGAATTACCGGAAATTGTGTTCACGTTGGGTTCCAAAAATGTTGACGGATTTGCACAAAACCCAACGTTTAGGCAGTGCATTGACTTTCCTTGAGCGGTACCACAATGAAGGTGAACATTTTTTAGACCAAATTGTTACTGGTGACGAAACATGGGTGGCCTACGTCACACCAGAATCGAAACAACAATCCATGGAATGGCGACATTCATCATCACCCAAAAAAGTGAAGTTTAAGCAAACAATTTCTGCCCGCAAAATCATGTGCACAGTTTTTTGGGATAGAAAAGGAGTATTGCTAGTGGAGTTTCTGCCTCGTAATGAGACAATCAATGCAGCGTCTTATTGTGAGACATTGAACAATCTGCGTCGTGCAATCCAGAACAAAAGACGTGGCAAGTTGAGTAAGGGTATCGTTTTGCTGCATGACAATGCCCGTCCACATGTGGCTAATCGGACAAAAGATCTCATCAAATCTTTTAAATGGGAAACTCTAGATCATCCTCCATACAGCCCTGATCTGGCGCCCAGCGACTACCATTTGTTCCTGCACTTGAAGAAGCACCTGGGTGGTCAGCGTCTTCAAGACGATAACGAAGTCAAAACATTTGTGATACAGTGGTTAACAAGTCAGGCGGCAGAATTTTATGAGGAGGGTATTCAAAAACTGGTGCCACGTTATGACAAGTGCCTCAATATTCACGGAAATTATGTAGAAAAGTAGATTAAGGTACAGGCTTTCATGTAAAAATAAAATTATAGCGATATCTTTGCACGTCTTTTTTTAATTCTAAAACGGTACTTACTTAAAAAACATGCCTCGTATATATATATATATATATATATATATATATATATATATATATATATATATATATATATATATATATATATGTAATACTTGCGCGTACTTTTCTTTGTATTATTTTCAAAAAATCGCGAAGAATCGCAGTCCACCCGCCTTATCTCGAAAAGTACTTACCAAAAAATTTTGGAATATTCTCCACGGGATGTAGAATGAACGAAAATTATCACGAGTGCATTACCTTCAATAATTTATCTGGTATATAAAAAATAGAAATTTCAAGGTCATCAATTTTCAGTAAAGATTGGAAACAAACTTTGTTGAAAACTCATTTGGGGTGTATTTTGTGAAGTTACTGATCATTTTATACTTCCGTTACAACATTTTTTATTTTAAAAGCAATCAACGTACGGAACACTAATTGCGCAAGTACAACTTGCACTTGACCGGTTATTTTATTATGAAATATTCCTAGTCTATTGTCTAGTAGTTCAACCTACATTTTTGGTTCCATGGAATTTTATAACGTAAGTGTATGCGTTTGGGTCGCTAAGTACGACTTTGATAGTCATTTTGTCTAAAAGTGGTCCAGTTTTAAGATAATGGCCATTTGTGGCCGATTTTGGTAGTTTTTCTGGATTTATTTCGAATGATAAATATTTATATTGTTGTAATGTACGGGATTTTAATTTTTTTTTAGGTTGCTGATTACGAATTCGATAATCATTTTGGCCAAAAAGATCCCAGTATTGATATAATGGGGATTTTTTACCATTCAAATCATTTCTCAATTCTTGAAGTTTCTACTACTTTACCTTACTCTTATGAAGGCCATTTTCATGTTTACAGACTATTAATACACTTTTTTTAACCGATTAATAATTATTATCGATGATTTAATTATTCTACTAAATTATTTCAAGAGGGATCGAGATTGAAAATTGGATCCAATTTCTTTGTAACTCTGCATTAATTATTAATGATTTATTAATTATTAAACAATATACGTAGAAAAATAACCTTGTAAAAATTACTATTTTGCTTGTAGTTTAAGGAAATTAAAAAAATCTGAATTTACCAAGTAAATTTTTCAAATAAATAAATTTCCTATGATCCTGTCAATTTTTTTCAAAATAGCTCGTGAAGGATTGGTTGGATTGATATTTTTACAAAGATTATTAAAAAAAAAAACTCTGAAATTGGTTGAGAAATTAAGGCTCGAGGCGATTTCGGGACTATAAAGTGCGAAAAGCCCCAGTGTGTAGTCCGTAATCAGAGGAGGCATACGCGTCTCCTGTCCCTACAGATTTACAAAAAAGTATTCTGTTTTGGAGGCAGAGTATCTTTTTTTAGTAGGAAAGTTAGTAGTTTTTAGATTTTAAAAATAATATTTTATTTTTATCAGTATTATCATAAATAAAAACGAGTTTTCTAGGCTTGGACTGCACAGCACCGTAACTTTAGTTGGTTTACTGGTTCTTTTATCAATTTCACTTAAGCCCTATCAAATTAGATCAGTTTTAACGTTAGAATTTTCTAGTTAACCAAGGGGTTAAATTTTATTGGAATAAAGTCTTTTTCATCGAGAAGCTGCCGTCACGAGTTATTGATTCGCCTTCCTCCCTGTAAGCAACTTCACCATTAATGTTATCCTTTTTCCCTAAAGGAATGCTCCTTGTTTTCGTCTGCACCCCTTCGTTCCTGGCTACGTCACTACTTGGCGGAACTAATCGATAAATTATATTTCTCTACTTGTAACCTCTAATTGCTAAAATGTCTTGATTCTCAATAAATACCTATGTCTCTTAGTTAAAAGCAAATTGTTCTGGATGATTTTAAGTTAAGAATTTAAAAACCCTTTGTTTAACAAAAAAATATTTTTTGACAATTTAAACAAAAAATTTGATTTTATAATTATATTTTATTTGTTCAAAATCATCATCAGTTTTATATAAACCTTAAATTAAGAGGCTAATATATATTTTTTTAATAGATTTTTACATAGTACTTACTAATCAATTGTCAAAAACTTAACTTTGCTCGAGTTTTAAGGTAAAAAAAGAAATAATACAAAATTTATAAAATTTGTCATCATTTCCTTCTTATGGCTTCCAAAATTTATTTTGATTTTCTGGAAAGTATGCTTGCAATTAATACGAAACTAATATGTTTTATTATATTTTCTTCTATCCATATGGCATCAGACTATCACAGCACATTTATTGTATTCGATGTGCTGATATTTTTTGTTCACTCTTGAATTAATATCTTACAATATTTGAATAGTTCGTTGTTACATTGTCCTATATATTTATAATAATAAGAAGGATGTCATAATATCCTAAAATGATAGTCTTTGTCCGCTTGTAAGTAATACTAACTGTATACAGATTTTTTGTAACTCTGGCTCGTAATTTCTTCCTTCAAAACACTGTAACAGACATATCAAGACTAAATAAATGAGGTAGACTGTTGCAGTTTTGTTTATACATAAGTACTGACGTAACTTTATTGGAAATTATTATTTTTTGACGGTGCAAGCAAAAATTGAATTTAAGTTTTATACTTGTAAACTATCCAAATGAAATAATTGCATATAATAAATAAAAAATAACCGGTCAAGTGCAAGTTGTACTTGCGCAATTAGTGTTCCTAACGTTGATTGCTTTTAAAATAAAAAATGTTGTAACGGAAGTATAAAATGATCAGTGACTTCACAAAACACACCCCAATGAGTTTTCAACAAAGTTTGTTTCCAATCTTTACTGAAAATTGATGACCTTGAAATTTCTGTTTTTTTATATACCAGATAAATTATTAAAGGTAATGCATTCGTGATAATTTTCGTTCAATCTACATCCCGTGGAGAATATTCCAGAATTTTTTCAAAATTTTTTGATAAGTACTTTTCGGGCGGGTAGACAGCGATTTTTCGCGATTTTTTGTAAATAATACAAAGAAAAGTGCGCGGAAGTATTACATTATATATATATATTTTACTTATGTTTTCACAAGTTCTCATTTGACACCACACTCGATTACCTAATAAAAAATTTTTTTTTCACTTCCGATTTCACCCCCCAAAACTAGCCCCTTAAGTCAAAATTTAATTTTCAAAACTACATGGCTCTGATGAGGCCATCAATTCCTATATTATTACCAAATACCTATACCTATGTCAAATAGTTTCGGAGAAAATCGGGTGTGACAGACGGACAGACGGACAGACAGACGGACAGACAGACGGACAGACAGACGGACAGACACTGAAGTCATCTTATAAGTGTTCCGTACGGAACACTAATTATGTAGTAAAACTAATCACAATTTATGAATATGTAGCTAAATGGGTTATACCATAGTTCCTTTTTCACGCAACCATATTTATCTCTTGATATCGATAAAATGTTTAATTAGCGATAGTATTAACTTTTTTAGGCCAATAGTGTTCACATTATCTAATTGTCATTTCTTGAACAAGGACATGTTTTTATGTTTAGCCCGTAAGATAAAAAGTTTATTTCAGTTATTGTCGCAATCGACACTTTAATATTGAAATACGTTTCATAAAAAATTACTTTTATGTACTAGAAATTTTGGATATGGAAGCTTCATTATTTTAAAATTCTCTTATTATACTTAAAATGATGAAACTGTTTACAAAATGTTACAAAAATCAATTTATGAAATAGCTGACGTTTAAATCGAGAAACAAGTGAAATGGAATCCGAAAGAGTACGAGAATTGGGCAACAGTATTAATGATGAGCAACGGCAGAGTGATGGTAATAATACTAGTAATGACTTGAACTCTGGTGAGAAAACAAACCCAAGATAGTCACAAATAAGTTTTCAAATGTAAACTTAGGCTATAATATTAATTTTGAGGTGGACTCTCAGTTTGTGGGAAACTGCATTAATATCTTTCATTTGAATGTACAATGTGTGTCCAATAAAATAAATTTAATTGAGTTGTTATGTGGGGAATATAGTATAGATGTCCCTTGTCTAAATGAACACTGGCTTAATAGTGACAGGATAGAAAGAACGACTATGCAAAACTTTGAATTAAAAAACTTTTTTGCCCGAAAAGATCGTATCCATGGCGGTTCAGCAATTTACGTTAATAATAGAATTTCTTCTGACTTTTATCCAATTCATTGGTTAAATGCTCATTCAGTTCAAATGGTTCTTGAGTGCTCATCTGTCAGTACCGGAAAATTTTGTATTATGAATATCTATAGACCACCCTCTGGTGACTTTAATGTGTTTGTTTCAATTTTAACAAAAATCTTAATTAAATCCATGTTCAGATTTAATTCTATCATCCTTTGTGGTGATTTTAATGTAGATCGGTTGGGCAGTAGTGTAAATTATAAAATGCTATCTGATGTCTTTGAATCCTTCCGTTTAGTGTCTTTGGTGGATGCATCAACCAGAATTTATGTCCGGGGGATGCAAAAATCCCAATCAATTATAGATTATGTAGTTATTAGTTGTCCTGATCATTTGACAGTTACTAATTTTGATCCAGGTATTTTCGACCATTTTAGTCAACTAGTTAAAGTATTTTTGCCCAACTTAACATTACCTCATGTTTGTGGAGCATTGATGTCCACCTTTATAGCCAGACCTATAAATGGTCTGGTAATTAATGAATTTAAACGAAGGTCTTTATAGATATAAATTTTGGGATTGTATGAATGTTTTTTATGGTGCTATAATGCATGTTCACATGCTAGAACTACAACAAAGAAAAAATACCATAAAATTCGGTTCTCTAGCGAACTACAAAGGTTATATAAGGAATTTTAAAATCTCGTATGGGCTAGAAATAGATGATGAAGGAATAACTAAGAAATATAAAATTACGAAAAAACATTGCATCTTAAAACTAAGGAAGAAAAAATTTATATTATTGTAATAAAATCTCACAGTCTAAAACAGACCAAAAGTAACTCAAGATATTATTACCACTTTAAAATAAACCATACTCAAAGAAACAAATTAGTTCTATTATCGACGATAATAAAAAAGTAGAAAATTCTAGCCACATAGTAAATATTTTCGGTCAAAACCTATTTACAGTTGTTGAGCAGAAGATACGCACACACTTTCAATCAAATTTATCATTATCCTGCATTATAACTAAATAGACAATTCATTATATATATATATATATATATATATATATATATATATATATATATATATATATATATATATATGTGTCCAACTCGCGTGGAGGCCTAGGGCTAAAACCTTTTACATGGCGAATTTCAAAACGGGGAAATATACCCCAGGTGGGTAATAAGTCCCACACCTCAATAGAGGTTTGCCCTAAGAATTCTGGGGAGGGCAAAAGTTCGCTAATCCTATCTATAACAAACAAAGCTAATACAAAGACACAAAATTAAAAAATATAAAAAACAAAACCATCTATATCTCCAACAACTGTTTAAATGGGCCCGAAATCTTAAAGGAAGAAATCCTTCACGCAGTCTCTATTACACAGAATAAGAAAGCCACAGGACCTGACGAAATTCCCATTGAAGTAATCAAACTTATAGCAGAGGAAAATATAGGACAAATTACAAAACTGTTTAATCTAATATACAGCACAGGCACTATACCAGAAGAATGGTTAAAATCAACATTCATCACACTCCCCAAAAAATCACATCCCAAAAAGTGTAGTGATTACCGCTTAATCAGCTTAATGGGTCATCTCTTAAAGGTTTTTTCTACGGATCATCCATTCCAGAATTCGTACAAAGTGTGAGTTCGATCTGGATAATAGTCAGATGGGGTTCAGAAATGTATTCGGGACGCGCAAAGCCTTGTTCGGTGTCAATGTGCTCTTGCAGAAATGTCGGGATCAGCGTAAGGATGTGTTCGTTTGCTTTGTCGACTATGAGAAGGCTTTCGATAAGGTTAGACACGATAAACTAATATCAATACTACAACAACTACAGCTGGATGACAGGGACATTCGAATAATTGAAAACCTATACTGGGGACAAACAGCCGAAGTCCGCATAGGAGAGTTGAAAACAAATAACATAAAAATTAAGCGCGGGGTCCGACAGGGCTGTGTCCTGTCTCCACTCTTGTTCAACCTATACTCGGACAGGATTTTCAAGGAAGCATTAGAGGATGTGGAGCTGGGTGTTAAGGTTAATGGGGTTGTGCTGAGCACAATGAGATATGCTGATGACACCCTCATTATGTGCGATAGACTGGACGGTCTGCAAACTATGGTAAACAGAATTGATGAGGCTGGACGGGGTCTGGGCCTGAATGTCAACGTTGGCAAAACCAAGTTTATGGTGTTTAGTCGAACCCAACCCACTCATTCATAAATTTAAATATCTTGGAAGTATAATAACAGATGACTTGGATCCCGACGTAGAGATAAGATGCAGAATTGAAACACAAACGATGTCTCCAAGGATTAATGTTTTATTTAAGTAAACATTTTCTTAACTTGACGAAAGCAGGCAAAATATTTGTTGTTGTTGATTTGTACAAGAATAATTAAAATAAAGTTAGATACTTACATTCCACTTTTCGTGAACAACTTGATATTGTAATCTGACTTACATAAATTATATTTTATGTTATATTTAATTATATATATTCTGATTTTATGGTTGGTACTATTGAATAAACCTGTGAAACTACAAATGCCAATTAATGTTTGTAATCTATTATCTTTTAACTTTTTTAATCAATTATAAAGGCTACGCCAATGAGAAAGATTAAACCAATTTCATTAATAACAACTTTCAGAAAAATGAGCACTCTTCTATGCAATGACAATTTGAACCTCAAACTGAGGCAACGGATGGCCAAATGCTATATCTGGTCAGGGTTGTTGTATGGAGTGGAGTGCTGGACCATAAAAATGAGCACATTGAACCGACTGGAAGCTTTTGAAATGTGGATCCACCGTAGAATGCTTCGAATACCGTGGACTGACTTGCTGACAAATGAGGAAGTCTTGCGTAGAGCAAACTCTGAAAGACTGTTGATCAATACTATAAAGTGTCGCAAAATTGCTTATCTCGGACATATACTACGTGGAGAAAAGTACGGTCTTCTCCAGCTCATCATGAAAGGAAAAATTGAGGGAAGGCGCGGAGTTGGTAGAAAACAAATGTCCTGGCTAAAGAACATCAGAGAGTGGACAGGAATCCAAAGCGCTGGAGATCTTTTTAGATTGGCCGAAGACAGACAGGCACTCTCCATAGTGATCGCCAACGTCCGGGCGACCGGATATGGCACATGAAGAAGAAGAATCTATATCTCCACATTCAACGTGAAAACACTATTAACAGAGTAGAAACTGTTGAAATTAGAAGAACTTAACTACTTATTAATATTTCTATACCAAAATGATAACGTTCCAAGTAAGAACGGATTTCCAAATAATTTATGGTCGTCTTGAAACAATGGAAGTGGTAATCACCTTCTCTCAATTGAGAACCATTCATAACTCTATAATTAAATCTAATGAGTTACTGAAAGAGATCGAATCACAACCCCAATATCTGACTGAAACTTAGTTACCCTTCGAACCAAAATTGGAAAATTTACTTTTTTTTGAAAAAATAATAGAAATAATACCGGTCAAGTGCAAGTTGGACTAGCGCAATTAGTGTTTTGTACGTTGATTGCTTTTAAAATAAAAAATTCTTCTTACAGAGGTAGAAATGATCAATGACTTCACAAAATACATCCCTAATGAGTTCTCAATAAGGTTTTTTCCGATCTGATGACCTTGAAATGTTTTTTTATATATACCAGATAAATTATCAAAGGTAATGCACTCGTGATAATTTTCGTTCAATCTACACCCTGTAGAGAGTATTTCAGAATTTTTTCAAAATTTTTTGATCTGTACTTTTCGAGATAAGAGGAAGGACAGCGATTTTTCGCAATTTTTTAAAAATAATACAAAGAAAAGTGTGAGAAGTACTGCATTACATATATTTTTGAACTTGTTTTTACAAGCTTTTATTTGACACTCCACTGCTAATGACCTGGCAAAAAAAATATTCACTTCCGATTTCATCGCCCAAGTTAACATTTACCTTTCAAAACTACACGGCTTTGATGATGCCATCAATTCTTATATTAGTACCAAATTTCAACTTTCTATGTTAAATAGTTTTGGAAAAAATTAAGTGTGAGAGACGGACAAACAGACCGATACCGAAGTGATTTTATAAGTGTTCCATACGGAACACTAATAAAAAGCTACAATAAAGACAACCAAATTATTATTATAATTGATTTAAAAATTGTAGAAAAAGAAACATATAATTACTATCATCATCTATTTTTTCCCACTCCTCAAAATAATCTAAAAATCCTCTAATCCAAATCCAGTTTCCTTCCTATCACCCCAAATATCCATACCCCTCATCCTCTCTGCCTCAAAACAACCCTAACCCCCAAAGCTTATAAGCAACATAAGCAACCAAACGAAAAATCCCCCAAAACAATATAAAACAACTACCAAACATAACCCTCCTCCAGAATTAAACCAGAGGACATTCACTAAATCACGACCGAAAGACAAAACAACAAAAAATTAGGGAGAAACTCTTCCCAATCATCTAAAGAATCACTCAATGACATACTAGTAGACGAAAACCCTGAACAACAAAAATCAATTTAAGCGAATCAAAAAGGAAGTAATGTCTTGCCCTTATATAACTAGACCTACATACTAACTAAACCCAACGTTTCCATCCCTAATACTTCAATGAAATATTAATGGACTGCTCTCTCATTTTGCTGACCTCAAACTCTTAATAATAAGACATCACTCTACACTAATTTTAATACAAGAAACGAATCTAAAACCTCCCAAAACATCAACGTAAAAAAATACAACACTATTGGCGGTGGCGTCGCCATATTTATTAATAAAAGCTACGATTACACAGAAATAAATATAAACTCAGAACTAGAGGCGTGTGCGATGGAAACAAAGATCGACACTCCCCTCACTATATGCAATAACATTTTTACTTCTTTTAACTGTACCTCTCAACAAGTTGAAGATTTGATTTTACAACTCCTAACTCCATTTTAGCAAGTGACTTTAACGCACATAACACCATATGGAGCTCAAACCAAACCGACGCACTAGGAACAATAATAGAAAAGGTAATAGAAGAACGCGCTATATCGATATTAAAGATTGGGCCTCAAATCTTCATCAGTTCTACATACGGCATATTCTCAGCGATAAACCTGACTCTTTGCTCCAGCGACATAGTATCTCGATATCAATGGGAGGTACTTGAACACACATATAGCAGCGACTATTTCCCAATTATACTAAGATGCCTCCCTTGGGCAAATGACACTTCTAGAAAAATATATAACATTTCTAAAGCGAACTGGAATTTATACAGAGATTGGTTCACCTCCTCTCAAATATGCCCCAATAACACAGACAAAACCATAAACGATTTTACAAATGCAATTATCATAGCTTCAGACAAAAGCATCCCTATAACTACAATATCCACTAGTAGACATCCAGTACCATGGTCGACCGACGAATGCAGAATTGCAATAAAAGAAAGAAAATCAGCATTAAACAACTTCAATAGATATCCATCCACAGAAAATTTTATAGAATTTAAGAGGCGCATCCTCTTAAATTCTCAGAAACTCTCAGAAACATTTGCCAATCATCAATTACTAAGTCTCATGCAACGAAAATTTAAACAATTCCTTCAAAATTCATAAAGACCAAACAGAGGTTAGCGAACTTAACCACTTCAGAAGAATATTTTGTAATATCTCATTTAACCTCGAAGAACTGAAATATGTTAGAGCCCCTGGCGCAGACGGAATACTGATTCCAATGATTATCATCTACCTTTTTATGCTCTCCAGCATTTACTAAACATATAAAACTATCTATGGATCCACAATTCCTTCCCAAATACCTGGAGAATATCCACTCTGATCCCTATTCGCAAACCAAATAAACCTTGATCGACAGTTGCGGGATATCGACCAGTATTCCTCAGCAGTCACAATCTTCTGAGCGATATGCAATACGGCTTTCACAAACATCGATCTATAACAGACCACATGGTCAGATGTGAGATAGACCTCCGGGGGTCTTTTATCAGAAAACAACATATTCTGGCAGCATTCCTGGATTTGTCCAACGCATTCGATATAGCATGGAAATAAAATATCATCAAAAACCTATACATATATGATGTTCGAGGCTACCTACCTATCTTCATCTCGAAATTCCTAATAAATCTTACGTTCAGGGTTAGAGTTGGATCTCACTATTCCAACTCTAAAACTCTTGAAAATGGAATACCACAAGGTTCGGTCTTCAGTCCTTCATTGTTTCTGATAGTAATAAATAATACTACAGATTACATCCCGTCTTATATATCGTACCGTCTTATGCTGATAATCTCTACTCGACCTCCGAATTGCCCAAACTTCCTATCTAAATGGTCCGAAATATTTGGCTTTCAGTTTTCTCCAAATATATCCACTTTAGTTCACTTTTGTAAAAAAAGAAAACTGCCTAGAAATAAACTCACATCGTCTTCATCCAACATAAAGAATCAGCAAAATTCTTAGGTTTGATCTTTGATAATAAATTTAATTGGCAGGAAATAATTTACGCGCTTAATGTATCAAAGATATAAATATAATCAAAATGTTATCAAATACTCAGTGGGGTTCTGACCAGCACATCTTACTAAAGATTTATTCTTCATATTATCTAAACTGAATTATAGAGACAGCTAACAAATCATAATTAAAATCAATAGATGTAATACAAAAAGCAATGCGTTTCTCTACAGGGAATTTCGTGTCAGACCAATACACAGCCTACTATCTGAAATTCCATCCTTATCTTTACTAAGATACACAACAAATCTATGGCTAAGACGCCATCTATCTCTACACAAGCGATATTTTATCCAGCAAATCAGATTTGAGAACACCCACGAACCACTAAGCTGTAATCAGAGATTCCTACATTCCTTCAAAAATAATAACCTAATACTACCCGAAGGCTTTGTATCGTCCTCCCACAAACACTTTCTTGGACCAAATTCGACAAAAACACTCAAAATTATCAATTAATAATCAACGAATTTAAAGCAATTGTGCAGGTACCACAAACAAAAATCATAACTAAATATATACAGACGGGTCAAAAACTAACACAGGAATTGGCTATGTCTACTGGACAAATAACTCTAACGGAACGTACAAATTAAATAACAAACATACAACACAGTAGAACTCCTTGCCATCTATAAATCGATTTTATAGGTAAAAACTCGAAAACCAAGTAATGGATCATCTTATCAGATTCTATGAGTTCTCTAAAATCTATTCAAGGCTTCCACAGTAACCACCCCTTAAGTCTAAGTATAAAAAACCTTACTACAGACTGTCAAACACATCATATGTGAATGCAATTCATTCGACGCCTTCAGAACAAAATACGGTATCCCATCACGGATACAAGAATCGTAATGAATAGCAATACATTAATAATTTGATTCTAATTTATAAAAGACATTGGTTTGTACAACAAAATATAATTTCTCCAACATTTTAAAAACCATATATGTATATCTTGCTAATCACAAGTATTTATTACCATTACTCGCAATGGTGCTAAATTTATTCTAAGCCCACTAACTGCATAGAAGCAGTTACTCACCCATAAATAAATTAATCAAGCTTGTATCTATTCAACTTTAACTCAACACCACACAAACTCAACGAAAGACGCCATGCCCTTTACCTGCTGACGCGTCGCAGTAGACTAAGTTTACCTTCTCTCTCTTTCAAATATTAAAATTCTCAAACTTAACGCAAAATTGAGTAGTAATAACATTAAAAATCGAAAGTATAAAAATCCAAAAACTAAAACAAAATAAGTGGATTGTAATAACCCCTAAATAAATTATAGCTAAACCAGTGTAAAAAGGACCCTGAAGGCGTCCCTCCTACTTACTTAAATTTGACACCGTGAAAAAAAATAAGCGGATTTAGAATTTGGAATTTTCAAAATAATAAATAAGAATATAAAAAACTAAAATACCGATATTAGTATAAAATACCTCTTGTATAAAATAGAAAACTATGAACCCGTAAAATTGGACAATGAATGAACTAAATGAAGTGAAAAATGCCTTAAATTAATAAAATCGAAAAATGGACCATATTTACTTATATTATTTTCCTAATACTAGTATTATTTCCATTCTATAAGGTTTCCAGAAAAATTGTTTCAATAATCAAGGCGAAGAACAATAATCAAAATGGAGACCACCCCCAAGATCTCGAGGTCAACCCCAAATTTTGAGATCAAGGATAGAGAAGTTATAGAACCCTAAACAAAGGAAAATCACTAAGACTCCTCATTCAGTAATTTCCCGCAAGATCGGTTACAAAAGAGATAAGAAGAATATTATATATTTTACAATTGTATTCTTTACAGTTAGTTGTCAGTAACTTGTGTACTAAATAAGTTAGTTTTAAGAATATAAGTTGTATTTTTGAAGTTGTGCGTTTTTTTAAAAAGTAGTCTTGCCGAGTTCAAACCATCACTAGCGTATTGGTACGTCGTCGATTTATTGTATGCGATGACTCAGGTTCCAATCTAAACTTAGCTTTTTATTTTTCTTGCCAAAGGAAAGTATTGTATGAGTGAAAAAAATTACACTTTTAGATTTTTGCCTTTCTTTACGTTTTAGGGTTCCTAGATCAGGAAAAACATAGTCACTCATTTCTGTCGCGGTCTGTCGGCACGATAATTCCCGAAATGAGAATTTTAAACTTGGTATACGGATAATATCTAACAAGGAGATAAAACTTTGAACGATATCGCTTCAGGCCAGGGAGGTGAAAGGGGTGGAAGTCGATACATTTTAAAATGTTTTAATAGTAATTTGAAATATTTTCCTAGATTTTGTTGATTAATAAACAAATTTTATGCATCAATATTTATAGTAAAACGTAAAATGGGTGAAAGGGGTAGAGGGATGGGATTAGAGGGCTTTCTAAATATCGTGTTATATATCCTTTTCTGGGTTTTTGAATCCCAGGAAACCAAAAATTATGTTATATTTTTCGTGCTCTAAGCTTCAACCTAGGAAGGAGCTGAACGGAGAGGGCGCAGTTTAATATTTTAGAATTTTACATTTTAACCATATTATTTTTAGTAAAATATATAAGTAGTTAAAAGGTGAGGTAGGGGGGTTAATGGGATTACTTCATATGTATGGTATTATAGGTTTTTTTGGGGTTTGTGGAGTCCCGGAATCTGAAAATTAAGTTATTTTCCCATTACTTCCATTTTTAATACGGTAAAAGGCGAAAGAGGTGGAGTGGTCAAATATTATATGGTTTCAATAGTGTTATGGAAATTTTTCCAGGTATAGGTTAAAAATTAGATATGACATATCAGGTTGAAAATATCACTGTTTTTGTTTAATTAAATAAACCTTAACAAAAACTAATTGTAACTAATTTTCGATGACATCAATAAAACACTTAGGGACTTTTTATATTACTAATTGCTAATATTTCAAAAAAAAAAATGTATTTTTGCGGCACGTTTTAAGACGTAAATAGCAGATATTGTCTTTGAAATTTCATCGTTGGTTCTATCGTCTCTGTTCAACTCGTTTTAATAACTCCCTCTCTCTCCTATTTATGCATTCTAATTCTTCCAGCTGCACCCCAATAAATTTTAAATTCATAAAATTTTCAATTAAGATCTGACTTATTAAAAAATAAGTATGTCTTCAATTGACTCGAGAAGTCATATACGATAACGAATAAATTTTAAGCATAATTCTTTCTTTACTATATATAATTATGCAATATATAAGAGGTGAGGAAGGATCATAGAAGGATGATTTTGTATGTATTGTGCTACATGTATTATTCAAAGTCCTTTGAGTCAAGGGAACGAAACATTACATCATTTTATATAATATTAACAGGAGCAGAGGATGAATGGGTGGTTCATGAAATATTGTATTGTTTCAATATTATTATAAGAATTTTGCCCAGTTTTAGAAATATAAACATTTAAATTGGCCTAAACTTACTTACCTCTGGCACAGTAGGTAAATTATTGTTTTTGGGTATCTCGCTAAAGGGAAAGTATTACACCCTGCAATTTTTGCTTTTCTTTACGTTTTCACTCTTCTATTATTTTCTCTTTTTCGTAACCAGTTTAGGCCAATTTACCCAAATCGGAGTTAGTAAGAGGATTTATTTATTTTTTGTTTTTATTTTATTTATTTATTACTCCAATTTAATACAATATACAGAATACACCGTATTATAGGATCTTCAAAATAAAAAGGTGTATCAACCAAATATCACAAAGTATATAGTCAACATGCAAAGTATATAAAAAAACATATAAAAATAAACAATATAAAACTAACAAAAAGCAAACCCTAGATTTGTTAAATAAGGATTTGGTTTGGAAATTCCCTTTCATTAAAGAATTCTTCAAACATCTATTTATAAAAACTAATTTTATTTTTTTTTAAATTCTTTACCCTTTTTTAGATTTCCCTCAATAAAACTGGGAGTGTTCAATTTAATTTATTTAAATTTTTTGGTCTTATATATTTAGGGGTTTTCATACCCACCGAAACTCTAGAAAAAAGCAAATAAAATTCATTTTTATATTTGGCACTGTAATCGTGAATTTCCCGTCATCGAGAAAAGTTTTCTTTGTTCTTTATAATAAGCATAATCAGAGTATCGGTAAACAGTGAAATCACTGCCATTAGTTTATAGGATTCAAAATACTCGCTATATGATTTCGTTGATGATGCTTTGGAAAACACTGGAAGAATTCTTTTTTGAGCAACAAGAATCTGTTACACTTCAAAAGCTTGACCCCAATATACTAACCTTTACGAAATAGTGGATTGAACTAGATCAAAACAAACGAGTAGGATTACATTCCAGGACACTGTATCACGAATATTTAATAGATAGCAGTAGTAATTAAGTTTAGGAAGCAGGTTCTCGATATGAGTCTATGTGAACCCCCAGAAACTTAGTACTTAAAGCGCTTTTTATAGATTTTCGTTGGTTCTGAACAACAGGCTGTAATCAATCTTTTTATTTTTTGTTCCAAACTGAACAAATATTGTTTTGTCAATATTACGTACACATAAGAGGTGAACTTCAATAGCTGAAATTTTTTTTATCAGCAGGTCTTGATCAATTGTGCTGAATATTCGGAACATGCCCAAAAAGAGTCCAATTGTAATATTTTTGTCATTAAGTGCGTCAGTTATATGATCAAGTGCATCATCCAGCGCTGATTGAGTTGAAAACTAAATCTGAAGCCATTTTGACATTCTGGCAGTATTTCATAGTTTTCCACATATTTATTTAAGCGAAAATTAAACGAGTATTCGAAAATTTTCCCAAAGTGACATTACAAAGCCTTCGCTCTATAGTTCTTGCTATCTTTTCGGTTTCCTATATCTTTGTCAATATGGAGTATTCTATATACTTTTAAATACTCTAGGTACATCCATTGAGCAAAACATTGGTTAATTAAGAAAGATAGCGGCTCTGAAATAATATCCACCACTCTTATTATGAATGTAGCAGGTATCTTATCTACACATGTTGATCTTTCATTACAATATTTCTTTATGATTTTGAAGATTACCTAAGGGTAAGTTGAATATAAGAAAAAATGACTTGTAAGCATTCTGCCCGATTATTATTTTAGTATTTAGTACCTGGTTTCTTGCAGAGCTTGTTATATTTATAAAATATGAATTCAAAATATTACAGATTTATAGATTTTACCCATCTTCATTAAAGATTTTACCCATCTTCTGCGAATCGTTTATGAACTGTCTATCTTCAGAGAATGGCTCGGCTATCTATCTATTTCACGTAGATATTCATATTTTTATTGCATTAATTATACCCCAAAATGCTTTGCTAAAGTCTTTTGCCGTGTTTATCTCTCTATCGTCAAAAAACTCTTCTTCGAATTTAATTCTTTTTCAGTTTATTTATTCTATTGCTAATATATTTTTTTTAACCATCGTAAACAGAGTGTTTCAGAAGACATTCATTTATTTTTATCCTTCTTGGAAGTTTTTTTTATAATATCCAGAGGGAATGCCTATGTAAATATTTTAAGAAATTTATTTAAGGAAATGCTGAACAAATTGAAACTAAAACTGAACAAGCTCTTCATTATTTGAATTCATTATTTAGAAGGTCTGTATTATAAGTTTTGGACTTATAAATACAGTGCACTTAGGCAAGACACTCATTTATAAAATTTGCCTTCCTGCTGGCCGGTGTACTGCCTGGTGGTAAGTTAAACCTTGTGTACTTGAGATGTATTTTAGGATTTCCGATGATATTTTCATGGCATTACGGATTCATTAGTTTGTTAAAATATTTGGTGGCCCATTAGTTTATTTTAGTGCAGTAGTTCTATTTTGTTTATTGGGAAAGCTTGGGGTTTTAAAGAACCCAGTTCGATTTTATCTCTGGTACAGGTAGTTTAACAGTTTTGTTTTAAATACACTTATTATTATCACATTCATTTTCTTTTTTCATATCTCGCTCTTTCATACATTTCTTACCTATATACACTATTTACATCTTTTGTTTGTTTAAAGTTTTGTTCTTATCAACTATGTATATACATATACATACTTCTAGGTTGATACTATATTTACATAAGTAACCTATTTTTTTATTTACACTGTACACACGCGACAGTGCACTATTTCACATCTTTTTTAACACTTGACAATTCTTTTGAGTTTTCTATTCTACATAATTTGTTAGCTGACTGAGATATTTAACTTATATTCTTTACATCTCAATATGTTCTAAAGGTACAGGTGCATTCGTCCGATTGTCTCTGTCCTAATGCAATCACGGAGCCTCAACATAAACTGGTAGCCTTTGGTATAATGGTTTGTGTGTAGGCCTGTCTCGCGATCTAGTTTGCGTTAGTACTTGTGTTAAGATCAAGTTGTATATTTTATGTCTGTAAAATATGTTTGAAATATAGTCAATGTATTGTCTTACAGTTTGTAGGTTTGTCATGTTATGCAAATTGTTAATTCTTGTATATCTGTCTGAAAATACCTCAGTATCCCGTGCTGCATTCGTTGTATTCTGTATGTCTGTGGGTCTGATATGCTACACCAAACTGGCGCAGCATACCTTAGTCCAGGTCTTATGATCTGTTTGTAGATTATCAGTTTATTTTTTGGGTATATGCGATTTTGGTGTTAGCAATGCATAAAGGTTCTGCATTACGACAAATGCCTTCTGAATTACATGGAACACATGGTGACGAAATTTTTGTCGCGAATCTATAATCACACCCAGATATTTTAGTGTATTCCTGATTGGTATCTGGGTGTCACTAATTTTGATCAGTAAATTGATTTTTTGTAATAATGATGTCTTCACACTTTTATTTTCTGGAGTTCCGGGCATGGACGAATGCTATTGAGATGATTGCAGATGTGAGCTTTAGCTATATACGCATAGTATGAATGTGCGTAGATGAGCGCATTATCTGCAAAGAAACCTATTTGGATGGACGGATATTTGGGAAAATTAGTTATATATAAGTTGTACAGTTTCGGCGCAAGTACTGGGCCCTGCGGTACTCCGATTTTGTGTGTTTTATCACGGACAATGAGTTTCCCACTCTGACTTTAAATGTTCTCCTGCTTATGTATGTATATGTTAGTGATGTTATATATAACGGTAGACTATGCAGTGTTAACGGCTTGTACATCAGGCCATTGATCCAAACGGTATCAATCGCCGAACAAATTGTTTATGTCAACTGAATATGAAATGTTATTAAACCAATCTACTTCAGCCAGTTGAATCTTAGAAATATAATTAACGTTATTGTTGAATTGTTGAATATCTCTTAAGGAGGTGATTTTGGATTTAATATTTAAAACGTATTATCAAAGATATGAGTTTCATGAACTCCCATGTATATGGAATATTTGTAAAATTAATATCTATACATTTTTTGTTTCTTCTGGTAATTCTATTGGGTAAAAAATTGTTGGTTTAACAATAAATTCAGCTACCAAACTGCATAGTAATTTACTGTTTTAGTGCTAGTCGAGGTCAGGAAATTTACGTTCATGCCACCACAAAAAATATATCTGCTTTTAGAGTTAACATTTTTTTTTCTGAAATATTGGATAATTTAGTCAGAAAAATTGGAAAATCTGATACAGGAGATCTGCATATTGAGATTCCATTCTCCTTTTTGCTCGCCGATGGTGCTTGGACAAACCAGATATGGCGATATCATTATTAGTAACGAGAAATTCCAAATCTAATATTTTACTGAATATATATCTGTGATATTAAAGTATATTACCCTGATGTCTCTGTCACCTGCTTAAAAGATGCCCTTTAACGTGTTCTGCAGTGATCCCTATCCAAACGAGCCACGAAACTCCAGGAATTTCTTTCAATGACTGTTATAGTAATCGTAGTTTCTTTACTGCCTTTACTTTATATTACCATTTGGCATTGTATGTTACTCGTTTCGTTTCTTCACCTTGTGGTGACTGATGAGACCCTTGTGAATGTCGGTCCAATGATTTCTACGTATTCTTTTATTGTCCTGAACTAATGATGAACTTTTAATTGGTTCGACAGAAAATGAATGTATGGTTGACAAGGATTGTGTTAAATATGGAAGTCTGTAGTTATTTAATGGTTATTGTTTTATTCTGTCTTAAATTGACTATTTGAAGTGTTATCTATATTATGTAATGGGATGCTCCATTTTGCTTTTGGTAGTATGATCATGAATCATAAAATTTTTCTTTATACAAATTTATATAACTTTTAAATGAATATGTAGGTGTTAGTCAGTATACGCAAGCTTTCAAATACTGACTTACAAGAGCTAGCTAGAGCTAATCAAAGAAGTTAAGATATCGGATGGTTGTTTCGCTGTCGATGCAGCTTCTTCGGATCTATATTTTACACTCAAGTTAGGTTTATTGTTTGCCATTTTATATTATTTCTTAATAATAATATTACACCTATTTCAATTATATTGATAGTATTGGAAAACCCACACAGACATGGTATTAGGAGAATAAATTCAATAATGGTGAATTGTTTAAATCAAGGTCGTTGAGCAAAGTAATTGTAGTCCTTAATCGATTTATTAGCATCGTCTCTAAAAAGTTTAGTTTTAAACCTTTTACATACCCAACAACCCAGATTTAAACAATTCACCATTACTGAATTTGTTCTCCTAATACCTTGTCTGTGTGAGTTTTTCAATACTATCAATATAATTGAAATAGGTGTAATATTATAATTAAGAAATAATATAAAATTGCAAACAATAAACCGAACTTGACAGTGTGTGGGTTTTCTAATAGTAGTAGTAGTAGTAAAAAGAGTGAATGGTACCTTGAGTCCCTAATGTTACCTAGATCCTAGGTCCTAGTCCGGCATTTTCTGCCAAGAGACATAGGCTACTCACCCTGACCTCTTGTAGATCTTTGGGTTCACAGACTAGTTGACCCCAGTATCTGTATCTTTTAACCATTAATGCAGGACATTCGCACAAAATGTGAATGCTGTCCTCGCTTTCTCCCTCGCACAGCCGACATGTTTTCCGCTCAGCCAGTTTGAGGTTATATAAATGGGCTTGTAGTGCCACATGTCCTGTAAGGAGTCCTATACTCAGGCGTAGCCTTTGTTTTGACATCGACAAGAGTTCCTTTGTTCTACCTGTCGTAGTTTGTTTCATAAGGAGTTTGGCTTGACAACACCCCGCTCCTGCAGTCCAAGAGAGTTGGTGTTCTTTGTCCAACCATTCCCTGATCTTGTTTTTACCGAAAGCGAATGGAACTCCTACAGCCTGTTCAGGTGGGTCCGCTAAGGTGCCTGCTTTGGCGAGTTCGTTCGCTATTTCATTTCCAGATATGCCTTGGTGGCCTGGTACCTACATTAGGGTAATCTCGTTGTTACCTCCTAACGTTTTTAGTTCTTGCACGTATTCCCTGATCAGCAAGCTGTCCGTGGTGGAGATGATGAACTGATTCAGTGGTGGGACACCGAGCGCCACTTCTAGCGCCCCCGTTGGTGTTCTTTTCAGAGCCCCCATTGCCGCCCTAAGGTAGTTCCCCAGTAGGCTGCGCAATAGGTTCTTTGACTCCGTCGTGCCCACTCTGGGCCACCAGATCACTGCCGCATACGTTAATCTAGGCCATAGCACCGCCCTGTATATCCACAGTGCGACCTTGGGTTGCATACCCCAAGTTTTGCCCAGAGCTTTCCTACAGGCCCAAAGGGACGTGTAGAATTTGTTCCTCTTTTCGTTGAGGTGTTGTTTCCAGTTTAGTTTTGGATCAAGGCGAACTCCAAGGTATTTCACCAAGCTCGGGTAGACCAGTTCATTGCCCCAGAAACTAAGTGGTGCAATTTCTTGGGGTTTATATTTCCTGGTAAAGATCATGGAGTTGGTTTTTGATGGATTGATCGTTAGTCTCTTTGCCATGCACCCACTTTGAGTGATCCTCAGGGCTCTCTGCATGATCTCCTTGAGGGGTTGTAGATAGTTGCCTCTAACCACTATTGCCACATCATCAGCGTAGCCATAAGCGGAGATGCCTTCTTCCTGTAGGGTTCTTAGTCGGTCATCCACCACCATGCACCTCGGTAGAGGTGACAAAACCTCTCCCTGCGATCATCCCTTGGCGGGGTACCCCCTAATATCTGTTCCAGCATAGCTAACCGTCAGAATTCTGCTGGTTAGCATTCTTCCTACCCAATCTACCAGTGCACTCGGTTAACCGTAATTGGTCATTGAGTCTCTGATGTCTGAGTATGAGGTGCTATCAAAAGCTCCCTCTATAACAAGGAAGACGCCTAAAGCATATCCCTTATTCGCCAACTGCGGCTCTATGCCGCCCACCAGATGGTGTAGGGCCGTTTCAGTCGACCTACCCTCCATGTAGGCGTATTGATTAGATGCTATAGGGTGTTCAATCAAGGGACCTGACTTCAGATACCCAACAACCAATCTCTCCAGAGTCTTCATCAGAAAGGAGCTGAGGCTTGAAGTCCTTCGTCAAGATGTGTCCATTTCTTCCTGGCTTGGGAATAAAAACCACTCTCGTTTCACCTGAAGTAACAGGTACATATCTTAGGGCTATGCTTGCCCTATAAATGTTAATTAGGGGCCTTTTCAGCCTATCTATCCCCTCCTGCAGAAGAGCAGGATATATACCATCTAAACCTGGTGACTTATAGGGTTCGAAGGACTTTATTGCCAATTCCAACCCTTCACCGTATACTACTTTTGCAGCAAGCGCCCAGGCTTTAGGCTTGTAAATCCCGTTACATCTGTTCAGGGCTCTAATGTCCTCACTGAAGCCTGGAAAGTGAATCTCCATAAGATGCTTCAGAGTATCATCTATACATTCAGTGTAGGTGCCGCCTGAGCGTTTAAGACAGCCCAGCTGCGAACATCCTTCTGAACTTAATATTTTGTTAAGCCTGGATGCCTCTGGGGCACTCTCAACGCTTTCACAAAACAGATTCCAGCTTTTGCGTTTGGCTTTGTTTATAGCCTTGTTGTACTCTCTCTGAGAGCTTCTGAAAGCCTCCCAGAGATTTTGTTTTCCATATCTTTTTGCCCTATTGAATTTATACCTCACTTCAGACCTGAGCTTTTCTAGCTCTTTGTTCCACCATGGGACTTTGGTCGAGTGAGATTTTTTCTTCAATGGGCAATTTGCCTCAAAGGCGGTAATTATGGCATTGCTCAGGAGTTGTCACGCTAGTTCCAAGTCTTGCTTGCCATTAAATCTGGTAATTGTACCTGTCAGACTGGATGTCAGATTCCGTTATATCCATCCCAGTCTGTTTTCTTTGGATTACGAACCCATCTGATTACATTTTCCTGTAGTAGGATTAGACAAGTTTGCTGGTGGTCCGCCCCAGAAGGCTCATTTGAGACCCTCTAGTCTTTAACCAGCTTGGCCATTCCCTCCGTACAGAGTTATATCTATTACCTCTTGTCTTCTGGAGTCCATAAAGGTTGGTTGTGAGCCTCTGTTAAGAATAATGAGGCTGTTACTCAGAATAAATTCATGTAAGCTTTCTCCTCTCTAGTTTATGTCGCTGCATATCCACGCAACGTGATGTGAGTTTGCATCGCAACCTAAGAGGAGTTCTATCCGCATTTCCAAAACGTAGAGGAATAATTTTTCAATTACTTGATAGGGTGGAGATTCCGGTGAATCGTAGGGCATGTAACCTGACCCTATCAATGCGTCCACCTTTCTTCCCCCAGATCTAGCTTAACTTTGATGATCGTGAGATCACCGCTGCTAAGTTGTGGCATAAGGATTGCATTCAGATCTTTTGTCACTATGCAAGTCCTGTTCTTCCGAACTGGGTATGGTATATGGATTTTTTCAACTTCTCCCAATCCTTTAATGGCATTTTTAACGAGCCATGGTTCCTGTATTAGGTCAATAGTTGTATGCATTCCAGCTATGCGCCTTGCCAGGATAGCAGAGGCGCTTTTGTTGTGGTGCAGGTTTATTTGTGTAAGAGATACACCTATGTCAGACATTTTACTGCCGACTTCCCCCCTCTCCTACTTGTTCGATCTCAGGGTTTTCCAATAATATCAATAGAATTTAAATAGGTGTAATATTATAATTAAGAAATATTATAAAATTGTAAACATTAAACCTAACTTGACAGTGTAAAATATAGATCCAAAGAAGCTGCATCGACAGCGAAACGCGTCATCACAATTATAAATAAACCAGTGGAAATTGACTAAAAACAGTCTTTTATCATATAAGTTAAGATATTTAATGCATTATACATTACAATATGTTTACAATCTCTTTTGGATGTATATCATAATGAAAAATGCATCTTAACCTTTTGAATGTTAACTTCGAATGAATTCTTGTTTACTTACATCTTTTCCTCTTTCCTTGCACTGTTTAGCCTGGAGATGTGCTGATATTCTGTACAAAGCCAGTAGCATAGTGATAATCATCATTTTAAATAAAAAATTCGGATATCAGAAAGACTTGTCTTTCTACATATCATATCCACACATGAACAATTATCTGAATTAAAAAAAAAAACTAGTCGTCATTTTGAAAGAGGTTCCTTATTACAAAAGACCCCAATTTAAATAGAAGTAACTTACAGTTTACACAGTCAAGTGCTGAGATCACAGCAGTTAAGTTAAATTTTGGACACCTGTCATGATAGAATAACTTGATCTTAAACCTAATTAATAAGAGGAAATGATATTGATGTTTAGAAGCATGATCGCACTATATCGAAAAAACCACATTTAAAAATTTTAGGAACTGCAAATATAAGTGCCAAATGATAGTGGTCAATTGAATAATTCTGATTTTTTAATATAAAAATACGTTTATTAAATTTCAGCACTGAGGCGAGACCCCTACATTTAAATAAAAATTTATCAGATAAGTTAACATTCTTGTGATTGTTTTTACTGATTTTTTTTATAACGAAGCTAGAGATATCATCGTCAGCAGATTTTTTTGTTATTAATTTTATTTTTTACAGTTGAAATAAGTTCTAGTTTACTTATATTTAATAAAAATATACTGCATACTGAATATTAATTTTAAAATCCAAGTTATCAAAAAGCGCTGTTTACAGCATTAAAAGGTGTTTATTTAAAATAACTAATAAGAGCGTCCGTTACTTTCAATGGTAAAAACAGAAAAATTAGCCGCCCTGTCACCTCCCCGCCTGAGTAGGGATTTTATCCTTTTTCATATCCTAAGGATTTCGGCGAAGATGTCGTAATACCCGTCAACGTTGTCCGAGTGCTAAAACATCCATTTTTGTATTTCACAGCACCTTTTAGCGAACAACTACTACCTATGTACGTGGCCGGGCCAAATATACTTAATGAATTAATAAATAAGTATACCGACCTGCGGGATTGAACCCTCAACCTTCTGCACCGTAAGCAAAGTACTACGCTACGGAGCCACGGGCCGCCACTTGTATTTACCAAGCTTTGTAGCTCAACTATAATAAATCTCAGAAAATATATGATTCTTAACCACATATTTCACCGAAATATTAGTATAAACATATTCAAGAATAATTCTGCCCATTGTAGAGAATAATATAAAATTAACTAAGGACGTGGAAAATATCACAAATACTGTTAGTACAATATGATTCTTTAAAGAAACTAATAGTACATGGACTTTAAAATATACCTTTCAATGTATAAAGTTTGTAAATATTAATGCCACGAGCTTGGAGATTTTCTCCCCCAGACCCCCAGACTTTTTTTATTGCTTCCTGCAAATTTAAAAGTGAAATACAAATTGTTACACCAATTTTCATACAAACCAAGATACGAGATTGACCATTTAAAAAGAAAATCGTATGAAAAACTCTAGGGACAACTTTTGATAAGAAAATGTTTCTGATACTTTTAATTACGTTAAATGGTTCCATCCTTATGCAGTTCTATGTTTTTATAACTATCTACATTTATCTATCTTCAAATCGTGATTTGAAATACTATAATTATTAGCTGAATAATAGAAGTTTTTTTTAAAAATATAAGTATAAACTATGTTTTACCTAAAAAAAATGCCGAAACTTTCGTCAAATTAGTCAAAAATATAAGATATATATAAGGGAGGTTTGAGAAAGATTTAAACATTTAAAGTTTTTCTCCAAGAGGCGGCCGCCCTGAGTTATTAATACAACATCGACTGTTTTACCCTTAATGTTGTAATAATATTTATTAAATAAATTTATATAATATATAATAATTATTATTTAAATGAAAGGTGTTCAAAGGAAAATGAATTGCACTATGATTGAACTAATAAACTATATATATATATATATATATATATATATATATATATATATATATATATATATTATATATATATATTATATTTCTATATTTAATCGTAAAATACTTGTAGGACAATAATTTTTAAGGGATAATCTATTTCTTTTTTCTTAAACAGAGCTAGATTAAGTCCATCTATTCACAAGGTCTTAATATTCATATTTTAGGTGTTTCTTCCCAACTACTATTGACGTTCTCGTTGTGGGTTATTACCTAATATAATTCGTGGATGGCAAGGTCAAAAAAAATTGAAAAATATCGATTAAAGTGCTTTGAAAAGCGACTATATATTCAAAATTGGGATTATATTTGTCAAATAAGTCAAATTATTGATTTTTTTTTAATTTGTTGGGGGTTTCATGTAGAAGGGACGTTAATTCAAGTTTTACTTGCGATTGTAATTAATCTATAAGAAATTATGACATTTGTTTAGACAAGGATACGGTAGCTATAGAAATGATATAAAAGGTATACCATATTATGATTACAAGACTTATTGCTCTTCTGGTCATCATAAAAAGATTGTTCAATACAATAAAGTATTATTTAAATAATGTAACACATTGTTGAGGTTAGTTCAGGCTAGAGCTAGTAAAAATATATCGAAAATTCACGTTCACTGTTCATGTCACATAAATGGAGAAAAAAGAAGAGAAGCTCATTTCAGAGTGAATTAAAAATATTACTTTCGAGAAAATAAAGGCCAAATTTGGAAACAATTGCTGAAGCACAACGAAATGATGTAGACCTATTTATAAATTTTGCATACTGTCTTTTCTTTACTTTAAGAGAAGTAAAACTTATACATTTCTTAAAACTGTGTAATTAATTAAATTGTAAAGAAATAATTTTTGTTATCTTGGTATTCCTAAGTTTAGTATTTGAACAATATCCAGAAAAATACCCTCCAGAAATTTGTCTAAATATAGAAAAATACTTCTAAATGGTGCACTAAGAAAGCAGTTTATGGCGAAACACGAAATTTTAGCAGCACGATGTTAAAATTATATGTCAGAATATATAATTTTATGATTATTTCCACCATGATAAAATTATGTTTGACTAAATCTAAACTAAAAATTTTTTTTTTTCCTGAGAAAGACATAACCTGTGTGATATTAATATTGCTGAACAAAAAATATTTAAAAAATCCAAGACCTGATTGAAGCAATCTTAAATCATATGACCACAGAATATTTATTATGCGAATATAGCGAATGTGATAATTTAAAGCTTCTTGATGACATTTATAATTTTTATTCCTTGCTAAACTGGTAGAAATAAGTGTTTTCTTAACTAACCATTTCTCTTAACAATAGTGATTTCCAACCACTCTTGAATAAGGTAAATAATGAATTAATTAATATATTTATTCTTGCTAAAGTTATGATAATTGATGAAGTGATAAGTCTTCTTAACCATTACGACCTTATTCAATGATTTAGTACAGTTATCAATATTTTTTCCCTAACAAGCATTGCAAGCTATACTTGAAGAAGGCTAGTATAAAATTTACGGCTTTATTTATCATTGGTGAATTAGGTATAATTTATGGCATTCTACTGCTTGAATCAAACCGATGCATGTTTTATTTATTGATCAATTCATTTAACTTGCTAAAGTTATGATAATTGAATTGTTAAGTGATGAAGTGATAAATCTTCTTAACCATTACGACCTTATTCAATGATTTAGTACAGTTATCAATATTTTTTCCCTAACAAGCATTGCAAGCTATACTTGAAGAAGGCTAGTATAAAATTTACGGCTTTATTTACCATTGGTGAATTAGGTATAATTTATGGCATTCTACTGCTTGAATCAAACCGATGCATGTTTTATTTATTGATCAATTCATTTAACGGCCTTCCCATAACTTGTATGTATTGTTTCTTATAAAAAATTAATATTAATACATTAAAACCAAACTAGTACAAGTATTGAACTTGAGAAGACCTTAGAGTTGAGTCTTGTACGCCACCCTATTTCTTCTTATGTCTTCTGTGCAATAAAAACAAATTTTAATACAATTTAAATAAAAAATGTTAAATAACATTAATTGTTTTAGTTACTCTTGGTAAATACAACACATTCTAAATTTAATAATTTTAACCATTAGAGACCCAGCCGTTACAGATAAAATAGAAGAATTTTAATGAAATTAAATGCCTATTTCACTAATTAAATAAGGTAAATATTTTACTTTAAAAATTGCACCAAACTTGCCAATTTCTCATATATTACAGAAAAAAAGTCGCAACTATTGACTATTTAGTAATTATATTGCATATATAAATAATATCTCATTTTTTTTTACGTTTTAGTTGTAACAAAAGTAGATACATATACCTATCCTAATCTTAAATTTAAAAAAATTCGTCGTAACGCTTGAATCTAAAAGAAATGCTGATGATGGAGAAGATACTGAATATCAAACAGGGAAACTTGAACTAGGAAGTGATGCTCTGTCAAAGTTCAGTAATACTTGTAAAGATACTGTTGTTGAAGCTAACACACAACCTAAAAAAGCAGGTAATACTTACTAAACAATAACCAAATATAAATAATATGAAAAGACCAATTTCAACTAATTTTTATTTGCTAATTATATATTTGATATCATAAAACATCTTAACTTCTTGAGATACGTGGTAGAATAGTTTGTAGAACTGTAACATACTAGTATTTATATATATATATATATATATATATATATATATAATATATATATATATATATATATATATATATTATATACATATATATCACAACAAAAAGTATTAAATATATACATATATATATATATATATATATATATTATATATATATATATATATATATATATATATAATATATATATATATATATAAATATATCCATAGTGATCCAAGTGATAACTAAATAGCGTATAAAATTTATCTGATAATGTAGCCTAAACGGACAAGCCATGTTTAGTCAGTTTTTTTTTCATTAGCTCTTGGTAAGTACAGACAGAAAAACACAGAAATAAATACCACTTGTACCGGTAGTTTTCATTAGTGTATTTGTTTGAGAAATAAATGCGACAAACTGCTGGAAGGTCGCATACATTTTATCGCAGTAACAACAGTCTCCAGGATAATTAAATAGTGCCGGAATTTTACATACTATTGTAGCTTAACCAAACACTTCGGTGTCTGTCCGTCTGTCTGTCCGCCTGTCTCTCTGTCACACCCGATTTTCTCCGAAACTATTTGACATAGAAAGTTAAAATTTAGCACTAATATAGGAATTGATGGCCTCATCCGAGCTGTGTAGTTTTGAAACCGAAATTTTTGACTTAAGAGGTTAGTTTTGCGGGGTGAAACCGGAAGTGATAAACATTTTTTTTACCAGGTCATTAAGTGGGGTGTGAAATGAACGAGTTCAAAAATAGGTATAATGTAATATTTGCGCACACTTTTCTTTGTATTATTTTTTTAAAAATTGCGAAAAATCGCTGTCCCTCTCTCTTTTCTCAAAAAGTACTGATCAAAAAATTTTGAAAAAATTCTGGATTATTCTCCACAGGGTGTAGATTGAACGAAAATTATCATCACCTTTAATGATTTATCTAGCATAAAAAAAAATTTCAAGGTCATAAGTTTTCAGTAAAGATCGGAAAAAACTTTGTTGTGAAGTCATTGATCATTCTATACCTCGGTAACAAAAAAATTTATTTTACAAGCAATCAACGTACGGAGCACTAATTTTGCAAGTCCGACTTACACTTGGCCGGTTATTTTTTGTTGGAAGTGATATCCCTTCCCAACGAAATTAAGCACATGCATCCGCTGCATCTATAGACCATCAGGTATGACACTAACTTCAGATCACTTTTAGCTTCTGAAACAAATATTATCGATAATATAGGTATAATTCTTTTGAGTATTTCCTGCGTCGATTGAATACGTACTTATGTTTCGCTAATCATCCTGCCGGCGCTTCCGAACGTAGCAAGAACCTGAGTGTGGAGAGGGCATTTTAGGTCTGTTCACAAATTGGTGAAAGGTGTCACGATTAGGGTTGCGGGAATGTTTAGATATTTCGAGGAAAATCCGAATTATTCTAGGATAGAGAAAGTTGAAGTATCTTTAATTCGACAACGAGAATCTATTTATGCTGGTGTTATGCAAGTGCTGAAGTAGAAATATTGCGCATCTACAGCTATGTGGGATATTGCAAAACTCTGGTTTTTCAAGGGAAACCTTATCTATGATAGATGTGAGATGTTGTGCGAGCTTAGGACATATAGAGAATGGTATTATTGTTTCACATTTCCATAGAATGATCATTCAGGTGTCATCGATTAACAAGGCTACAAAGCTGATTCTTTTTCAATTACTAATAGCTGTAGTCAGCTTAACAATAAATCGTAAATTATGACCGCAATGTACAGTTCGCTAATCGGTTGACATCTTAACTGCCATCATTTCTAAGATTTATACTATCCCTGTCAATCCGACCGCCAACTCATTTCAACGTCAGTGGAACGTAAGAGGACTGAATGGGAAGGGGGATGAATTGATAGATGAGTTTAAAGGGACAGGCTTGGAAATATTGACAATTAGCGAAACAAAGAGAAAGGGGCAAGGAACAATAAGTTTAAAAAATGAACATACATTGATATAAGTGGAGTGCAACAGAGCGAAAGAGCAGCGGCCCTGGTTGGATGTATAATACATAGAAGAATAAACAAACAAATAATACATTGGAAAGCAGTATCCGAAAGAGTACTCACAGTAGAACTGAAGAATGGCAAAGGAGAGATAATCACAGTGATAGCGGTATATGCGCCAGATGAAAATAAAAAGGCCGAACAAAAGAAGAACGAAAGAATTAAGTATAATAATGGAAGAAGCCAGAGGAAGGTTGTATATTGCCGGGGACTTTAATGCTAGAGAAGGCAGAAGAAACAATGCAAAAACAACATCAATAGGACAGCACGGTGAAGAAATTAGAAATAATAATGGAGAAAGGATGTTAGACTATTGCCAAATACATGATCTCATCATAACAAACACATTTTACCAACATAGAGACATACATAAGTACACAAGGGTTCAACATACAAAACAAGAGAGGTCAATTATAGATTATATACTGATACAAAGGAGCAAAAGAAAATATATGAAAAACGTAAGAATAAGAAGAGGAGCTGAAATATACAGTAATTATTACCTACTAGTAGGAATACTCAAAGAAAGGTTGCCAAAAGATGAAAATCCAACAATAAGAAAATACAAATCAATAAGGACATATAAATTAAGAAATTATAATCAAATAGCGACAAATAACTGATGAGAAATTCGAAAAAAGATACAGAAATATAAAAGATGCAAATTTAGAAGCTACTAAAGTATGCGGAGTGTGCAACACAAACAACAGTAAAAGACAAACGGCTTAGTGGAATAGTAATATCCAAGAAGATATTATTGGGAAGAAGAAAGAATGGAAAAAAATATCTCAAAACACCAGAACAATATGAATTATATAAAGGAAAAAGGAAAAGAGTTAAAGAGTCGGTAAGAGAAGCAAACGGACAGACATGGAAAGAATTCGGAGATAAAATAGAAGAAAATAGTAAAGAAAATCAATAGCTATGCTACAGAGTTTTTAAATCGTTCAGACAAGAGCAACCTATAACCGAGTTATATATGAAAAATAAAAACCAAGAAATTCTAGCAACAGAGAAAGCAGTAATGGAAAGATGGAAATAATACTTTGAAGAACTATTAGGAGATAATAAAGAAAAGGGGACTACAAATTATGAAGAATTGGAATAGCCAAAGCTTGAGCCCAACATTGTCCACTGTATACATGGATGAAATAATCAAGAAATGCGAAATAAAAGTGAAAAAAATTACAACTGGATACTGGAAGCTAAAAAGAATAGAAATATCTGAAGCGGCTTTTGCTGATAATATTGTGTTAGTGGAGGAAAATGAAAGACAATTACAAGGAAACTTCGATATTTGGAATGAAGCGTTTAGAGAAAAAGGCATGAAAATTAATATAGATAAAACAAAAGTAATGACAATGGAAAACTAATAAACGAATATTTACATAGAAGGGAATAAAATACAACAAGTAGAACAGAACAAGTATTTGGGAGTGATAATGGACGAAACTGGAAAGCAAGACAACGAAATTAATGAAAGAATCGAAAAAACGAACAAATTTTACTATGTAATAACTAATAAGTTCATTAGGAAGAAAGAAGTGACGAAACAAACAAAAATAAAAGTGTTCAAAGCAATTTATAGGATAATCCTAACATATGGATGCGAATTATGGACCCCAACAGATAGGCAGAAAAAAACAAGATACAAGCCTTCGAAATGAAATACCTGAGAGCAGTACAAGTAGTTACACGAAAAGACAGAATAAGGAATACAGAAATAAGGAGAAGGCTGAGAGTACCAGCAATTATGGAATCTATACAACAAAGACAGCTGGGATGGTGGAGACATGTGCTCAGAATAAAGGATGATAGACAAGTGAAACAAGTGTATGAAGCTCGAATATAGGGAAAACAGAAGCGAGGAAGACCTAGACAGACCTGGAATAGGAGTATTGGAAGTATACTTAAGAAGGAAAATCCTGGAAAGAAGCAGTGAAAATGGCAAAGAATAGAGACAGATGGAAGAAGTTCATACGTGAAAATTGACAGGGAAAAAGGAAAATACATAACTACCCTACAGTATACGGTAGAAGGGATATACGATTATTTATTTATATATATATATATATATATATATATATATATATATATATATATATATATATATATATATATATATATATATATATATATATATATATATATATATATATATATATATATATATATATATATATATATATATAAAGCCTGGTTTTTTAATCTTAGGTCTCAAATATCGCTACTGATGATGCTAATCTGGTTAGCGAAACGGGCATTAAGAGCAAAAATAAAATATTTGGTGTGCAGTATCACTGTTGACTGTTGACAGGCATTAACTTGGGAGGAAATATGTTTTGGCTGATCATGATGGATGCATAGCAAAGTCAACTGCTCAAAAGCTGGAAGTATTATATAATTTGAGTACGCTTAATATTTCAATTTTTTTAATCCTAAACGTTTAAATTCGAACATCGATAAAATACTGGCCCTATGTTTGGGGCGTTGCTTCTAAACGTATGTTGTATTCGTTAGATTCTACTCAATAGGAAGCTGTCTGCCAGATTCGGAACCCTGATTCTTTGAAAAATCGAATAACGGTTGATAACTTGAATGGGAAGTGCTTCATGGTTGTAGCCAGTTTGATTTTTCCTTGAGCTGCGTATGCTAGGAACACAGGTCGCGCTAATATATCACATTCATATGAGATTCGGCTCGGCATTTCTGGTCTACTCTCCACAAAAAGTGTCGAATTCATATTTTCGAAATATCTGGCAACATTAATCCGGTGCAGTCGTCTTTTCATTTTTAAGAGCAGTTACAGGCCGTTTCGATATCAGTAACCAAATTGTGTTTGATGTGAGCGTATGTTGTTTGCTTCTTTTTTATAATATGCATATATATATATATATATATATATATATATATATATATATATATATATATATATATATAAACTGTATTTGTGGGAAAGGAGGGGGCAAAAATGTTACCTCCGAGAGGCAACAATTTGACCTCTTAAGAGGTAAAATTTTGCCTCTTCTTCCGCCTTTATACATATATATATATATATATATATATATATATATATATATATATATATATATATATATATATATATATATATATATGTTTGGACGAATGTTCTCACGGGTGTGAAATGTAGTAGTGGTTTTTCGGGTATCCCGTGTTAGCTTGAAGTCCCTTGATGGACGGTTTCGCTGACGTTTCGATGGAATCTCATTCATCTTTTTCAAAGCGTTGATCACTGGTCGGTGTCTTGGCGTTGAATGTCGAGACTGGCTCCGAGTGCGCCGGTTTTATGTGCTCGGGGGTGATTCTATTGGTCGGACGGATCTGGCCAATAGAGGCTCGGCTTTGTGTGTGTGGTTCTTTGTAATGTTTGTGTTAGAGAAGTAACATATGGTTGAATTATTGTTTCTCTTAGTTGGACTTGGTACTGGGATAGAATATGTTTCCAAGAGTTCGGTAAACGTTGGCTATCATCCCGATTATTTAAGTTGTTGGGCCTCTTTTCTATTTCTATGGCTTCTTCGATTACCCTAGTGGATAGGTTATTACTTTTTTGTAGGGTTCTGATTTTGTCAAAATCGATTTTGTGGCCGGTATTGTGTGCATGTTGTGCTAGAGAAGAGGTGGTGGATTTTTATTTTACGGCGTTTTGGTGCTCGTCTCTTCTGGTGCTAATTTTCCTGTTTGTTTGGCCTATGTATGAAAGACCACAGTCCTGACACGGAATTTCATATACACCTTGGTCTTCTAAGGCTATAATGTCTTTTGGTGTAGGTAGAATATCTATATATATATATATATATATATATATATATATATATATATATATATATATATATATATATATATATATTTTTACGTAAATTGGAGTTTGTATGGTTCAAATTTGTTTGATCTTAAAATTCCTGCAACTGTACTTTTCCTCACATTCAAAGCTGATCTTTTCTGAAATGAATCTTTAAGCTTTTCTACTACCGACAGCATTACTTGATTTTGATTATCTTCATTTGAAACCCATGTTTCTTTTTAAATTTATTTTCAACACTTCCATAAATCTTGAATTTATCTATTAGATATCCTACAGTTGTGACGTGTGTAGTTTTATTAAAGACTTCTGCTGCTTCTTTAAAAGTTTTATAATTATCTCCAACTATGAGAACAATTTCGATTTTATTTTCAAAACGTGAGCATAGTTTTCTAGTTTCTATTACCATTTTTAATTAATATTTTGTTCTGTATTTAAATTTAAACACATTTCATTCTTCATTATAAATCATTATTTTTAATTTTCCCTGTATACCATCAAATATTTTAAACTTTCGATGCTTGATTATGGATTTCCATGTGATGCAGAACTTTTTATCAAGAATAATTTTTTTCGTAATATGTAAGATAAACTTTTTGTCCATTTGTATAAAACTTTTTGGGACACACGATATATATACATTATACAAAAACATCATATATATATATATATATATATATATATATATATATATATATATATATATATATATATACGAGGCATGTTTTTTAAGTAAGTACCGTTTTGCGATTCCGCCGCCGCAGCGATACGGTCGGCGTTCCGCGCATGCGCGCTGGTAACCTACATCTCATGTCTACGCACTGACGCCATTACAGTCTGATTCTTCATTGTATACGTTGTTTACTGAGTGTTTAAGATGCCTCCGACAATCGTGAGTCCCGCCGATTGTGAAGTACGGGCTGTTATACGATTTCTTAGTGCTAAAGGCGTAAAACCGATCGATATTCATCGTGAGATCTGTGAAGTTTACGGACAAAACATTATGAGTGATGGAATGGTAAGGAAATGGGTGAGAGCATTTAAAGATGGCCGCACAAATGTGCATGATGAAGAACGGAGTGGGCGTCCTTCGGTCGTTAATGAAGATTTGGTGCAGAAAGTGGACGAAAAGGTGAGAGAAAACAGACGCTTTACAATTTCATCATTGTGCGACTGCTTTCCTCAATATTCTCGTAGTGTTTTGTATCGCATTTGTGATACAGTGGTTAACAAGTTAGGCGGCAGAATTTTATGAGGAGGGTATTCAAAAACTGGTGCCACGTTATGACAAGTGCCTCAATATTCACGGAAATTATGTAGAAAAGTAGATTAAGGTACAGGCTTTCATGTAAAAATAAAATTATAGCGATATCTTTGCACGTCTTTTTTTAATTCCAAAACGGTACTTACTTAAAAAACATGCCTCGTATGTATATATATATATATATATATATATATATATATATATATATATATACATATATATATATATATATATATATATATATATATATATATATATATATATATATATATATATCACACGTAGACTGAAAAGTTTTTTTTCTGACACATAAATGTCACCTTTTTCAAAAAATCATTATGATTTTTAGGAAGTATTAACCTTCAAACAATACGTGTCAAAATTTCATGACATTTCGATGATTAGTTTACAAGTTATCGTGGTCTTAGTGACATTACATTTGACATTTTCAAAAAAATGGAAAAAATCGAATTTCATGTGTTGATTAAACACTGTTTTTTGATGGGAAAAAGCAAAGCAATGGCTTGATAAGTGTTACGGGGACTCTGCCCCCGGAAAATTACTCATCATTTAATGGTATGCTGAATTTAAACGCGGTACTACAGATACAAATGATGCTGAACGCTCTGGACGCCCAAATGAGGTGGTTATACCGGAACATCAAAAAAATCTACAAAATTGTTTTGGATGACCGTAAAGTGAAATTGCGTAAGATAGCTGACACCCTAAAAAAATCAAAAGAATGTATTGGTCATATTTTGCATGAACATTTGGGCATGAGAAAGCTCTGTTCGAAATGGGTACCGCGTTTTCTTACAGTGGACCAAAACAACAACGTGTTGATGATTCTGAGCGCTGTTTGGACCTGTTTAAGCGCAATAAAAATCATCATGCGATATATAACAATAGATCTATTGCTACACACCGGAATCAAATTGGCAGTTATTTAAGTGGACAGCAGCTGGTGAAAGCCGCCCGAAGCGACCAAAGACACAACAGTCGGCTGGGAAGGCTTTTGGCCTCTGTATTTTGGGATACGCATGGAATAATTTTCATCGACTATGCTGAGAGGGGAAAAACCATCAATAGGGAATATTATATAAAGTTATTGCTGCGTTTGAAGGCAGAAATCGCAAAGAAACGCCCCCAAATGAACAAGAAAAAAGTGCTCTTTCATCAAGACAATACACCGTGTCACAAGTTAATGGCTACGATGGCAAAATGGCATGAATTGAAGTTCGAATTGCTTCCTCATCCACCGTATTCTCCAGATTTGGCATCCAACGACTATTATCTATTCGCAGACCTCAAAAAAATGCTCGCGGGAAAGAGATTTGACTCCAATGAAAAAGTTATCGCCGAAACTGAGGCCTATTTTGATGGCAAAGACAAATCCTTGTGTATGTATATGTAAATATAAATATATATATATATATATATATATATATATATATATATATATATATATATATATATATATATATATATATATATACATATAAATATATTATAACCTCTAGAAGCGGGGGCCGTTTTTTATAGCCTCATGTTGGAGCGCTATTTTGTAACGTCTCGTTGCGGCGTTATTTTGTATAGCCCCAACTTTATTTTTTTTTTAATAAATATTTTATTTATTAAATAGAAGCCGTTATTTGCCCCTTATGTATATCTTAATTTTTAAGAATGGATTGAGTGGATATTAATGTTGATAGAGTAAAAACTAGATATAAACTAGTTCGTTTTGTTTGGAGAGATTATGGATAAGAGATAATTTTGGTACGTCTTTTGAAAATAGTCTCTATGGTTGTTTAACATTTGGTCGTACTGTTTTTGGGCACCATTCATTTTAGAATAAAAAGAATCTAAGTTCAGTTCAAAAAATGAAAAAATAATGAAGGCTATTAATTGTTAATATAAAATTGAGTTGGGTACAACCCTTATGTTCTGAAAGAAAGAGCAGGAGTTTAGTGAGACACTACGTATTTAAATAAAGGAGGGTATATTAACAAAATAAAAATTCCTACTTTTATTACACTCTTAATATTACATCTACTAAATAAAAACTCCTTATGTTATGAGAGTATACACCATTGCAGAGAGTCTTTAAGTTAGGATTATTAAGTTTTTAATAAAAGGCTTGATAAAACACGATATTAAAAGTTGGTCAAGTTAACTCCGCGAGTTACACGTGTTGAGTAGTCGTTGGAAACCCACTTGTAGAAAGGAAGTGAGATATTTAGACTGGTGTGCTTATGACTTACTGATTGGTTTCTCCTCGTGAGTTTTCCATAAGTTACTTGGCCTCTCCTGGGGAGATTCTCATAAAAATATTGTCTCAGCCATTACCATCCTAGTTTGATTTGGGTTGCTAAACACTTTTTGACCCGAAATGCCTGAGGATGAGCAGGATATTTCAAGAAAGGAAAGAAGCCTTAAACTTGAGAGTTAGAAACCGTTACTGCACTACTACATCACTGAGAAAAAAAGACACTCTGGCCTGCTGGAGAAGAAAGCAACTACGGCCTACAGGCGGAACAAAGCCTTTACTGCTTCATGGTTAAAAAAATCTTTAAAATTCGAATTGGCTGCTTAAATATCTTTGTCCCTTGTCCTTGGGTCATTTCCCGGCATGCAAATCTCGACGCATTCAATGCGAACTAAATAAGTCAAATCGGCAACACGCGTTACACACTGTCGGTTTAAATTAAATTGCTCAAAAATTTAAAACACTGTTTTAAGGCACACTGCTCAAAAATTGAAATCACTGCAATAAATATAAAAATTTAATAAAATATAATTTATAGGAAGAAAAACAGTGTCGTAACATGATCTTAAAATCTAAGAAATATATATATATATATATATATATATATATATATATATATATATATATATATATATATATATATATGTATGTATATATTGAAATATGTGACTCGTAGGGTCATGTCGAAGCAATTAAATACTTTTTTTTTTGACCAATGCGAAAATTTTTGAAATATTAAAAAAGGAGCACAACTGGAATTTACTAGCCCAACCAAGCCGACAGGATATGCCGCTATTGTACGAACTAGTTCAGGGGCAGGCGTATTGTGTTATTTGTGGTCAAACACATTATTTTCTTCGACAATTACAGGTTTTTAAATTTTAAAGTTAATCTAGTAACTACATAAAATAATAATAAGGAAAATAATATTTAAGCATAATTAAAAAATTCTGTTATCTATTATTTGAAAAGAAATTATTTGGTAACGCGCAAGTACAATTGGATCATTGTCCCATAACTGCTGACTTTGACTTTTATATTAACAGCTTTTTAAGTTTGGGAAAATAAAAACAGAATTTCAAATAGGTTTTTCTATTAACTTTTCCAACATTAAGATCGAAGTGGTAAACGATCTTCTTTTAACACATAAGCTCTGTTATTGCTGAAGGTGAAAAAGGAGGGTAGGTTTAAAAAGGCATTGGTTAATATTTTTATTCACCTATCATTACTAAACCAACTAAACATCACTTTAAATTGACGTTTACGTGTTAATATTTTTCTTATTCAGCCAACAGAATATAAATTACGGACGTTAAGAAATCTTCACAATTGCTGTGATGTTCTACTATATTTTCTATAAATTTCTTAATTAAAACACCAGTATATTATTCTATGGATCTTTAATAAAACCTGCAATGAGATTAATATTCATCTTACTTTACCCACGAAACAACAAACAAATTGTTTTAAAATCTGTAACACTTAGCTGTAAATCATTTTAAGTAAATATTTATTTGATGTTTTTAGTGACCGTGGCTAACATCAATAGTGACAAAGCCCTCTAAAAGTAACGCAGGGGGGAGCCGGGCAAATCGAACCGCATCATTAGTTTCATTATGAAACAGTTTTTTTGATCTGCTTGAAAAAATCGTAGATAAAAATGCATTACTACTAAAATATTTAACCTTGATGGAAGTGGTTTTTCGCCATTTAGAAAAAAACGCAAATAGTCTTAGAAATATAAGGGCAGGAATAAATCGACGCATTCACAAGAGAAGAAAGAGAAGTTAATACGACTGCCTTGTGTTGTACCGTAATGGCTGTATAGTTTGTGCTATCAATATTTATATTGAAAAGAATAAGACAAAATCCTGAATTGGGTAATGGCGCGTCTCCTGGAAGTGTGGTCACCATTTCAGACACTGGCTATATTAACTGAAACTTATTTGTAGAATAGTTGGAACATTTTATAAACGTAGTAAAGCTAACCTCTGAAAATAAAGTGTTACTTCTGCTTGATGGACATACAATACATTCGAATTACCTGGAAGCGTTGAACGTAGCAAAGGCTAATTGGATAACAATGTTACAATTGCTGGGCCTCTCCGGCTTCAGCGAGTGGACGGATCTTTTTTTAAACCTAGGAGCAATTATTATATCTAACTAACAGAAAAATGGCGGAGGACAAATACAGGTCATCAAATAAAGCAATATTAAGTTGCAAGTTTATTTGCAAAAGCTTACCAAAGAGTTGCTATCATGTGAAAGGATTTAAAGTGGCTGGAGACAGAAACTACTTTCTTGAACATTTTTTTAAAGCAGCTGAGAATATGAGAGAAACTCAAGTAATGAGAGTACGTCTATCTTACAAGACACTTCTAATATTATCAATAATAAAAACAAGCAAATTGCGCAAGGACCTGATGGGGAAAAGAAAACGTTTCTTCCAAGTTACCTCTGCAGTCTCCTAATAGATTATCACATTTGAATAGTGAACCGTTTATTGAGGTATTGAATGCTAAAGCTTTAAAGAAAACTTTAAAATCTTTATGCCTAATATTTAAAAATATTTTAAAGAGAAAAAAATACGGTACAAAACGCTGTGGAAATAACAATTTTACAAAAATATGTTGGAAGAAGCATCACTAGCCAGACAGAAGAAAAATATAATTAAAAAGGTAAATACATTAATAAACAAAAGAAGGAAACAAAAAAAAAAGAAACACGCCAAACAAAAAAATAATTCACAGATAAAAGACCATCTTCGATATATCCAATCCTCCTCTATACACTTAATCTGCAAGGTCAACGGATTCGTAACCTATCTCAACACGTCCTTTATTCTGGCCGCCGTTTTTAGTATTAAATAAAACTAAAAATTTATTTTTAGTGTATTACATAGGTTAAAAATTTTTACTAAGTGATGTTTTATTAAAAATTCACTGGATGAGTAAAGTATCTAATATTTTTACAGTGCTTCTTCGAAAATTATAATATTGAAATATAAGTAGAAGTTCTGTTTGTGGCTCTCATGTTTCCCCAGAGGGCGTTCTTTTACGAGTTGCAGTCGACGGATTTCTTTCTAACACCTTCACTATCAACGCCGGTGTGCCCCAAGGCTCCATACTGTCTCCTACTCTCTTTCTTATTTACATTAACGATCTGCTGGAAAAGACCGGGAATCCAACCTACAGCTTTGCAGATGACAGTACGCTTATCTCTTCATTCACTTTGAATGCTCGGAGATCGGCTTCTCAGGCGAATATCCGCAGACAGCAGGAAGTCATTCAACTTAACAAAAACCTGGAAGAAATTGTATCTTGGGGTGACAGTAACCAAGTGGAATTTAACGCTACAAAAACCCAGGCGGCAGTTTTTTCTAAAAAAGTTAACGTTGCTGAACCCGACATAGTTATGTCAGGGCACGCCATTCCCCTAGCATCGTCACTCAATTTGTTGGGCGTTAATTTGGGAGCAAATATGTCCTGGAACGAACATGTTGCAGGCATAGCAAGGAGAGCTTCTCAAAAGTTGGGAGTATTATGACGAACCAGAAAGCTTTACACCCGACAACAACTGTTAATTCTTCACAAAGCTCAAATTGGACCAACTGTGGAATACTGCTCCCATGTTTGGGGCTCCGCTCCCAAACATACACTGCATTTGTTGGATTCTGTTCAGAGAAGGGCTGTTCGTCTGATTGGAGACCCAGAACTGACCGGCGGCCTTGATTCGCTGGAACATCGAAGAACGGTTGGCGACTTGAGTCTTTCTACAAGTATTTTCTTGGAGATTGTTCGAAGGATGTAGACCACTTAATTCCTCCCAGAGCGGTGCATGTTAGAAGTACACGTTGCGCTGATACTTCACATCCGTATGAGGTTCAGCTTGTTACTCCTCGTACAACGCTTTTCAAGCAGTCTTTTATATGAAGAACATCATCCCTTTGGAATGGCTTACCCAGGACTGTGTTTCCCACCGAGTACAATTTGCAGCGATTCAAGAACAACGTGAATCGCTTTTTCCGCACACGTGTCGCTCCTGTAGCGCTTTAGGGACTTCCCTGCAGCACGTGTGCTAGACCCATAAAAAAAAAAAAAAATTGTGTAATTAATGTTTTGTGTCAGAAAGTAATTATTATAAAAGAAATAATTTGGTTATATTTTTTTTTTAATTAAATTTGTCGGGAATGGTCTAGTTAAATCTAAGCTATATTGTTAAGTTGTATTGTGTACCTATGGCGGAGCCTTCACGTCATTACTTCTTTAGAGTCGATTTTTTCCTTTAATATTGATGCTATTTAAAGTGAATTTTTTGCAATCGGTCTTGCTACAAGGAGGCGCCAGTTCCAATATATGTAGTGAATTCCATGACACCCGATATAGATATATATTAGTTAGTTACTCAACCTTTTTTAAATGGAAGGTTGCTAAATTTTTTTTTTATTTTAACATTAGGGTTTTACCATAAACAAGTAACTTGGGAGGTCCTATTTCTGTCAGTTGATTGAAAATAATCAAGGAGGTAATATCCATGAGGTACATAAATTACACATACTTTAACGGTTTTACGTACAACAGATATGAGACAATTATTCAAAAGAAGTTTGAAATTTTGTTTACAAATAGATTTTTTCTTTTTGTTAACTTTTTATGATTGGTGGTTCTGTCACATATTATTGTTAGTAAGTTTTTATATTTTACTTAATTGTTTTATATCTGTTTTTGAGTTAATAGGGTTTTGATTTTTTTGCATTTCAATCATTTCGTGAAATTCATATATCTTTGTATGGCGTTCAATTCAAAAAACACAGTAAATAGGTAATAACTCAATAACTGCAGTCCCATTTGAACCAGAAACTCTCTCGCTTTCTCTCTCTCTCACAGAGTGATTCTGGTTCAACAGACTTCACTTGCTGAGTATTTATTTATTTATTAACGGCGCTGCGCCAATTTACACAATTATAAACATAATTAAAACAACTAAACATAATCAAAATCATAAATATACAGAGAAATCAACATTACAAGATCATTAAAACTAGTTTCACAGCAAGCAAATATCACAACTTTTTAACAATCAATTTAAAACTATCAATGGAGCCATGAATCCTGAGATCGAACTGATTGAAATGCCGCATTATTCTGGACATTGGTCCATAATAGCCATAATTAGTCGCATGAAAGGGAATACCAAACAGGTCTCTGCCTCTCGTGTGACGAGAAACATTAAATCTTAACTTGTCCAAGAGATAGGGACAATCAACCAGCCCATTTATTAACTTAAAAGCCTGAAGCAGGTCACAATGGAGTCTTCTAGTCTCCAGGGTCGAAATACCCAAAATGCCTATAAGGTTGTGGTGGTCTATGTGGTAACCATCTGGGGGTATGGCCAATTTAAAAGCACAAGTCCGCAGAATCCGGCGCTGCACCGCCTCAATCGCTTCTATATATACATTGTAATGAGGAGCCCATACGACGACGGCATACTCAAGCCCCGATCTCACAATTGAACAATACAATAGTTTAAATGTAGAGCAGGAAAAGTCCCTACAGTGTCTCGTGATGAACCCCAGATTTTTATAACTCTTCTAAATAATTGACAAAAATGTGCCTATTGAGAGTAAGTTTCTGGTCAAGAAGAACTCCCAGATCATTAATTTCACTAGATGCCTCAGCTTGCTGCCATTAATGTTATACTCAAAAGTGAAGTTCCGTTTAGCTCTACCAAAACTAATGCTAACACACTTCTTAATATTCAAGTTCAACTTATTCAGGGTACTCCATATATAGAGGCCATGAACATCCTCCTGAAGAGAGTGACAATCTTGCAACGTGTTAACCGTTTTAAACATTTTTGGAATATCTGCAAACATGAGGAACTTAGAATGTCATTAACGAAAAGTAGGAACAGTAAAGGACCACAGCGAGACCCCCGAAAGAACTTTTATTTCTTTAGAAATACAATTATTAATACGGACGTACTGTGGTGTATGACCCTCCAGAAAACTGCCAATCCACCCAAGGACTTCAGTACTGAGTCCTATTTTCCGCAACTTGCCTACCAAGAGCGTATGATTAACTCTGTCGAACCCCTTCGAAAAGTCAGTATATGCACTATCAACACACTGGCGATTCCCAAAGGCGCTCAGCAGACAATCATGATATGCAAGCAGATTTGTGACAGTTGACCGACTAGGTCTAAAACCATGTTACTCGTCAATTATTATGCTATTACAGCTCCATGACAAAAATCCCGCAACTAGACTGCCGAACAATTTGGGTATTGCGGATTGAATGCACACGCCCCTGTAGTTAGATATACCACTCCTGTCACCGGACTTATGTATAGGGGTAACAAATGAGTTTTTCCAGTACAAAGAGAATGTACTTAAGCACAGGGATGAATTAAAAATTAATTTTAGAGGAGTTACATATTTACTGTATTTTTTGTAACATTACAATATTTGAAATATCACGTTCTAAAAGGATCGATCTCATATATTCTATTCAATACCACCAAATTAATACGTTATAAATATTATATTAGGGGTATAATTAGAAACAACTGAAAATGTGCGCTCTACTCTAAGAACTTTTTTAAATCTTGAATGTTAACCCATTTTTAAAATAAGACAATTTTCAGATTCCTCGAATCAAGGAATCCTGAAAAGGATGTCATAAAATATTTAAAAGCAATTTTTCTAGTCCACCCCTTTAAACATTCTCATGTTTAATAATTATACTTAAAATTCGTTCACTTCCCAAATAAAAACTAAGAAAAATTTTCATAGTCTTATTGAAATGATCGTGAAAACAGACCGATAGAAGTATTCTTCATGATTCAGTGACAAAGAAACGTGGAGAAATGTAAAACTCCCAGAGAATGATTTTTTGTACTAGTGTAATACTTCCATTTAACATACAAAAATACAATATAAAATCTATCAAAATTAAAATTTTTTTCTGTTTTTGCCTTATACATCGATTTCGGATAAATTTGAACGACGGATATAAAACTTCTTAATTGAATTGCTTGACGATGACAGTTGTCACAATGGGCCGTTTTTTTCTTTTTAATTTATCTTTTAAAATAATGTTCCTTTTTCCAGTGCCTGTTATAAAATGATATCGGGTTTACAATATTCACACCAGAAAGTACATCGAATTCAAGGAATATTTTATTTTCTTTTATCAATAAAAATTTTGTAAGGTTATAATATGCTATTTCACTTATTTGATCCATTGAAAAAAATAGGTTTTATTTTTCAAGGTAACATTAATTTGGAAGGCGCCTCAACCGGGAAGTGGTTGTGTAACCATTAGAGCAACAGTAATTGAGTCTCGGGAAAAATGGTATGCTGATGTTGGTTCGGTATCTGAAGGATATTTAACAAAAACTTTATGTGAAGATTTAAACGAAAATGAAGATATTCTGCCAGAAGTTTTAGAGGAATGTTGTGCATGTTATGAAGCTAAATACGAGATGGCATTTCAAGGCAACTGGATTAGAAATACTCATCCCAGGGGTAATAAAGAAATATGTGTTAATTGTTGGATAAGACCTTTTTAATACCTATCTATGTAGACAAGTTGCCATATTCTTTGATATTTCAAACGAAAAGATAAATCCACGAGTCGGCTTTCTCCTACTACCATTAAGCAAAGAACTTGTGTTACTGTATTACCTTTACTGGTTATATTTTTTATATCTAAACTTTTTATTATCTCTCGGTTCTATTGATATAATAAATTACTACATACTAGATCAAAAAGTGAGCCAATTTTACTCATTAAACATATTTTGCTGTAATATTTAATTTTTTACCCAAGAGAGGTACATATTCTATAGGGTTTTTAACTTTTCTAATAGTATCTGACATATTCTTTTAAATTACTATATTATTATATATACTATATACTTTACAACCAACTTACATACTTCGTTTTACGGTGTTTAGATGGAGAGCTAGTGATTGGGTGGTAATTACGGGTTCCGGCGTTATGCTGACTGTTGCCTTCTCGATGTTTTTGTTATTCCTTGGTGTGGCTAGTAGACCCTTCCATGTAGTGCAGATATTCAGCGCATCATCTCGCTTATTTAACTGTACATTCTTTTCGATTTTCAAGGCTTCTCTGACTATGCATGTTTTATAATGTGAAATCGCGGCTATTTGTTTAGATCCCTCAAAATTGATATTGTGACCAATATTATGATGGTGCTGAAAAAGAGCTGATGTTTGTTTTTGATACTTATTTTATGTTCTTGGAACCGGGTGGAGATTCTTCTGTTTGGTTGCTCTATATATAATTTGTGGCAGTCTCCACATGGGATGCTGTAAACTCCATTGTTTTCCAGTTTTCTCTTGTCCTTTGGGTTACCCAGGATGTCTGCCAGAGTGTTTTGTGGTTTGTATGCTAAGCCTATGTTGTGTTTTCTTAGGACTCTCCCAATCCTATCTGTAACTCCTTTCACATACGGTAATAGAACTCTACTCTGGTTGAGGTCGCATTCTTCTGTCCTTGTCTGTGGATGGCGCTGCCTTTCTAATGTTCTCCGTATGGACTGGTCTTTATATCCATTTTGCTTAAGGGCCCTAGCGATTTGTGTAATTTCTTGCTGTCTCGTGTCTAGTTCGGTGAGTCGGTACGATCTCGATACGAGAGTTTTGGCTACCGACTGGATTTGGGATGGATGGTGGTGTGACCCAGTGTTTAAATTTCTATTGGTGTGGGTGGGCTTCTGGTAGACTGAGAATTGAAGTTGATCTTTGTTTTTCCGCATTATGAGCACATCAAGGAAAGGTAGACTTTTTCTTCTTCTACTTCCAAAGTGAACTGTATCCGGTGGTGGATTCTGTTTAAATAGGTCAGGAAGTTGTCTAATTCATTTCGTCCATGGGGCCAAATTATAAAGATGTCATCGACATATCGTTTCCTGAGTTTGGGTTTGAGTGGTGAGTTTTTAAGGGCCTCTGTTTCAAAATATATCTTATAGAGATTGGCTTTTACTGGTGAAAGAGAAGATCCCATGGGCGCTCCATCTGTTTGTATGTATATCTGACTGTTGAAGATAAAATCGGTATTTTTTAGAAAGTGTTCCGATAGTTCTACAACATCAGCTGGGAAATCCTCGTTCATTGCTATTTTGTCTAGTTCTTCATCCACTGGAATATTCGGGTAAAGCGAAACAACATCTAGACTTGCCAAAATGTCATTTTCCTTTAGTAGAAGGTCTCTGATTATGTTCGTGAGGTGTTCGGAGTTTTTGATGTATGAATCAGCACTTTCAACGGTTGGTTGCATGATCTTTGACAGATTTGTGCAGGTGAGGCTACCACGCTAACAATGGGTCTAAGGGGACGTTGAGCTTGTGTATCTTTGGTAGGCCATACAACTTTGGGCATCGGCTTGATTTCCCTCTCAGAATTATCTGGTCTGGTCTCAAATTTGCAGCTCTTATTTTGGCCTTTGTAGTTTTTTCCAAATCTCTTGTAGGGTCCTTGATAACTGGCTTGTAGGTATCGTCTTGTAGAATGATTTCCATTTTTGTCATGTAGTCTTCGGTATTTAGGACCACTGTGGCATTGCCCTTCTCTGCTGGTAATATGGTGATGTTTTTGTTTTTCTTGTGCGCTTGAAGAGCTTTCCATTCTTCAAATTTTAGGTTTGACTTGTGAGGTCTGCTTGTTCTCAGGATTTGAATGATATCTGTCTGATTCTTTCAGCATTTTCTTCGGGAATGGTATCTAGAGCAAACTCTACATTTGAGATTATAAATTCAACTGGGATTGATTTTGGTGTTGAAATTGAAACCTTTGCTTAATACTAATTTTTCGTGGTCTGTAAGGTGGTGTGTTAAGAGGTTATGCACGACTTTTTTTGTTTCTAGTTGTGGATCTGTGTGTTGCGTATCTTTTCCCCTGATGTTTCCTAGCTGCCATAGTTCTCAAAAACTCTGCGAGGGAACTAACATCAGTTTTCTGTAGACTTTTCAACCTATCCTACAGAAAGGGAATATTTCCTTCCTGCTGGAAATGTGCCATAGTTCAGCCGATACCTAAAGAAGGCAAGAAGACCTTGCCAAATAACTACCGGCCAGTCGCTTTCAATAATATCAAAAGTCATGGAAAAGGTTATCATTCAGCATCTTCTAAAATATTTTGAAGGATTCAACATTATTAGCAATCACCAATATGGCTTTCGTAAACATAGATCAACAGGAGATATTCTAATTTATGTAACACATGTTTGGAACAACGCAATTGAACACTTTGGAGAATCTCGCACGGTTGCTCTTGACATGTCCAAGGCATTCTATATATGTATGTATATATATATATATATATATATATATATATATATATATATATATACATATATATATATATATATATATATATATATATATATATATATATATATATATATATATATATATATATCTATATATATATATATATATATATATATATATATATATATATATGTATATATATATATATATATATATATATAATAAATATATAAAATACAATTTTTAAAAATTAAAAAAAAGGGCAAAACTGTATTTTACAGAATTAACTCGCCTATAAAGGGTCGCCATTGGACGAACTAGCTCATGTGTTGCCAAACATACGATTTTCTTCAACAATTACAGATTTTCAAATTTCAGGTAAAATGAATCTAATAACAAACGAAAATAATAATAGAAACCATCTAGTAAAAATAGTATTTAACAATACTGAAAACAGTTTTTATCTATTATTTGAAAATCAATAATTCTTTTGTAACGGGTGAGAACAACAGGATCGTTGCTGCTTAACAGCTGATTTTGACTTTTATGTTGGGTTTGGGTAAAATAAAAACAGAATGTCAAATAGGTTTTTGTGTTTTTCCAAGATTAATACCCAGATGGTAAACGATTTTCTTGTAAGAAATGTAAGATTTTTTGTGCTGTGTGCAAGGTTCATCCAAGCGAAATAAATAAATAAATGTTCCCTAAATGTACAATCGATCTTCATACAAAATATCCTGAGTTGTGTGTGACGTATTTGTAACTAAACCCACTCTACCGAAATACAAGGACTTTCTTAGTTAACACCACCTTTTCCCACGACATATTGGAAAATTTGTAAATGTTCGTGGTAAATAAAGGAACTAAATATGAATATAAAGTTAGCACTTATGCATTTTCAAGTAGAGAAGAGTAGGGCGAATCGACTCTCAGCTTGAAAAAATCGTATGTAAAAATACATTTTCATCTACATAAATATTTAACGATAAAAATGAATTTTCCACCGTTTAAAAAAACGCAAAAAGTCTTAGGACTAAAAAGGAAGAAACAAATCGACATAATCACAAACGGAGAGAAAGGAGTTAATACGACAGCCTTGTGTTGTGCCAGTTTAGTTGATAGTTTGTGCCGCTAGGGCTTATATTCAAAAGAATGAGACAAATTCCTGAATTGGGGAATAGCACACCTTCAGACACAAGTTGTATTGACTCAAACTTATTTGTAGAATGGATGAAACATTTTGTAAGCGTAGTAAAGCCAACCCATGAAAATAAAATGTTACTTCTGCCTACTGGAAATAAAAAACCTGGAAGCGTTGAACATAGCAAAGGCTAATGGGATATAATAACATTCCAATTGCTAAGCCTGACTACTCACCGGAATTAGCCACTGGACGTCTCTTTTTTTTAAACCTATGTGTAATTATTATACTCAAGCAACAGAAAAATAGTTGGGGACAAAACCAGGTCGTCAAGTAACTCAATATAAAGAGCAAGCTCACTTGCAGCATTGTGAATGATTTACAGCGGCTAGAGTTTGGCCCCTGGACAAAAACGTCTTTCCCAAACATTTGTTTAAAGCAGCCGAAAATATAAATGCTCTGTCTCTCAAAGAAACTGAAGTAATGAAAGCACATCGATCTTACTAGATGCTTTTATTATTATCACTAATAAAAACTGCTCAGCAACCTGATCTCTTCGAATAGATTGCCACGTTAAAATAGTAGGATTCAGGATTTAATGCTAAAGCTTTAAAAAAAAATAAATTATATCTTTATGGCCAATACTACAGAAAATACTGTACAAAAAACTGTAGAAATTATATCAAGTCCCCACAAAAATATGTTGGAAGAATGATTACTAGCCAAACCGAGGAAAAATACAACTAACAAAGGTAAAGACTGAAAGAAGAAATAAAAAAAAAGAAAGGCGCCAATAACGAAAATAATATGATATACCTCACCCTTTACTAACCTCAACTAAAAAGCTATGGACAGTCAACACACGCGGAAAATGAATCCTTTGTTGCTAGTATGGGTCGCCGATAACAAAGGAAGGATTTCTTTTCGGCGTTCGATAAAAGATCTTTTGTAGCTTTTCGAAGAAAAGAAAGTCGAACAAGGTGAATGACTTTAAAAACCTACCTTAATAATTTATCTATTATGATGTTTTTTCTTAGAATGGAGCAAATAATATTTCATAACATTCCATTATTCCAGAACACCCCGTATATATATATATATATATATATATATATATATATATATATATATATATATATATATATATATATATATATATATATATATATATATATATATATATATATATATATATATATATATATATATATATATATATATATATATATATATATATATATATATATATATATATATATATGTTCATTTTGGACGTCCTTTTGTCTAGATATTCTACATGATCTTCTTAAATAATCCATTTCTACCGCGTCTCTCATTTGCTTATCTTTTTTGTCATTTGCAGCATTCTGATCCATACGTCAATATCGGCTCTACAATTGCCCTGTAGATGGTCAGATTTGTTTTCATTTTTATCCGGTTTGATCAAAGTAAATAGTTTAGAATCTCTACGCGTTTTTTACCCTGTCGAGAATGTACTTTATATATCTCTCTGATGATCATTTGTTGGAAATTAAACTTTCCAAGTACTGTTACAATAGAGGTTTTCACGGATGATGGAATGTAATACATTAAAATGCCGGGTTTCAATCCGTTTGTCTAATAATGAATTTGCACGACGCTTCGCCAAAATCTCATTTGGCATTTTTAAGTGCTCCTGGTGCTGCTGCTACTCGTACTGTTATCTTGCTGTTATATATATATATATATATATATATATATATATATATATATATATATATATATATACATATTACTGAAAGAACAGTTTGTGTGCTGACATGAGTTTATTATACTTCCCTAAATAGTTCTATATAAATCACTTTTTTTCTGTCTAATAGGACCATTTAAAAGTTAAAATACCATATTCTTATTAAATTAAAATCCTTATCAAACCGTATTTTTTTCCTAAAGTTTATATAACCTAAAATTTGGAAATCGTAGTCCTTAGGGTTTGGCTGTGTCAATTTCTATTGTGTTTCCGGCGTTTTTTCTAAGATTTTACGACATATTTTCAGCGATCTTTACTCTCCAAAATAATAATACTGAATGACTCGGAGATTGCAAAGCTTTATATTTAACTGGTGGTAATCGAAACGGTACCCAGGATAATATTGAAATTGCTAGCCCATATACTACTTCTCGACATAACAACAGCCGACCCAGAGCAATGGCTGCATCTGTAGAAAAAGAATTTGTTTATCCATGTATTGTATTTTTTCTCTCTCTATCTAGTATACGTGGTATATATGCAAAATTTTGTAAATTAAATGAATAAATTCTAGTGAAATTGAAAAAGAAAAAAAATCGATGTAATTTTTTTTTGATCAGTGCTACCGCGTTCTCTGAAAGAACGTGAAATGCAAATGTTTGTTTAGGCCCTTAAATAAAGTTGACAGATATTACGACATCCATAGGATATGGAAAAGGGCAATTATATTTGTTTATTTAAAATACTGGCCATAATTTAGTAGAATAACTAAGAACATTTTATTCTGTAAACCTCAAGAAGTACGTGATGTGGAATTTGATATAAACAAAATACGGTACCAATGCAGTATTTATGAAATTTTGTCTTGCTATTCATAGAATATCCTAATAATCGTGGAACCAGTTCTGACAAATACTGTCTAACCTTTTAAATTTCAGGGTTTCCTGAAGATTTATGGACAACTAAATTTGGTGATATCATTGGTGCATCTCATAAAAATAATCAAGAGTTTTGGGCTGACGGTTCAACACCGAGTGATGGTCTTAAAGAATTAGCGTTTAATGGAAGCACGAAGACGCTGGTATCAGAATTAATGGGTAAGTCATTTGTATACAGCAATAAATATTTTAAGGTTAGTATTATGGTGATATACAAAAGCTATTGCTTGGCTGCTAAATTTATCTCTGTTAATAATTTATAAAATTGTTAGTTACGGCTTGAGCGTATTTTTATACTTAAAGTATGCAACCAAGATGGGAGTGATAGTTTGAACTTAGAGAGCTTACTTTTTAAAAAATTTACAATTCAAAAATTCTTAATATTCTTCTAAAAGTAACTTGACTGTTACAAACTCGGTATAACACTAACTGAAAAAAAAAATACATTTCGAAAACTGTTACATAGGTCTTATCGCTAGTAATTAATCTAAGAAAACAGTTAAGTATTTTCTTTTGTTGTGGTATGTAGAGAATTCTATGACGACGGATTGATATTGTGGAAACTGCTGATAAAGCAGTCTGGATTTTTTCCTTTGTCTTTTATACAAGGGTTTCATTTTTAGGAGTTTCATAACTCCTCCGTCCTTAGTTTCAAAATCTAGGTTTTACGTCAAGATTTTTGGGGTGGTTTTCATCTTGATTTTTGTTTGTCGCTTTAATCATTGGGACGCTTTTTCTGGAAATCTTATAGATTGCAAATAATATTATTATTAAGGAAATAATATAAGTTAGGATGTTCCATTTGTTCCATCGATTTTATTGATTTGTAAATCAGTATCGTTTTATTTATTAATTGTAATTTTAGGTCATTTTTCACTTCACACCTTCCTTTTTATATACAGGGTAGTTTATATTAATATTATTTAATTTTAGTTTTTTATATTTAAGTGTTTTCAAAACTTAAAATCGTTAGTCCAGTTATTTTTACCTAGTACTAAGAGTCTAGCTCAATTAAATAAGATCCGTTTAGAGGGATATCTTTATTACACTTTTAGTTCGCCACGATTAATTTAGGGGTTATAATAATCCATTTATTTTGTTTTAATTTTTGTATTTTTACACTTTCTATTGTCACGCAGTAATTTTGGGTTAAATTGGAAGATTTTAGTACTTGAATTGCACACGGAGAGCCTTTTGTATTCTTACTTAGACTGGTTTCGTAGCAGATAAATTATTCAGGAGCTATCTCTTTTCATGGAGTGTTAAAGAGAAAGTAGGTTTGTTCATTTATAATTAGTTAATTTGAATTAGGTATAATTAAATAGAATATATTATTTTGAGGAATAAGTAAAATATCTGACTAAAAATCATTATATGTTTTTTCTCTACGATCGGTAGTTCAGTTATAAAAATGATTTATTAAAAAAGCAGCAAATTCTCCAAATTGGGTTCGAAGGATAATTGAGTTTCAGTTAAATATTGAGGTATCGATTCAATTTTTTACATAATTCTTTAGGTTGAATTATAGAATTATGAAGAGTGTTTAGTTTAGAGAAGGTGATCGCTATTTCTGTTTTTTCGAGGTCATAAATTATTTGAAATTCGATTATTATTTGATATATTATCATTTCGGCATAAGGGTAGTAATAAGTGTCTATATTTCGTGATTCAAGTTTTTGTAATAAATTTTCGACTTGATCAATTTTTTATTCAAGTAATAACACAGCCCCACAAAAAAAAAGATGGGGTATACTTTTGATGCGATATATCAGATCCGTAGTATTTTTGCCCGCTGATCACGAATCTGACGTCAGAATATCGCCATCACATCTCAATTTTTTTCTAACCTCAAAAAATAGGTAAAAATTAGTAAAAATTAAGAAAAATATACTCCTAAAAAATTGATTCAAGCTTTTTTATGAATCCAAAGATGTATTAATATGTATTCGGACACGCTAAGCTAATATTCATCGGTTGGATTAAACCATACAGTTCTGTTTTCTTTCTAACCGCAATAAATCAGACAGATATAGTGCTTCTCGAATGCAAAAACGAATTCAAATTAAAATTCAACCGATTCTTACCAAATTTGGTACACGAGGGTTTTTTGCGTTGCTGATCATGAATCTGAGGTCGGATTTGCAAAATTCAAAATGGCGGATCCAAGATGGCGGACAAAATTTTTGAAAACCAACCGATTCCTACCAAATTTGGTATACAGTTGGGGAATCCTGAAACCTGATACTCTTAAACCCTAAACCCTGAAACCTTAGACTCCCACACCCTGTAACCTCAAAAAATGGACCTCAATAACCCTGTAACTTTAAAAATGAGATTATAATCTTGGTGACTACAGTGAGGAGCAAGGGGAACGTTTTCACCAAGATCTGAAAATCATAGAAAATCGGTATCAAGGACGATGGGATGACCATATGCTAGCGGACTATTGCTGGTCGCTAAAAAGAGAAACAAGTCCTCAAAAGCGTTTGGGCAGAAAGCCTTTGAATAGGTCATTCGCGGAAAAAAAAACAAGATACAGCCAAAAAAAAGGAAAGTTAGGCGCGGGTCTAACCTTCGCAATTCTAGGGCTTAAGGGTCTACTATTTGAGAGTATATAGTTTAAAAGTCCTGGTTTTGAGTTTATTGGGTCTCATTTTTAAAGTTACAAGGTTATTGAGGTCTATTTTTTGAGGTTACAGGGTGTGGGAGTCTAAGGTTTCAGGGTTTAGGGATTAAGAGTATCAGGTTTGAGGATTCCCCAACTGTATACCAAATTTGGTAGGAATCGATTGGTTTTCAAAAATTTTGTCCGCCATCTTGGATCCGCCATTTTGAATTTTGCAAATCCGACCTCAGATTCATGATCAGCAACCCAAAAAACCCCTGTGTACCAAATTTGGTAAGAATCGGTTGAATTTTAATTTGAATTCGTTTTTGCATTCGAGAAGCACTATATCTGTCTGATTTATTGAGGTTAGAAAGAAAACAAAACTGTATGGCTTAATCCAACCGATGAATATTAGCTTAGCGTGTCCGAATACATATTAATACATCTTTGGATTCATGAAAAAGCTTGAATCAATTTTTTAGGAGTATATTTTTCTTAATTTTTACTAATTTTTACCTATTTTTTGAGGTTAGAAAAAAAATTGAGATGTGATGGCGATATTCTGACGTCAGATTCGTGATCAGCGGGCAAAAATACTACGGATCTGATATATCGCATCAAAAGTATACCCCACTTTTTTTTTTTTGTGGGGCTGTGTAATTGATCGTGGGGTTAAATTTTGTATCACTGTTTGGAAGGTATTTCTTAATTTTTCTAGGAAGGATTTTTGGTTTTGGACAATGGTTTTCATTTTATTTTGATTATTTCCTAGTATTTTGAATTGCTTGTTCATATTTTTCAGCATCGGATTAATCTAAATTTCCTGTTATTGCTCTAATTCTTGAGCCTAGTCCATTTATGAGGCCCCCTTTTGTCTTATCTTTATCAGAGGGTTTATTTGATTTATTTATTTAGAAATTCTCCTTTGTAGAGATCGTATCAATTTATAGACACTACAAAAACTTTGTTTATAACTTTCGACTATGCTAGTTTGATTTTCGAAAGCGATTGGAATACGTATATACTGATTGTGGATTGTCTTGAATATTTCAATTAGTTGCGTTATGTCAAATACTTGTATGAATGACCAAGTGTTGATTTTATTTTAGGCTCTTCCTAATTTGAGTGGTAACCAGTTTGGTTTGTTGGTCATCTTATGGTATATGGGTGTTTCTAGTTCGCACTGTCACATCTGAAATCATGTTCGGTTTCCTTAATTCTTGGATATGTACTGTTTCCTTTTTTGGAGGGGTTATCTTTTAGCTTGAAACCAAGGTATTATATACCTTGGTTTCATTCAGTAACGTCAGTAATAGAATAGGAACCTACAATTTGTTGTTCTTTTTATCCCCTTGTTGTGGATTTTGCTTATACACAGTTTGTCCTATTTTGATCTTTAGTTTGGCCCCCCTGTATATTTCAACTTATTTGTTGTTTATTACTTTCGATTCTGGCTTTTGTTTGATTATTTAAGAGTATGTGGCACTAAAGAATTCCTTGGGGATCAGTATATCGTTAGGATTTTTCTTCGGTGTGTCCATGTGTTAGTTCCAAGGGTGTGTATCCTGTTGAAGTATGGATAGAATTATTGTATGATATTAGTGCATAGTTTATAATGTCTTCATTGTCATTTGAAAAGCTTCTTTTAGTAGACGAAGATGTCCGATAATTATGGAGTGAAAACCGTCTATTACTCCACTAGACTCATGGTATTGGAGGGGTAGTAAAATGGATTTTTATTTTATATATATATTTCCATTGTCTTTTATGGTATCATTATTAAATTCATTATCGGGTATTAATTACTTGGGTATTCCGCAGTAAGTAAAATATTTGTTCAAAGCGTTGATAATGCTGATTGCATTTTTCCCAGGTATTTGTATAGTTTGTGCAAACTTGGTGAAAGCATCTACCATGGTTAGATATACCTGTATTTGTATATTATAAAAGAAAATATTTATATGCTCTATTTGAAAGGGTTTTGAAGGTGTTTCTGTTTTCATTAGGGGGATGGATATGGCTTTTACCTTGCGTATTTAGCCCTTTGACAAATTTTGCATGAGTTAATATACTGGGTTATACTCGTTCTCATATCGATCCACTAATAATTCTTTTTGATATATTCCAGGGTTAAGTTTATACCTCGATGGTTTCATTTTCATTCATGGTGATTTTTAATTAGCATGGTTTTTTCTTCCTTATCCTGTATGGTATTCAATAATTTTGTGCAACGTACTTCCTTGGGTCCTTTTTCTGAAAAGTGATTTAAGTAGATTTCATTAAATTGCGTATAGAATTCTTCAGTGTAAAAATATATACAGTATGTCTTTTGCGCCGTGATGTAAACCCCTAAAAATTGTAAAATAAAGTTCTTGATGCATAGGCAATTGGTTTATCTGATCCTATAGGGCCTTGTGTGAAAATTGTTGTCAATATCATTTGGAAAAGCGGTTTTGGGAAATCTGGATATTGTATAATAATCGCATTAATCAAAATATTTTTGCAAGTGATATGATATGATAAAATTTTGGTAATGCATTATTTGTGCATCTTTCTTTAGACATTTGGTTATAGGTTTAGTAATATTGGCAAAGTTCTTTGTAAATTTTCTGTAGTATCCTGCCAGTCCTAGGAAACTCTTAATTTCTTTCCTTGCTTTGGGTATTGGAAATTTTTTAATGGAACTAATTTTGTCTGGGTTAGGTTTTACTCCTTTCTTTGTTAATACGTGTCCTAAATAGTTGACTTCTTTTTTTAAAAATTCCGATTTGATACTTTAAAATTAGTTTGTTTAAGTCTCTCGAACATTTTTTGTAATTTTTCAAATGGTATTCTTTTAATTCCATAATGTTCGTTTTCAGGCTTTTCGGTTGGAAAAGCGGTTTTAGGAACATCTTCTTTCTCTATCTGGTGGAATCCATTCGCTAAATCTAGGATAGTAAAATATTGGCATTTTACAAGTTTGTCTAGGATATCAGTGATATTGGGTAGGGGAGAGCGGTCCGATCGGCTTTTTTTCGTTCAGCCTGTTACTAATCTCCATTTTTTCTTTCCCAAGGCGTCCATTTTCTTGGGGACTATCCATACTAGACTAGACCAAGGGGACTATGAGTCCTGGATAATTCCTTGCTCTAACATCTTGTTTATTTAGCTTCTTACTTCTGCTTTATGGACTTCTGTGTGTCTGCATGTCTTAGTAAATATTAGTGTGTCATCTATTAATCTTATTTTGTGTTTAATTTGATTCTGGGAAAGCAAATTTTTTTTCTTTCCCAAAATTGCATAGTATTTTGTATTTTAGATAATTTCGTGTAAGATGAATTGGTGTCAACTGGCTCTAGCGTATTTTGTTGGTTTATTTGGGGTCGGTATGTATTTTATTGACGCCAGTGATTTTGGAATAAAATATTCATTCGGTTATTTTTAAAATTTGAGAAATTTGGTCTTTGGATCGGAAAATTATTATTTCTAAATATATTGTTTGTTTATGGGAATAGATTCATTGTTCTCATTAGTGGTAATGGTGGAAAATATGAGGGTGGTATATTATTTGGGAATAGTTTTAGAAAAGGGTTTGAGCTGGAAAAATAATTCAGCTCAAACCAGTTTGAGTTTATATAAATGGGCTTGTAATGCCACATGTCCCGTAAGGAATCCTATAGTCAGGCGTAGCCTTTGTTTTGACATCGAGAGGAGTTCCTTTCTTCTGCCTGTCGTAGTTTGTTTTATAAGGAGTTTGGCTTGACGACACCCCGCTCCTTCAGTCCAAGAGCTTTGGTATTCCTCGTTCAACAATTCCCTGATCTTGTTTTTACCGAAACCGAATGGAACTCCTACTACCTGTTCAGGCGGGTCCTCTAAGGTGCCTCTTTTGGCGAGTTCGTCCGCTATTTCATTTCCAGATATGTCTTGGTGGCTTGGTACCCACATTAGGGTAACCTCGTTGTTACCTCCTAACGCGTTTAGTTCTTGCACGCATTCCCTGATCAACAAGCTGTTCGTGGTATATTTGGCAAGAGCTTGTATAGCGCCTTACTGTCGCAGCAGATTAAAATTTTCTTGTTATTTGTCCCTTTCGAGATTTGTATTTTCGCACATCTGAGGATGGCTAACACCTCAGCTTGACAAACCGTTGCCATATTACCCATGGGTATACTGTGGTTTAATTTATGACAAAAGATTCCCGCCCCAAAGCGGCCGTTAGCACCCGAACCGTCAGTATACCAAATGTCGTTTGGCCTGTTCAGGAGCTTTTGCGTGTCCTTCCTTTCAGGAATGTGGACAGAAAAAGACTAATCACTTGTTTTGTTTTCGTGATTCTGTCTTGTTTTAAGACGAATGGGCGTTCCTGGAGGAATTTCAGACCTGAGTGTCCTCGGTCCTCATTCCTCCATTCGCCTTGGCATTTCAGTCTATATGCTGCTAATCTCGCCATGTAGATGATGAACTGATTCAGTGGTGGAACACAGAGTGCTAGCGCCTCCGTCGGTGTCGTTCTCATAGCCCCCACTGCCACCCTAAGGTAGTTCCCCTGTAAGCTGCGCAATAGGTTCTTTGACTCCACTGTGCCCACTCTGAGACACTAAATCACTGCCGCGTACGTTCATCTAGGCAATATCACCACTCTGTATATTCACAGTGCGACCTTAGGTTGCAGCCCCCAAGTTTTGCCCAGAGCTTTCCTACAGGCCCAAAGAGACGTGTAGAATTTGTTCCTCTTTTCGTTGAGGTGTTGTTTCCAGTTTAGTTGTAGATCCAGACGAACTCCAAGGCATTTCACAGAGCTCGAGTAGACCAGTTCATTGCCCCAGAAACTAAGTAATTCAATTTCTTGGGGTTTGTATTTCCTGGTAAAGATCATGGCGTTGGTTTTTGTTGGAATGACCGTTAGTCCCTTTGCCATGCACCATCTTTGAGTGATTTTCAGGGCTCTCTGCATGATCTTCCTGAGGGGTTGTAGGAAGTGGCCTCTAACCACTATTGCCACATCGTCAGCGTAGCCATAAGCGGAGATGCCTTCTTCCTGTAAGGTTCTTAGTAGGTCATCCACCACCATGCACCACAGTAGAGGTGACAAAACCCCTCCCTGCGGGCATCCCTTAGCGGGGTACCCCCTAATATCTGTTCCAGTATAACTAACCGTCAGAATCCTGCTGTTTAGCATGCTTCCTACTCAACCCACCAGTGCACTAGGTGAACCATGATTGGTCATTGAGTATCTGATGACTGAGTACGTGGTGCTATCAAAAGCTCCCTCTATGTCAAGGAAGACGCCTAAAGCGTATCCCTTATTCACCAATTGCGCCTCTATGCCACCCATCAGATGGTGTAGGGCCGTTTCCGTCGACCTACTCTCCGTGTAGGCGTATTGATTAGAGGCTATAGGGTGTTCGATCAAGGGATCTGACTTCAGATACCCATCAACCAACCTCTTCAGAGTCTTCATCAGAAAGGAGCTGAGGTTGAACGGTCTGAAGTCCTTCACCAAGATGTGTCTTCCTGGCTTGGGAATAAAAACCACTTTCGTTTCACCTCACGTAACAGGTTCATGTCTTAGGGCTATTCTTGCCCTATAGATATTAATTAGGGGCCTTTTCAGCCCATCTATCTTCTCCTGCAGAAGAGCAGGATATATGCCATCTAAGCCTGGTGTTTTATAGGGTTCAAAGGATTTTATTGCCAATTCCAACCCTTCACTGTATACTACTTTTGCAGCAAGCGCCCAGGCTTTAGGTTTGTAAATCCCATTATATCTGTTCGGGTCTCTAATGTCCTCACTGAAGCCTGGAAACTGAATCTCTATAAGATGCTTCAGAGTATCATCTATACATTCAGTGTATGTGCAATCTGAGCGTTTAACACAGCCCAGCTGCGAACATCCATCTAAACTTAGTGTTTTGTTAAGCCTATATGCCTCCGGGGCACTCTCAACGCTTTCACAAAACAGATTCCAGCTTTTACGCTTGGCTTTTGTTACAGCCTTGCCGTACTCCTTCTGTGAACTTCTGAAAGCCTCCCAGAGATTTTGTGTTCCATATCTTTTTGCCCTACTGAAATTACACCTCACTTCGGACCTGAGCTTTTCTAGCTCTTTATTCCACCAAGGGACTTTGGTCGAGTGAGATTTTTTCTTCAGTGGGCATGTCGCCTCAAAGGCAGTAATTATGGCATTGCTCAGGCGTTGTGACGCTAGTTCCAAGTCTTACTTGCCATTAAGTCTGGTAATTATACCTGTTAGACTGGGTGTCAGATCTCGTCTATATCCACACCAGTGTGTTTTCCTTGGATTACGAACTCATCTTATAACATTTTCCTGTAGTAGGGTTAGGCAAGTTTGCTGATGGTCCGACCCAGAGGGCTCATTCGAGACCCTCTAGTCTTTGACCAGCTTGGCCATTCCCTCCGTACAGATTGTTATATCTATTATCTCTTGTCTTCTAGAGTCCCTAAAGGTTGGTTCTGTTAAGGATAATGAGGCTGTTACTCAGAATAAAATCATGTAAGCTTTCTCCGCTTTCATTTATGCCGCTGCTTCCCCACGCAACGTGGTGTGAGTTTGCATCGCAACCTAAGAGGAGTTCTAGCCGCTTTTTCCTAGAGTAGTGAATTAGTTTTTTAATTTTCTGATGGAGTGGAGGTTCCGGTGAATCGTAGGACATGTAGCCTGACCCTATCAATACGTCCACCTTTCTTCCTTCTCTCAGATTAAGCTTAACTTTAATGACCGTGAGATCACCGCTGCTAAGTTGTGGCATAAGGATTGCATTCGGACCTTTTGTCACTATGCAAGTCCTGTTCTTCTGACCTGGGTGTGGTATGTGGATTTTTCCAATTCCTTCCAGTCCTTTGATGGAGTTTTTAACAAGCCATGGTTCCTGTATTAGGGCAATAGTTGTATGCATTCCAGCTATGCGCTTTGCCAGGAAAGTAGAGGCGCCTTTGCTGTGATGCAGGTTTATTTGTGTAAGAGATACACCTATGTCAGATATTTTACTGCCGACTTCCCCCCTCTCCTATTTGCTCGATCTCAGGCGTTGCCTCTGGTACTTTGCCGATCACTTTCATGGTGGCTCGGACAGTCCCACAGTAAGGCCTGAAATCGCAGGTCTTGAGAGCCTCGAGTGACGAGCCCCCAATGAGGCAACCGAAGTGAGTGCTCGTAGCATCTCTTTTCTCGCTCCCCCTGGTGACCGTCCACTGCTCGGCCCCTAGATCCTGATTTTGACCGCTCAGTAGCTTCAGAGCCCTCTAAGACGATGGCTATCTTGTGGATTTTTTTGATCGCCTGGGCAAACGATCCTTGGTCAGTGACCTTAGACCTCTTGCCCTGTCGCTCTTCAGTGGGGCTTGGGGTGGCGTTATCCGGCTTACTGCGTTTAAGCATTTGGGCCGGAGTTTTCGATCCGCCTCTCACCTCTTTGCTGTAAGAGTTGATCTATAAGTTCAACTTCAGCAGAGTCAGTCATAAAAGAATTCTACTTTTAAGAGAGGATATTTAATTACTTGATATTTTTATTTGGTAATACCTATAGATTCTTGAAATTGTCAGATAGAGCTTTATATGCATCAGATATGGGAAAAAAGTTACTAAGTTATTCAGTATTTTTTATGTCCCCATATTTTATTTAAATAAGGAAGAAATAAGCAATAATTTAGACGAGCATTTGTGTTTACTTAGTGGGGGTAGTTAATTTTAGTTAGTTCTTTTAATTATTTAAATTTTTATTTCAACTTTACATTAAACACGTAACACCATCGTGTTATGTAGAAAATAAATCTATTTACATAATTGCTATATTACGTTTGATTCCAGAGATTTTTTCCTATTGATATTGCCAAAAACATGATTTTGAGGATACTTTGAGCAATTACATTCAAGGTTTTAAATAAGCCGAGCAATATTTGGCCATGCTTGTCAACTCTACTTGTGGGGAGTAAATATATAATATATAATATATAATATATAATATATAATATATAATATATAATATATAATATATAATATATAATATATAATATATAATATATAATATATAATATATAATATATATATTATATAATATATAATATATAATATATAATATATAATATATAATATATAATATAATATATATATAATATATAATATATAATATATAATATATAATATATAATATATAATATATAATATATAATATATAATATATATATATATAATATATATAATATATAATAATAATATATAATATATAATATATAATATATAATATATAATATATAATATATAATATATAATATATAATATATAATATATAATATATAATATATAATATATAATATATAATATATAATATATATATATAATATATAATATATAATATATAATATATAATATATAATATATAATATATAATATATAATATATAATATATATAATATATAATATATAATATATAATATATAATATATAATATATAATATATAATAATAATATATAATATATAATATATAATATATAATATATAATATATAATATATAATATAATATATAATATATAATATATAATATATAATATATAATATATAATATATAATATATAATATATAATATATAATATATAATATATAATATATAATATATAATATATAATATATAATATATAATATATAATATATAATATGTAATATATAATATGTAATATATAATATATAATATCTAATATGTAATATATAATATATAATATATAATATGTAATATATAATAGGTAATATCTAATATGTAATATATAATATATAATATGTAATATATAATAGGTAATATCTAATATGTAATATATAATATATAATATATAATATGTAATATATAATAGGTAATATGTAATATGTAATATATAATATATAATATGTAATATGTAATATGTAATATGTAATATGTAATATGTAATATGTAATATGTAATATGTAATATGTAATATGTAATATGTAATATGTAATATGTAATATGTAATATGTAATATGTAATATGTAATATGTAATATGTAATATGTAATATGTAATATGTAATATGTAATATGTAATATGTAATATGTAATATGTAATATGTAATATGTAATATGTAATATGTAATATGTAATATGTAATATGTAATATGTAATATGTAATATGTAATATGTAATATGTAATATGTAATATGTAATATGTAATATGTAATATGTAATATGTAATATGTAATATGTAATATGTAATATGTAATATGTAATATGTAATATGTAATATGTAATATGTAATATGTAATATGTAATATGTAATATGTAATATGTAATATGTAATATGTAATATGTAATATGTAATATGTAATATGTAATATGTAATATGTAATATGTAATATGTAATATGTAATATGTAATATGTAATATGTAATATGTAATATGTAATATGTAATATGTAATATGTAATATGTAATATGTAATATGTAATATGTAATATGTAATATGTAATATGTAATATGTAATATGTAATATGTAATATGTAATATGTAATATGTAATATGTAATATGTAATATGTAATATGTAATATGTAATATCTAATATGTAATATGTAATATGTAATATGTAATATGTAATATGTAATATCTAATATGTAATATGTAATATGTAATATGTAATATGTAATATGTAATATGTAATATGTAATATGTAATATGTAATATGTAATATGTAATATGTAATATGTAATATGTAATATGTAATATGTAATATGTAATATGTAATATGTAATATGTAATATGTAATATGTAATATGTAATATGTAATATGTAATATGTAATATGTAATATGTAATATGTAATATGTAATATGTAATATGTAATATGTAATATGTAATATGTAATATGTAATATGTAATATGTAATATGTAATATGTAATATGTAATATGTAATATGTAATATGTAATATGTAATATGTAATATGTAATATGTAATATGTAATATGTAATATGTAATATGTAATATGTAATATGTAATATGTAATATGTAATATGTAATATGTAATATGTAATATGTAATATGTAATATGTAATATGTAATATGTAATATGTAATATGTAATATGTAATATGTAATATGTAATATGTAATATGTAATATGTAATATGTAATATGTAATATGTAATATGTAATATGTAATATGTAATATGTAATATGTAATATGTAATATGTAATATGTAATATGTAATATGTAATATGTAATATGTAATATGTAATATGTAATATGTAATATGTAATATGTAATATGTAATATGTAATATGTAATATGTAATATGTAATATGTAATATGTAATATGTAATATGTAATATGTAATATGTAATATGTAATATGTAATATGTAATATGTAATATGTAATATTTAATATATAATATATAATATATAATATATAATATATAATATATAATATATAATATATAATATATAATATATAATATATAATATATAATATATAATATATAATATATAATATATAATATATAATATATAATATATATATATATATAATATATAATATATAATATATAATATATAATATATAATATATAATATATAATATATATAATATATATAATATATAATATATAATATATAATATATAATATATAATATATAATATATAATATATAATATATAATATATAATATATAATATATAATATATAATATATATAATATATAATATATAATATATATAATATATAATATATAATATATATATATAATATATAATATATAATAATATATGTGCTAAAGTTATTAAATTATAATTATTAATGATTTAATTAATTGTTCTGCATCATTTGAAATCATTAAGTTTTTTGGATCGTATAGTTCACTAAGTTGGGAATGTGGAATCACATTGTTGGTACAATGACTAACATGGTTAGCGAAACGCGCGACGAGTGCAAAAATAAAGTGTTTGGTGTAATAGTAATATATACTAAGTAGCGTCACTGATAAAGCTAACATGGTTAGCGAAACGCGTATCGAGTGCAAAAATAAAGTGTTTGGTGTAGTGGTGATATATATTGAGTAGTATAGTACATTAGTTAAAAACATTTCAAAGAAATAAAAATATATCGTTGTTTGAATGATTAAATATTTATTTAAATTCCATAATTCGATTCGAATTTTGAAATAGTGTCTGCACTATATGACGAAGATCTCTAACACCTTTAGGTAGCGAACAGTGATACTACATTCCAGGCGTAAGGAGTTGACGCACATCGTCAAGCATATCAGCTGCTGAAATGGGGGATCAGTATTTGTAGAAGAATACAGTATTTAGTTTTTTGTTTCTTTTTATTTGCGTACGAAGCCAAGTAATTTACCTTATTTTAAAGCTAAAATGCTAGGGCATAAAATACTCTTAACTCATTTTTTTTTGGATTCCTAATTGCGGAAATGTCCTGAACCGAACATGACAGAGATAGTATACATTTACCCCAAATGTAAAAATTTATCCTACTATTGTATTTATAGAAATAATAAATAATAAATATTTCTTTATGTAAAATATAGGAGAATATTTTATTTCGATATTTTCAAAAGTTTCTTTCTAACATACTACAAAAAAATTTATATTTAAAGTGAGGTAAAGAGGATAGTCCAATAATTAGAAGATACATTTTTAGACTTCAAAGAGAGTTTTTTAGAATTTTTGAAATTTTATATATTTTTTCTGTTTGTACTAACCTTAATTCTAAATAAACGTTACTCAAAATAAAAATAAATAATAAATGATATGGTACAGTTTTTACGTACACACCTATGAATTATAACCAAGAACGTTTACCTACCACGTGCTAATTCATTTAAGTCTTCACCCAGCAGTCCGGCAGTCATCGTTATGTCATAGTTAGGACATGCATCGCAGTTGACAAGCTGCGAAACGGTTAAGATAGGTCGTATCTGTACGAAGTACTATGAAATTTAAAACAAAAAGTGGACAAAATCCATTTCTTTAAACTCATTAAAAGGACATGAAAGTGTATGTACGTGACACGTACATAGTTGTCGATCATCCTCCTATTTTTTTTTTTAATTTAGGTCTTCATCGACGCACTACGTCATTTAAAAGTTGATCTTTACTAATACCATAAATTCGCTTCAAAGATTTTTGTTATTTCTGTTAGTATTTCATGGAATTTCAAATTATGTCACATGTATTCCTTTTAGAGAATTAAATTACGAACTTCTTTCCTTTCTACGACATTCAGTGACAATGGTCGTTCAAGTTCTTTGAGTATTAGAAGGAATTAAGAAGACATTCTTAGTGAACGTGAAGACTGTATCCTTGGTTCTTTCAGATTGCTTAGGTAGATGATTACAGTTCTAACGCTAGAATGACGTAAGTTATGCAATCATAAAGGAAAAGGTTTCAGATGCCATTAAAAGCACGAAGGGCTTTGCCGCCCTAGGGTCAGATGTTATCAACAATTTTTGGTGGAATAAATTCGAATATTTAATAGCTGGTTAAATGAGGGACCCCGAATTCCTGCGGCACTGATTTTGTTAAAAAAGGTGACCTGACCAGCCCCAAAAACTATAGACTGATCACGTGCTTAAACTGTTGTTACAAAATAGTCATTCTCATTATTTACAAGAGATTACTCAGAACTATTGAACTGGTTCTTCAACACAGCAGGGAGCAGGGTGAAGGAAAAAAAGGACCTGAAGGTTGCAAGAACTGCTTCTGAGTGATGGATGTATCACCTAGGACTCCATGCAATTCAAAAGACCATCCATCCAATCCATATGAATCAAAGTCTCCAACCTTGATCTTTTGTTCCTCGAATTTACCTTTCACGACATTAAGGTGGAAAAGAACTTTTGAGCTTAAAGTATCCGCAAAATAGAATTGTCCATGGGACTAGCGTGTAAGATTGAAAACAGTACCCGTTCTCTCCTGGAGATAGTCTGGGGCAATGAATGGAGAGGAGTGGAAGCATTTCTGTTTAGGGCCATGTAAGGCGCAGCGGCAAAATTTAATCCGACGGTAAACTTTGGCGGTATTATCGAACAACAACATGGCGAAGCGAGGGCAACATGCTAAATTTAGAACCGTCTAGACTTAAGGCAATGATTAAAACAACAGAACACTAACAATTTTATATACAGCATAAAGAAAAACCCCAGTAGAGATTGCTTTTTAGAGACATTGACTCGCTATAGGTATCAAAATAATTAACATTCAAATTGTTCCAGTCAACAAGTCTTAAGTTAGAGAAAGGCAGATTTCTATTCGCTTGTCAGGATAATATGATTAATGCCGTAGCTGGTTTACCGAAGTGGTACGGTAATAATAACGCACCGAGGCTGCCGTATCTTCTGGGAGAGATCGAATCGACTGTAGAAAATGACAGGACAATATAAAACTTCGAAAATACAAAAAAAAATATGTGGCTTTGAGTTTTGGGCGCCTGCAGAAACAAATATAGTAACCAAAGAGGAGGAAGAACGTTCTAAGTACAAAGATTTAAACTACTAACATCGGACTTTGTTTCCACGATATTCAGTAACAATAGTGGTTCTAGTCATTGACTCAGTCATGATGAAGATGCAGAGGGCAGTTATTCTTCTTTCTATCAATTTGCTCAGGCAGATGAGTTTGGTTGATAATTACTAACCGTACGGACGTGAGGCGTAATCATCATTTCCGGATCATACCGTGTGACATATGGGCCCAAGTCATCCCGATAGCTCATATAATATCAAAAGTATCGAATGACAATAGGTCAAAACCCCATCATTTAACTCGGAAGAACCGTTGTTACGAGCAAATATGAGATAGAAGCTCCTAACAACCTAACTCGACTGGATAGATACGATTGGAAAGGTAGAGAAGCTGCAGGACTGTTGCACCTAGGTGACGATCTTGCGATGATCAAGGCCGCTTCGAGTGGACTGATGGACTCAGGGATGACTTGTATGACTACTATAAAGAGTTCGAACCGACGAGTACAATATATATGCCTCGTATGCATTATTTTCGGCGTGAAAAATAACCACTCTAGTTAAAGATTACGAGCCTACGTGGCATATTTTTGCGGATCCGACTACATTGGAATGCCTCGAGAACAATCTCAGACAGTAGCTCAGCAAATAAGCTACCCTGTAGAAATTATTCTTTCAAACAACGATGTTGGACTTCACGAGCGAGAGATACGTGGAGAAGTATATATAAAACCACAAGGCCTGGCAAATGCTGACGAACTTCTTGGACGTGAACTTTTAGAAAACATCGATTGAGACAATAAACAACTCTGTCTATCGTTTTGCCCCAAAATTTGTGTCAGACCAACAACAAGGGTAAATAATGAGTAACTCATATTCAGTGCGTGATTAAATATATACTGGACGACCATTCACAAATAAAGTGAAGAAAAAGCACAAAAATTTCGTTATACCCATCACACACTTTCTAAAGAATCACTGGACACCATCACGCAGCCCTGCCTTGAACGAATACGAACTCTAGTGGTGGTGGAGAAACGCCTCGCAATGCGAATTAAATCTATTGTCGATAAAAAGATTTTCCTCACGCAACTGTTTCGTTTACTTGAGGAAGAGATACTCAAAGTTGAAACACCACTGTCCATAGAAGAACCACATTCTGCAAGGACATTTATGAAACGAAAACGGCAGTAAAAGTAGACACTCCTATTATAGACTGCTTCGGAACTTAGTGCCAACAGCAGAACATGCTTAGTCATGCGATAACAAAGAAAGAGGTTTTAAATGCCCTTAGAGGCACGAAGACCTTTGCCTCCCCAGGACCAGGCGCTGTCAACAAATTAGCACCCACGAACATTTAGCTATAATATTTAATACCTATTTGAAGAAGGGACAACCGATTCCTGAGTAGTTTGTAGAAGAAAGAATGGTACTTATTTCAAAAGCGGATGACTTCACCTATCCCAAAAGCTATATACCTGTAACTTGTTTAAACTCTTGTTATAAAATATTCACTCGGATTATCTATAATAGATTACTCAAAACGACGGAACCGGTTCTTGTCTCCTTCGGTGGAGGAAAAAAAGGATTTGAAGGTTGCAAAGAGAATTTTCTGATTCATAGACTCAGAAATTCATGCAACACAAAAGAAGTTTGTCCATCGCATGGGTCGACTATCGGAAAGCGTTTGATCCAACACCTCACGAAATTATCCGTTACTTGTTAGGAAGACAAAAAGTGATTAACTGCTTAGAACATCTAATGCCCCTCTTAAAAACTAAATTTATCCTAATATCAGGTCGAACGGTAGAAACTGAGCTGGTGACTGTTAGAGGAAGCTTCTTTTAAAGTGATTTATTAAACCCACTTTTATCTGTATTTTGCTGCTTCCTCTTTTAGTTTCTCTACAAACCGAGGAAATCGCGAGCATAAGGTCACTTATCTATTTTACATGAATGATTGTTAATCTTATGCTACTCTAGAATGAGACCTTAATGAATTATTTAGAGTAGCTGAATAATACACGCGAGTTATTGATATGAAATTTGGATCGTATAAATAAGCCATCGTTAAGTTCGATAGAAGACGCTGTCGTGAACATGCAGTTATCTACGGGAAATATTCTACACCATTTAGATGCTGAAGAAACAACTGTCTATGTCTTGTACAATATTGCATGCAAGATATATCAACTATTAAAACAGAGCTCCGCTTTAAGTATACGAAACGATTAGAATTCGCAGAATGTAATAAATCTGCTACCGATACCTCGTTTATTCTTTGAAGTAGTGAAATGGGCGAGAGGAGAACTGCGAAATTTGGATGTTAGCGCACGAAAAATTACACACATAAATAGAAGTTTCCATCCTCGAATCTCTGCTCTTTGAACATACCTGTCATTAAGGTGGAAGTGGACTTTTAAGCTTACAGTATATGGATAATGGAATTGTCGTGGGACTGGCGTGTAGGGTTGTAAAGAGTTCCTCTTCTATTGGAAATGATTTTCGGCCATGAACAAAGAGTAGTCTTTTTTTTTTCTTTTTGGGATAATATTAAAAATAATATTGAACCCCCTGGGAGGGAGTGCGAAAACCGTATGACTAAACAATAAAAATAATAATAATAATAATTGTCCCCTTCGTCATATCAGCCACAGGCCTTACACTAACAACATTCACACCACACTTAGTACAATTAGGACTCAATACAAACATACACAAAAGCATTCAGAAGTCAGTGATTTTGAAAACATGTAACATTGTCAGGTCATTCCTTAATACACAATGGTAATAGCGTTTGTGCTGACTTGGATTAGGCACGTCAGTCAAACATGGAACCACATTGACCAAATGTGAGAAAGAAGAATAAAAATAAAAAATAATAATAATAATGATGTCCTCTCAGGTTGCTCCTACTGGGGGAAATCAGCTAAGGTATTATATATCGAAGTAATACGGTTGGGCCAATGAAGTTCAAAGTGTCTCGATAAACTTCAGTGGTCTACCCACATGGGTAGGTCATTGATGTTTCCAATAGCTCGTGTAATATCGAAAATGTGAAGCGACGGCGGGGCAACAATATATTGTTTAAATTGGAAAACTCTTCGTTACTAGGAAGATGAAGGTAGATGCTTCTGTTAACCCATTTGTAGCGGATAGAGACAATGTGCAAAGTAAAGAAGCTGCCTGACGGGTGCTTAGATGGCGATTCTGACAGTGAACAAAGACGTTTCGAGTAAACTAGTAGTGTAATATGACTTGTACCAAGTGTCTAAACCGACGCGAAGAATATTTATGTCCCGTATGCGTTTTTTGTTATGTGAAAAATATCCAGAACATCAATACATCTCTAGCAAAAGTTTATGAGACTACTATCTCC